>OY725331.1:43135080-43819896 GCA_963242795.1 Inga leiocalycina
ATCTTAGTTGTTCTCTGAAAGAGAAGCTTTCTGGTATATGTATATTTAAACCGTTGACTTCCACCATTTTCAACATGAACATTGATTATAAACATGTTTCAAAGATGAGTTTTGCTTATATTCAAAATCTCTATTTCACAATGCATTGTTATGATTTGAAATTACATATGAGAGTTGAAACAATTTGCATATCACATTATCATTCTTGGAAAACTTGATTTCATTCATGATTTATCATTTCATAATAGTTGGCCATTATGAATAGATTTTCAACTCTCTTTGATCTTACTTACTTCGATTGCATGAAAATCTTATTAATGACATATGTTTCTATACAAAGCAATTTTGCATATTGTTATTATTAAAACAACATTCTTGGTATCAATTGTTTACTATTCTTTATGGCATGAATTAATTGGATGACATTATAATCTTTGGTGATTTAATACACTCTTTGCTCAATAATCATATGGTTTAATTATATAAGAGTTTAAGAGTTGTTATGCCTAATATTGTACTAACCCAAGAGAAGTTGGGTACCAAAGGGCATATATCTATACTTTTGCAAGAACTGACCAAAATGCTTTGCTTTCAAATACAAAGATCAGAGGATAACAGAGAAGGCATGACTAATAGTGTTGCAATGTGAGCAAAAGCAGAATATGTGATATCACTCAAGTAACACCTCATTACTAGCAAGTAACTAACTAGTGATGCAGATAGAGAAAGAGGAGGAAGATGTCTTAAGTGAGACTAGCTGAGATTCATTTCAAAGTAGCTTAAGGCCAAAAACAAATCTATCCATTATGAGTCTTTGTTGCCTACCCATCTTCCTTATCGTTCCAAGGAGATCAGACATTTCCATTATGATATAGAGCCAACAGAGATGTTTAGAGGAAGACACTGAGATGTACAGAATCATCAAGCTTGGTGAGCCTATGAGGATTCTCAACTACCATCCTAGCTCTATGTCTAATCTTCACAAAATTATATGGTACATCTAAACTAGAGCTATGGTGAACAAGCCCAACAACTTCACTCACTTCATTAAGAAGAATTATCATACAATGGCCTATATTATTAGCAAGAAGGAAAGGAACATTGGAGAGATCATGTCTTTCAGAGAACAAGAGGTATATATATGCTTTTACAAGGCATGCTCTAACAGCATACCCTCATTTGGTATCTCTATTCCTCAAGGCCAATAAGATGTAGTACCTAGAGCCAAATAAGTCCCTTTTGAGGACTCCTATGGTTGAGAAGCTACATATCTAAAGGGTAAATATATACTTGTCACTAGTGGTACTAGCTATAGACAGAGAGCAGAACCTAAGGCAATCAGAGATAATGAAGAACAATCCTTACAAGAGCTAAATCAACTAGAGTCTCTTTCATTGAATCAACTATTCAAACAGACTGAGCTTTACTTGATGTTACCAATTAGAAGGTCATTAAGGTCGTGGATGAAGGAGTTTGGAAGTTATGTATTGTGGTGAATCAAAACTTCCAAATGTTGTTTACAAAACACTGGACCTTCAAGTAATCTGCAATTACTTCAAGTAATCTTTAATTACTCCAAGTAATTCTAAGGATCACTCCAAGTTAACACAAGAGGTGTAAAGGATAGGGGTTAAACTTCAAGGATAGATGAGATACAACATTTTGTTAGGATAAGTAGACACAGTGGAAAAATTTTAAAATTTTACCGATCCTAATCAAGGATCTATCAACGGTGTTTAAATCGGGTTAGAAAGAACTCGTACCTTTTTAACTAAGGGTTTTCATGATCTCTAGGAGCCAACACGTTAGGTCTGCTCCCTCTACCGGTATCCACACGAATGCTCTCAAACCGAGACTACATGCTAGCCCCTCCAAATGTCTCCTAGGGTTTTCCTTACGGCTCTCAATTCTCATGTGTAATATCCCAAAAAGTGATTAAGGGCTAATGACTTCAAAAGTGGATGTAATTATTGTTGAATAAACACTTTTGAAGAATGTGTGATGGGAATTTGGATATTTTAATGATTCCAATGGATTCCTTGTGAAAATTTATGTGGGAATGATGTTTGGTATGAAAATGGAACCAATGGAAGCAAAGATGCAAAATCTAAAATTCTGTCCAGTGAAATTCTATTCTGGGCAGTCCGTTTGTGTGAACGTTTTTAATGACCAAATGGTATCTAAAAATTTTGAGTCTTATAGTTCACATCTCAAGCTTCAAAATGGACATATAACTTGTTCCATTTCGTTTTGTGAACTAGGAGATATAACTGTCCAAAGTTTGGGATGGAAACTGAACTCTGTTTTGGGGCAGTGATGAGTTTTATGTAATTCTGGAATTGTGTGGTGATTTTTAGTAATGGCCAATATTTTTCCTATGAAGAGGACTTAAATATCTTTCATTTGGCTTTGTAATCACCTCATTTTGAGTTTTCTAGAATTAGTTATGATTTTTCAAAGTTTGGGCAGAAAATCTTCCAGAAAATCCGAAAATGGGAATTATGACATCATCTCAATAAAAGATGACATCAGCATGGAATTAAATATGTTATCATCTTCCTCAGCTCATTTCTGTCGCACACAGCAGCTGAATGAGGAGTGAGAACGTTGAGGTTTGTAGAGAGAGAAAGGAGAAGAAAAATCACAAGGTAAGCCAATTTCTCCGACGATTTAGCTTCTAACGCGTGTAACTCCGATCCTAAGCTACTCCTCTTTGTTCTTTAAGGTTTGGAAGCTCAAAATCTGTTGTTGAGCACTTAGGGTTTTCAGCAATATTTGGGAAAAGCTTGTGGGAGCTTGAGGTAACTTCCAAACTTTCGTATATTGCTTATTCTGGCTGCTGTGGGCAATTTAATCGGTGAAATTTCACCGGATTGCCATTGGTTTTAAAGTTTGGAAATGATATGGCCTAGGGGTTATGCTGCTCAAATTGGGTTTTAATGTTAGTTTTAACCTAATGTAATGGTTAATAAAGTGGTTAGGAGTAGAAAGGAACGCGTTTACAGAGCCGAAATCGTAAAACCCCGATTTTCCCCGGAGAACTCATAAATTTCGGCCAGCTCTAGAAATGGGTCTTAGAGTTGGATTTTCAATGATTTGATGGTTCCATTGAGTTCAGGGGCGAAAATTAGGTGGGGTTACAGTTGGGCACTTTTTCAAAAAAGGCCGAGAAAGCATAATTACGGAAACACCCCTAAAACCCTAAAAGTAGGGCTGCCAAGGGCAATTTTGTAATTTGACATTGAATTTGATAATTCTGAGTACGGAAATGGATTCCTTGGGCGGAAATATGTTAGAATAGCCCAGATTAGAATTTCGGGAAAAGTGCAACCGGACCGGGTATGGCGGGCCCAGGCCGGGTCCCCGGGGGCATTTTTGTAAATTTTCATTATAGACTTTTGAAAGTAGGAATTAGGGGTAGGAAATTAATCCACCATTCTTGATTTTGTTTATAGGCTTTGATATTTGTCGCCCTCGTGAGCCAACTACGCTGAAGGACGTCAGGAAAGGACAAGGTAGTGACTCTCTCTCTGATACTATGTGTAATGCTCTGTATGTGTGTGTTATCACTGTTCTGTGATGAATCTTTGATGCTGCTGCGGTTACAGCTGGTGATAGCTGTCGTTTACAGCGCAAGCTGTCATTTACAGCGTAAGCTGTCGTTTACAGCGTAAGCTGTCGTTATTGTGATTGCAGCGTAAGCTGTCGTGATGGTGATTACAGCGTAAGCTGTCGTGATTCTGATTACAGCGAGAGCTGTCGTATTGTGTATACAGCCGTGAGTGCTGTCGTTTGTGGTGAAAACCAAGTATCTCTGAGATTGCTGCTGCTGTTGCTGTTTGTGATTTATATACATGCTTTGTGTTTATGCATTGTGTGAGTGGTTTGTTACTACTGAGATTCTCTCGAATCTCATTCTTTCCTATGACTAACATTTCAGACAGGGCGTGTGGTTCAAAGGAGAAGCGGCCAACCCGGAGCAATTAGGGCCCTTGGGGGTATATAGTTGAGTTGGAAACGTTGGTTAAGTATTTTGAACTTGGGATTACTGTATATTCTGAATCAGGAACACTACATTCGATTTTGGTTGTGTAATCCCCTAGTGTATACTTATTGTAACCCCCTCCGTAATTATATCCGAAATACGTGATTAAAATGAAATAGAGACCAATAATAATCAAATAACATTTACTAACCCATCACATGACGGGGTTTTCACAAATACTTTTTGAAATCATTTATAAACTTGGTCTCATATTCACATTTCGAATACAATTACTACGCGAAGATAAATCACATTCATATAAATATCAAAGTGCACAACTTAATCATCCCGACAATCTCTGGTACATACCTTCACTAAAGATACATAGGGTACAATTGCCCATTACAATTCTTCAAATGGGGATTACACAATCTCATCTCGGAGGAGTCCTAGCCGCTCCCTCCACGAGCCACTTGCCCTGTCTAAATTGTTGGTAGGGGAGAGTGAGATTCGAGAGAATCTCAGTAGGAAACAGATACCATAATGCATGCATGATTGATGCTATATGTATGACATGTTAGCTTTATCTAGATGTATGCCCCATAATGACATTTCTGCATGCTCAATGTTTCATACAACAAGACTATGGCCACAGCGAAAACAGAAACAGAGCTTCATTTATTCAAATATGCTCTACACAATCAAGTAAAGCAATCACATACATCATTACACAAGCAAAGATATCAAATACATGCAAGTAAGGTAAGTCCCCTACCTCCAGTCTTTTCTCCTCGATTTGCGTGCCAGCAACTCGGGGCTTCACATTCGATCCTACAATGTCAAATGTACTATTTAGACACTTCCATAGTGTTTTTGGGGGTTATATGAGGCTATATTGAAAATTTACTAAAATACCCCCGGGGACCCGGCCCGGCCCCGCCGTACCCGGTCCGGCTGTACTTTTCCCGAAATTTTGACATGGCCTATTCTTACATATTTTCACCCAAGGAATCCATTTCCGGACTCAGAATTATCAAATTCAATGTCAAGTACAAAATTACCCTTGACAACCCCACTTTAAGGGTTTCAGGGGCGTTTTCGTAATTATGCTTTTTCAGCCTTTTCCGGAAAAGTGCCCAACTGTAACCCCACCTAATTTTCCCTCCTGAACTCAATGGAATCATCAAATCATTGAAAATCCAACTCTAAGACCCATTTATAGCCCAGACCGAAATATATGGGTTTTCTAGGGAAAATCAGGGTTTTTCGGTTTCGGCTCCGTAAACATGTTCCTTTCTACTCCTAACCACTTTATTGACTATTCCATTAGGTTACAACTACCATTTAGTATCAATTTGGGCAGCATAACCCCTAGGGAAACCCATTTTCCATTTTTACAACCAATGGCAATCCGGCGAAATTTCATCCATTAAATTGGCCACAGCAACCAGAATAGTCAATATACAAGAGTTTGGAAGTTACCTCAAGCTCCCAATAGCTTTTCCTTGACTTGAATGAAAACCCTAGGTGTTTTAACACCAAAAGAGGAGCTTCCAAACCTTAAAGAACATAAAGGAGTAGCTTAGGATCGGAGTTATACACGTTAGGAGCTAGATCGTCGGAGAAATCGGCTTACCTTGCGAGTTCTCTTCTCCTTTTCTCCCAAAACCCTCTCAACTCTTTTCTTTATTTTGGTTGCAGAATGGCGTCGGAATGCTGTAGGAGAAAGATGATGTTTCTTTAATAATCTTATGCTTATGTCATTGCTTATGTCATCAACAATTTTCCAAAATTCGGATTTTACAAAATTCTGGCAGATTTCTGCCCAAACTTTGAAAAATTATAACTAATTCTAGAAAAATTGAATTGAAGTGATTCCAAAGCCTATAGAACCCTTATTGAGTCTAGTTCCAAGGAAAAATATATAATTTGCTTAATGGAATCGCAAAATTCCCAGAATTTCAATCTTTGCATATTGTTCCAGAAATTTCACAGTTCTTCTGTGCTGACTTCACAAATTCATATCTTTTTGTGTATAGCTCTAATTGAGTCATATGACCTATAAAATTAAAGCTTAGGATGTCTACTTTCATCCTGTAAAATTTCATAATTTTTGCTTATCATTTAGTCTTTCAAAACCTTATGATAAGCTCACTGCCTCATAGGTGATTTTACCAAAAACATAATTATATTCCCCAAAATTCACCATTTTTCTTTCTTAATACCCCAAAGATATTAGAATCATTAGGGGATAAATTTGAGCTCCTGCTAAATTGGGGCTTAGCAGTCCACTTAATTTAGGCTTATTCCCAAGCCTCGAGTCTCAAAATTCGGGGTATTACACTTATAAACCTTCAGGTTTTTATGCATAGAACCCGGGAGTTGCCGGGGATGCGGTTATACACTCTGATATGATTGAATGTACATTAACTGCACAGGTAATTATATTCGAATATTGAAATTGAGACCTGGATGGAACAAAAAAAGAGTTTTGAAAGTTTTGTAAAATGAGGTTAAAGCATCCAATGGTCTCTAATCCGATTTAAATATGTGTTATCGAATTATAATTACGTGTTTAAAAGCAGGGGGTTACATCATGCACGTATGAGTCTATCTTATCAATCAAGTTTATAACGTATGAGGGCTATATTCAAATTTCAAAATTAATCATCATTAATTTCAAAATTAATCAACAATTAATTATGTTGATGAGCTAATTAAATAAATTCAGTTTAAAATAAATCTGTCAAAAAATTTTAATTGAACCTATTTATTTAATCTAAATAAAGAGTCATTAGATTTAATTTATCTTCATAAATTAAATCTAAGATACTATATCTCTATCATGTTTGTTAATAAATTTAATATATCTTAATAAATTAAATTTAAAACTAACACAATATAATAATATCATATAATATATATATACATATATATAATATATAAGATATGTATTTCGAAAATATATATCTATATAATATTATTAACGAATTTTATTTTATATATATAAATATAAAATTCATCCACCCTAAATTAAACATTATCTCGTGTTGGGATATTCTTATGTGCTACCCTGTAGGCCCATATGAAGTTGGCAGTAGGCCAATAACTCTATTAACCCAAAAGTTGCAAGCGGCCTCTAGCAAGACATTACGGCTACCCAATTCATATGAGGATCGTTATCACAATGCAACCTATCATACAACTATGTCATATCCCTTTTTGTCACACCATATATCGATCAAGGATAAGGCATGGATAATGTCATCCTCTTGTTCCTGACCATTACTTTCTCGATTCCTGAGTAGCCTGACAATAGAAATGGAAACTCCTTTCCATTGTAGTATAGCCATACATTTCTCAGACTTACTCATCGAGGGGTCCAGTAATATCTCTCTACTAATTGTGAGGGACAAATTCCATCTTGATCATTCATATTCCTCTACATGAAAAACCACCAAGCCTGATCATAGCCTTTATCATCACCCCGTCAAAAGTGACTTTTGACTCATTCAAAGCTTAGCAACTCTCATGTAGGAATTCATTATGACCTCAGGTCTAAGAGCATTGTGACGTGGTTATACATGAGAAAAGCTTATGACTTTATCCATGTAGCTTTTTCATAGTAGGTCGGTCCAGCACCTCATACTCTTATAAGTGCCTAAGACTTTGATTCGTATCTCCAAATCTTATCAAAGTCATACTGGTCTTGTTTCATCTTTGCTACCGCATAGATGACCAACCAGGGACATTTTAGGACAATCTTCTTGAATTATCCAAGGATACAATTATCATAGTTAACATGCAAATAATATAATAACATAATAGAGAAATTTCATTAAAATAATAATGTTCAAAGTACAATGATTGGCCCTTAGGGCACAACTTCCAACACACTTTGCTAGAGTTGGTCTCCCTGGTCCTTCATTTTCTGGTCCATCTATCAAAGGCTATCAAAGAGAGGAGCTTCAATAATCACACTGAGCTTACTACAAACAAGCTGAGTTTATCACTTATTTATAAATCATACACATTTTTCTTAAAGGATTTTCCATCATCAAAACCATTAATATTTAACATATCTATCATTAGATCCACTTTCAATGTTTGCACCGATGGAAAAATCACTTTTTAGACCGGCTAAAAATGACTTTTTAGATCAGTTCTGGATGAGGCTTGATACAGCTAGTCTAAAAAGTCTGTTACTTTTTAATCGGTCTAAACATTCACCTTTTAAACCATTTATTATGAACAACCGGTTTAAAAGGTCACACTTTTTAGACCGGTTGTTTTGAACAACTGGTCTAAAAAGTGTGACTTTTTATATCGGTTTTTAACACAACCAGTCTAAAAAGTTCCCTTTGTTTTTTTTATACAGCCATTGGAATGCAACTTCAATTTGGAAGACAAAAGAAAACTTCAACTTTCATTTTATAAAATGACAAAAATATGAAGAGAAAACCCTTTAATGAGAAAATGCAATCAAAAGGTTACCCAAAAACAAAGAGTGTAACAAAACAAAGACCATTAAGGGCACGATTTGATTTGATTCATCATCATTCAATTCATACCTGGGCAACTATTAGTCTCAAGGTAGTTCTTTTGCTAGTCTACTGCACATGCCCAGCTAGCAAAATTTCATCCAATATGAAATATGCCTGCCATATCATCCATCAAAGTAATTACACATATTTGAAGCATGTACACTTATTTGGAGCATGTACACTGGGATGCTTGTTTCCACTCCACCAGACACTGAACAAAGTCCTTCACCTACATGAATATATATTAACCATTAACAAACTAAACACGGGATCAAACTATATATATCTTAAGCATCCCTAGGAGCATTAAAAAAAAGAAGTAACAAATGATCAGTGGTACACTTGTAATTGCCTCTCGGGTTCCTGCAAAGAGTAGGATGCACTTGTGTCCCTTAGGAACTTTGACACAAGAATGCCCAAACCTTGTCCTCTATCTCTCAATTTCTATTCATCATAGAACGATTTATGGAATTTAGCATGAAAATTATCCCATGTTTAGCATTCCTTTTGTAGAGCTCTGAAAAAAAGACATATCAACATTTATTAGACACTACCTTAAAGGCATCTTCATCGGTTCGATCATCACCAATATAGACAGGGAAGACATCATCATAATTGGCAAATCTTGTTGAAAAACAAGTATTCATTATTTAGATTGCTGTGTAAATTATTTGATAAGGGCTCATTGTTGCAATCAAATTCAAACCTGAACTCACCAAGTGACTCTAGTAGAAATTCTAGGGCTTTCCCTTTGTCCCATTTATAAGTGAGACAAATCTCAAACACCTATATTTTAAACAAATAAGTAGTAAAAGTGAGACATATCTCTTGCTAACTTTTTCTTTAATGGGCAATCTTAAAATATTAATCAAATAACATTAGGAAAAAGTAAATGATTAAAACAAGAAAATAGAATTATGGCCCACCTTCCTTCCTTGGGTGAGACAAAGCTTTAGTTACTCCTTAAGCACCGATTTCACTTGGTGAGCCAGTTCACTCCATTTCTATGTATATGTCAGGCTTAATTTTAGACTTCGTATAAAATTGAGTTATAAGAACATAAAACCATGATAGAGCTTACAACTATACCTTCTCATAAACATAATGATAATGAACAGAGGCACAAAACTTGTTGTTCTCCACCATCGCTCCTGGTGTTGATTTGGTTTGCCCAACTAACACTTGGTACACATGAAAATTGATTATTCCACTAACAATCTTACTTGGAAACCTCGTAGATTGACATATAACCAAATAGAATAAGAGGGAAAAGGGGAAAAAAGATGAACCTCATCTATCATGACAGAGGAGCAATGAGTGAAATAGGAGCAAGGCTAGACGGTGGAGTTCAGAACAAGGGATAGATCAAAGCTCACATAGAGAGTAATGGTGACAAGAAGAGAGGACTTAGAGAGCATAAGATTCAATTTTGGGGCGAGGAAGAAAAGGGTTCTGAGAAAGAGTTCAATTTAGGGCAAATCTTTTAAAACCAGTTTCAATCAAAATAAGGTCTAAAAGATACATATTTTAGACCGGTTATTTCAAACATTAGGTCTTAAAATGTTTTCTTTTAAACAGGTTCTTAGTAACAAACAGTCTAAAAAGTTTTAAAATTTTTTAATTTTAATTATTTTTATCTTTTTAGATCGGTTGTTTGGATAACCAGTCTAAATAATATATTTTAGCCCACATATTTTAGGAACCGGTCTTAGAAGTTCTATATAATTACAAAACTACCAGAAGTCATACTTTTTAGACCTTATCTACAATAACTGGTCTAAATAGGCTATTTTGTACTAGTGTTGAGATTTAATAATATGTAAATAATATCATTATAACAAAAATCTACCATGGTAAATCTCAACAATTGAAAGTTGATCTAATAGTAGATACACTCAATAGAGGTAAATGGAAAGGGAAATCAATGCAAACACCCCCTCCCCCATACCATGAGTGGTCAATACGATAAAGGTGGGTCTTCATTGTAAACTCGTGTTATTCATCCCTCATTGTAATTGAATCCTTTAGGTATCCTTCTATTTTGCTCAAGTCAGACGATTAGCGTATTTAATCCCCAAAAAACTGAAGTCGTAGATTGCAAGTTCGTCGTGAATTGAGGTTCACTCTTTCATCTTTCTGACAACCTTCAAGCTTTTCTGAAAGTAATTACTGTACGTCAAGGAACATATGGGATCTTCAGTTTTAGCAGTTGATGCTTCTCACCCTCTTTACTTAAACCCATTAGACACCCAATTTATGAGCCTTGTCCCATAAATTTTGACAGGTTCGCACAATTATACAGTTTGGAGTCGTGCAACAAAATTAGCCTTTTGAAGAAAGAATAATCTGGGGCTTATTGACGATTCATTCAAACAAGACAAAGATCCTAAACTAGTTGATTATTGGGAAAGGTGTAATGTCGTGGTGCTATCATGGCTGATCAACTTTGTCAATAAAGCGATAGCAAATGGTATGGTCTTTTCTAATGGTGTTGAGCTTGTATGGCTTGATTTGCAGAAAAGGTTCAATAAAATTGATGGGTCATGAATATACTCTCTTTACAAGGCCATATCTTCCCTTACACACGGAACACCCATTGTCACAAGCTATTATACAAAGCTCAAGTAGTTTTGGGATGAGTATAGTATCCTTGTACCATTGCCAACTTGCAATTGCTCTACATCTCAAGATTATGTAAAGGTGGTGCAATAAAAGAGGCTCTTCCAATTTCTTATATGGCTAAATGATGTTCATCAACAAGCAAGATCACAAATTCTCCTTATGTCTCCCCTACCCACAGTCAATCATACTTATTCAATGATTTTCCAAGATGAGGAATATCATTTGATAAGTTCTTAAGTCTATCTAACCCTGTAGAAGCAGCTGTGGCAACTACAAGAGAGAGAGGACATTTAGGCGATGAATGAGGGAGAGGAAGGTCTAATAAAGAGTGTGCACACTGTGGTCATCGAGGGCCCAACTGGGAAAATTGTTATGAGTTGATGGGCTACCCCACTGACCTTAGAAGATGCAAACCACAAGCAGTCAAATTAATCATTGAATAAGCATGATTGTTTAATGACGTCACATTAGCCGATTTCTATTACACATCTAAATGCTATTTTAACTTGATATATGTCTCTAAAATAATTAGAAAACTAAACCATGCACTACTATAAAAAGTATCATTTACGACACTAATCAATGACTGTTTTAAAATATCAGTAGTAGAAAATCATGATATGGAAGTGAAAAACGTTACAATGACTGTTATTGAAAACATAAGATTCAACGACTGTTATTCATAACAGTCATTGAAAGCAAGTATTTCGATGACTGTTATGATTAACAGTAATTGAAAGTGATGTTTCAATGACTGTTAATAAAAACAGTCATTGAATCTTGCTTTCAAAGACTATTTTCATCAATAGTCGTTGAAACAGCCAAAAAAAGCACCCAGCGTGTGCTTCTGGTTCCCACTTTCCCTTTCCCGCCCCCTGTCCGACATTACAGCGCTGTATAACTCCCTTCCAACTGACTCGCATCCACTAAATTGTTGTTTGCTCTCTCGCGTGTCCTTTGTCGTCTATCCCTTTCCGACAACGGAGGTTCACAGGCTTGCAGTGCCTCTATTCCCTCTCGGTTGTAGGTCTTTGCTTTCCCTCCCTCTTCTCAGTCCGAGCAAGCAATGCTAGTAGGTAAGCTCAGGCCCTGTTTTTTTCCTCTGGTTTATTTACTTTGGGTTTTCTCTTCTTAGCTTTTATTTTCGCTCCTGTAGTCATACTGGGCTCTGCTGTGAAAACGATAATGTTGGATCTGTGTTTATTGCGGTTTGTGTGTAAGTTCCCCTTTTCTCTTTCTAGTTGATTTGTTCATTTAGATGTGAATTTCTACTATTCTAGGAAAAAAATTGGCATTTTGCACTTCGTTTGTGACTTAATCTAGGCTTAATTAGAATGTCTTCCCTTAGAATCTCAATGGACCTAAAGACTTGGGTCTTGATTTAGCTTGTTTAAGAACGGTTTCCCTTAGAATCTCAATGGACCTAAAGTTACCTTCAAGACATTCTTCATGCAGAATCATCAGTTTCTTAGCTACCTACAAAATCATTAACAAGACGATGATGATGGGATAAAAGAAAAAATAATAGCTATTGCATACCACCAATGCGTGTGGAGTCAGTTAAAACTTTATTGACAAAAACCATATCAGTAGTTAGTATAGCTTAGGAAAAAAAACGTAATCCGTATTCTTAGCTAATTTCCTTGTTCATTTCAGTGCATTGCGTGTAATTTGTGAGTATATCTGATGGCACAAGATGATGACCATGTAAAAAAAACTATTCCTCTTCTTCAAATTAAATTCAATTTCAATTTATAAATGCACTAAAATTAGATTTCTTTTTTTTCAATTTTGCTTTAATGGATTAAGCTCACTTATCATGTTTCTTCAATTTAATTAGAGAAACCAGTACAGGGTGAGTACAACTTAATTACACTGAGTGATAAAGATTAATATAATCACTCTGAAACAGTATGTTTTCCTTTCAATGATATCCAACTTGTACCTATCGTCCCTTGCTTCATTTACAAGCATGATTGAGAACATACATCTATCATTACTAAAATTAAAGTTTCTATCTATTTACGGGGAAAATAATAATAAAACCTTCAAAAATGAGACTTTTTAAGCCAATGAGAAAAACTGCTTTAGATAAGTGTTGATTGTTAGGGGTTTGATTTCGTATTAGGAATAGCCAAAGCTAGAGTTTTGATTTTATTTTTTTCAGCAAAAATCATAATTTTAATGCAAGAAATTAATTACAGGGAAAATTGATTAAAAATCTCCCATTACAAAATTAATTATTTCTCAGAACTTGTTATCAATGTGTACACTTTCTTTTTCTATCTCATATCATTTGAATTATAATTAAAAGTGTTATTTGCAGGTAAACGTGTGAATTAAAAAGTGCAAGATTAGTGGCGTACATTTTCTGATTTCTAGCCAATCAATAAGGTCAGTTCAATAATGCCTTTGAGTTCATAAAAGATGTAGTAGTTTAAAGTTAATATTATAATGTTTTGGGTAATAACTCTCTCATAAACTTGCAAGTATCACTACTGCCATCGTTGTCCCTGCTTGGTTGCCAGCCTACTATATCCTTGCCTCAATAGAATCTTCTTCCAAATTCCTGAATCACAAACATAGTGTCCTTCAAAGCTAAAGATTAGCTGGTAAGTTCTATTATTGCTTGTTGATGAAAGTTTTTCAAACCTGAGGATATCATGGTGCTACTATTTGTTGTAAGCGTGATAAATTTGAACTGTTACTTTTTACAGTGTGTCATGAGTGTTGCATATTGCTGTTCTAAACTTGAGTGTCTGTGAAAATGGATTAGGTGGTAATAAAATGGATCACTATTGGATGAATGCTTTGAGGATTAGTGAAGAATATGAGAATGGGGTGAAAACGTTTATTGAATTTGCTAAAATGAATGCGCCTAGTAAAAATGGGAAGTATTTTTGTCCATGTATCAACTGTTTAAATGAGAGTCTACGGGATGTTGATGATATAAGAGATTACTTACTTTGTGATGGAATAAATCTTCGGTACAAAAGGTCGATATGGCATGGTGAGGAAGTAACTGCTTGTGGGTCACATGAGAAGGAAGTTTGGGAGGTCAGAGATAATGATAGAATAGAGAACACGATTCATGATATTGAGGTAGAATGTTTTGCTCAATTGCCTGTATATGATAGCTTGGGGAGTGATGCAGAGACTCCTTTGTACCCAGGGTGTACTAAGTATACACGCTTGTCAGGCATTTTATACTTGGTGAACTTAAAGGCAACTTGTGGGTGGACTGGTAGTAGTTTCACATTATTACTTGAATTGCTGTGTGATATGTTTCCAGAGGATAATGTACTTCCAAATCGTATGTATGAGGCCAAGAAAGTATTATCTACGATAGATATAAAGTATAAAAAGAAATGTGCTTGCCCTAATGACTGCATATTGTACAGAAATGAGTATGAAGGCTTAAGTGAGTATCCGAAATGTAAAACTTCTAGATACAAAGTGAAGAAAGGTAATAGGTGTGGTGATGAGACAATTAAAAAGTAACCTTTAAAGGTTTTGTAGTATCTTCCAATCATACCACGGTTCAAATGAATGTTTGCTAATGCAAAAGAAGCAAAGAAGTTGAGATGGCATTATGATGATAGAGTTTGTGATGGAAAATTCCTTCGGCACCCGGCTGACTCTCCATAATGGAAGAAAGTATATGAAATGTATCTCGGATTTGGCAGTGAGCCTAAAAACTTTCGGCTTGGGCTTTGCACAGACAGGATCAATCCCTATGAAACTTTTAGCAGTACACATAGTGCATGGTCCGTTCTGCTGGTGATTTACAACTTACCTCCCTGGTTGTGTATGAAATGCAAGTATATAACGCTTTCTATGATGATTTCAGGACCAAAACAGCCAGGGAATGATATCGATGTCTACTTGGCACCTTTGATTAAGGACTTAAAGAAGTTGTGGGAGGATGGTGTAGATGTGTATGATGCATATAAGCAATAGTCATTTAAGCTACGTGCAATGATTTTCACCATGATTAACGACTTCCCTACATATGGGAACTTGTCAGGTTATTGTGTCAGGGGTCATAAAGCGTGTCCGATATGTGAAGTGAGCACACCATTTTAACAACTCAAGCACGGTAGAAAAACGATCTACCTTGGTCATAGACGATTTCTTCCTCGGTTCCACCCATACTGTAGGCTAAAAAAGGCTTTTAACGGCTTTCCAGAGAATGAAATGGTTGTAAAGCCATTAACTGGAGACAAGGTTTTCAGTCGGGTAGAAATAATCAATGTCACTTTTGATAAAAATCAAAAGACCACGGGTGAGAAGAACATATGGAAAAAGAGGTCAATTTTCTTTGATCTTTCATATTGGCATAGTCTTGATGTGAGACATAGTATTGATATGATGCATGTGGAAAAAAATGTATGCAATAGCCTTGTTGGTACGCTTTTGCACATACCTGGGAAAACTAAAGATGGAATTAGTGCAAGACTAGACTTGGTTGAAATGGAAATAAGAGAATGATTGCATCCACAACTAAGAGATGATGCTAAGAGAGCGTATATGGAGCCAATAGCGCATACATTGTCAAAAGCCAAGAGAAGAAGTTTGTGTGGGTGTTTACACAGCATTAAGGTGCCACAACTGTATTCTTCTAATGTGAGCCAACTTGTGTCAATGGAAGATTTGAAGTTAGTTGTAATGAAGTCTCATGATTGTCATGTCTTGATTAAACAACTATTACCAGTAGCTGTTAGAGGCATTATGAAAGATGATGTGTGAAGCACGATAACAAGGTTGTGCAGTTTCTTTAATGCTATTTATAGCAAAGTTGTTGACATTGCAAGGTTAGACGAATTGGAAAATGGGGGTTATACTATTCTATCCCAACTAGATATGCATTTTGCTCCCGCATTCTTTGATATAATGGTGTATTTAATAGTTCATCTGGTAAGGGAGGTAAGACTATACGGCCCAGTTTATCTAAGGTAGATGTACCCTTTCGAGTGATACATGACGAACTTAAAAGGGTATTCTAAAAATCCTTATCGACCTGAAGCCTCAATTGTGGAAAGATATGTCGTTAAAGAGGCTATGAACTTTTGCAAAGAATATCTATCAAGGTCAAAGGCTCAATCTCATCATGAAAAGGGTACAAGTAAGGGAACATGAGGGCTCAAAGTGAAGAGTATGCGTTGTAAAGAGGTGCTGCAAGCACACCTGTATATCTTGAATAATACAGAAGAAGTTCAGCCATACTTAGCCGAACACAGAAAGAGTTTAAAGGAGATATATCCAAGGAAAAATGGCATGCAGATAGCTAATGAGCAAAACAAGACTTTCATAGAGGGGTTCAAGGATAAGATAGCGCACGAGACCAATGTGCCTGAGATAATCAAATGGTTAGCTTGGGGCCTTCTTTTGAGGTAATAACTTAGAGCGGCTTCGATATAAACAGGTATTCTTTCTATACAAATGCCCAGGATAACATAAGTACTATGCAAAACAGTGGGGTGATGGTGGTAGCTGAATCAATGCACTTTTCTAGTTCAAAAGACAAAAACCCCATTTTAGCATCCTTGGTCTATTATGGAGTTATTGAAGACATATGGGAGATAAGCTACACTAAGTTGAGATTTCCTTTATTCAAATACAAATGGGTTAACAATAATGTTGTTGAAATAGATCAATTTGGATTTACCTCAGTTGATCTTGAAAGAGTCAGTTATAAAGATGAGCCATTCATTCTAGTAAGTCAGGCAAAACAAGTGTTTTATGTCATTGATCCAGCAAATGAAAAATTGTCTATTGTACTCCAAAGTAAAAAATAGAAGGATGGTGATTTGAGTTTGAATCTTGATGACACGCCGCCTTTCACTACAAATCTGCCTATGCCATCTGAAGTGGAATTGGGAGATGATGATAAATATGTAGCTAGAGTTTATCATTGTGAAGGAATTGGGGAAAACACTTAAAGTAAGATTTTGAATTATTTAAAGTTTGCATGTAATTTCAATTTACTTATCATATGTCACATTTATTTCTTTGTAAGATTTTGAATTGTTTAAAGTGTGCATGTAATTTCACTTTACTTATCATGTCACATTTATTTCTTAGCAGGATCATGGCAAGTTCAAATTTGGGCAACTCTATTGGCTTACCAATTAAGAAAAAGGTTAGAGGAAGCACAAAGCTACGGTTGTTGGTGGCACGTCATGAGGAACAATAGGCGAGTAGGGTTCACATGGAATTTGATGATGATTTGAAGCCACTCGGCCTAGACGGAGACAAGTTCATTAGCTATGTTGGCTTTTTGGGTTGGAGCAAAGTTAGCTTTCTAATTCCTACCTGGAGGGAAGTTTTAAAGGACACAAAGGCTATGGTTTGGGAACAGCTTTTGGTATGTAAAGTTGTGTTGTTATCTCTATCTCTATTTCTTTGTTTTCATTTATAACTATTATATATTTTGTTTTATAGCAAACCTACGATGTTCCTAATACGAGGGAGATGTATAAGCATTAGATGGGGGAAGTTCATGAGCAGTGGAAAGATTTCAAGTCCACGCTCACAACCAAGTACGTTCAGGGCCAAGGAGTCATGAGGATCCTTGTAAAGAGTATTTGTTTCTTTCTCCAAATGACTGGAGGTCCTTTGTGGCATCGAGGCAGGATCCCAATTTCTTGGTACATTTTGTTCATCTTAGTGTTAAACATTTTAGTTGAACTTTCTTGACATCGCTAACTCAGTTATCATTATTCTTTGTAAATATAGAAATTGAGTCAAGCAAATAAAGAAAGGCGAGCAAAAAGCAATTATCCTCATTACATGTCACGTGGGGGTTATTAGAAGCTCGAGAAGATGATGATGCAAGCTGAATTACAAAAATTAGAGGAAGCAGCCCGAGCAGATCCTAGTATTGTTGTACAAGAGCCACGTCCTCCCCCACGTCACAAAAAATGGAAAGTAGGGAGGATAAAGGGAGAAAAATATATAAATCCAATCGTTGCTGATGTCGCTAAAAGGATTGTGAGTATTTAATAACAAGTATATTTAAGTGTGTTTCAATTTCCTAACAAGATTGCATGTAATTACTTTCTATTTATCCATCGTATGCTGCAGAATGAACTTGAAGATTAAAGCAGCCAGGGTTCCTTCACTCAAACTGCGAGGATGGACATCTTAGCAACGACACTTGGGAATCTAGATCACCCTGGTCAAGTTAGAGGGCAGTCAAGGGGAGTTAGTCTTTCTAAATACTTTGGACGAGGTTCACAAGCTTATGGACGAGGTGAAATGAGTCAAGAGTTTGTGGCCAAGGTTCGAGAGGAAATCTGAGCAGAGCTAGCGGTGCAAATGTGTTAATCACTTCGAGAAAGAAGAGTTGTTGAGTGAGCTATGTGGTGAGATGAGTACGATGGTATTGTCTCACATGCAAGGCGGGATGTGTAATGTGGCGCCTAGATCTGAGGTTTGTAACTAATTTCATTTAACATTACATTGAGGTTTTCCTTACGTTATTTTAATTAATTCTTTCATTTCTCTTACTCAGGAATCCCCGACCTTTCCCAGCACCAAAGACAGTTACAATCCACCAGAGGTTGGATATGGCAACCCTGGTCCTTCGCTGGAGCCTAGAGAACCCTGTACTCGGTATTTGGAAGTCCTATACTTGCGTGCTGTTGCTGATGCTGTTGTATACAGCCATGCCACCACCTACCATAATAACCAAATCCGGGATGATCAACGTATAGTCAATGTGACAAGTGTTCGATTGGGGGAGGAAGGTGTAGATGTCCCATTCCCTAATGGTGAGGTTGCTAGACTAGGTCAACCAACAAGATCTTTCATCTTGTGGCCTAGACATCTTGTTCAGACTGTGCCAATCCCTCCAATGGTAGGAAACACCTTACTGTTACTTGATCATTGACATTCTACTTATAATCTTTGTTTTGTGTCTTACTAGAAAAAAGTTGATGCAACAAAATTGCCCTTTTTAGCACGACTACAAAAAATTCATCAAGACATAAACAAGGTCGACTTGCAAATGCCTTGTGAGATTGTGGGTCACAGAATCTCGTATGATTATGGACTTGATAACCAAGATATTAGAGAGTTCCTATCATTGGAGGAGATAGACATAGGATGGGTCACATTTGCAATCATATGAGTTTAGTTATAATTTTTAATTATAATTAATGCACTAATATTTAGGAGTTTTAAGTTTCTACATTTACTGAGTCATTTCTCATTTCATTTATGTGTTAGCTGCTTCCACAAACTGTGTGCCGAATGAGGGCTCGCCACTACATATGGCTTCTTATATCCTGGCAATATGTTAGGGCGTAATAGCCAGAGGTTGGAAGGTCGAATGAGCTATGTAGGCTATACAATAGGCAAGACTAAACTGCCTTGTTATCTAGCACCAATTGTTGAAAGGCAAGTAACTTAATTTCATATATTTATACACATTCACTTTGCTAAGTAGTATCATGTTATCGAACCTCATTTTAATCTATATATACATGTGATTATAGTTATCATTGGAGTCTCAATGTTCCTTGTCCCTCAATCAACATCATCTTTTGGTTTGACTCATTGGGTCGCAAGCCAGACGGAGATATCAAAAACATTTTCAACACGTAAGTAAATTTTTTTGCCAGTCATTGATTTTTGATTATACTCAATTGTTTTAATGTCTTCCATTTATCATTTTAATTATTACAGTGTATTGAAGACATATTATATAATGGGTGGGAAGCGTGAAGGTAAAAGTGGTCTGACAAAGTGGTTCCAGCCAAAGGTAAGTTCTTTACATTCAAGTTCTTCGATTGACTATTGCTTTACATAGGCCTTTATTCTTTTTTACCGTTTGCTTTTGATGTATAAAGTCCTCGGAAAGTAGGGACATCTGAGTGCGGCTTCTATGTTATACTACACATGTATAACATCATTTTCAATTGCCTTACTACAAATTTTGAATAGGTGATCATTTCTTGATTCTCAACTGAATTTCACTTCCTTTCATGTGATTGAATTGTTAGTTATTTCATTCAATTTATTGATTTATGTTAACATATTCTCCATTTCGTGCAAAGATTTTTGGAAATCAGGACCCCTACACTATCGAAGACATTAATTTGATTCGAGACCTTTTGTCAGGACATCTTCTACAACACATAGAGCGGTGATGATTTGTAGAGGATTTTTAACATATCGCAGTGGTTTTGTACAGTACTATATAAGTTTTCATATTCGATTACTTTTCCTACTTTCTTATTGGAGTACTTTGAATTTGTTAAGGCATTATGCTTTATAGAGAACACTTTGGAAAATGATGATAAAGCACAAGGATTTCATGGAAATATGACATCTCTTTGGCCATATGCATATCATGATTTACATTGAAAGTTGAAGTTTGCACATTGAAATGATGTTATGATGACATATGCGTTATATGTCATGATAGAAAAATTAACATGTGATTTTCACTTCCATGAGTAATAAGGGAAGCTAGAGAGTTAATCATGAGAGAATGGTCCTTGGATCTGGTTTTTTCTTTTAAAGATAGCAATGTACATGTAAGAGAACTCATTAGGATAGGTTCATCTACTAGTATGGAGGCAATGAAGATGGAGCTTGTGGGAGGGGAGAATTGTAGTAGTATGGAGGCTGTGGTAAAGGGGATGGAGGAGGTGGGGACTTGTAGACATATGGTGGAGGAGCAGAAGGGGATGGTGTAGGAGATGGAGGTGGGGGAGACTTATAATATGGAGCTAACACATCAATTTTCTGGGTTGTAAGGAGTAAAATGTAAAAAAAATAGAAAAAAGAAAAAAGAAAGATGTAACGACTATTTTATATAAACCAATCATTGTATCTATGATACAACAACAGTTTAAAAATAGTCGTCTTTTCTCCAATTTTCAACGACACTAACATAGACGTCCCCCTGAAAATAGTCATCTAAAGGGCAAAAAAACTGTCGTTAAAAGTCCCTTATGTAGTAGTGATGGCATTATATTTTACCCAAAATTTTGCACTTTGCAGGAGATTTCCATTGGGAAATACCATGTAATTGGTAAACTTCATGATGGTCTATATCTGATTTAATCAAATGTAGAAATGGACAGAACTTTGAATATGCAAAATGACCAACAATCTTTAGAATTATGGTACAATAGGCTAGGTCATGCACCTATAGAAATCCTTAGGCAATTAGACACTATAAAGAATGAGGTCATAAGATGCCCTAAACACTTCTGTGATGTATGCTCTCAGTCGAAACAAACCTAGTTACCCTTTCCTGATTTTGAATTTGTCACTACTTGTTCTTTTGAATTACTACATGTGGATGTTTGGGGACCATACAAGGATCCCACCTATAAATGTTATAGGTGACTGTGGTTGATGATGAATAAAAGATAGTGTATTTTTCATGAAGAATTTTATTGTCAATGTCCACACACAATTCTCTGCTACTATAAAGAAATTGAGGATAGATAATAGATTAGAGTTTATCAATAATGATTTGAAACAAAAAATCAGTGAAAAAGGAATCGTACACCAAACCACTTGTACTTATACACCCCAACAAAATGGAGTGGTAGAGAGGAAACATAGACACTCGTTAAATGTGGCTAGAGGTCTTTTAATTCATTCAGGGGTTCTGATTAAATTCTGGGGTTAAAGTGTCAAAACAACATCTTTTCTCATAACTAGAACACCCTCTAAGAGCTTAGGTTACAAAGCTCCACGTGAAATACTTTACAAACAACAACCTAATTTATCTCATTTAAGGGTGTTTGGCCACTTGGCCTTTTCTACTATACAACACACACATGACAAATTCCAACCTAAAGCTAAACCATGTGTCTTTATGGGGTATCCACCTAATCAAAAGGGATTGTACAAACTTAAAGAGAGAGTTATGTTAGTTAGTAGGCATGTGATATTCCATGAAACTCAATTTCCTTTTAGAGATTTAAATCCTACTAATAAAAAAGGGGATCCCAAACCCATATGGGACCATTTTGCATATGGCCACGAGACATTTCCAGCAAAAGCAAATTTAGACCAGAATGAATAGCAACCAAAACCTGATTGTTGAGATAAATAGCCTAGAAATGAAGTCAATATTGACACATAACAACACATGGTAAGACCACATAGAGTTGTTTATGATAGAAAATCTCCTTCTTGGCTAAATGAATATGTGTGTTTGACAGAAAAGGTGGCAGAATCTGATATAAAGGTAAAATACAAGTATCCCATACCTGAATATATGTTACTAACATCTCTAGTGATTATAAAGAATATATTCTTTTTACTAATGATCTTGTTGAGCCTTATAGTTACTAGGAAGCGATTAAAGACCTAAAGTGGGTGGACACGATGAAGGAAGAAATGAAAGCACTTGAACAAGACAAAACATGGGACCTTGCGGACCTACTTAAAGCCAAAGTTGCCATAGGTTGTAAGTAGGTCTACAAACTTAAATATGGATCTAATGGACAAGTAGAAAGGTACAAGGCCAGATTAGTGGCTGAAGGATATATCCAACAAGAAGGGGTAGACTATTTTGAAACCTTTTCCCTAGTTGTCAAAATGGTTACTGTAAGATTAGTTCTTGCCCTTATAGCAATGCATCATTGGCATCTCTATCACTCAAGAATGCATTTCTCTAAGGAGATTTGCATGAGGAGGTTTATGTGAAAGTCCCATAAGGGTTTGATCAATTTGGCAAGAATAAAGTTTGCAAGTTGATCAAATCAATGTATGGGGTTAAGCAAGCCTCATGCCAATAGAATGACAAGCTCACAGAAACCTTAATAAAAGGAGGATTTATGTAAAGTAAGTATGACTATTCATTGTTTGTTAAGGAAAGTAGTGAAGATATAATTTTGGTATTGGCTTATGTTGATGACCTTGTAATAGTAGGTAATAACATTGATAAAATACATGAATTGAAGTCATACTTGCATCAAAATTTCAAAATTAAGGACTTGGGCACCTTAGGTGCTTTCTTGGATTAGAGTTAGCAAGGTCCACCAAAGGTATAGTGTTTAGCTAGAGGAAATACACTTTAGATCATATTTCTGATATGGGTTTGAGTGGGGCAAAGCCCTTACAAATTCCCATGGAATGACACATATAGTTAAGTACAGAAGGAAATACAACGAAGAAAGGAAGTAAGTTAAAGCGAAAGCAAAAATGTTGGTTCTTCAAACAAGAAGATCCTCTTTTGACAAATCCATTGGCATACTGTAGACTGATAAGTAGGTTGCTTTATCTTACTACTACTCAGCCTGATATTTGTTTCATTGTACAGACGTTAAGTCTAATCATGAGTACTCCAAGAAGATCCCACATGGCAGAGGAGGTTCAAGTCATAAGATACTTGAAAGGGAATCTGGGATTAGGTATTTTCTTGGTTGCAATGGGAGAAAACTAGCTCGAGTGTTATGCAGATTCAGATTGGGCAACCTGCCTAGACACTTGGCAATCAGTCACCGGGTATTTGATAAAATTTGGAGGATCACACATTTATTGGAAATCAAAGAAGCAACATACATTTCAAAGTCATCTGTGAAAGCCAAATACCAGGCTTTAAGGACAGTTGTATCTGAGATAGTCTGGTTGACTCATTTATTCAAGGATCTGGGCATAAAGGATGTTGAGCTAGTTTCTGTTCATTGTGATAGTAAATCAGCAATATACGTTGCTTCCAATCTGGTTTTTCATGAGCAAACGAAGCATACACTACTATAGAATTATGATATAACCACCCTAAGTGACGTCCTAATTTTAAAATTGGGTGGTTAAAAAGGAAGGTGGTGGCATTTTCATAATTATGTGTACATAGGGAAACCTTTAGACGTCCCAAATTTGAATT
Organism: Inga leiocalycina; assembly: GCA_963242795.1. NCBI lineage: Eukaryota > Viridiplantae > Streptophyta > Magnoliopsida > Fabales > Fabaceae > Inga > Inga leiocalycina. The sequence goes on from OY725331.1 coordinate 43,159,091, forward strand.
TGGGATGCCTAAAGTTCTTCCTGGCACGCAATCAAAATTTTCCAAATTTTTTTTAAGTGCCAGAAGTTGGGTTTAGACGTCCCAAATTGTTTTGGGATGCCTAAAGTAAGACGCCTAAAGTCTGAGGTTTAGAAGTCCCAAATCCATTTAGGATGCCTAAAGTTGGAGTTTAGGCGTCCCAAATGGATTTTGGGACACCTAAACTCATCTTTAGGCATCCCAAATGCCATTTAGGCATCCCAAATGCCATTTGGGATGCCTTTACGCTTGTCAGACACTTGTTTGACATGTGTCCTCTCATATACCCCCCATTACTTTTTTTGGTTACCAACTCCCGCCTTCTTCATTCATTTGCCTCCATCGCGCATTCTGACTTATGCGTCTTCCTCTTCCCTTCTTGTCTTCTTCAACTCTTCCTCCTCCTCCATTGCCTATTATCTGCTGTGCTCTCTAATTCACTTCCTCACTCGGAACCCCTTCTTCTTGCTGCGGATTCTGAAAAAAGGAAGATGAGATTAAACAAGAAGAACAAGATTCAAGCAAGGCATACACCATTGTGACGCAGGCTCCTCCACCTCCTTCCTTCTATTGTGACACACGCAGGCTCCCCCTTTTCATCAGGTTAGTTTTTTTTAAATATGAATTTACTTGAAGAATTAAATTTAAACTTGCAATGTGAAATTATTTTATATGATTTTAGTTATTGGAGTGATTTTACCTTGTGATTGATTTTTTTTGTGTTTTTTGGCTAGAACCATAGAATCATTGTTAGCTTGTAGTTATGCAACAATATATTGTTTGATATGTTTGGAGCTTGGAAATGTTTGTTTTATATGTTTGGAGCTTGGAAACTGAGAGGGAAAAAACGTATGTATATTATTATAAATAAATGGAGCTATTGATTGATTTTGATGAAATGAACAACAATTAAACATAGTAACTTTTGTTTGTTTAATATGGTTGGTTTTAGTTTTTTTTTAGATTAGATTAGTATGATTATTATTAGTGTAATGGAGAAAATCTTATTTTAAGATAAAGAGATTAATAAGGTAAATATATTAATCATTAATAAACATATAATTGATAATTAAGAAACACAGTATACTTAATAAATAGATTGAAATATGTTCTATTAATCCTTCTCTTCAAATTGTTATAAGTTCTTTATGTCCTAGAATAGAAAAAAATTGAATATTTATTTGAAATTCTATATTCTTTTCTATATTCATAGGAGAATTATGTTATCAATAGCTAAGAATACAGAGTTAATAACTAAGATAGGGCTACTTGAAATTTTAGAATGGCTTACTTTTAAGGGGAAATACTGTCGAAGTTTTTGTTGAAAAAAGTGAAAAAAGTAAATCCCATCCTATATCATTGACAATTATACTAAACGTGTGAGTGTTATTGGGAATGGCTTAGGTGGTAACAAAATGGATCATAGTTGGATGAATGATTTGAAAAATAGTGAAGAATATGAGAAAGGGGTGGAAGAATTTATTGAATTCGCTAAAAAGAATGCTCCAGCAAAAAATGGGAAGAAATTTTGTCCTTGTATGAATTGTTTAAATGGGAGTCGACGGGATGTTGATGTCATAAAGGATCACCTACTTTGTGATGGAATAAATCTGTGATACACAAGGTGGATATGGCATGGTAAGGAAGTAATGGATTGTCCATCACCCAAGAAAGATGTGGATGTCATAGATGAAGGTAGAATAGAGAAAATGATTCATGATGTTGAGGTAGAATTCTTTGCGCAGTCGCAGGAGTATGACAACCTGTAGAGTGATGCAGAGACACCGTTGTACCCTGGGAGTAAGTACACGCGGCTGACAGGAACATTGCATTTGGTTAACTTAAAGGCAACTTGAGGGTGGACCGATAGTGGTTTCACATTGTTGCTTGAACTATTGTGTGATATGTTTCCACAGGATAATGTACTTCCAAATCGTATGAGGCCAAGAAAATCCTGTCTACGATGGGTATGGAGTATAAAAAGATACATGCTTGCCGTAATGAATGCGTATTGTATAGAAATGAGTATGGAGGTCTTAGTGAGTGTTCTAAGAGTAAAACTGCATGATACAAAGTGAAAAAAGATAGTGGTTGTGGCGATGTGACAACTAAAAGGTAACCTTTAAAGGTTATGTGGTATCTTCCAATAATACCATGTTTTAAATGTTTGTTTGCGACTGCAACAAAAACTAAGAAGTTGAGATGGCACTCTGATGAGAGAATATATGTTGGGAAATATCTTCGGCTCCCAGCTGACTCTCCACAATGGCAAAAAATAGATGAAATGTTTCCTCAATTTGGCAGCGAGCCGAGAAATCTTCGGGTTAGGCTTTATATTGATGACATCAATCCGTATGGAACTCTTACTAGCACACATAGTGCGTGGCCGGTTCTCCTTGTAATATACAACTTGCCTCCCTGGCTATGTATGAAACACAAGTATATGATGCTTTCTATAATGATTTATGGACCAAAACAGCCAGGGAACGATATTGATGTCTACTTGGTGCCTTTGACTGAGAACTTGGAGAAGTTGTGGGAGGAAGGCGTAAATGTGTTTGATGCTTATAAGAAGGAGTCCTTAAAGCTACACGTAATGATTTTCACAATAATAAATAACTTCCCTGCGTACGGAAACTTGTTAGGGTATAACGTGAAGGGTCATAAATCATTCCTGATATGTGAAGCGAACCACACTTCCATCAACTAAAGCATTGAAGAAAAACTATCTACCTTGGCTATAGGAGGTTTCTTCATCGGTTCCACTCGTATCGTAGGCTAAGAAAGCGTTTTAACGGCTTACCGGAGCATGGAATGGCTCCAAAGGCATTAACCAGAGAGGAAGTTTAGAGTCGAGTGGAACGTATCAATATTACTTTTGGTAAGAATAGAGGACTGCGGGTGAGAAGAACATATGGAAGAAGAGATCCATTTTCTTTGATCTTCCATATTGGCGTTGGCTTGACGTGAGACATAGTATTGATGTGATGCATGTAGAGAAGAGTGTTTGTGATACCCTTGTCAATACGCTTTTACACATACCAGGGAAGACTAAAGATAGGATTAGTGCGAGATTAGACCTTGTTGATATGGGAATAAGAGAACAGTTACATCCACAACTAAGAGATGATGGTAGGAGGGCAAACATGGAGCCAGCAGCTCATACACTTTCGAAAGAAAAGAAAAGAAGTTTGTGTGGGTGTTTGCATTAAATTAAGGTTCCGCAAGGGTATTCCTCGAATATGAGAAGATGTGTCTCAATGGATGATTTGAAGTTAGTGGGAATGAAGTCCCATGATTATCATGTGTTGATGCAGCAACTATTACCGATAGCTATTAGAGGCATAATGAAAGAAGAAGTACGAACCACTATAACAAGATTGTGTGTTTTCTTCAATGCTATCTGTAACAAAGTCATTGACACTGAAAAGTTAGATGAACTGGAAAATAAGGGTTACATTATTTTGTCACAACTAGAGATGCATTTTCCTCCTTTATTTTTTGATATAATGGTATATTTTATAGTTCATTTGGTAAGCAAGGTAAGGCTCTGCGGTCCAATTTACCTGAGGTGGATATACCCTTTCAAACGATACATGAAGATCTTAAAAGGGTATTCTAAAAATCCTTATTACCAAATGCCTCAATAGTAGAATGATATGTAGTTGAGGAGGCTATGGAGTTTTGCAAAGATTATATGTCAAGGAAGAAGGGACAATCTCGACATGAAGAGGGGAAAAGCAAGGGAACACAAGGACTGAAAGTGAAGAATGTTCCTCATGAAGAGGTATTTCAAGCACACTTGTATATCCTAAATAATATGGAAGAAGTTCAACCTTACATAGATGAGTACAAAAAGACTTTGAAGAACAATAATCCAAGGAAGAATGACATGCAGATTGCTATTGAGCAAAACAAGACATTCATAGAGTGGTTCGAGGAAAAGGTTTCGCATAAGACCGGTGTGTCTGAGACAATCGAGTGGCTAGTTTGTGGGCCTTCATTTCAGGTCATTACTTGGACTGGTTATGATATAAATGGCTATTCTTTCTATATAAAAGAGCAAGATGACAGAAGTACCATGCAAAATAGTGGGGTGATAGTAGAAGCTGAAGCCATACACTTTTCTAGTTTGAGAGACAAAAACCCCATATTAGCGTCCATGGCCTATTATGGAGTTATAGAAGAAATATGGGAGATTACATACAACAAGTTCAAAGTTGCTTTATTCAAATGTAAGTAGGTTAGCAATAATGTTGTAGTAATAGATAAACAATTTGGATTTGTCTCAGTCGATCTTTGAAGAGTTGGCTATAGAGATGAGCCCTTTATTTTAGCTAGCCAGGCGAAACAAGTGTTTTATGTCACAGATCCTGTGAGCAAAAAAATGTCCATTGTGCTTAAAAGTAAAAAACAGAAGTATGGAGATCTGACCTTCAACCTTGACAACACACCACCTTTCACAATAACTCCACCTTGAACAAATGAAGTAGAATTGGTAGATGATGAAGAATATTCTGTAAGAAATGGCCATGGTGAAGAAATATGGGAAATAATATAGAGTAAGACCTTAACTTATAAAAAAACTATGTTTTTTTTGTTTTCCTCCTGCTTAATTTATTTTATTTTTATTACAATTTATTTACATATCTGACAATGCTTTTTGTGTTAACATGAATATGGACAACTCTAGTGACTCATCACAAAGTGTTGGGGATAACAAAAGGCTTAGAGATGACGAAATCCCTAGAGATGACGAAAGGCCTAGAGATGAACCCATTGCAAGAAGGGTTAAAGGCTGTACAAAGATGGGAGTATTGGTTACACATTATAAACATCAACAAGAGAGGTTGCATATAGACTTCGATGCCAATTTGAATCCAGTTGGTCCTGAGGAAGACCATTTCATTACCTATTTAGGGTATTTGGGTCGAAGAAAAGTGCGCATTACCTAAGATAATTGGAAATTGGTTCCCCAAATAATGAAATACATGATTTGGCAAACACTTCTAGTATATAAATAATTGTAGCTTTATTCCTATTGCTTCAAATGTAATTATCTTATGTTTTACCTTGCAACAAACATACGATGTCCCAGACACCGAGGAGATATACAAGCACTGGATGGGGGAGGTTCGTCTAGGCTGGAAAGGTTTCAAGAACAAGCTAACAGCGAGGTACATTCAGGGCAAACTTTAGGGTCATAATCCATGTCAGTGCTATTCGTATTTGTCTCCAGAGGAATGGAGGTTGTTTAAGGCATCACGGGAAGATCCTCAATTTTTTGTAAGATTTCTGTCATAATGATATAGAGCTTTTGATTTTGATATACTTGATATCATTGATTTTTTTTATTGTTTTTCATTCATAGAAATTAAGTGCATCAAATGCACAAAGGCAAGCAGAAAATAAATATCAGCATTACATGTCTTGTGGTGGTTAGCGGAAGCTTGAGCGGCAAATGGTGCAAGAAGAGTCAGAGAAAATGAAGGAAGAAGCGGAATCAGATCAAGCGTTGTTACCCAGGCCCTGGCACCTCCTCTAGTCACAAAAAATGGAATGTAGGGAGGATTAAGGGTGGGAAGTCCATAAATCCTACTATTGCTGACGTTTCTGTGAGGATTGTAAGTAGTTATACCATAAGTACCTAATTTTTTTCATATCGAGAGTGGTTTCGATACATTTACGATAAATTGTATGCTACAGGATGAACTAGAAGATCATAGTAGCCAAGGTTTGTTCAATCCAAGTAGAAGGATGGGCATCTTGTTAACGGCTATTGGGAAGGAAGATGACCCTGGTCGTGTTTGAGGAGAGACATGGGAAGTTATTGCCGTGAGGTATTTTGGACAAGATTCACATTATTCGTCACAAGCTGGACCTAGTATGGATCTTATGGCCAAGCTTCGAGAGGAAATGGAATGAGAGCTCGAGGCCAAACTTCTCAACAAGCTCTAACAAGAGCTGTTGCCAAAGCTTCAACTTCAAATGCTAAAGATGTTTGAATCGCATAGGGCAAGTGACGAGTGTAGAACTCAGGAATCCCCGGCCTTCCCTAGCACCAAAGGAAGTTACAACCCTCTGGAGGAACCATTTGGCGACCCTTCTCCTACTCCAGTGTCGGGAGACCTTTCCACCATCTATTTGGGTAATCCACTATTGCATGTTGTTACCGATGCTCTCATTCACACACGTGCTACCACCCACCATCATCAGCAAATTTCGCAAGATTTTCATAAGGTGAATGTGATGAGTGTTAGAGAGGGGGAAGAAGGTACATCCATCCCTGCTCTTAATCTAGAGGTTCACACATTAGGTCAGGTGATAGGATCTTTCATCCTTTGGCCTCACAATCTTATTGGTTCAGGGGCAACTCCTCCAATGGCAGGCATTACCTTACCATTACTGAAGATATGTTGGCATCCTAATAACAATTTGTTTTTTGATTTTCTAAAAGGAAGACTAAGATTGGAGGAAATGGCCCTACTTAGCATGGCTGCAACAGAGCTACAAAGGCATTAAACAGGTTGACTTGAAGATGCCTCAAGGGACTGTGGGCCTTCCATTGGAGTATCCCTACACGATTGACAATACAGATCTCAAGCAGTTTATCAAGTTGGAGGAGATAGATGTAGGATGGGTGAAATTTGCAATCCTGTAAGTTTTTTCAATTTTTCCGTACAATTCATGTAGTGGTTTTTTGATTTCATACATTCAATAATTCATTCCTTATTTTAATTCTATAATAGCATCTTCCACCACCTCCTCTACACAGACATGGAAAGACCTAATTTGTATGGATTCTTATGTGCTGCAAACACGACAGGGGATACCAATACTGTGGCGGCAAGGACTCACTATGTGGGCTACACAATAGGAGAGACCAAACTTCGTTGTTATTTAGCACCCATTGTTCAACAGTTCGTATTTTTATTTTGTCTATTTAAGATGTTTAATAAATAATTACCTTGTCATCTAACTTCATTTTAATCTGTACATGTTGTTATAGTTACCATTGAAGTTTGTGTTTTATATATCCTCGCCGCAACGTAAGTTATTTTGTACGAACCTGTTATTCTCTGGAAATTCTTGTATTTCATCACATTTTTCTCATATATTTGTGGTTTTAAACTAAAATTGTGCATAAACTTTATACATATGAAGGAAAATGTGATGTGTTGAAAATACTTGAAAAAGTGCAAATTTTGAGCTAGATGTATAGGGTTTTAGGTTGAATTGAAGAAAATTTGGAAAGCTCATAAAATCCTTCTCTTTGTAGGAGGATGATGACAAGAAATGGAAGCTTACATAGACCCTTGGAGATGGAGAAAAGAAGAACAAAAAGCCAAAAAGAAAGATCAAAGTAGCTTGAAGGTGTCCCCGGTTGCTTTTGCTACACCACAGCGAAGCAAAAGTGAAAACACATAAAAAATAGGCCCTTCTGATTGCGTACGTTATGGTTTCGCTATAGCGAAGCGAAAGCAAAAACACATAAAAAATAGGCCCTTCTGACCGCGTACGCTGTGGGTTCGCTATAGCGAAGCGAAAGCAAAGTCGCGATACTGCAACTGTGCGTTTTGAAAAACTGATGCTTCAGCTGACTTTTTAACCTAATGGGGGCGCCGAATTGAAGGTATTCTGCACAAGGAAGAGCTCAAGAAACACAAGGAGGCTTCTTGGAGAGCTTGAGGGGGATTTTGGTGCTTCTTGGAGGAGATTCTTGGAGAAATTCAAGATTTTTCTTCTCTTTTTCTGGTTTTTACCCTCTTCTCTTCTCATTTGCTGATATGGTCATGAGTTTTATGTTGAGTTGTTGGTTTGTATTGATTATGAGTGGCTAAAACTCTCATTTAGGATTACTTCTACTCATTATATGGATTAAAACTACTATATTTTCTTGCTTTTGCTAGTTGTTGAGAATATATGTTGATTTTTCTCTATGCTTAATTACTATCTTGTGCTTGATCACCACATGTTTAGTTTAGTTCAATTGAATGATGCTTGAGAGAGCTATTTTGGTTGTAGAACTTGAGAAAAATCATGTTAGACTTGAAATTTAGGGATTAAATGGATGGTTTGTTGTTAGAATAGAGATATATCTAATAACCTAGCATAGTCTAATGAAGAATTGATTTGGGAAAGATGATTTTCATTAATGATAGACAAGAGATTGAACATTGTTAATGAAGATTAAAAATCAATCTTGACTTGAGAGAGCTTGATTGATGATCTTAGAATCTTTGACTAGCATATGGACTCACACAACTAACATAAGTGAATTAATTGCATAGTTTTATGAAATACAATGAGGAAGAAGTAATCCTAAGCCTTTAAACCTTGAAGTAGAATCAATTTTACAATCACCTTTGTTTTACCTTATTGTTTTTAGCAAATTTCCTTACTTGACATACTCAATTTCAAATGATTTCATTCAACCTAGTTAAGAACATAGTTACAATAATTAAATCACTTTCGTCATAGTCCTCGTGGGAACGATCTTTACTTATCATTTTATTACTTGCGACCCGTGCGCTTGCGGAAGCTAAACGGCGAACAGAACCCCTATAGGGAACTCTTAAAAGGCCAGACAAAGATACAAAATCCGTCTTCGACACGTAAGTTATTTTGTTTGTATTTTATTTACTCTTAAACAATGAATAGTTCTAATTTCTGTTGATTTTGATTTTCATGATAGTGCGACTCAAATATATAGAATCCTAGGCGGGTCACGCGAGGGTAAAGTTGTTAGATACCCAAAGTGGTTTTATCCGCAGGTAAGTAGTTTCAATTCTAATTCTTTCATTGACGGTCATTTTAGATATACCTTTATTGATTTTAACAACCAATTGGCTTTGATTTAAAGTGCCCTTGACAACCTGGCAACACTGAATTCGGATATTATGTTATATTTTATATGTATAACATCATTCAAAGTGGAATTATTAGCGATTTTGAAAAGGTAATCGCTTCTTCATTCTCAAATGATAATATTTTTGTTGTAATTGAAATGCTAATTAATTCATGTGCTTGATTCATTTCATCAAAGCTTATTTTATAACTTTCTGATTTTTGAAAATGAAGATGCCGATCTACATGAAGACATTAATTTGATCAAAGACCTTTTGGCTATACATCTTCTTCAACATATAGATCAGTAATTTGTTTATTTATATTAGTTAGTAGTTGTGTGATGACAGCATTTTGACACTTTCTGGTTGTTATTGTACATATATAGTAGTAGGTTGTAGGAGTTGTTCTTGTATGTATATATAGTAGTAGTGTTGGATGTCCTTACCATTTTGTAACGGACATTGTGGTTTATGAATTAATCTTCTATTCTATTTCTGCAGTTTGAATTTGCTGGGTAATGCAGAATATAAATAATCATTTTATAAGCCGCATCATCTGAAAATAAAATTATGAAGAGTGGAGTGAGTCTACCACTAACTCAATGAGTGCATAAATAATAAAGTGTGCAGAAGGGAAGCAAAAGCGCACTAGAGTTTTTCGAAAAGATATTATCAAGAAAGCACAATTAACTATGGAAAGAGAAAAAAGAAAGAAGAAAAAAATTGGAAAGCACAAGTCTAATAGTTACAAAGGCATTTAATTACGACTGTAATTTTATCTAGCATCTCATATCCTTTAGTGGGGAATAACCGTCCCACCTACATTATTACACATTATATCACTACAAAACAAAACATCAAATTAGTGACGGAAATTTTGTCACTAATCAGTTTAGTGATGAACATTAGTGAGAGATTAGCGACATAATTGGATTAGCGACGAAATTTATTCTGTCAGTAAAAATACTGTTACTAATTTATTAGTGACAGAATTTTGAATTCCATCACAAATTTGCAACATATTAGTGATAGAAATTTTTTGTCCCTAATTAGTGACAGAAAATTTTCTTCACTAATCCTTCACAAAGTTGGAATAGGCTTTCCCTAAAATTAGCAACAAAAAATTTTCATATCCATCACAAAATTGGAATAGGCTATCCCTTAAATTAGACTGATTAGGGACTGAAATTTCCATCACTAATTAGCAACTAGTGATCAAAATTTCCATCATTAATCAGTCTAGCGACAAAATTTTCGTCACTAATCCGTTGAAAATAATATTTATATAATTTAAATTGCCACATGTCCACTGTCACCCACCACATGGCCACGTCACAAATTGGTTGCATTTTGCGATCAAGTTGGAAATTGAAACCATGACCTCGTACACACGTCCTAGTGCCTTCACTGGTGGAAAACTCACTTTTAAGACTGGGTAAAAATGACATTTTTGACTGATTTTGGATGCGGTCTTAATATGGTTAGTCTAAAAAGCCTGCTGCTTTTTAGATCGGTTAAGAAACCAGTCTAAAAAATTAGTTTTTAGACTGGTTATTTATAAAACCGGTCTAAAAAATGACATTTTAGACCTGTTATTGAAACAACAAGTCTTAATGTCATTATTTTTAGATTGACTATGTAAATAACTGGTCTAAAAAGTCATACTTTCAAGACTGGTTATTTAAATAACCGGTTTAAGAGTCATAATTTGTAGACCAGTTTTATAAAAATCCAGTCTAAAATGTCTTTTTTTACACGATTTTTGAAAAATCCGGTCTAAAAAGTTTCCATTTTTTTTAAAGTATTATTCCTGTTAAAACATTTTACCCAGCAAATCATTTCCCATATTAAAACATTTTACACAGCAAGCAACCATTTCAACAACATCCAAATAAATTATTCTCTTACACATTATAACAAGTAGCTTATATAGAAGCATTTTCATCAAGCATTACTGGCTGGTGTAGTACTTACATCATTCTTCCTACACCCCACATTCCATAAGCAACAACAATAAATCATTCTTCGTAAACCCTAAATAAATTATTCTCTTACACATTCCCATTTCGCCAAGTATTTTAAAACATAATTTTAAATGGTGTAACTTGCATCATTATTCCTATGTACACCCCACGTTCCACATAAGCAACAACAATAAATCATTGAAAATCAACACATTATAACACACAATTGGAAAATTAAGGTATGCTACTACACATTTTTATTCTCATGTTTTAATATTACAGTTTGACAAAAGAAATCAAAACTTTAGCTAATAATATAATTAAAACACTTTAATTGATGATAGAGAAATCTACTGAGAAAGAATATGTACAATGGACAGTAATCCATTGTTGATGATCACAAGCTAGCTCCGAAGCATCTATACTTAGACACCTCATATCCTTCATTTTCCTGTGACGACAACAAAAAAAGTAGTTTTATATATAAAAAAAGAATATACATAATTCAAATATAATTCATGATAATTACTTTAGCTAGCTAACCTTCAAAGTAGTTTTATAAAAGGATATCCTCCCATATCCCTTCTTGATGATCGTTTCTTGTGTCGTATTCATTATCTGCTTCATCTTCTTCATTCAATTCTGGTAGACCCCTATAAAAAGGAGTCTCAAGAAGATCATTCATTAAACTAATTTCCTGATTAATGTCAATGACAATGCCATGAATAGCTACTGAAAGTAGTTGTTGCATTAAGACATGACAATCATGAGACTTTAGCCCTACTAACTTCAAGTCTTTCTTCAACACAAGCTTCTTAAAATTTGAAGAACACCCTCAAGGAACTTTGATACCACGTAAACACTCACAAAAACTTCTTTTCTCATCTTTAGACAAAGTATGAGAAGCTAGAGGACAAAAAGTTCTCTTACCATAAGGCATTGGATGCAAGTCTTCTCGTATTCTCATTTCTTGTAAATCTAATATTGCCCTCATGCCATCCTTTGAACTACCTTGTATGTTAAGCAATGTCTCAACAATACGACCACATACATTTTTCTCCACATACATGAAATCATACAGTGTCTCACATCAAGATTGGGCTAATAGGGAAGATTGAAGAAGATAATCCTCTTTTTCCATTTATTTTTTTCATTACTATTCTTTGTAGTCTTACCAAAGATAACATTGATATTTTTCACCTTTTCATAAACTTGCTCCCTAGTCATTACCTTCGAAGCATCTTCAAACTCTTGTCCACCAAAAAAAGCTTTCTTTAATCTATGATATGAGTGGCCTCATATGAGAAATCTCCTATTGCCAAGATAAATCGTCTTTCTTCCATGTTGAAGTTGATGGTAGAATGTGCCTTCTTCACAAATTGAACATGCTTTATGGCAAAAACACTATATCCAGAAAAGTTTCCATATGCAGGGAAGTCATTTATAGTACAAAAGATCATGGCTCGCATTTTAAAAATCTCCTTCTTGTTTGTGTCAAAAACATCAACGCCTTCATCTCACAACTCTTTCAAGTCTTTGATCAAGGGTTTTAGGTAAACATCTATGTCATATCCAGGTTGTTTTGGTCCCGAAATCAACATAGGTAACATGATGTACTTTCGTTTCATGCATAACATAGGATATAAGTTGTAAATTACCAATAGAACATGCCATGAACTATGTATACTGTTTAGACTCCCAAAAGGATTCATGTCATCCGTGCTAAGCCCAAGCCTAAGGTTCCTAGGTTCTTTATCGAAGCTAGGAAATAATTGATCAATTTTCTTCCATTAAGAAGAATCATCCGGATGTCGAAGCTTTCTATCGGATATCCACACATCTGCATGCTATAATACCCGAATTTTAAGATTTAAGGCTAGAGAATAAGCCTGAAATAAGTGGCTGCTAAGCCCCGGTTTAGGAGGATCCCAAATTATGATTAAGGTTTAATGACTCTAAAAGTGAATGTGGTTAGTGATAAATAACCCTTTTGGAGAATCTGATGTGATTTGAGATTCAGATGTGATCCGTATGTGTTATGATTCGTACCCAAACCCTATATTTGAGTTCAACTATGGATTAACATCTAAATTGAATGAAAATAAGGGGGAGGGTGTATGTATGGTGTAAATGAATGAGAAAATGTATTTGGTGGTGATTCAAGAGGAATTGCAATAATCAGGGGGGAAATGGTAAAGTTACAAACCAATTGGTCAGTTGCCGAAGAGGAAACTCATTGGTAACTTCAAGATCAATGGTTGATATTGATTTGTGCAATAGATCAAGGGGTGGAATCATGTGTGTGTGCCTATGTGAACTCATGAGAGATGTGATAAGGGTGTGACACATGGCACTTTTTGGACCCTTGGATCTTGGTCGATTTGTCAAAGCTTTCCCTCTCTCCTCTCCTCTCTATTTGGTCGTCCAAGAGGCCTTTATGCGTCCAAAAATCTGATATCTTCTTCATCTCATCCCTCTCTCTCCAAAACCTCCATTTTTGCCAAGATTGGGGAAGGAAAGAGAAAGAGAAAGGTGATGTTTTAGCCTTGTTCATGTCCTCTAATGCTCAAATACACTTCAATAATGTTGTTCATAGTGATGAGAGCTTCATCTCTATGGTTTTAGATTCTTGATTGGTGATGTTTGATAGCTTGATGAAAAGTAGAAAGATGAAGAATCAATGAATTGGTTTGGGAAAGAGAAAGAGGTGAGTATTTGAAGCCTTTTGATCTAAGTTTTGTGATTTGTGGATGAGCTTTGCGAATTTTGAATTTTGCCCTAATTTTCTTTTGATTTTTGATTGGATGGATTGGGTTGTGTTTTATGTTGAAAATGGTGTCATGTTGTGGTATTTAGTCATTGGAATTGGTTTGGATTGGACTGGACGCATTGGTTGCAAAACTAGAAATTCTGTCCATTTAAAGTCTGTTCTGGGCAGTCCATTTGTGTTGACGTTTTTAATGGGAAAATAATGTCAAAAAAATTATTAAACTTTCCAGTCTTAAATTTCACATTCTAAACTTTGAAATGGACATATAATTTGTGTCATTTTGTTTTGTGAGCTGGGAGTTATGACTATCCAAAGTTTGATGTCAAAATTGGACTTAATCCTGGAGCAGTGTTGGAGTTTGTGTAATTCAGGAATTGTGTGGTGATTTCTGTTAATGGATCATATTTTTCCTATGAAAAGGACTTAAAGATATTTTAATGGCCTTTGGAATCACCTCGTTTTGATTTTTCTGGAATTAATTATGAATTTTCAAAGTTGCCTTGGCAGCAGTAGAAAATCTTGGCTGCAGCGCTAAAGTTTCTGTGTGCGTTTTGACCGCAGCCAGAAATTCTTGGCTGTAGACAAAAACCTTCTGTGCACGTTTTGGCTGAAGCCAACCCCCGTTTTCAGTATTTTGTGATTTTGAAAGGTGATTTCGAACCTAGTACTTTCCAATCCTTTAGGCTTTCTTTAAGCTTATTATAGCCATCTAAAGGTTGTGAATGGTAACCAACTTTAAGTGATATGAAAGTAAGGATTTGGAATCAAGATTGACCCTATGTCCTTGCTTTGGTTATAGGGTTTGATATTCGCCGTGATCGTGAGTAGCCGATGCTGGAGTATACGTGGAAAGAACAAGTGTAGGGAACTTATTGTAACCCCCTGCCGTAATTATATCCAAAATACCGATTAAGATGAAATAGAGACCAATAAGAAACAAAACTTATTTAAAATCCCATCTTCATGATAGGGTTTTCACAAATAACTTTTGTAATCATTTATAAACGTGGTCTCATAATCACTTTTCGAATACAATTACTACGCGGAATATCACATTCATAACAAATCAGAGTATACAACAATAACTTCCCGGCAACTCCCGGGTTCATACCTTTACATAGAATTCATAGGGCACATTCGCCCTTTACAATTCCTCAATCGGGGATTACACAAATCTCATCTTCATACATAATCAAATATACATCCATATATACACATCTAAATCCAAATACGAATATCCAAATATACATCCCAACTATGATAACCAACTACCAAAATCTATAACCCGAAGTAGTCCTCATCGCCTTTGCCTGTTTGCTCCAACCTCGATCCACCTACCCTATCTAAAATGTTGGTAGGGGAGGGTGAGATTCGAGAGAATCTCAGTAGGAAACAAATACCAAAATGCATGTATGATAAGTGTATAATGCATGACATGCTTGCAATACATATCACATGTTCATACCATGACACATCTGCATGCTCAATGTTTCAACAACACACTCATGGCCATAGCATAAATAGAAACAGAGCTTCAAACATCATAAATGTTCCACATAATCAAGCAAAGCAATAACATGCATCAACACATTAACACAATATCATATATAGGCAAAAGAGGTAAGTTCCCTACACTCTTTCCACGTATGCTCCAGCTTCGCCTACTCGCGATTAGAATGAATACCGAACCACGATCAGGGTGAATATCAACCCTATAACCAAAACAAGGACATAGGGTTAATCCCTTTCTCAATTCCTCAACATACAAATACTTAATGTTGGTTATCATTCACGACCTTTAGGTGGCTAATCAAAGCCTAAACATATGCCTAAAGGCTTGGGAAACACTTGACCAAAGATCGCCTTTTAAAAGTTCAAAATGCTGATTTTTGGGGGTTGGCCGTGGCCCACAAATCCACTGGCCGCGGCCAAAAACTACCCAGAAACATTTGGGCCGTGGCCAAGAAAATCCAATTTCTTGGCTAAACTTCCAAAACTCATAACTAATTCCAAAAAAATCGAAATAAGGTGATCCCAAAGCCAAATTAAAGATATTCAAGTCCTCTACACAGGAAAAATATTGGCAAATACTGTAAATCACCACATAAATACAGAATTCCCCAAAACTCAAGACTGTCCCAAAACAGATTCCATTTTCGACCTCAACATTTGGACAGCCATAACTCACAGAAAACAAAACGAAATGGCACAATTTATGTGTCCATTTTGAAGCTTGGGATGTGAAATTTAAGACTGGAAAGTTTCATAATTTTCTGACTTCATTTGCCCAGTCAAAACGTCCACACAACAAGACTGCCCAGACAGAATTTACACTGGACAGAATTTCCAGTTTTGCACACAATGTATCCAATCCAATTCAAATCAATTCCAATGATTAAATACCACAACATGACACCATTTTCAACATAAAACAACATCCAATTCATCCAATTCATCCAATTACATAACATACAAAAATACCATAAAATCAGGGCAAAATATCACAATTCTCAAAACTCCACCAAAAACCACAATCAATAGATCAAAATGGAGCAAACACTCACCTCTTCCTCTTTCCCAAACAAATTCCTTGATTCTCCATCTTTCCAAATTTCCTCAACCCATCAAACACCTCCAATCAAGAATCTAAAACCATAGAGATGAAGCTCTCATCACTATAAACAACATTAAAGAATGGTATTTGAGCATTAGAGGACATTATCTCACCTAAACATTGAACTCTTTCTTTCTCTTTCTTCCTTGCTTTGGGACGCCATGGAGAAACAAGAGAGAGATGAGATGATGAAGAAGGGAGCAGATTTTTAGGGCCAAAAACCGTCCAAATAAGGGAGAGAGAAGAGAGGAAGGGTGTTGAATCTTTGACCCAAGATCAAGGGTCCAAATCTTGCCACTTGTCATGATCTTGATCCATCTTCATGAGCTCACATAGGCACTTGCACACATGATTCCACCCTTTGATCTCTACACAAATCAATCTCAACCATTGATCTTGAAGTTACTAATAAGTTCCCTCTTCGGTAACTAACCAATTGGTCGGTAACTTTACCGTTTTGCCCCTGATTACGGTAATTCTCATTGAATCACCACCAACACTTCACATCTTTTCATTTAGCCATAATATGCGCCTTCCCTATATTTTAAGTCAATTTAGATGTTAATCCATAATTGAGCTTAAATACAGGGTTTTGGCGCTGCTCACTGTACATACGAATCACATCGGCTGCCAAATCACACCATAATCTCCAAAAGGGTTTATTTATCACTAACCACCTCCACTTTTGGAGTCATTAACCCTTAATCACAATTTGGGATCTTGCTAAATCGGGGCTTAGCAATCCACTTATTTCAGGCTTATTCTCTAGCCTCAAGTCTCAAAATTCGGGGTATTACACTTATCACTTCTGCATGTATTTGATAATTGTGTTGGTGTATTGATGCATATATTGCTTTGCTTGATTATGAGAAACATATATGAATGATTGTAGTTCTGTTTCTATTTATGCTATGGCTATGGGTATGTTGTTGAAACATTGAGTATTCAGATATGTCATTGTGTGACCATGAGCTATGTATTGCAAGCATGTCGTGCATTAAACACTTATCTTGCATGCATATTGGTATTTGTTTCCTACTGAGATTCTCTTGAATCCCACCCTTCCCTATAAACATTTTAGACAGGGTAGGTGGAATTAAGGATGAAGCAAGCAACCATGGGCGGCGATGACTCCTTCGGGTTGTAACATTATGATAGTTGGTTATCAATGCATGTTTGGGATTAAGTATATTTGGATATATGATTGTATAGGTTGGAATATATATTCAAATATGTATTTTGTATGTGAATTTGTGTAATTCCCTATTTGGAAAATTGTAAAGGGCGAATGTGCCTTGTAAAGCTTGGATTAATGTAAGAAATCCGGGATTGCCGGAAATTTATATTGTGCATTCTGATAGTTATACGAATGTGATTTATCTTCACAGAGTAATTATATTCGATATGTGAATATGAGACCAAGTCAATTAGATTTAGAAAAGTATTTATGAAAACCTTATCTCAATGATGGGATTGTGAATGAGTTTTAATAATTATTGGTCTCTATTTCACTTTAATCGCGTATTTTGGATATAATTACGGAAGGGGGTAACACATGCCATCTCAAATTTTTTGCATCATTTTCTTTAGCAAACAAGTACTTGTACCTTGGTATGATTGGAAGATACCACAACACTTTTGCAGGGGCATTATTTGATTTGTACCTCGGGGTTTCACATATCGGACATTGTTGTTTCTCTTCATGCTTTTTTCTATGCAATATACAATTATTAGGGCATGCATGGATCTTTTTATACTTCATCCCTAGTAGACACAATATTTTCTTAGCATCATAGTATCGATAAGGCAACACATTATCATCTGGAAGCATGTCCTTAAAATCCTCAAGCGTTTTTGAAAAACTCTTGTTACTCCATCCATGTCGTGCTTTCAAGCTTACCAATTTCAATATTACTTCCAACAATTGGTATTTTTTACACCTCGGGTACAACAGCTTCTTAGCATCACTACACATATTACCATATGCATGTGATTACTCAAAAGCCTCTTCTCCTACATCACGAATAATATCCTCAATCTGATCATCCATATCCGTGTCATTATCATCAAAGGCCACTCCACCCTGTTGAGAAGAACTTGGCATTTCTAATTCTTCACCATGCCATACCCATATTGTATAACTCTTACAAAATCCTTCACAAATTAAATGTGTATATATATCTGCAGCACTTAGTTGATTCTCATTCAAACATACTATACAAGGGCAATAAAACATCCTACTCTCATTATCAACATTTCTTCTAGCAAAGTCTAAAAAACCCCTCACCCTATTATCATATTCAACACTCGTTCGTTTATCTCAACATCTTGTAGCATCCTATCCAACATCAAAAGGATAGACAAAAAAAACAACCACCATAGAGTTTTAGAGATTTTAACAAAATTAAGAAGCATGCATATCATGAGACAATAACTACGCTTGTAGCAATATACCAATAAATTATGGCATGATAAGAACCAAGTAGTATTTCAAAATAAAGGTATATAGATACAAGTTTTAGAACTTGCATGGCAAAGCTATTCAGTTTTTATGCATTAGATTTCATCTAATTCTAACATGCACCATTTGAAACTAATATTGTTTCAACAAACCAATAACATTGACAATCAAATAATCACACTAAAACAGAACTTAGAATGGTATTACTCCAAACCAAATATAATATCACAGGGATGTACAAGTCAGAGCATCTAACCTAGATGTGCAGATTTTTTTTCCAGAATACATTATTACAAAATAGTTGGATTTCTAACAATCTATAACATAAACTTGTACGAATTAATGCTCAAAACAACATCAAGGGCCATTTTCACAGGACATTATTGATGATTGAACAACAACTCAAGAACAGAACACTAACCTGATTAAAGACCAAAGAGTAAGCTTCTAGCCAAAGTCATGGCAGGGTCGACAGAGGTTAAAATGAAGTCCTCAAATTTGCGGCACTGACAAAGGGAAGTCACGGCAAAGGAGAATGGTTACAGTGGAGAATAAAGGTCACAGCAGAGGAGCGCGACAATGATCAAAGAACAGTGATGAGGTCACATGGCAATGGTAGCAGTAATGACGGAGGAGCATTGACCAAAACAGGAACGGGGCGCGTGGAGGATTTTAGAACAAGCAGGGCCAGAGCTTACAGAGAAATGGATGGCAACAAGAGAAGAAAGGGTTCAAATGTTGTGGGATCTAGGCGCGGGAATTTTGGCCAAGCAAACACATTTTAGACCCGTTGTCACTAACAACCGGTCTTAAAAACATATTTTAGACCGCTTTTACAAAAAATCGGTCTAAAAGTTTTTATATTTAAGACCAGTTATTTATTTTAAATGGTCTTAAATTTTATAAAAAATTTTCATTTTTTAATTATTTTATATTTTAGACCGGTTTTTTATATAACTGGTCTAAATAATATATTTTAGATCATTTATTTTTAGAACCAGTCTTAGAAGTTTTCTATAATTACAAAACTACCATCAGTCATCTTTTTTAGACCATATCCACTATAACTGGTCTAATTGTGGTGGTTTAAAAAGCAAATTTTCTACTAGTGCTTTGTCAGTTGAGCTAAGAAAAACCTACGTGATTTTTATATATATATATATATATTTCACTTTACAAACAAAAATACAAATATAAATTTCAATATAATATTAATTATTTCGATTTATTTTTCTTATTTTTTTATGTAAATATTCTACCTAAATTTTTATTATTAATATTTTTTTATTCATTTTATTATATATTTTATTTTTTTTTGTATTTATAAAATTTGTATTTTATTTGTATATAATGTATAATTAAAAATTTATAAATATATATATATACATATTATAATTTCGATTCCAATAATAAATATGAATTAATAATTTTTATTTATTTATATTAATATTTATATTATAATTTTATAATAATTTAAAATTAAAATTATTTAACAAATTTATAATTATGAAAAAATATAATTATTGAAAAAATTAAATATTATAAAATTTAATTGTTTTATTTAACAAAATCAAATAATTTGGAGGGATTATAAAAAATTTAATTATTCTATATTGTGAGTTATGACTAAATCAAATTATCTTTTTGATTGGATGTGGTATCAATTTAAATCAGGTTTTAAAATTATATTATCAAAATAAAAGATATTTCTAACCAATTTATTTCATCATTATATAATTATAAAAAAAATTCTTATTACAAAAAATATAATTATTATAAAATCTAATCATGTTATATAACAAAATTAAATAATTTGAAAAGATTATTTGCACTCAATTATATAGCCTTTATAGCTGATTAAGTTATTCGGATGCCTTCAGATAAACTTCTTCACTAAAACCCATTCTCTTTTGATGTTGTTTTCTTGTTAGATTATACTATTTCTATAATCGATTATCTTAATGATTCATTTGATTGATCATCTTTTAAAAAAAATTTTGATTGATCATATCTTCTTTTGATAATTCTATCTGCGATTATCATGACCTTACTCAGGATTATAGCTAAGTTGTTCCTATTTACTAGTAAAGCACTTAATCATGTTTTGTTATCATCAAAACATGGAATCTAACCCTTATTGTAATATCCCAATTTGTGATTAAGGTTTAATGACAATGGTATTGATTGTAATTTGTGCAATTAAATGTTTTTGGAGAAATGAGATGTGAATTTAGTATAAATGTGTGTAGTGTTTAAGATCAAGGGTTGAGATGTTGACATGTGGCAATGTTATGGACCATGGGATGAGGCATAAGAGACAAAAACCACCTTTTTCTCTCTCTTCTCTCTCCTATGCGTTTTTGAGCATGGGCAAGGGGGAAAAGTGGTACATCATCATAATCCTTTCTTCATCCCTTTCATCTCTCATTTTCTCTCTCTTCCTTCCCCATTTTCGCTGAACTCAAGCTTGGAAAGAGAAAGGGAAAGCTTTGATTTTGGGTGAGTAATGGTCCTCTTTTGCTCAAATCCTTTTATCTAATGTTGTGCATCTCATTGAGAGCTTCATTATGGTGATTTCAGAATTTGGAAAGGTGGTGGTTTGTGTGTTGGAACGAAATCAAAAGTTGAGAATCAAGAAACTAGTCTTGGAAAGAGGAAGAGGTAAGAATTTGGAACCTTTTAACATATTTATTATGGTCATTGGTTTAGCTTTGAGGATTTTGGATTTTTGCCCTGATTTTGGCTTAATTTTGAAATATGTGAATTGGTTAGTGTTTAGTGTGAAAGTGGTGTCATAGTGTGTCTTTGAGCATTTGAAATTGATTTGGAATGTTGGTTTGGATTGGTTTGCAATATGGTGGTTTTATTGAGTTCTTGGTAAGACATGTGGTGGTCATTGTGTAACATGTCAATGGAGGTTGAATTGGGTTGTTTTGATGATTTCAATGGATTCCTTGTGCAAATTTATGTGGGAATGGTATTTGATATGAATTTGGGAACCATTGGAAGCATTGGTGCAAAATTGAAATGTTGGCCAATGAAAGTCTATTCTGGATTCCTTGTGCAAATTTATGTGGGAATGGTATTTGATTTGAATTGGATTGGATACATTGTGTGCAAAACTGGAAATTCTGTCCAGTGTAAATTCTGTCTGGGCAGTCTTGTTGTGTGGACGTTTTGACTGGGCAAATGATGTCAGAAAATTATGAAACTTTCCAGCCTTAAATTTCACATTCCAAACTTCAAAATGGACATATAATTTGTGCCATTTCATTTTGGGAACTGGGAGATATGACTGTCCAAATTTTGAGGTCGAAAATGGACTCTGTTTTGGGGTAGTGATGAGATTTGTATGATTCTGTATTTTTTTGGTGATTTCCAGTAATGGCCAATATTTTTCCTAGGAAGATAACTTCAATATATTTCATTTGGCTTTGGGATCACCTCATTTCGATTTTTCTAAAATTAGTTATGATTTTTCAAAGTTGTCTTGGCTGCAGCAGAAAAATCTGGGCTGCAGCGCAAAAGTTTTTGTGCGCGTTTTGGCCGCAGCTAGAAATTCTTGGCTGCAGCCAAAACCCTTCTGTGCACATTTTGGCTGCAGCCAACCCCCTATTGTCAGCATTTTGTGATTTTACAAAGTAATTTCCAACCTAATACTTACCAATCCTTTTAGGTTCTCTTTGAGCTTGTTATAACCATTTAAGGGACTCATATGGAACATATTTTAAGTGTTTGGAAGTAAGAATTGGGGGTAGGAAATTAATCCTCCATTCTTGATTTTTTTTGTTTATAGGCTTTGACATTTGTCGTACCCGCGAGCCCACTGTGCCAAAGGACGTCAAGAAAGAACAAGGTAGTGACTCCTTCTTTATACCTTATGTGATACATTGTATGTGTGCTAAATCATTGATTTGTGATGGATTTGTATGCTGCAAGATTTGTGAAATTGTGAATGCACCGCTATACCAATAGTCCCTAAGTCGCTGACAATGGTTCGGGTAAGGGCTGTGTGCCTTCCCGGCAGTAAAAGGGGATGAGGTTAGGGTGTGATATTTGTGAATTTGTGGGCTGAAAGGCTATTTGTGGGCCGAAAGGCAATATGTGAGCCGTAAGGCTATTCGTATGCACTGCCATACCAATAGTACCTGAGTCGCTAACAACGGTTCGGGTTAGGACGGTGTGCCTTCCCGACGGTAAAAGGGGATGAGGGTGGAGTGTGATTTATGTTGTTGTTGATTATGTGGTGATTTGCTTACATGCTATGTGATTACGTGTGGTATGAATGATTTATTACTACTGAGATTCTTTAGAATCTCACTCTTTCCAAATGACTAACATTTCAGACAGGGCGAGTGGCTCCAAGGATAAGCGGCCAACCAAGAGCAGTTAGGGCTTGTAGGGACATTTATTTTGGTCTATGTTAGTTATCTGTTTTGGTTGGGATTACTGTATGTATATAGTGAATTCTTTTGGACATGTAATCCCCATTTGGGAAACATTAAACCCATTTTATATATATGAACCCCGGGGTTGCTGAGATTTTAGTTACATACTCTGATATTTGTGAATGTGATATATCTACACAGGTAATTGTATTCGAAAGTGGATGTGAGACCAGATGAAATTGTGTTTCTGAACTGTTTTTTTTTGGACACCCTATCTTGAAGATAAGGGATTTTAAATGTTGTTTTGTCTTATTGGTCTCTATTTCACTTAAATTTTGTAATTCGGATATAATTACCGTGAGGGGGTTACACTTATCATACTTGATTAATTATCATTAAGGCACAAGAAGTATTGATCTTAATGGAATATAAAACAAGTTGTTTTGATATTATAATCTTAAATAATATAAGTTGAAATTAGTGATGGATTTTTCTTGTCACAAATATGTGGCAAAATAAATATTTTGTGAAGAATATTTCTATCGCTAACTTTTTTATGACAAAATTCGAGATTGATTAGTGATGGAATTTAGTGACGAATGTTATTCCGTCACTAATTTAGTGTCGAAAAAATTCCATCAATAAATTCCATCGATAATTTTAGTGACGGAATTTGTGAGGGATTAATAATGGATTAGCAACGGAATGAAATTCTGTCACTAATTCTCTATTTGTTTTTAGTGTATATATACATAATATACATACACATACATTTCCTTGTATGTATAATAGTGGAGAATAACCGTATCACTTACTATATTACACATTATATATATATATATATATAACATACATACACATACATCTCCTTGTACATATAATAGTGGAGAATAATTGTCCCACCTACTATACACACGTGGTGAGGAATTATCATCTCACCTAAGAGTATGTATAAATATATAATAGTAGGATAAAAATTGAAAGAGAGGTGCAATTAAGTTAAAAATAGAGGAATTTTCAAAATAAAGTACAAGTATATATTTTGTTTAAAAGGAAAAAGGAAAAAATGATTTAATTTGGTAGAAAAGAAAATATGACAATTAAAATTGTTTTAAAAAGAGAAAATAATAAAGTAACATCAAGAATGAGGTAAACAAAGATATGCCTAATATTCTCAAAACTAACTATAATAGATTTCTAAGACCTAACTCAATCAAACATCGGAATCAAAACTAAATTTGACTCAGTAAATCATTTGATCTAAAAGTAACGTAGTGTAAGCAAAATTTTGGATTTGCTTGACAGGCTAGAATTAAAAACATTTGAGACATAAAATAAAAAAAATCAGGGAGGTCCACCTTGCTACTTATACAAAGATCCTTTTTAATCGCTCTATGACTCAAGACCAGTTTAATTGTTATCGCGAGTAGTACCTATAGATCATATTTTGGTACACAGCACCATTGAGAATTTATCCTAATCAAAATTTCTCTGCCCAAGTTCTGATCTAGAATCTGTTTTGCTATATAATAATAGTTTTTTAAAAAATAAAGGAACATAGAGTTGCTTCCAGTTAAATTGCTTGAGTGTACAAGTTTTGGGTATAACAAGCATGAAAGCCATTTTTATATAACATTGATAAGGAGTTGATTTGTTAAAGAAATCATATACGAACAATCAAAATATGGTCAATGACACCTAATAATTTGTGGCTACAAAATGAGGAGGAAGGCGGCAATATTTAATTGAAGGAGGAAAAAGGGGTGTGTGTGTGTGTGAAGTCAAGGAAAGAAGCAACATGTAATTCCATTACCTAGCATATTTGTATATTTAGGCCCTGTTTGGTTGGAGGGGAGGGGATGGGAGGGGAGGAAAAATGAGCCCCTCCCCTCATTTGGTATAAAAAGTAGGAGGGGAGGGGCCCAAAAAAAAAGGTCCCAAATCCCTCCCACTCCCTCAAATTGATTCCCTCCAAATTGGGGGGTTTTGGAGGGAGCCAAAAATTTGAGACCAATTTACCCCCATGAACTTTTCATAATTCCAATTATATCCTGAGTCATAAATATATCTATTCATTCTTTTCTGATCATTTACCTCAGCGTTCTCAGCGTTCTCAGCGTCTTGCCTCTCAGCTTTCTCGCGTCTCAGCTTACTGTGATCATATCATATTTTTTGGCTGCTTATAATAATTTCTCAAGTCAGATGCATTAACTTGAAGCTTTTTTTTTTCCTTGTCTGTTTCTTCAAGCCTGCTTCCCAATGATCATATAATATCATAATGCAACGCGTTGGTAAGTACGAGAAAGTGGAAAACCTTCTTTATATGGTAAGTGTAGTTGATAATTTATGGACAAAGTGATACATGCTCCAACAAATCAGAGAAGCTCAAAATTTTCTTCGCTCTCGGTTGCTAAGAAAAGTCATCTTATTTATTTAATTGGGCAGATGCAGAGAATCACAGTGGGAAACAACTCAAATTAATTTGCATTTATAAAAAGTTCCAACAATAATTTTTTTATAAAATTAATTTTTATTACTTTAATTATTGTCATCTTTTATTACGTTAAAGTTATTGCTTGTTAATTTATTGTTATTGATTTTTAATAATTTGTTTCTTTGAATCAAAGGTAAAAAAATAAATTAAATTATATAATTTATATTGAGGTGTAAACTAATTTAAATCATTTATATAAAGAAAAATATTTAAACTAATGTTTAAGGGTAAAATGGTAAATTAGATATTATCTTCCCTCCCCTCCCCTTCTAAACCAAACAAAGGATCATTAAAAATCCTTTCCCTTCCTCCCCTTCCTACCAAACCAAACAAGGTGATCCTCCATCCTCCCCTCCCATCCCCTCCAATCCATCCCCTCCCATTCCATCCCCTCCCTTAGACAAATAGTTGGTGATGCAACATGGTTGGAAGACGAAGACGTAAGGATGCCTTGATTGAAGAGCTTTCAAACGATATCATATCTCACAGAGGAGTTTAAGAAGGCCAATATAGAATAGGGATATTGAGAGGCAAAAGAGTTGAATGAGAGGGCGGTGAGCAAAAAAGGAAATAAAAATTCCGAAGCTAAGCTTAAGCGGCGTGAATGAAGGCAATTGGGAAGTAGGCCATCAAGAATAGGTTTAGGAATTAAGGATTTTATACAAATTTAAGTCCAGATTTTATTATCATTATTTTAATTGAGAATACTACTAAAATTAAAATGAGACTGTTAGGACTCCTTAAGATAACTTTTGATATGATTGGAATACTACTAAAATTAAAATGAGACTGTTAGGACTCCTTAAGATAACTTTTTATATGATTGGATTTATTAATATAAATGTTTACTAAATATCTTGTAATATACATTAATTTATTCTAATACTTAGATTTCAGAATAATTTGTAGATTTTAACACTTAATTAATTAAGTAATCAACTAAAATATATCCTAATATAATTTGTGTTATATCGTTTTAGGAGTTAGTTAGTTGAAATACTAAAAAGATCCTATTAGATATGAGGGAAATTTTAACAACTCTATATGATGATTCTAAGAATTTTTTTTTTAAATTTAAGATTCGCCCCCTTCATCTTTTCTCTCTGTTTTTTTTTATTTATAATTTAAGTTTAATTGTTTGTTTTCCATTTGGGTTACCACAGGAATTTAAATAGGAAATGATCAATTATTCATAATTTATACATTTAGACAGCTAAGAGTGTAAGAAAACAAAGAAAGAATTAATCACTGCTATTTAAAATAAAAATGTATTCAAAGAATGAGGAGATGCAATCTTTTAGGCTATGCATGTTTTGATGGAGAGAAAACTAAGGGGAAAATAAGGGAAATACTATGAAGAAAAACTTTCAAATATGGTAAAAACATTTTGCTATTTTTGTGAGTTTTCCTTTAGTATTCCCCCCAATTTTCTCTCCATCCAAATATAGTGTTAAGGATTTTAGACCTATCAGATTATTTAATATAAGTTATAAAATTATTTCAAAGGTCTTGAGAAACTGACTGGATCAGAGATATAATTGGTAACTATATCAGGAGCATCAAAGGGATTTTATCAAGGGAAGGGCTCATTTCAGACAATAAGGATACAAGAGACACAAAATTATTAAACCATTCAAACAGGCCGACTAAATGCCTATATAAAAAAATAAATAAACCAGAGCTCGTAACAAATCAAAAGCTGACCAAGCTGATATTAATATGCAAAAAGATGAACTTTTTGCATACTCACTTTCACTAGTAGTTAATCAGATCAAGCTGGTGACAGATTGAGTTTAGCCAACCTTGCATACCAAACCAACATTGCTGTTATAAACTAGTTTTGGCTCTTAAAACCCCATATTTGGGTCCAGATTTTGCCGCTTTAAGCTGAGCAACCGCTCTTTCAAGTTTTTAAATCCTAGACTCAAAATTAGAGAAAAATATATCCAGATCAGTCCAATCACTCACGCATTCTCCTTCATTACCCTTGTCGTCAGATTCACCTTCTTTGGTAACTCTTTCAAACTTGTCAATCACATCCTCCATTTTTACATCTAATTTTGCTCTCTTTGATCCCCCAACCACCTTCATGTTCTCACCAGTTGCTATATTTCCAACATCAGCTTCACAACTTTGAGATCTCTTCTGCAGATTTCGATCAGAATTATTCCCTGTTTGATCTCTAAAAACAGGAGATTCCATCTCAGGTGAAGCTTGACAGTTTTCTGAGATATTTATAATAGGGACAGAGATCGTACCAGGTTGTTGGCCAAATCCAAGTTTCGATTGGTTCCACCATTCCAAATACTTAGCTGTAACACCATCCTCCATGGTAGAAGGTGACGCAATAGCAGCAATACACATCATTTCCTCTGTTATTGGCCTATCATAGTTTCTCCAAGCAATCATAGGATTCTTTTCCTTGCAATGAGCCACCTTAACCGGAATGTCTTGATCTAACCTGAATTGTATAGCCACATGGTGTCGAAGGTACTAAAGGCAAGCTCTGAAGCATTTCAAAATGAACTTTTCCATTCAAACTTTTGAACTGATTGAAGCTCACAGAAGATCCAGGATAAAACTTTTGGCCCCCTTTTGTTACTACTCCTGGAGAGAAAGATTTACTCTGTCTCCTTCTTGTGATGAACAGGCATTGAAAATTGTTGGAAAAGGCATGGTGAATGCTTCTTATAAACTGAATAGGATGAGCAGTAGTACCATTGTGCAGGGCAGAATTACTAGCCATCCAAATGAAATTTAATAGGATAATAATGCCATGTATCATATCCAAGCGATCATCCTTGAATAGCTAGCTGCATAATAATTCCCTTTAACCATGATTTAAAATCAGAAAAAATCCCATGATCTACTTTAACCGAAAAACCTCCAAACCAAATGGCCCGAGAAAAAGGACAGAAGAGGAAGAGATGATCCGGAGTCTCCTCAAAATTACAGACGAAAAGACATGACCCTTTAGCATTCAAATGACGTTCAACAAGAATGTCACAAGATGGAATTGCACTATTTATCAGCTTCCAAATCATCAATAGAAATTTATGAGGAAGATCAATTGACCAAAGAAATTTCCAGAATTGATCATTGTTATTATGATGAGATGCACTATTTAGTAAAGAAAAACCAGCCCTTGCAGTGTAGCAACTAGAAATATTTCCTTTCCAAATGAACCTATTAGTTTATTTCATGTAAGTTATAAAATTATTTCAAAGGTCTTAAGCAACCGGATCAGAGATATCATTGGTGACTATATCGTGAGCAAGCAATCAAAGTGCTTCTATTAAGGGGAAGACTCATTTCAGATAATAAGGATCCAAGCCTGACAAAACTACTAAACCATTCAAGCAGGCCAACTAAATGCTATATAAAAATACATAAATAAATAAACAAACAAGAGTACTTTAAGCTGATCAAACTGATATTAATATGTAAAATTTGTAAGCTTATGCTTTCATTAGTAATTAATTAGATCAAGCTGGTTACAGATTGAGTAAGTTTAGCCTACCTTGCAAACCAAATGAACATTGCTATGGTCGACTAGTTTTGGCTCGCAAAACCCCATTTTTGGGTCCAGATTTTGCTGCTTTAAGCTGAACAATCACTCTTTCAAGGTGTTCAATCCGAGCCTCAAAATCAGAGAAATATATATCCAGATCAGTCCAATCACTCACACATTCTCCTTCATTACCTTTGTCGCCAGATTTACCTTCTTTGGCAACTCTTTCAAACTTGTCAATCACATTCTCCATTTTTACATCTAATTTTGCTCTCTTTGATCCTCCAACCACCTTCATGTGCTCACCAATTGCTGTATTTTCAACATCAGCTTCACAACTATGAGATCTCTTCTGCAGATTTTGATCAGAATTATTCCCTGTTTGATCTCTAAAAACAGGAGATCCCATCTCTGGTGAAGTTTGTGATAGCTTTTCTGAGATATTTATAGTAGGCACAGAGTTCATACTAGGTTGTTCTTCGCCCAATCCAAGTTTTGATTGGTTCCACCATTCGAAGTATTTAGCTGTAACACCAGCTTCCAAGGTAGAAGATGATGCAACAGCAGCAACACACACCATTTCCTCTGTTATTGGCCTATTATAGTTTCCCCAAGAAATCATAGGATTGTTCTCCTTGCAACAAGCCACCTTCACCGGAATGTCCTGATCTAGCCCAAATTGAATAGCTACACGGTGTGGAAGGTACATCTCTACACAACCAATTCCTACCAACTCACAATGCATTAGACACCAAGCAAAGGACTCTAAATACTCATGTGAATAATTCGAATTGAAGCATACCCAACTATCTTTTTCATTGTAAAACCTTGGAGAATCTTTATATGGCTGCCAAAGAAAGCTTCTTGCAGAAGAATCTAGAGCAAAACTCACATCTCCAATAATGTTCATTTTCACTTTGTGCCATTTTGCTGTCAAAGGTTGGGCATACTCAATTATGTTAGACTTTAAATGAAATGATGGGAATCTCTCCAAAGCCCAGACTTGGACCAGTTGAAAAGGGGCTCTCAAGATTATAGCTTTACCTGATATTCCACATTTATCATCACTTTTAGTCACAGCCTTATCATAGTTTCTTTTCAATAATGTCAAATCTCTATATATACTTGCAAGAACAGCAGGTGCTAAGGCAATTCTAGAACCCCTTGCCAGATGTATTGCAATGTGAAAAATTTGTTTCGTAATGGTTCGAGGGAACACAAACCTTGAAAGCCAAAGGGATAGAAATGCCACATGCTCCAATTCACCTTCTTCCTCCTCCATGAAATGCCTCAGCCATGGACAATGTTCTGCCTTTTTGGCTTTGGTCTTTATCAAATTGATTCGGACTTCATCTAACCTCTGTTCGATTTGCTTCCATGCTTCATCTTCAAGAGGTGTAAAGAAAACAGGGGAACCCACTACAGAATAACCCCCACAAACCATTATATCTTCTAACGTAATTGTAGCTTCGCCCCAAGAGAATATGAACGTATTAGTCTCAGAATACCACTTTTGGGCAAGCCCAAGAACCAAATCAAAGCTTCTTGGTATTCGGTATGTGGAAGCTTTAATGGCTTCGAGTATTCCACCGTTTCTCCATACGTTTTCGTACTTGGAACGAAGCTTTTGTTCCCAGATGCTCCATTGTTTTGGTGGGTATGACCATCCGGTGAATCTTATCTGTGAAGATAACACTTGAGACATGGAAATGGCTGTTTTAGAGAAGAGGGTTTTGGGAAGATGATCGGATTCTGTGTTTTGGATGCAGGGTTTGAGAAAATGGGCCATTCTTAGATACGATTTTCCACTTAACGAAGATACCATCAGCTCTGCTTCTCTTACTTCCATCTCCATTGAAGAACTGAAATTGTTGCGGGGCCGAAATGAAATGAGAAGAATCAGTGATGAGTGATGGTGTTGAAACTTGAAAAGAGAGAATTCATTTCACTTTCGGGGAGACTCTTCAGTTTTTCGTATCAGAGGCGAGTGATACTATTAGAGGGAGGGAGGGAAGGAACTTCATCGTGACTTGAACCAATTTTAAATTTTAACCCTTCCGCGGTTATCTCGTGGTCTAATGGGATAAACTCATAAAAGTACCCATTATGGGTGAGTTTGGTGGGGGCGTTTGGGCCCCCATAAGCTCAGTGAGTGAGCAAAACGCCAATGGGCCACTGAGGAAAAAAAAAGTATGTGTTTGGTGGGCTCAATAGTCAAAATAGCGTCTGGACTAATTAATAGCTTTTAATCAAAGCTGGTTGAGGGAGCTTATTATCCAGCGTTTGGAATTTACCGTTATTATGCATTTAATTCCTGTCAGTGTTTTCTCTTATCTCTCTCCTCTCCTCTCCTCTCTTCTCATCGGCTCAAACTGAATCTGGAGTGAATCCAGTGGAGTCTTCCTCTGCGCGATCTTCCCTCTCTCGCCGGCCGAAGGTGGTTGTTTAGCTGGATCTTCACCGTCGCTGGAGGTGCGTTTTGTGGGTGCTGTCGTGAGTAGTGGTCGGCGGTGGTTGGGCCTGTCGCTTTTCCTTCCGGTAGCTGCTTTAATTTTATTGATTGCTTTGGCTTTAGCATCAGACGAAATAAAATTGATTTATTGGTCAATCACTTTACAATTACAGGGACAGAGCTGGAAGCCTCCCTCTGGGATGCTGAGTTTGACCATGGCAGTGTTGTCTGCTTGATTGTGGTCGTCGACTTTTGCGCTTTCTTTTGTTATTGTTACGAGTGCCTTTAACTTATCTTAGGTGTGAATTATTGTTCAAGCCATGCTATGGAATCGCATTATGAACTAAATAAATCATATGTTGTTAACAGATTGTTGAGGCTGAAGCAGAAAAAAAATTTTGTAATATTTTTTGGATAAATTGTGTTAATTTTAAATTCCAATTTTCCCAACTTTAACTTTTATAAAAAAAATTTTTCAATTTCAAATTTAATTTCTTTCTTACTATTCTCTCAAAAATCACTTATACTTAAGCCAATCCAAACAAGATTGTAAAAGCTAAATTGACAAACTCTATTTTTTTAATCGCCAATCCAAACATAAATCACATTACACAATCGGGCTTTTACCAAAAACAAGATTACCAAAAGCTATATGGACAAACTCTATTTTTCCAACCGTGGTTCCAAACACACACTATGAGAGGTCGCAGATTTGAACCTGTTCGTTACCTGAGGTTCGAAAAAAACAAAATTGTTAACTCTTCCGGTCACTTATATATTATCATCAATGTTAAATATTGAAAAGTATTTTGATATTGTAATATCTTGAATTGTAATCAAGGAATAATAACTTCAAAGTAATATAATTAATGATAATTAAATACTTTTGAAGTATATGTTCTGTAATGTGATATAAAGGTGTCTAGTAATGGTTTAGTAAGCATGGGGATAACCAGGGGCAAAATGGTAAATTTGCCAACCAATTGGTCAGTTACCGAAAAAAAACTCCTAAGTAATCAAGTCAATGGCTAGGATTGAAAGAACAAGAGGTGGAATCAAGTGTGTATGAGAGCATATGAAACCATGGAAGGAAGTTCAAGATGTTGACAAGTGGCATCTTGAGGACCATGGATGAAGTCAACATTTTCAAACTCACCCTCTCTCCCTCTCAAGTCGGCTAAGTGCATGGGGAGTGTGGAAAATCTGATTTTCATCAATATCTCATTTCTCTCTCTCCATTCCCTCCATTTGGAAAATCTGTTTCCAAATATACGTAGTTTCAAATCAAGTTATTTTGATTGACGATCATTTTAGATATCCTTTATTGATTTTAACCATTTGCTTTTTGATTTATAGTGCCCTCAACAACCTGACGGCTGGGAATGTGGATACTATGTCTTACTTTATATGTATAGCATCATTCAGAGAGGCATTATGACATATTTTGAACAAGTAATTGCTTCTTTGTTCTTAGAGGATAATATTTTTGGTGTTGTAATTCAACGGCAATTCATTCACTTGATTCATTATTTCATCTAAGCTTATTTTCTAATTTGCAGATTTTTGACAATAAACATGCCTACTTATATGAAGACATAAATATGATCAGAGACTTTTTGGTTGGACATCTTCTTCAACGTATACCAGAGTAAAGTCTTTAGTAGTTTGTGTAGGACATACTTTTATGGTGGTTCTACATATTGTACATATAATTAGCATTATTGTTGTTGGATATAGATTGTTGTGTAGTTTGTGTGGTAGTTAATTAGTTTGCTACTCCTTAAAGTTATTACATGTAGAGCCTTAGGGTTGATCACTGTGTGTTAAGTTGCTGTTTCCATTCTGTTGAAGTGCTGTTGTTTTATTCTATTGTTTCCATCCTATTTCTGCAGTTTAAATTTTTCAGACAATGAAATATATATATTAAAAAGGCCATTTAAAAAAAATTTTAACATCCTTAAAATAAAAAGGGACGTAGAAATGATTTAGTCGTTAGTTTAGACGTCCCCACAGTAAACTGGGGACGTCTAAAGTCCTGCCTATCCACGTCCCCTATTTTATGGATGTTATTGAGATTTTTTTCTTCGTCTCTCAAATAGACGTCCCCCTGTTTTCAGACGTTAAAAGGCCCAAAAAAGGGACATTAAAAACATTTTTTCTAGTAGTGTAGGTAGTGAGATTTATGGCCTGTTTGAATTACCATTGGAAAATCACATATACGTAAGTCAAGATAAAACTCATCTCATATACTTACCTCATACATCATAAATTATGTTGAAAAAACAGCTTTTACTGCTAATTCAAACAAGCCCTTGGAGTTTTTTTTCCTGTTCTAGAAAAATATGTCAACAATAACTTATAAATAGGATTATGTTATGAATATATTAATTATGTGGATGTCCATTGATTTTTGACCTCTCATATTCTGGTCAACATTCATGAATAGTGGTTGGGAAACTAAAAGGCTATTTAATATTTATTCAAATGCATGAATGATATGAAGGGTTATCTAATGTATATTCATCTAT
Organism: Inga leiocalycina; assembly: GCA_963242795.1. Classification (NCBI taxonomy): domain Eukaryota; kingdom Viridiplantae; phylum Streptophyta; class Magnoliopsida; order Fabales; family Fabaceae; genus Inga; species Inga leiocalycina. Next base: position 43,193,140 of record OY725331.1, read on the forward strand.
ATAAATTACATCTTTCATTATATCTTAGTGGTGACTCTTGGAGGCCTATAAATATAGGCTTGTACAAAGCATTGTAATAACAAGAATCACAAGAAATTGAATGAGAGTTGCTCCCCACTTTCTCTCTTGAATGTTCTCTTCTCTTATCACTTGTTCTCTTATTGCAGATTTCTTTTATTTTCATAACACTCATATTTCTTTTATTTTAATAACATGTTATCAGCACGAAAGCTCTAGCGAGGTATGTTTCTCTCATTGTTTCCTTGACGATTTCATCTACATTCTTTTACTGTATTTTATTTGACTATATGAGATAATTTGAGCCACTATATGGAATTAAATAGTCTCTTTTACTAATTGTTTTAAACATCGGGTTCCATGACTAAGATTGGATATTATTATCTTTTATATCTTATTTTGATCTCCTTTATAAGTTCTTCTAGATTATTGATGTTGTTATTGTAATATGGCTAGAAGCCATACACCTCTAAATTCATATGCTGAAAATTATATAGCTAGAAGCCATATTGCTCTAATTTTTTATTCTAAAAATATATGACCAGAACTCATTGATTTGATTTCCTATTATATAGCCAAAGCTATATTCTTTTTATTCCTATTTTGAGATTACATGACCTAGAGTTATATCATTGGGAGAATTGTCCAAAAATACCTTTGGGGCAAATTAATTGCTGATTGCTACCAAGTATGCAAGCGATCTTCCATTTTGTGCAGACCATCTTCCGTGTTCGCAAAAATCTTCCATATAAATGTGTAAAAAATCTTCTGTTGTGTGCAAAATATCTTATGTTATGTGCAACAGATTTTCCATGGTAGCATTCAACAATTAATTTGCCAAAAAGGTATTTATCAGCAATTCTCCCTATATCATTTTGATTTCTTATTTTGATATAATATGGTCATAAGCCATATTCCTTTTATTCCTATTTTGCTATTATATGGCTAAAAGCCATATATCTTTTTCTATATTACAATATGACCAAAAGCCATATTCATTTGATTCTCTATTATAGGGTTAGACGTAATATACCTTTTTGTTTTCTATTTTATTGGATGGCTAGAAACCATATAACTTTATTTATCCTAAAGATAAAAGGCTAGAAGCCATATGGTATTGTTTGCTACTGAAATTCCTCCAAATCTCACCCTTTTCATAAATATATAAAGTTTTCAGCAGCAGGCAGTGGATCAAAGGGTAAACGCGTAAATACCAGCAACTAAAAGTTTTGGTCAAGATCTAGTAGAGCAGTTGGTTATCGGCATGCCTTTATTTATTTTAAGGTATGTAATTATTGTAATCAATCCCTATTTGGGAAATCCTGCATTATAATCGAGCAACATTGTTTTAATAATATCAGTATATTTTTGCTATTCCTATGTGCCCACCGAACTACACGTTGCCACTCTGATGAATATCACAATATTAAGAGGTACGTAAGACGGGGTCTTACAATTTTAGTGTTAGAGCTTGTGGTTCTGGCAACAAAATAGAGCCCTAGCGGTTCTAGCAAGCAAGTAGTTTTGCCACAGAATAATATACTAATATGGTAAAAGGAAGTATGCACAGAAAGGGGCACCAGAGAAGTGAATAATCCTTTTTCTGTGAATTAGCCCTAAAGGAACAGCAAATACCCAAAGGGTAGTAAGTATTACAATATTGAGTAAGGGTCTGATAGTTCAGGGATCAACAAGGATGTCACGGATGTCGAGGCAGAGGATCCGAGTAAGGCCAGCGTGTGGGCATAATCAAAAAACAGAAGCAACAGTGAGCTCATCAGTAGGAGATTCTGGTCAATCATGGACAGAGGAATGAAAGTTAGATCTGGATTCTGTTACTGGTTCCAGAGTTGGAATGGTAAACGTTGTAATATCCTAAAATACATCTAAGGGCTAAATGTAATAGATAGTGAAATAAAAGGATTAATGGCACCCTAATTAATTTTGCCATGCTCAAGGGTAAAAGAGTCAATTGCACTTGATCTTGAGAATAGGAATGGAAACAAAAATGAAGGGCTAATAGAAAAGCAAAATGATCATGAGGATAACAAGGCAAAACAAATCCCAACTCTCATAATTTTCCATGGTTAAGAGCAAGAAGGGAAAGAAGTTCTTACTCCAAAAAGAGAAGAGCTAAAAGGATGAATGTCTACCATAAATGTGCAAGGTAGAATTGTGATCAACGTTGTAAGAGTAAAGGTATGGTTTCTATAAATCGAGAAGATACAATTAAATTTATAAAGGATGGACTGAGTAAGGAGTCCCTGGATGATATCATTCAAACTCTTGAGACGCATCCGAGTAGTGATGTTTATCGTATTCTTCTTGATTTAGCGAACATATTCAATAGAGAAAAAGAGTGCTATTGTCTTGGGAATCTGATGTTAAAAGGCCCTATTTGCTAGTTTATAAGAAAACTGGATGGAAAGCAAATCATCGATTCATAGAAAGCATTTAAGCCACTACTGGACGTAAAACCAGAGGAAGATGTGAGCCAAAATCACAACTATTGTACATAATCATGCTTTTGTTTAATCTTTCTTATCTTTTCCTTAACTTTTGTCTAATATGTCTTATCTTTTTAGTAGCTTTTATTTAATATGTCTTTTCTTTTCATTAACTTTTGAATTTATTTCCTCTTTTTATTTAATTTCTTCACGTAATGACCTACCGATAATCTGTGTCAGAAGTTTTTTCAAACCTCTTTGAAAAATACGTGATTTGTATGATTTTGTTGTCGCTGTTTTAGTGTTATAAATATGCACTCTTTCACTTGTAAATATACACTCTTTACTTGTAAATATGCATTCTTCTACTTGTAAACACAAATGGTCTAAGAGAAAGAAAGAGAAAAAGGGTATTACATAAAAATGTAGATTTATATCTATTTGCATTTTTGGTGAAACTTATTCAGGTAAGAATGGAGAGTTTGTCATAGTAGCAAATGAGCTGGGAATTGCATTAGCTGCCAGAAAGATTAACTTTGTATATAGGGGAGGCATCTAAGGCTTAAGAGGAAGTGTGGTCATTTCTGCATCAATGAATGGAAGCAAGGGTTTAAGTGTAAGGGTGAAGGATTTGGAAGATCACACCTTTTCCTTAAGACAAGTGTTATAGGTTTCGAGCTTACTTGAACGAATGGGATGAATGCTCTACCATGCTCAAGCTTTCGTCACTCTACTTGGTGGTTTGGAGACGTTGGAGGGGATTTCTAGCATTGCATATTGGGCTAAATTAAACTTTCACAAAAAGTCATTAGGATTGTTAAATGTTAAAGGTTTTTATGATGATCTGTTGTCTTTTTTTGATCATGTTGCGGAAACAGGATTTATACCCCAAGCGACTCGTCATTCCATAATTTCTGCCCCAACTGCCAATCAGCTGCTCGATCAATTGCAAACCTATGAACCTAAACCAGATATAGTAGTCAAGCAAATAGGTGGCCAATCTTCAGATAGCAGTCAGAAGCAGGATCCAAACACCACTCTTCGGTTGTAACTTTCCTTAATCTCTTAGTTTTACTCTTAGCATTTTGGTTTTACTTTATTGTATGCTTATGTTTCAAAAACAAAAAAAACCTTTCTCTAAGCTCTAGAAAACATTGGGGACAATGTCTAATTTAGGTTGGGGGAGGAGAAAAAATTATATTTAGTTAGTTAGTTAGTAAAACCATTAGATGCATGGGGTGTGGATAAAAATGGCAGAGTAAGGAGTTATTCTTAACTTCTAAGACATATTTCATTAGTTGCTTTTTTTTTTTTGTTCCTTCTTAAAAAAATCATCTTGTTTAAGTGCTTTGTAATGATCTTAAGAAGTGTATAAGTTTTAAGTATGGATCAATTGAATTTAGAGATTTTATAGCATGAATGAACAACTGATTGTTGCAATTGGTGATGAATTTTGAGATTGAATGAATTGAGTTTAAAAACCCTTAACTATGACTTTAGAGCCTATGATGATTATTTCTCTTGTGTGTGATATTCACCTATTAAGTTGCACTCTAGAACTCGCTTTAAATCTAGTTCAAATTACATCTCACATGCACATTCAAAAATGATAAAGGCTTTCATTTTCTTTAGCTAGAGCCAAATAGCCAACTTTGCAATTATATCGTTGTTAAGCCCCTTTGAGCCTAATTGACTATTTGTTTGTTCTCAACCCATTAACATGTGCTTTAATGATATATCAAGTACTTTTACCTCATTCAGGAAGATTAGCAGAGCATTTGAAATTCTTGTGAAATGGGCTTTTGACAAGTGTGGGGTGTACATATCATCAACTTTAGAGTTGCAATTTTATGTAAAAGAAAAAAGAAAAGAAAAGAAGAAAAGAAAAGAAAAAAATATATATTAAGTATTAGAATTGTAGGTTGTTGTGATGAGATAAATTTATTTATAAGTAGCCCATTTTCAATTGCTCTATTTCTTTAGCCTTTCATACCATGTTTTACATTCCTTTTACCTTAACCCCATTACAACCTTTAATAAGTCTTTTTTATTTGAATTATGCATGTGAATTAGGTAGTAGAGATTGAGATTTTTAGCAAGTCTATGGTAGTGCAATTTTTTTGTTGCATTTGAACGAAACACTTAACCTTAAACACTTGAGAGATTGAGAGAATGAGTTACACTTACGAACTCGGTTTATTCATTTTCAGATGAAGTTACCAGTTTAAATTTTCGTTCATTCATTAATACTATGATCTCTTTCTTTTTCAATTATGTTCTTACTTATGACTTGACACTTCTGATTTTGTTGTAAGCACTTATTAGCTCACTCCTTTGTCTGAGGACGTCCAAGAGCTAAGTGTAGAGGAATTTGATATGTAAAACATTTGCATATTTATTTTCCCTTATATGATGCTTTTGTGGATAATATTTGAGCTTAATGTAATTAATTTGGGTATAATTGATAAATATTTCCTTGCTTTTCTTTTGATAGCCACATACACCATATTAAGGAGAAAACAGAAAAAGGAGACCTAAAAACAGACCCACAAGATTTGAAACAAGACAGAGGCACAACTAGAAAAAATGATACGGTCGTCACTGTTCAAGGTCCACTATTCATGACAGAATCACTGTAGCAGATCGTACTGTAGCAGATGGAGGTGATTGTAGCTGATGGAAGACTGTAGCAGGTGACAAAACTCTGTAGCAGTCATGGAAAAATGCGTAAATTTGCCAAGAGGATACTGTTCACTTGGTGAAAAAAATAACATGGCACTATAGCATCATGAAAAAAAAATGACATGCAACTGTTCGCTCATAGCCTATAAATATGAGCATCAGGCATAGAGGCTGGGGGCATGGAGATATTTCTATGACTATTTTCAATCCTTTGTCTGAGAATTCTAAATACCTTATTTCATATTTTAGATATAATTTTATGTATTTTATTACTTTTTGCATGCCTCCATCTTAGAAGGCTTAGGATTGTATTACTTTTTGCATGCCACCTACATGAAAGATTTTACCTCCTAAAGGGATGGTTAGAATTTTCCATTTTTCATGCATCTTTTGGTTGTGTATTTATGTTTCAGAATTTAATATTCAAGTTTTATGCAGTATTTATGAGAATTTCATTCTAGTTTTATATAATGTTCATTTACTTTTATTTTGTTTTTAATTTTAACATGATCTAAATTTCTCTTTTCCTAGGGTGATGACGTAGCTTACTAATGACGGATTGAATCTTAACTTATTAAATCTAGTTTTAATTTCTCTTTCATGATTGAGTTTTAATTATTGTTCTTAATGCTTTCATTTGATTGGACATCTTTTGAATGATTCCAATATGCATGTTGAGACCGGAAGGAGATGCATGTGTGTAGATCCTATAATTAAAACCATGACTTACATATGAAATAGGAATATATTCTTATGAGTTGTATAGTGTTAATGAGTTCTTGAAATCTTAATGCATAATTAATTGCTTAAATTCATATAGGAATATATTGGATTAGCAATTAATTATAGAATTGCTTGACCTTGGAAGAGGCTAGTAATTAAAAGAGGGAAACTCAGTTATCAATTATGTGGAATAAATTAGGCTAGAATAGATAAGTGATTCAATTTGAAATTTGTTGAGTGAAATATGACCTCTAGGGCTTTTTCTCATAGTTGCTTTCATATCATTTGTACTCATATTTAATCATCTTTTATTTTGTACTCTCAATTACCAACTAATCGATCAACTAAATAGAATTAAACTTACTTATTTTGGTACTTAGTGATCAATCCTAGTGAGAACGATACTCAACTCACTTATATATTACTTGATTACGATAGTGTATACTTGCACTATTTAATGGATCATCTACACTCATAACAAGTAATAAAGATGGAATTCTATAGGCTTACAGAAAAGTACAATTGTACTATTAAAGTATTCTTTCACAATCCCAATGTCATTCATCAACGAAATACAAAATACATCGGAAGTTTTAATAATTATAGGATATCCCAAAATATCTAAAGCATAAACTAATTATAACCACCATCTTCAACCTTGCCTTGAGACACATGCAAATAACTTCTCTGTATCTGTACCTTTGCCTTTCATCCTACTAGCACCCGATGAGATACTTATTTAAAAAAAGGGTAAGATTCTGAAAAATCCCAGTAGAAACATGCTATCGTTTATAGAAAATGCGAAAAGTAAATATGATATGCGCCAAGGTATGCACCGATTAATGAACAATATAAATACGTCATCATCATATATACATTCGTAGGGCCCAGTCCCATAATTTACACTGGTTGGACTCCCGCCAACTCCCAGTGTAAGTGCACCTCGGCACTAAATGCCCCTCTCTATGCAAATCATGTTGATTAATAAAGCGCATTTACAAATAATGAAATCCACACAATCATATAACCAAGGCATACTGTAAAAAGGATAATGTTCCTACCTCTAGGTCTTATAAATCCCTTTTTAGTGTGCCTCGTAAAACGTGTCGCTTTCATTTTAGACTCTTTCATAGTGTTTCTTGTGGTTATGTTAGTCTATGGTGAAATTTTACTAAAATGCCCCCGGGACCCCGCCCTAGCCGTGCCGTACTCGGCCTAATGGCACGTTTTACCAAATTTTTGACTAGGGCTATCCTGACATATTTTCTCCCAATGAATCCATTTTCAGGCTCAGAATCACCAAATTCAGTGTTGAATTACAAAATTACCCTTGACAACCCCGATATAGGGCTTTAGAAGCGTTTTTGTAATTATGTTTTTCGGCCTTTTCTGAAAAAGTGACCAACTGTAACCCCACCTATTTTTGCCTCCTGAATCCAATGGAACCATCTATTTCATGAAAAATCCAACTCCTTCCCTTATATCTGGTACTAGATGAAACTTTAGTCTAAAAAGGGAAAAATACACTTGTGTTTTAACTTCCAAAGCTTGTACCTTTCTACTTCTAATCCTTTATTAACTCATTTAAACACATCCTAACCATGATTCAAAGAAATTTGGGCAGCATAACCCCTTAGGATTAGGGCTTTTCCAAATTTACAAGCTTGACAAAAATCACAAAAACTAACCATACACTTCAACAACAACTTCATACTTGTATAGATCTAAGATTTATGAAGTTACCTATTGAGATCTTGGACTTCTCTCTCTAGGCATCCACCTCTCTTTCTCCTTGAGCTTAAGATGTGTCTTCAAGATCATGGATTCCATGAAGAGAAAGGTTTAGAGAATGTTTTCTAAGAAAGATTACGAGAAAAAGACATAAGAGATCACTACATACCTTAAGCTTTCTCTCCTTCTCTCTAGAACTTCAAGACTCTTCAAGCTCTCTCTCTCTCTCTCCCTCTCTCTTCTTTCCTCTTGTGCTAGCTAAAATGTATGAAGGGAAGAGGAAGGAAGAGCCTTCATAAAATTTCTCCCTTCCTACACCATTTGATTTCATCAAGGGTTATTATTGTGACACTTGTCACAATCCTCTCCTCCTTCAAGTTTATGTCATGATGGGTCCATTTAGCTTCCCTTAGCATGGAACTAATTTTTCTCTCCATTTGATTGGCTCAAAACCGTCCCCTCTCACATGCTCCACTAACCAAATCGCCTCTTCCAATTAAACCAACCGTGCACTCAAATAGTGAAATGAGTTTTCTCCAATCATGCACTCAACCATGGCTCAAGCTTGCACCCAACCTTGCACTCAACCTTACACTCAACCTTGCACTCAAGTAGTCCAACTAATTCAACTTCACACTCAAGGGAATGTACCATTTCATCATTAACCATAATTATTATGTCCATGTAGCATTATTTTAATGCAATTTGACATGTCCTCATACAAATCCATTATAATTTAATCCCTTCCTTATATGATCCTGACACTTGGCATCTTTAATTCCATTAATCAATTTCTAACACATTTTATTTTCAAGTTTCGAAATAATGCCAATTCTGGCATATTTTCTGCCCTAACTTTGAAAAAATCATAACTAATTTTTTAGACATCGTTTCGGAGAGATCCTAAAGGCTATGGAACCCTTATTGAGTCTAGTTTCAAAGAAAACTATGGACTTTAGCCAACTAGAAGCATATCATTCCCAGATTTTATTTCTTTGACCGCTGCTCCAAAAACTTTCCAGATTTTCTGAACTAAATTCAAAAATTCATAACTCTTTGTACATAGCTTCAATTGATTAATATCACCTATCCAATTAAAGGTTAGGCTCAAAACCGTCCCCTCTCACATGCTCCACTAACCAAATTGCCTCTTCCGACTAAACCAACCATGCACTCAAATAGTGAAATGAGTTTTCTCTAATCATGCACTCAACCATGACTCAAGCTTGCACCCAACCTGGCACTCAACCTTACACTCAACCTTGCACTCAAGTAGTCCAACTAATCCAACTTCACACTCAAGGGAATGTACCATTTCATCATTAACCATAATTACTATGTCCATGTAGCATTATTTTAATGCAATTTGACATGTCCTCATACAAATCCATTATAATTTAATCCCTTCCTCATATGATCCTGACACTTGGCATCTTTAATTCCATTAATCAATTTCTAACACATTTTATTTTCAATTTTCGGAATAATGCCAATTCTGGCATATTTTTTGCCCTAACTTTGAAAAAATCATAACTAATTTTTTAGACATCGTTTCAGAGAGATCCTAAAGGCTATGGAACCCTTATTGAGTCTAGTTTCAAAGAAAAATATGGACTTTAGCCAACTAGAAGCATATCATTCCTAGATTTTATTTCTTTGACCACTGCTCCAAAAACTTTCCAGATTTTCTGAACTAAATTCAAAAATTCATAACTCTTTGTACATAGCTTCAATTGATTAATATCACCTATCCAATTAAAGGTTAGGCTCAAAACCGTCCCCTCTCACATGCTCCACTAACCAAATTGCATCTTCCAATTAAACCAACCATGCACTCAAATAGTGAAATGAGTTTTCTCCAATCATGCACTCAACCATGACTCAAGCTTGCACCCAACCTTGCACCCAACCTTGCACTCAACCTTACACTCAACCTTGCACTCAAGTAGTCCAACTAATCCAACTTCACACTCAAGGGAATGTACCATTTCATCATTAACCATAATTACTATGTCCATGTAGCATTATTTTAATGCAATTTGACATGTCCTCATACAAATCCATTATAATTTAATCCCTTCCTCATATGATCCTGACACTTGGCATCTTTAATTCCATTAATCAATTTCTAACACATTTTATTTTCAATTTTCGGAATAATGCCAATTCTGGCATATTTTTTGCCCTAACTTTGAAAAAATCATAACTACTTTTTTAGACATCATTTCGGAGAGATCCTAAAGGCTATGGAACCCTTATTGAGTCTAGTTTCAAAGAAAAATATGGACTTTAGCCAACTAGAAGCATATCATTCCCAGATTTTATTTCTTTGACCGCTGCTCCAAAAACTTTCCAGATTTTCTGAACTAAATTCAAAAATTCATAACTCTTTATACATAGCTTCAATTGATTAATATCACCTATCAAATTAAAGGTTAGGATGTCTACTTTCACCCTATAAAATTTCATAATTGTTGTTTATCATTTGGTCTTCCAAAGCCACATGACAAACTCACTGCCTTGTAGGCGATTTCATTGAAAACTCTGTTCACCTTTCAATTTGTAATATTTAATTCCTTTTGTCTTAAGTATTCACCATTTTATTGAATATATAAAATAATCACAATATACTGTTGGTGAATAAAATTTGGGGTGTTACATTTAGACTTGTACACAGTGAGTTATGAATTTTTTGAATTTAGGTCATGAAAATTGGATTGAATTATGGCAGTGTGCAATAAATGACAATTCTGGGAATGATGTGAGTCTAACTAGCTATGGCTGATATTTTTCCAAGAAAATGGACTAAATAAGGGTCAATAGCCTTTGGAATCACTGTAATTGGACGTTTGTACATAAAAATATGATTTTTCAAAGTTGATGAAAAATTCTGGCAAATTTGGTCACTTATGTGAAAATTGAAGATGTAATGACATAATGTAATATTGTTTAACTCTTAGGTTAGAAATTGGTCTTTTAGGTTAATTGACTACTTTAACTCCTTAGTTGACTTGATTAAATGTCCTTAATGATAACCACCTTGAGTGTTTGAATTAAAGAAGAATTAGATTAAGTATAACCTACCGTCTATAATTCTAATTATAGGACTTGATATCTGCCCTAAGCACAAGAAATCTTTGCAAAAATAAGACCGGAAAGACCAAGGTAGTGATTCTTTCTCTTATATCATGTATAATGCTTTGTATGCATGTTCATATCATCTATTGTTACAAATGTTAAGAATGCCAAGATGTTATGAATGTCACCAATTGTCAAGAATGTATGACTATTATAAGTGTTATTGTGTGATGATTGTCTACATGGTCTGTGAAATTATGCCATATGAGCGAATTGTTCCTACTAAGATTCATATGAATCTCAGTCTTTCCAATGACTAACCTACAGCAAGGGCAAGTGATTCAAGGGGAAAACAGGTAAATAAGGATCGCTAGAGCTCACGAACAAAGGATTAGGTTTTTATTAGTTATCTAGTTTTGAGAAACTGTACATGATTTATAGATAAGTACACTATAAGACTAGTACTCTTAGTAATAGTAATGGTACCAATTGTATACTTGGATATTAGTATGTTACCATGGTAAATGAACTAAAATAAGGTGACTGTGCACTATGAACCCTTTAGTTAACAAACTTTAACTAAATATCCCTTGAGAACTTTTGTAAGTACTCTGATATTAACAAATGGAAACATAACCGAATGAGTCAAATAGATTTGGAAAGTGAAAATGAGACCATATTGAATATGTTTTGAAAATTTTTAGAAAACCCACTTAAGTGCAACACCGAACCCTATATTGAATTCGAGATCCTGAGTGGGTTGAAAACTGTTTCTGGTCTCTGGTTTGACTTTATTACTTATTTTAAATTGCTTTCAATGATTTGAAATAATGTGTTACATTTTTGGTATCAGAGTATGGATTCTGGCAATGTTAAGTTGTTGCTAGAGTTCTCTGGTTTGGTTGATAGGTGCTAACCCTAGACTAGTAACTTTGTGTTAGGAATTAAGGATGGTGGGAGAGGACTAAGGAGTCAATCCCTCTCATCAATTAACTAGTTGTCAGAGGAAAAGCACATCCTGGAAGGGGAGCACAAAGTAGCATAGACTTCTTTTGGTGTAAATGCTGAGCATTTTATTATAAATATGACTGTTTGTAGTATACATATATATTGTCCTATTGTTTGCTAGTGTATGAGTTTTAATGAATATGTGTATACATATAATATGATGTTGATGTTGTGAATCCTTTGTAATAGTGAAAAGAACCAATGGTTCAACCTAAAGTGAGACATGTAGAACTAAAGGTTGAAGAGATAAATCACAACCCGCCTGATCCCATACAACAAATGCTTGGCATACTGATGGATTAGCGAGAGGTGAAAAAACAAAATGAGGATAGAGAACCATCGATACCTAATGAGACAAATCATGAGGAGACAGAGGAAGGGCCGACTCAACTTGAGGAGTCCCAACAACATACTGAAATGAACCAGGAATCTCATGGGATGCCAGCCTTGGACAAAAGAGATCTACAATTTTGGGTCTCCAAGTTCGATAAGTATCTGCCCTGGTATTTAGGGAAAGATTTGACCCCTAAGCAGCTAAAGACTGGCTAGTCTAACTAGAAAAGATATTTGAAGTGTTAGAATGCCTAACTGAGGAAAAGGCATGACCGGCTATTTATAAGCTAGAGGAAGACACTGACAGGATGTGGAAGAATACCATCATAACGTTGTGAGCTCGAAATGTGCTTGTGAATTGGGAGTTGTTCCAAGAAAATTTTAGTGAAAAGCACTCTCCCAAGTATGTTAGGCTTGAAAAAGAATCAAAATTTTTGTCTATACAATAAGGTGGTGAAGAGACTTTTGATGACTACCTATCTTAGTTTATCCGATTGGGCCATTACTCCTCCTACTTGCGACACAAAGATAATGAGGAGTAGAGCTCTAACATGTTGATCCGAGTTTTAAGGCATAAGATAAAGAAAAGGCTAGTCTCCTGACAGTTCACAGTATTTAATAAAGTTGAGGAAGAGTGCCAAATTATGGAAAACAACTTAAGGGATCTATATCCAGTTAAGAGTGTTAGCGCCGTAGTGAACCCGGTAAGGAAAACTCTTCCCATAAGTGGAAATATCAAGGGTCCTCATCCAAGGGCAGCAGTAAGAAACCATATTGGCCTGAGGAATATGGGAACTAGAAACCCCCAGTGCCACGATCATGCCCTTGATGTGGCAAGATATATGTCGCTAAAACATGTATGAGACAAATAATTTGTTATAACTGTTAGCAAACTGGACATATTGCTAGTGACTAAAAGTATCAGCCAGTAGGGCCAAGACCCAAGAATCAAGGCACGGTGTTTGCCAAGACACATGAAGAGGCCCGAAAGTCCCCCAAACTAATTCAAGGTAAAATCCTTCTTAATAGTAGTTTGTTGTAAGCTTTATTTGATTTGGGTGCTTGTCACTCCTTTATTACTTATGACTGTGTGAAGTGGCCGGGATTGCATGTCCATAAACTGCCATTTGACTTGGTTGTTTCGATGCCAATGGGTGTCAAAACTATAACAGCTAGTACTTGTTTGAATTGTGTGATAAATTTTAAGGGACACGAGTCTATAGTTGATTTGATTTGTTTGCCACTCCATCAATTAGAAGATATACTGGGTTTTGATTGGATGACGGTAAATAATGTGTTGTTGGATTACGAAAACAAGAGGATAATTTATCTTGCTCCACAGAAGGATGATAATATAAGTGTTAGTATGAGTTTCCTCTCAATGGCTGAAGCTGAGAAATGCCTAAAGAATGGGTGCCAGGGGTATATAGTATTCGTTTTCGTTCAAGCAAAGATAGAAGAAACTCTGGATAATATACTTGTAGTGAGGGAATTTCCTGAAGTATTTCCGGATGATCTTAACAGATTGCCTCCGGAAAGGGAAGTGGAATTTACAATCGAGATTATGCTCGGAGCTGGATCTATATCCAAAGCCTTATATAGAATGCCTCCAAACGAGATAGAGGAGCTAAAGAAGCAAATCAATGAGTTACTTAAGAAAGGGTTCATTCGACCCAGTATCTCTCCGTGGGGAGCTCTAGTTCTATTTGTTAAGAAGAAAGATAAAAGCCTGAGGCTATGTATAGAGAGCTGACAAAGTAATTGCAAGAACAACTATCCACTTCTGAGAATTGACACCTTCTAGATCAACTATCCGATTATTGTGTATTTTCAAAGATAGATCTAAGGTTAGGTTATCATCAGCTATGAGTTAAAGAAGAAGATGTGCTGAAGACTACTTTTAGAACTAGATATGGGCACTATGAGTTTTTGGTAATAGCCTTGAAATTAACTAATGTACATACCATATTCATGGACTACATGAATCATATTTTTCATTAGTATATAGATCAATTTATGGTTGTTTTTTTTGGACAACATTCTGATATACTCCAAGAGTAACAAAAATTATGAGCATCATTTAAGAACAGTACTGGGAATTTTGTGAGAAAAGCAACTCTATGCCAAACTGAGCAAGTATGAGTTTTGGCTTTCAAAAGTGAAATTTATGGTCATGTTATCTCACAAGAAGGGGTCTTAATGGATTCCATTAAAGTGGAAACAGTACTGGACTGGAAGAGGTCATAAACTTTGGCAAAGATACGCAATTTTTTAGGTCTTACTGGATATTGCTGAAGGTTCATTCAGAATTTCTCTTTGATCACCTTGCCAATGACTAAACTCACGTGAAAGGATCAACTATTTAAGTAGGATGACTGATGTGAGAAGAGCTTCACTGAGCTAAATAAGAGGTTGACGACGGCACCAGTATTGATTATCCCTAATCCTACCTTGACTTATGTAGTCTATAGTGATGCTAGTAAGCAGGGATTGTGATGTGTTCTTATACTACAAGGCAGAGTACTAGCCTATGCCTCTCGACAATAGAAGTCTCAAGAGATGAAGTATTCCACTTATGATCTATAGCTTGTGGCAATCATGTTTGCATTAAAAATATGGCGACACTATCTGTATGGTGTGATGGTGGAACTGTACTGCGACTACAAGAGTCTCAAGTATTTATATGACTAAAACGAATTGAATATGAGACAGCGCAGGTAGATGGAATTGCTAAAAGATTACAACCTGGAGATCAAGTATCATCCAGGTCAAGGTAATGTCATCGCTGATGCTCTTAGTCAGAAGGCAGTGCAAGTTGTAGTGATGATGATACAAGAAGGGAAATTGATAGAAGATTTTCGGGATCTGAATCTATCGAACCAAATCTTATGTGCTAGCTATAGGGTTATCTAAGGGGAAAGTGATTTGAGGACTGAAATTGAAGAATTACCAACCATAACCTACGCATATTATTGAGTATGAAGATGTTGACATGCAATATAATTTCACTTATGCGGTGGAGCTAGAACAAATCATTGATCGACGAGAAAGACGGCTTAGACATTGAAGTATACCATTTGTGAAGGTGGTTTGGAAGGGACTATCTCCAGGGGAAGCAACTTAGGAAGCAGAAGCATACATGAAGAGGCATTATCTAGAGTTTATGTGTCAAGATGTGTAATAAAATTCGAGGATGAAATTTATTGTACAGGGGGAGAATTGTAATTTTCTAAAATACATCCAAGAGCTAAATGTAATAGATAGGAAAATAAAAGGATTAATGGCACCCTAATTAATTTTGCCATGATTAAGGGTAAAAGGGTCAATTACCAGTTGATCTTGAGGATAGGAATAGAAACAAAAATGAAGCGCCAATAGAAAAATCAAAGTGATCATGAGGATAAAAAGGAAAAACAAAACCCAACTCTCATATAATTTCCCATAGTCAAGGCAAGGGAAAGAAGAGAGAAAATTTAATTAGAAGCCATTTTATATCCATTTGAAAAGTAAAAAAAGCTAATGCTTCATCAACTTTTTCAATATGGAGAAAATTTAACCAAATGCAAGACAATAAAATATAAAATGGTCAACAACTTTTCCTCCTTTCCAAGTCCAAAATTTTAGCTAAGTGAGGAAGAGGAAGGAAAGAGAAAAGCTCACTCAACTTGTAGAAATTACACCAAGTTAAGTTACCAAAAATGTATAACCAAAGGATTAATATTAGCCACAAATTTTCTTTTTTATTTTGGCCACCTTTTCGTTCAGATATTAAAAGGATATGGGAAGAGAAAAGCTGATCATAACCCACTCTCTCAGTCCCTTCTCAAAGGCAGCCAAGTTTCAGCAAAAAAGTAAAAGTGAAGAGCAAGTTTAAGTTAGTAAGCTCTTCTAAATGGATTTTCATCTTCATAACCTCTTGTATGGCTCCACGGGTCGGATTCACAAATATCCATGTCGATTACAATGGCAGTTCAATGGCCGAGCTATAGATGACCAGCGTCAATCCCTAAACGACTTACGCTGAAGTACTCATACTGTAATGGACCATGGTACATACAGTTCACAAAGCTCAATGATAAGTCATGCATACCAAAACATCATACACAATATAAGAGAAGAGTCACTACCTTGATCCTTTCGTGTGTGTCCTGACGCAGGTCTCTCCCGAGTAGGGCAAATGTCAAATCCTAGAATCATAATTAAGGACGAAGAGTTATACTCTATTCCAAGACTTAATTTACTTCATAACACTTAAATTTGATTATCATAATTGACCCTTAAGACGCTACCAATGCCTCTAATAAAAGCCCTAAAAGGTTGGGAAACAATAGATTGAAGATCACTTTTCAAAAACTCAAAATGCTGGAACATAGGGGTTGGCTGTGGCCAAAATATGACTGGCTGTGGCCAGCCACCCATGGGCCATGGCTAGAATCAGGACAGAAAGGTTTGGGCCACGGCCAAGAAATTCCCTAATTCTTGGTTGAACTTCTAAATATCATAACTAATTCTAGAAAAATCAAAATGAGGTGATTCCAAAGCCAAATGAAAGCTATTTAAGTCCTCTTTACAGGAAAAATATAGACCATAACTACAAATCACCGTACAATTCCATAATTACATAAAACTCAACACTGCTCTAAAACATAGTCCAATTTTTGTCCCAAACTTTGGCAAAGCATAACTCTCAGTTCACAAAATGAAATGACATGAATTATTTGTCCATTTTGAAACTTGGGATGTGAAATTTAAGACTGGAAAGTTTCAGAATTTTCCAACACCATTTGGTCATTCAAAAAGTTTGTGCAAACTGACTTCCCAGAATAGAGTTCACATAAGTCAGATTTCCAACTTTCTACCAAAGTGTCCAATGACTCCAAAATCATTAACCAAATCTATTCCCATACAATTTTCCACAAAGAACACAATGGTAACCTCAAAATGACCAAAATCAATACCCATTGATATGCTCTGTTTTTGGCCCAAAACACAAAACCAACACAAGTGCCAAACTTTACATTTAAGCTTCAATCAAATTCTATCTATCCAAGATACATCTCAAAGAATCATATCCATGACAACAACAACTCAAACACCACAAGACCCTAATTTTTGAAATTTCAAGACAAATTTCCAGAATTTCCAAGCTAAAGCATTTAGCACAAAACTTAGATAGAAAGGTCTCTTAAACTCACCTTAACAATTTTCTTAAAGGAGCTTCTTGATTCTCCAACCTCCATAATTTCTTGAAGTTTCAAACCAACACCAAATGGTAAACTATAACCATAGAAATGTAGCTCTTAACTCAAGGAACAACTTTAAAGAAATGAGTTTGAGCAATGGAGGTTATTTAGAGGGTTAAAAGCTCACCTTTTTTATCAAGAACACTTCCTCTCTCCTTGGAGCTCAATGGTGGATGAATTTAGAGAGACAAATGAGAGAGAAGGAGGCTTGAAGAAGGTGAAATGATGATACCCATACTTCCTTGTCTCTTCAGCCAACATGGGAGGGAAAGAGAGAGAGAAAAGATTAAACAAATGGGGATTTGACTTTTCTATACTCTCTTGCTTCTTCTCAACATGCCAAGTGTCAGATTTTTTTATTGGCTATCATGAAGTAATCAACCAATTAGTCACCTTAATCTCTCCATTAGCCATTTTAATTATACATCTCATCTTCTTCTTAGTTAGTAATTAAATTTCTCCATTAATTACTAATTCATGGCTATTCTTCCAATTTCTCAATGATTATGGCATATTAATTAAAATTGCCACATAATACATAATAATTCCAATTAATTCATAAATATCCACAATAATCCTTATTAGCCCTTAATTAAAATTTGGGGCATTACATTTTGAGCTATCTTGTAAGACTAAAAATTGAAGAACTAAAGAAAGAACCTAAGGAGAAGCAAGAGGTGAGTACTGTAACCCCCTTCCCACCTGAGGCCGAGATAAGTTCTTAAACTCATAATTAAGTTGTACTTAGAGACCATATTTCGAAATGGGACTTATTAAGATACTCATTTGCCCAAAAATCGGATTTGCAAAAACTTTTCTAAACTTATTCACAATGGTCCCAAGTTCTCAATACAAAATAATACTGGCCTGAACAGGTGGATTCCATTTACAATTATCAGAGTGCAAATAAGTTCCCGACTCACTCGGGTTCCATTCATAACAAAAAGGGATTTACACAAGGTACATAGCCTATAATTCAAACCCTTTTACTTGGGGATTACACAAAATCCACTATATACAATTCCAAAATATACAATGATAACCATAATCTCCAAAATATACTCCTAAACAGGAGCTCTAATTACTCTTCGTCGCCCGCTTGCCTCTCGATCCTTCGGCCCTGTCTAAAAGGTTTAATTTTGGGAGAGTGAGATTCTAAAGAATCCCCGTAGTAACAAGCCAATCATATAATGTACCACAATAATGCATGTAATCAAATCATCATCCACACAAGCAACTACAACGGCAGTTGCAGCGGCAATGGTTAGTATGACACATGTCATCACTGACGATTGCTCACGCTGTATTGCATCACAACAGTCAACACAGTATAATTCACCACAGCTGGGATCCATATAAAGCATATCATATTCGCAAGCCACATAGGCAAGATACACACACACAGCCCACGGCTGGTTTTCACATACGCCGCCCCCACGGGTCGGATTCACGAAGATCCATGTCGATTACGACGGCAGTCCAACGGCCGACTAGAGATGACCACTGTCACTCCCTATACGGCTCACGCTGACCTGCTCGCGCCGTAATGGACCATGGCACACATTTCACAAGTTCAATGATAAGATATGCATACCAAAACATCATACAAGATATGAGAGAAAAGTCACTACCTTGATCCTTCCGTGCGTGTCCTAACGCCGGTCTCTCCCGAGGAAGGCAAATGTCAAATCCTATATTTATCATTAGGGACGAAGAGTCAATCTCTATTCCAAGACTTAATCCACTTCATAATACTCAATTGGTTATCATTA
Organism: Inga leiocalycina; assembly: GCA_963242795.1. Classification (NCBI taxonomy): domain Eukaryota; kingdom Viridiplantae; phylum Streptophyta; class Magnoliopsida; order Fabales; family Fabaceae; genus Inga; species Inga leiocalycina. The sequence goes on from OY725331.1 coordinate 43,212,175, forward strand.
TTACTCTTTTAGAGTCATTAAACACCCCTAACAAAACTCCTAAAGGGTAGGAAAAACTATCCCAAAGATCCCCTTTTGGAAGCACAAAACTGAGATTTTACACTGTTTCACTCGAGCACAGATGACCATGCTCGAGCACAAGTACGGACATCACTCGAGCACAAATGCTCTCACTCGAGCATTGGTACGGACAGCACTCGAGCACAAGAGAAAGTGAGACCGCGAGTGAGCACCCGAGAGCACAAAGAAACCTTCAGGAACCGGCTCACTCGAGCACAAAATCCTCACTCGAGCACAAGGCCAAATGCCTCACTCGAGCACCCACGAGAGAAGTTCAGGAAGTGAGGACCCGAGAGCACACAAAGCTCTCCAAGCACAAGATCACTCGAGCACAGCCATATGTGCTCGAGCACACAACTCACACCCACGAGCACACTCCTCTCACCCGCGAGCACCTCTCTCACCCGCGAGCACACCTCCCACCTGAAGCACAACCTCACTCGAGCATGACCCCCAGTGCTCGAGTGAGAAGGCTATGCTCGCGAGTGTCAGAGCACACTCGTGGCATCCACCAGCAAGTGAAGACCCGAAAGCAAACCTTCACTCTGAACTCACACCATCACTCGAGCAGCCCCAAGCTCACTCGAGCATGTTCTTTCCTCACTCGAGCACAAAGCGATGTGCTCGAGCATTGCTCATAAAAACCAAGACAAACTCGAAGCACAAAAGGGAAAAACCACTCAGCACTCGAGCAGAGTTCATCCCTGCTCGGGTGATCTTCATCCCTCACTCGAGGAGACCCCTTTTGCTCGGGTGATGCTCATACTTCACTCGAGCACACCCCTGTCTGCTCGAGTGAATACCTCAGATAGCAGAAAACGCAGAAACAGAGGCACTCTCCTTAACCTTTGCCCAATTGATTCCTATGGACACAAAACTTAACCCAAAGCCATTCCCACACAAAAACACCCAACAAACTCAATGGAATACTCAAAATCATCAAAATCCTATTCCATTATCATGCTTTGGGTTTTGGGCAACAATTTCAACAAAACACCAATCTTAACCAAACTTCACATTTCATTTACCAATCAATCTATCTATCATAACTCATTCCAAAACACCATTCTCATGCCAAAAACATACCAAATGAACAGTGGCATCCAATTTTCGGATTCAAGCCAAAATTTCCAGAATTTATAAACTACTTCAAATGGTATGAAACATAGATAGATAGATTGAGTTCCCTTACCTCTTTCACTTTTCCAAAGTCACTCTTTGATTCACCACTTTCCAAATTTTCGTGTAGCACAAATCAGCACCAAATGGCCACACTATACACACCAAAATAAAGCCCATGATTCAAGGATCAACATTTAAGAATGATGTTTGAGCAAAGAAGATCATTTACTTACCCAAAGATCAATCTTTTCTTCCTTCCTTTGGCCACAAAACTGATGAGAGAGAGCACGAGAGAGAGAGAGATGGGATGAAAAGATGGAGTGAGAGAGAGGAAAAGTGGACCTTTGTCCTCTTGTGGCCTCATCCATTGGCCACCGCAACGCCACATGTCAGCATCTCCTTCAATCCCACAATGAGCTCACACAAGCTTAATACACTAGATTCCGGCCCACGGTCAAGGAATCACAACCCTTGAACTTGAATACCATACATATACCATAATATTTCCAATTTCCACTAATTATGACATTAATTATTATAGCCATAAATCACATAATAATTCCAATAAATTCATAATTATCATTAATAATCATGATTATCCCTTAATCAGAAATTGGGATATTACAATTCTCCCCCCGTTCAATAAATTTCGCCCTCGAAATTTGCTACACATCATGGGGCATAAACTCAGGAAATCTTTTCCTCAAGTCCGCTTCCGCCTCCCAAGTGGCTTCCCTTGGAGACATTCCCTTCCAGACCACCTTCACGAACGGTAAGCTTCGATGCCTGAGCCTCCGCTCTTCTCAATCAATGATTCTCTCTGGCTCGACCGCATAGGTGAAGTTATTTTGTAACTCAACCTCTTCATACTCAATGACATGCTCAGGGTCTGGTTGGTACTTCTTGAGCTGCGAGACATGAAACACGTCATGCAATCGACTCAAACTCGGGGGTAGTGCTATCCGGTACGCCACCGGCCCGATCCTTGCCAGAATCTCAAATGGACCAATGTATCTCGGACTCAGCTTCTTTCACTTGATCGCTTTCCCGATACCTGTGACCGGAGACACTCTCAAGAAGACATGATCCCCCACTTCAAACTCAAGAGGTCTTCTCCTCTTATCAGCATAGCTCTTCTGACGACTCTGTGCTGTAAGGAGCCTCTTCCTGATAACTCGGATCTGCTCAGCGGTTTGGTCAACAAGATCCGGCCCATACAACTTCCTCTCAGACAACTCTGACCAGCACAACGGTGACTGGCACTTCCTCCCATACAGTGCTTCATACGGAGCCATTTGAATGCTCGCATGATAACTGTTGTTGTACGCAAACTCAGCCAATGGAAGATAGTAGTCCCACTTTCCCTTGAAGTCAAGGACATATGCTCTCAGCATATCTTCAAGAGTCTGGATAGTCCTCTCTGACTGTCCGTCTGTCTGAGGATGGTAGGCCGTGCTAAACCTCAACTGAGTACCCATAGCTTCGTGCAGAGCCTTCCAGAATCTCGAAGTAAACTGAGGATCTCTATCGGAGATTATATTCTTCGGTGTACCATGGAGTCTCACAATCTCTTTGATATAAATCTCAGCCAGCCTATCCGGAGAATAGCTAGCATTGATAGGTATGAAGTGCGGAGACTTCGTGAGTTGATCAACAACCACCCAAATCGCATCATAGTTCTTGATCTTGGGCAGACCCATCACTAGATCCATGGTCACACTCTCCCACTTCCATTCTGGAATTTCTGGACTCTGAAGCAAACCTGGCGGTCTCTGGTGCTCAATCTTCAATTTTTGACAGGTAAGACACCGCGCCACATACTTCGTCACATCACTCTTCAACCCTGGCCACCAATACATAGATTTCAAATTGTGATACATCTTGGTCATACCGGGGTGAAGAGTATACTGACTCTTATGAGCCTCATCTAGAATTCTCAATCTCAACTCCGCCTTCAGTGGTACATATATTCTCTTCTGATAACACACCAATCCACTTGGTGACAAGTCATAATCTCGAGTCTCCCCTCGCTCAATCCTAGCTCGGATCGACTGGGCTAGCTCATCATGCATTTGAGCTTCTTCAATCTCAGTCCTCAGGTCATTCTCCCCTTGGACCACACCATAACTGGCACACAGGATTTCCTTCGAGATATTCAAATCCCGAAAATCCTCTATCAGTTTCCATTCCTGGATCATCATTGTTGCCACTAGCACCGCCTTCCGACTCAAAGCATCCGCGACGACATTTGCCTTACTCGGATGATATTTAATCTCTAGGTTATAGTCTTTCAGCAACTCCATCCATCGACGTTGTCTCATGTTCAACTCTTTCTGATCATACAGATATTTGAGACTTTTGTGGTCGCAGTACAGTTCCACTGTCACACCATACAGGTAATGACGCCAAATTTTCAATGCAAACACAATTGCCGCAAGCTCCAGATCATGAGTGGGGTAGTTCATCTCATGCGGTTTCAGCTGTCGAGAGGCATAGGCCACCACACGTCCCTGCTGCATCAGGACACACCCTAACCCCTGCTTACTCGCATCACTGTACACGACGTAAGCCTCACTGGGATCAGGTATAATCAACACTGGTGCCGTAGTCAATCTCTCCTTCAGCTCAGTAAAACTCCGCTCACAACGTTCATCCCACAAAAACGGTTGATCCTTCCTCGTGAGCTTGGTCATCGGCAAGGCAATACGCGAAAAGTTCCGAATGAACCTCCGGTAATAACCAGCAAGACCTAGAAAACTGCGAATCTCAGAAACAGTTTCTGGCCTTTTCCATTCAAGTACTGCTTCCACCTTACTGGGATCCACTGATACCCCTTCTCGAGAGATCACATGGCCAAGGAACTTCACTTCCGTAAGCCAAAACTCACATTTGCTCAGTTTGGCATAGAGTTGCTTTTCTCGCAAAATTCTCAACACAATTCTCAGATGTTGCTCATGATCCTCCCTACTCTTGGAATAGATCAAGATGTCGTCGATAAACACAACCACAAACTGGTCAAGATACTGTCGGAAGATGCGATTCATATAATCCATGAATACCGCCGGTGCATTCGTCAAACCAAAGGGCATCACAAGGAACTCATAGTGCCCATATCTCGTTCTGAAATCAGTCTTCGGAATGTCCGCCGCCTTCACACGTAATTGATGATATCCCGACCTTAGATCAATTATGGAGAATACACACGAGCCAGCCAATTGATCTAACAGGTCATCAATTCTTGGGAGAGGGTACTTGTTCTTAACAGTTACCTTGTTAAGTTCTCTGTAATCGATGCAAAGCCTCAAGCTTCCATCTTTCTTTTTCACAAACAACACTGGAGCTCCCCACGGTGATACACTGGGTCGGATGAATCCTTTCTCAAGCAATTCTTCGATTTGCTTCTTCAACTCCGCCATTTCATTCGAGGCCATACGATATGGGGCTTTCGATATCGAACCAGCTCCAGGCACAATCTCAATTGGAAATTCTACTTCCCTTTCCGGAGGCAATCCGCTAAGATCCTCTAAGCTTATGTTTCTAGAAGTAAATCTTCCTTTTTGACTGAACATTAGTCCATCTAAGCTTGGTCGCTTTCCTAGTTTTCTCTCGTCTGACCAAATCGAGTATGATCATAGAGCTTCAGCTAAAGTAGCTGTTACCAAACTAGGCTTTCATGATGCCGCCTAAGTCTTAAGGGCATCATGGAAGGATTCTTCCTTCCTAGGACTCATACTGTAGTGAACTAGGGATCTTTCACGCATATCCCATGTTGCAGTCTAACTCTCAAGCACATGCAGTATGAATTGCATGCTACGATGAACGGTTTATGGTGTACGTCGATTTCTTTCTCTTTCACTGTACAGACATTAGTTCTAAAATGTACTCAACATTCGAACCAAAACTTTCTTTTTTACAATATCTCTTTTACAATCTCATTTGTGAAAAAAAGATTTCTTTGACTGGCTACAGGACTATATTCATGCTCTGATCCATTTTATGTGTATATGTACAGATATAGATCTCATCTCAGTCTAACTGAGGCGACTCAAATGCAAAGATTCTTCTTAACCATCTCATGGTGATCATTTGCTCGTCTTACCCTCCCATGCCCCCCGCAAAACATGGGAAGATGGTTGTTTGTGTGAGTAAACCAACCTCTTCAGACCTGCATGACATACAAAATAGTATACCTTATATGTATTTACTCATTACACACATACTATTTCTTTTATCTTCATATAAAAGAAGTACACGACCATACATTTTATTCTCACCCCAAGATTTTCACTAACTCAATGAATATCAAGCTATGGGCTCAGTAAGAGGATCTACCAACATTCCGTTAGCAGAAGGTCATTGAATTATCGCTTTCCTTCTTTGAAAGCATATCTCTCATAGAGATATATCAAAAAGTTTGTTTCGCCTTGCTGTGATACTTAGGATCCTCATCATAAGATGCTATTGTTTGGATCCTTCTATCCACTATTCATTCCCAATCTCTTATAGGAACTACTTTAGCCATATGGCACTTTGAATGATGGTAGAACATGCTCGGTGTTCTATTTCCATGGATAACAGGAAAAAATGATTTGTATATTTCCTTACTCCATTGCCCTTTGGCTAGGTCTTGTATTGGAGTATCCTTTCAAAGGAAAGTTGTTGTCTTGGCAACTTAATCCATGGTTATTCTCATAATCTATTTCACAGCAAGACTAAAAATAGCTTCCAAGTCCGACAAAAAATATTTAGTCTTATGTACACCAATATGTATATTCATATTACCAACCATAGTCTCATATAAGACTCTATCCACCTTTTCTACGGTGGATTCCTCATAGGACATGTAACCTCTTTAGGTTTGTGCCCTTGACTTCAAGGGTATCTATGGAATTGTAGTTTGGCATCCTAAGATGCCTAAGGATCACACTTGTACATGTCTTTGGTGGTAAAGACTGTATCTTCCTTGTGCAATCTCCGTTTACCTTGTCATTCAAGATATTATTTGTTCAACCCATGTTTTTTCAACTCAGAATTTAAGGATTCTCTTATCCTTTATTCCTTTGACTCCCTTGACACTTGTTTTAGCTAAACATATGTCATTTGACAAAGAATAACTTCATAAAGAATCATCACTATACCTTTTGGAACTCATGTAGTGTTCTTCAATTATCTCGAGGTTGGTGAGGCTTTAACCTTGTGAAACCTCATATATTACTATCTGGGTGATTATTTCTACGAAGCCCTTAAATTGCTTCATGTAGCGTTTATCATCCAATTTCTAAAATTTCCAAATTAGAAAGCAACCTTCACATCATCTTGATGTAATTTCAAGACTAAGCTCGTTGTAAGCCAAAGTTCAGAGTTAAAATGCACAACGGATAACCTTCCATTGTAGTACCCCTTAGCCACCAAGTATTTTAGGTTTTATATGCCTCTAACAAATTTGAGAACCTACTTGTTCCTAATCACCTCCTGGCTAGGTGACAAATTGCCTAAACTTATACTTGGCTAGTTTCAAAAAGAATCCATATCCTCCTGCTTGACACTTTTGCAATTCTTCTTAGCAGGTCCTTCTAGTTATCATCACCTTCTAAATGATGAAGAGAGCATTTAATCTATTAGGGAATCTATCCCGTTATAGTCATTCGTTGGAAGACAATTTGCTCCTAGGTGGATTTCATAGGATTCTTTTCCTATGTATGAGTGAGGTAATCCTCTCGTAACTTACCTCTTACCTCTTTCATTGTGAAAATGGTCTCAACCCTCCCACTCAGATCAGTGAACTTAGGAATACTTGGTTATTCATTGTTACTGTGAACCTCTTAAAGAGATTCAACATGATTAATGCTCATTTCCTGCTAGGAAATCTAGGTTTTATGAACGTTGCGTCCCTCGGCTCTCTTGCAATCATTAAGCCACCATTATTTTCACTAATGAAGATGTGTCTTGTCAAATTCTCAGGTCATCTCAAAAAGAGATACCTTGTATACCTTGAACCCAATCTTCCTTGCTCATAGGAAGAATTATGGATATAAAGTTGCTGACCCTTGTGGTCTTAACGAGCTTATGCTTGATCTAAGGCCTATCCATGATTCACAGCGTAAGGTCATGGTTGACATAGAGGGCATTTGGTTAAGTGTGAAGATAATAGCTGTGAGTTTACATACCAATATATGACTGATAGTTTCACTTATGCCATTATTTACTTAACCATGTTAAGGAGAGGTCTATCTCTCCATTTCAACAATTCTATTAAGTTGAAGGTTCTAGGTATTGATAGTTGCCTAATAATGCCTTTCTTGTACATAGAGCAGCTTGAACTAATCACGTGGGTGTCTTTAATCCTTGTTAGTTCGAAAGGCCTTGTCCTTTTAGTTTAACTGATTCCTGACTAGTTCATCTATTATCTAACAGTTTCACACTTACCAAAAATCAAGTAAACATTACTGTATTTCAAGTAAACGTCCATGACATTAACGAAGCACCAAGCTCTATGTTTTTCCCTCACATACATTGGTTCACTAACATCATGATTTGGCAACTGCAATGGATTTTCTCAAAAATGTTTCTTTGTCTTTCTTGCCAGGTAGATAAGTTCTTAACTTATTCATAAGGGTATTAACCCTTTAGCACACGTCATTTAGCAAATACTCTTTTGCTAGTTTGATCATTTCTTTTGATCAATATGTACATGTGGCAAGAAATGGAATCTTTTATCCATAAAAAGAAACATCAAAATCCAACAAAGGATTCAAGAGTCATAGTCCCATCGATCCTTAATTAAAGAGATATCAAATATGTGATTTTGTCAGATGCAATTGCATGGAGTGAATCAGGGTGGTTTATCTATGCAGAGTTAACATGCAAGTCCCAATCCTTTGATCCTTTCTCTTTCTTGCTTTACATATGACATTAAGCCATATGCTTCTTTGAAACATCCACTACTCATGTGGATTGCTACTTCTATAACCCTTAAAGGATTGTCAATGTAGCCTTTCATCTTTGTAGAAACTATTGACCTGCTCTAGATTAAGTTTTCCTCATAGGTCTCTTGCCTTTAGGCTTAGACGATGAATCCTCCCACTCTTTAGCTAAGTTCGTTTGACTGATGGATCTTGGATCCTTCAGTCTTTCACACTTAAGTTCAATGTGGCGAATCACATTGCCAAAGGTCACAATATGTATATCAGGAGCAGTATTTGCTTTCATGTATCCCACTCACTAGAAGACGTGGCTTACTCCCACTTATTGGGAGACATAGCTTACTCCCACTCACTGGGAGACGTCTTATCACAACATACACTTATTGTTTGTTAGAAAGAACTTGGCATTATATTTGTCTCAACTTCTTAGTTTGATATTTGCCTCAAGTGTTGCATAAACGACATGTTAGGACTTAATACACTATGTTAAAACTTAACTTTATGTAAGAGGATAATCTATTTCACTATCTTCCAACACTATCCACACATCTTGGATAAAGTAATATTGCTCGTACCATCATAAGTCTGAGCAATCTTGTTCTTTCTATATTTGATAGCATAATTTTTTTTGTATCCTTCAGTTGCTTCAGTCTCTAAATGCTGAAGACTAGTTGGTAGTATGTCCCTAACATCTTATTCTTCCTGAATGAAAGAGATTTGAGAGTTTCTAACTCTATAGATATCTCTATTGAGCTTGTCTTCATAAGCTCAGTCAAATAGACTTGGTCATAATTAGTCACTTAGACGATTATGGTATATAAATCATATTTGTTTAAATAAGACAAAGGAAAATTGGATAATAAGTTCACTAGTTTCATGTTCAGGAGACAACTATGTTGACTCCCATCCTAATCATGCTAGTTAGCTCATCACCCTTTTAACCATAGTCTTTATTGAACACATTCCTTTTGGATTTCTAGACAAATTCTAGAAACTCCCACTCAATTCAAGACAATTATAAAAGATAATAACATAATATCATCTAATCATCATGAATTTTCATGAAAACAAGAAGAGAATAGCTTAATTCAATTCCAATAACAAAGAATTTAATCATAAATTCAATAAAAAAAAAGCATTCAAAAATAAAGTTGGCCTCATATTGTTGTCTCTTAACTAGGTTCTCCTTCTCATAGGTCCTTCTGACCATATGAATTCATGTAACATCTAGCTACAATGTCAAGCTCCTCTTTGCCACATTTACATCCACTCACTTGGATGTATTTGCAGCATACCTCCCACTTGATGAGATAATTCTCACATCTCTATCTGTCTTGTCCTTTGTCACAACATTTGTGATAAAGGGTTGACTTTAGAAATCATTGCTTCAATCCCAACTGGATCAATGTGGTTAAAAACATGGGAAGACTTATTATTATTCAATAATTTCACGTTACTGCAATTTTCAGGTTTTATCTCTAAAAGTTTGAGTCATAGTTGGATAAGATCTTATATTCAAAAACTCATTTGAATAATTATTCACTTTAAAGAATCTTGTAGCATTAACCTTATGTTGTAGCTGAAATACTCTTAATAAGTAAGCCAACCTATCCCAAAAACAATAGAATCATCATTAACTCAATTTCAATGTTTTTGTGAATCTTTAAGTGCATATTAGCACCTTTTTTACTCAAATCACATCCAAACGTGCTTCAAATATATGCAAATAATAAATCAAATTTAAGCTCTCAAATTTAGAGATTTTTAGGAACAAACCGTGTCTCAATCGGAGGTCCCACTCTCTCACACGCACCCCTAGAAGGTGTCTGGATCAAAACATCCTGAAAATTTGGAAAATTCCAACATTGGCAACTCTCAGCGGAGGTGCATGACCTCTAGCGGCGCCTTACAGCCTTCCTTCGACAACATGCACGGCTCCAACGACTCCACGTGTCAAACAGAGGCCCCAGTGGGCCCTAGCGCCATCTGTCCCTTCCTTTTTTTTTTACAATAGTCAATGGATGACTGTTGACTTTAACCAGTTAATGGTTGACCAAGATAGGATGATGTAGTGTGACGTGGTGTTGATGTGCCTCGGTGAATATGGCTGGTCAACAGATGACGTGGCCAACGTTGACTGAGGATGGGGTGTGGCTGAGCACTAACATGGCACTCCCTCATTGGTGCCACGTGGCTTGGTTGACTGATGACATGGCCATTGACTACTACGGCATAATCTTAACCTCCAACAGGGTCAACCTGACCCGGTTGGAGCTCTAGAGGGTCATCGCGACCTGCCAACTTCGGAAGGCCATATCTCCCTCGTTTTAGCTTCATTTTTTGGTGTTCTTGGTGTCGTTGGAATCATAGTTGAGCAAGCTACAAATCCATGGCTCTTATTTGATCTAAAAACATCTTTTTCATTGATCAAATCGTGGCTTAAGTGGCAGCGGCAACAAGCGATCCACGAACTTCTGTCCTTCGTTTCTCCCTCATCCGAACTCTATTTAACACGTTATAAGTGTCATTGGAATGGTCTCTTCGACCTCTACACATCCATGGCCTTTTAACCAAGGTTGAGATTAAAGTCATAAAACATGATTAAGATGAATTAGAGACCAGAATACAAATTGGGGCTCATAAAATGATCCTTTGCCCAAAATAATGGTTTACAAAAACTTTTCCAAAACCTATTCACAATGGTCTCTTATTCACATCATAAATACATAAATGGCCTATACCGGTTCATTCCATTCATAAATATCAGAGTACAGCGTAGATTCCTGACACACTCCGGTTCTATTAATTAATAAAGGGATTATACAAAGGCACAAAGCCAATATTTCTTTCCCTTATCTTGGGGATTACACAAAACTATGCAAATATCACTAGTTCATATTCAGGCAATGCCCAATAAAATATCCATTGATATACATGATAACCAAATAATCAAAACAACTCCCAAACCGGAGCTCTACCCGCTCTTCGTCACCCGCTTTCCTTTTAATCCTTCGGCCCTGTCTAAAAGTTGTTTTGGGAGAGTGAGATTCTAAAGAATCCCCGTAGTAACAAATCACTCATATTATGCATAATAATAAGGCATGAAAGCAATCATGACACACATATAGCAACTACAATGGCAATTACAGCGGTAAGGGCAGGTATGACTCATGTTACCCTTACGTTTGCTCACGCTGAAGTACTCACATTATCTTGCACCACAACACAGTTCACAACAATATTTTCACCACAGCTGGGATTCATATAAAGCATTTTAAAATACACTGCCACACTGGTCGGATTCATGAAGCAGTTTCTCAAAGATCCATGTCATTACAATAGCAGTTTAACGGCTGGGGTAGGTGTGATAGCATCAACCCACTACAACAGCTCCCGTTGAAGTACTCACGCTATAATGGACCATGGCACATTTTCATTCACATTTCACAATCACACAATGATCATTCATGCATACTAGACATCATCCACAACATGAGAGAAAAGTCACTACCTGCTTATTCCTTCCATACACGCTCTGGCACTGGTCCCTCCCAAGTAGGGAAAATATCGTATGCTATAATTCATAATGAGTGACGAAGTATTATTCTTTATCCAATACTCAATTGCTTCTCAACACTTAATTTGGTTATCATTATTACTCTTTAAATACCTATAAATACCTCTAACACAAGCCCAAAAGGGTTGGAAGAACTATCCTAATGATCCCCTTATGGAATCTCAAGACATGATTTTTCATTGCTGCACTCGAGTGATGGTGCACTTTGCACTCGAGCACAAAGCTTAATACTTGAGTGACAACCAAATGCTCACTCGAGTCCTAGGAAGTGAAGGATAAAAAGTGATAACCCGAGAGCATAAGAACTTTCAAAGTAGAAGAGCACTCGAATGAAGAAGACCTCACTCGAGTGATAGCTTAACACTCACAAGTGTTAATACACACTCTTGAAACTTGGCAGCGAGTGACAACCCGAGACGAGAGTTCATGGCGTCAAATACACCTGCACTCAAGTGAGAACTCACAATACTTGCAAGTGAGGCAACACTCTTGCCTTTTGCCTGGAAGTGCACCAGAAACACTGAAAGCAGAAAGAGAAAATGCACTAACGCACTCGAGTGAACTCAACCTCAGTTGAGTGATGTTCATCCCGTACTTGAGTGAACCCCAAATCACTCGAGTGATGCTATCAGAACTTAGAAAACGTAGTAAAACTGACATCACTTCCCAACATTTGCCCAATTGATTCCAATGGACCCAAAACCTCAACCAAGGCTACTCCCACACAAAAACATCCAAGGAATTCAATGGAATCATCAGAAACACCAAAATCCTACTCCATTATCATGCTTTGGTTTTGGGCAACATTAAACACCAATTTCTCAAAATCACTAAACATGTCATTTCAAACCCAAATCAATCTATCTATCCCAAACTCACCACAAGATACCATTTCCATGCCAATAATACACCAAACTCCCAATGGTCATTATTTTTGAATTCAAGCCAAAAATTCCAGAATTTTCAAACTAATTCAAAAGCTACAAAACTTATATGGAAAGGTTAATTTCACTTACGTCCATAACTTTGCCAAAGAGGTTATTTGATTCTCCAACCTCCAAAATTCCTTATAGTCACAAATCAACACCAATGGAGAAACTACAACCATCAAATTGAAGCTCTCACTCCAAGGAACAACATTAATGAAGTGAACTTTGGCATTAGAGGTCATTTACTTACCTTTCCTCAAGCTTTTTCTTTCTCTCTCCTAAGCTCCTATGGCTACCAAAAAATGGAGAAGGGAATGAGAGAGAAGAGTATGGAGGAAGAAAGTGAAATGATGATGATACTCCCTCCCATACCAATTCAGCGGAAATAAGGGGGAGAGAGAGAGAGAGGGAAAACATTAAAATAATACATTTAACTTTTCCAACACTCTCTCATCCTTAAGCTTGCCACTTGTCACAATTTGATTTGCTCCCATAAAGTAAGCAACCAATTAATCACCTTAATCCCTCCATTAGTCATTTTAATCACACTTCTTATTTTTCTCTTAGTTAGTAATTAATTCCACTCTTAATCACTAACTTATGGCCAATAATTCCATTCTTCCAATTTCTCAATAATTATGGCATATTAATTTTGCCACAAAACCCATAATTATTCCACTTTAATTCAGTAATTATCCTCAATAATTATCATTAGCCTTTAATTGAAATTTGGGTCATTATAAAGCATGTAAATGTAAAGCAGAGAGCATACATGTATTCATTCATAATAGTTAGCAACACTAATATATATATCATGCCTTAGGCTTTCAAACATGCGGAAGAAAAATATATATATGAACCAGAGATGTGAAAGCAATATGTTTTATAAAGCCAAACATTATGCACACAAAATGCCAGACATTACATATATAGACTCTTCCCACATGTTAAAAAAAAGTCCAGCAAGCTTTACATATTCGGTCAGATGAGAATCATATACATAGGAGAATGGAAGCCAAAACATGAATTAACATATACTTATATGTGTGTCGGGATACAACAATTACATGTTGCAAACAAAAAATTAAATTATGCTTAAAGCACATTTAATTAGCATAGCAGAAATAAAAATATTATCATGGAGATATTACCAAAATATGTCTAATTCTTATTCACAAAGAATAAATCATAACTACAGGATCAACATGCTCTGAATATAAGAAGAGAGAGAACTGGCATACCAGGGCGAATCCATATTCGGATTCGGGTCAAAACTCCAATGATCCATAATAGTGCCCACACAATTATTAGACTACTATAGCCTAATTGTGATTTGTACAGCAGATCACCAGAATAAGAAAGATGGTAGGAGAGAAGAGATTGCTAGAAAACTCAATAGCAAGAGTGAGCAATAACTGAAGGAGTCACCTCCTATTTATAGTAGTTTAGAGTGGCCACTAATTAGGAAATGTGTGCACTCCTTCTTACCCTCCAAGACAGTAATTAAATTAATTGATTTTCAATTAATTTCCTAATTATGGTGACTTGTTCCTCAATTAACAATACCATAATTATTACTAAATTATTCCCCAATTTGCAATTAATGCTGATTTTATTCTTATTTGATTAGGTTACTTATATCCTAATCAAATAGTCCAGCCCATCAAGGGCGGACTTGGACCCAAAGTCCAACACATATAAATAACTTTGAGTTAGAAAATAAAACAAACATAAGATATTCAATATTAGAATGAAAATTCATTTAAAAAAAGTGTTAGAATGAACAAATTATAGAACTGGATATAGAATTAGAGAGAAGAGAAACAATGAGAATGTTCACTCATTTTCAAGGCTCAGGTATACGATATATGCCCTATATTTATAGACATAACTTTATAATTCAAGAGTCCCAGCATATTAAATGTGAAGTAGCGAAACATAAAGAAAATTTATATACCATGTGTAACCCCCTCACCGTAATTATATCCGAAATACGCAATTAAAGTGAAATAGATACCAATAAGACAAAAAGAATATTGAAAATCCCTCATCATCAAGATGGGGTGTCCAGAAAAATAGTTAAAAAAATATAAACAATATGGTCTCACATTCACATTTCGAATACAAGTACCTCATGAAGATAAATCACATTCATAATATATCAGAGTGCACAATAATAATCCCAGTAATCCCGGGTTTAAACCTTCACTAAAGATTTATAGGGCGTATACGCCCTTTATAATATCTCAAATGGTGATTACACAATACTCTTTCCGAACATAATCCAATCTGTCATCCGAACATATCATCCAACATATACAATTATATCAACATATAACGATAACCAACTACCAATGCGCTTGCCCATAAAGAGACTTAGCCACCCTTGGTTGCTTGCTCCATCTTGATCCACTTGCCTTGTCTACACTGTTGGTAGGGGAGGGTGAGGTTCTAGGGAATCTCAGTAGGAAAACAATACCAATATGCATGCAAGATAAGTGTTTAATGCATGACATGCTTGCAATATATAATTCATGTTCACACAATGACATATCAGCATGCTCAATGTTCAAACAATATACTCATGGCCATAGCATAGGTTGAAGCAGAGCTTCAATCACTCATATATGTTTCACATAATCAATCAAAGCAATAACATGCATCAATACACTAACACAATTATCAAATACATGCAGGAGAGGTAAGTTCCCTACATCTTTCCATATAAGCTCCAGCTCCGGTTGCTCACGATCAGGGAGAATATCGAACCCTATAAACCAAATCAAGGACATTAGGTTATTCTCCACTCCAAGTTCTCAGTTTCATAACACTTAATGTTGGTTTTCAATATTGCTCTCTTAGTACTTGTGAATAACTCTATCAATTGCTCTAAAGGGTTGGAAGATTATCCCTAAAGACCCCCTTTTTGAAAGCTCAAAACTGATATTTTTCACTGAGACACTCGAGTGATATTGTACGGATACTCAAGTGAAGGAAACCTCACTTGAGTGATGGTACGGTCAACACTCAGGTATTTGAAAGTAAAAGTCAACGAGTACACACCCAAGAGCATAAGAACTCTTAGAAGGCTGCAACAATCGAGTCCAGAAAACCACACTCGAGTGATAGCCAAATGCTCACTCGAGTACCAAGAAGTGAAGCACAGAAAGTGAGGACTCGAGAGCACAAGAGTTTTCCACGAAGTGGAACACTTGAGTGAAACACAAAGCACTCAAGGGATGGCTTAAAGCTCGCAAGTGTTAAGGCATACTCTTGCCTTATCCATAGAAGTGCAATAGAAACAAAGAGCAGAATTGACAATTGCACTACCGCACTTGAGTGGAACTCATCACCACTCGAGTGATGTTCATCCCACACTCGAGTAAACCCCAAATCACTCGAGTGATTCTATCAGAAAATGCAGAAAAACTGACCATACCTCCCAACACTTGCCCAATTGATCCTAAGGGACCTAAAACTTCAACTAAAGCTATCCTCTCACAAAATCACTCAAGGAATCCAATAAAACTATCAAAATGATCAAAATCCCATTCCATAATCATGCTTTGGTTTTGGGCAACATTAATCACTAACCTTCCAAAATCATTAAACTTAATCATTCTAATCCCAAATCAATCTATCTATCCCAAAACTCATACCAAACACTTATTTCCATACCCATAATATGCCAAACTACCAATGACCCTATTCCAACAAAAATAGGCTATAAATTCTAGAAATTCCAATCTTAATCATCTGGCATAAAACATAGATAGAAGGATTGGTTTCACCTACCTCTTCAACTTTTCCAAAGACACTTCTTGATTCTCCAACTACCAGATTTTTGTGACTCCTCAAATCACCACCAATGGAGAAACTACAACCATCAAATTTAAGCTCTCACTCCAAGGAACAACATTACTGAAGTAAACTTTGGCATTAGAGGTCATTATCTTACCTTAAATTCTGGCTTTTTCTCTCTCTCTTAAGCTCCCATGGCTGTCAAAAAATGGAGAAGGGAAAGAGAGAGAAGAGATGAGAGTGAGGTAGGAGATGAAGAATGATGACATCCCCCCCAAACCATATTGCTACACGAAAAAGGAGGGGAGAGAGGAGAGAGAAAATATTAAAGTAACCCAAGTTTACTTTTCCACTCCTCCCTTTCTTCACCAACTTGCCACATGTCAGCTTGCTATTGGCTCACCCAAAATAAGTCACCAATTAACTACTCTAATTCCTCCATTAGCCATTTAATCACCTATCTCATTTTTCTCTTAGTTAGTAATTAATTTCTCCACTAATCACTAACTAATTGCTCAACAATTTTCTTCTTTCAATTTCCAGTAATCATGGCATAATATTAATATTACCGCCAAAACCCATAATTCTTCCACCTTAATTCAATAATTATCCTCAATAATTATCATTAGCCCTTTATTGAAATTTGGGGCGTTACACCATGATTGTATATTGGGGAATAAATTGCAATAATAGTGGGAGTTACTTTCCTTTGAGAAGTTTGAGTGACATCAAGAAGGTACCAAGTGGCCACAGCGTCCAAATCACAAATGTAAACCAGAGTCCCTTTTATTTGTCACACAAACATTAAATTCATAACACTATCCATAGGATATCCATAGTTAAACATGTGCCTCATTAAAAAAAACTTTACTACAAAAAACCCAATGAGATAAAAACTTAGTGAAGGAAAAAGGGGCACAATAAAATACTTATTGAAGCTGTATCATTAAACAATATAGCTAGGAAAACCAAGTGGGTAAAAATCATGTTCAGGAAAAAATAAAAACCTCACCAACTCATTAGGTCATATGGTCTTATTTCATATTATCATAGCTTTCATTCTACTTAATCAAAAGCACCCAACTACTTGTCATCTTAAACCTTAAGACTTGTAACTTTGGCATGTAAATTCTCAGGGGCTCACTTATCCATTTTCCCTAGTTTCTAATCCAAAATTTTATCTTAATTAAGCATGCATTAATAGCTAAATTTACTATCAAATACTTATATACCTATCATTTACTCGATGACACTTACCTTTAAGCCATTAGCCTTAACTCTTCCTCCTTATTGAGGGTGTTTACATGCCAAAATATCTGTAACATGCATAATTTACATTATCCTTAAAAGTAAATCTAACTACACATGTAAATAGAAAATCAAATATACAACAAAAAACATGTTTCCTCAACACCATCCACTTTCAGTCTTCACCAACCACCACACCTTACCCTTAGAGGGATTTACCCCCACTATATATCATGGAAGAAAGTGGTGAGACTTAGGGGAATCTCACTAGCAAATAATTTCTTCATATTAATCATACAAAGTTAAGAACTATGCATGTAAAGATAAGCCATAGAGAATGACATCTTACAAATAGTTGAACTGAATAATTAATTGTTGCACATTCATCTTATAGATAACTGAACTAAATAACTAATTTGTGCACATTGCCATGACAAGTAATCTTGTGCAAGGATAGTGTTAGAATATATAAGTCCATCCTTAGTGGATTAGAGCCTAAGCCTGATTCAAGAGAGACTATCATAGAGAGACACAGGTTCATAAAGAAAAATAACCCTTTTACGGTTTAATAGTTATGTCTATTCTCATGTACCTGTAGCTTAAGATCGAGTTACATCTATTCCTATGTAACTATACATATGCTATATATAGGACATGAGATTGAAAGAGTAGATAATTTGAATAACACACATATTCCTCTCTCTTAAAGGTTCTCTCATAAGAGTTTTCTTCTCTTTCTCTCTTTAGTGTATTTGATGTGTAACGTAATTGGAGTCCGCATCGATGCTTTGGTTTTGTGTGGTTACTTCAGTTAGTCAATCAGATTCTAAGTACGCCTGAAATTTTTACATGATATCAGAACATATGATTTTCTTGAGGCATGTTTTGTTTAAGAATGTGATAGTATATATGGTATGCATGTTGATGAAATATCCATTAGATTATATGATATAGTATACTTATGTTTTATTTCTGGTATGCATACACACAAGTTTATATTAATGACAAAAATCTGGTTATTATGTTTATATATTTTTGAGGCTAGTAAGATATATTTTTTTGCTGCAATGTTTTTTACCGTTTATGAAACTGCATGCACACATAGATATATACAACTTTGTTCACAGCCTTGTGAATGGCCATATCCCTAAGTTTTCTTTGTTACTTTGGATTCTGTAATTATTTGAGGCATGATTTGCTTCCATAAACATATGCTAATTGCTTATTAGTTTAATTTCATCATTATTTTAGTGATGGTCCGCTGGTTGTTTCTGTTCCTTTTCTTTTATATATATATATATATTACTATGGTAGTTTGTCATAGAGAAGAGGGTAGGAATAGAAAATATAAGTTATTTTTAAACCTATAAATCAAGTAAAGATCTCTTTGGGATATTGACGGTGCATTCATATATATTTTTTCTTTTTCGGAATAAGTCTGGCACGTTCTATACCAAGAAAATAGAACCCTTGTGTAGAACATTGGAAAACTAAGCTTTTAGGCCACAAAACCCATATTGTTATTTAGAATATTAAAAATCAAAGAAAATGAACCAAAAGATACATAAAAACGAATTGTAAACAGTGAAGAATATCAGAATATGAGAAACGGACAAAACTATTTTGGTTTTTGATTTGGGTTCCATGAAAATGCGTTAATTAGGCTACAAAATAAATCTCAATGAATAGATCTCGAACCAACAAAGAGATGGATACTATTGCAAAAAACTGATGTCAGAAATGCAGGTTATGGAGGAGAGAAGAGTTGGGTACATAGGACCCGACCCATTGCTCCATCTAGGTCACACCACCCGATTGGAGGTTGAAGATGAGATAAACAACATGTCATTTTTTCACCTCCATAGACTTGCTGCTGAGGTCTTTAAACAAAACGCACCGTTTTGGGTTATTTGTTTAAAAAAAACTTGTTGGGCTGGTGGACATGGGCTGTTGTTTAAAAAAAAGGAGATTAGCTAGCTGATAGATTAGCTAAACTTGCTCATACTATATCTGGTAATTTTTGTATCTTTGATCATCCTCCACCTCCTATCCAAGAGGTGGATCATGATGAAAGAATGTAACACCGGTTGTCCTCGTTTTGTATTTGCCTTCCTTGTTGTATGATATCCAGCTTTTACTAAAAAAAAGGAGATTTCTAGGCTCATGTCTTTTGCACTACCCTTTACTCTTTAAAAACAAAACGACATGTAGGCACGTGGGGCCCATTGACTGACCTTGGTCTCACATGAAAATTACTTCCAGGCATGTGTCTAGATCAGTGGAACCTAAAGGGGCACGTGAAAGACATGCTCATGCCTTCAAAAGTGGACGAAGTCTGTTTTATTTATTTTTTACTTGAATTTTTGTTTTCTCCTTCGTCTATGGGCATATAAAGGGGTGTTTAAGTTTCGATTGAGACGAAGTTTATTTTTAAAAACTTCTAAATTCATTATCTATATTTTGACATATAATAAATCCATTTTAAAATATGTTTGGATATGTGTTGAGCATTTTTAGTGCTATCATGGTGATTTTTATGTGTTTAAAAATTCTTAAAATATTTATAATGACTTATTTTATTTTATTCGAAGCAAATATAAATCTAGAATGTTTTAAAAGCACTGGAACAATTTTTTGTGTGTGGTTTGATCAATATTTTCATTAAAACATTTATACCAAAGTATAATTTTTTCTATAGTAGCTAAAACAAAATAATAAGGAACAATTTTTTTTTTTTTTCAATTGAAGCTCCTACATATTGATCCAAACATATGTTACTTTGAGGAATGTGAGCCTCTTAGTAATAAATAAGACAGGGATTTGCCCATTTGAGTATGAAACTCTGAGTGATAACCTACAAGGACAATATCTTGAGAAGATCAAGATGGAAATAATCCAAAGTAAGGTTGATTAGTAACCCTGAAATGGAACGAGAGGTGCAACTAGAAGAAAACTTGGAAAAAGATTCCTAAAGGGAATTTGAATATGTTGAATTTCAAGAAATTTCAATGTCATGATTAGAATATAGAGAAACCTCACGGAGTTAAAAGTAAATGATCAGATAATGAAGAAGCAGTGTTAAGATCAAATTAAAGCAAGAGGAATCTCAAATGGAGAAATTTCTTGTCGATTCAAACCCTGGATGATATTGGAGTTCAGGGAAATGATGCACCTTGGAAATAGAATAAAAGCCCATCTTAAGAGAAGAACCCTAAGCCCAGTCCAAAACCCAATACTCAAAACTATAAAAGTTTTGTGAACATGGACTAAATGTTTCTATGAAGAAACTTGAGATGAATTTCTTAAGACATTTGGAATATTTCTTCTAGAAAATATAGAGAAACTTTGGGAGATTGTTGAAATAATAGGGGAGAAAAAATTCTTGTAACTTTAGAAAAATAATAGTTGTTGAGAACCTATCAGATTATGTTTGAGAAGTATGGTGGCTTAACCCTTTAGAGGAAGTGTTTTTGGTGAGAAATTAAAATGTGCATAAATGAAATGCATAGAGAACCTAGAAAAACTATGAAGTTATCCCAACTCCCACATAAGAGGTTAATAAGACATTATGAAAATAATGCAATACATGAAGAACTAAATGTCATATACTCTTTTTGAGTGGAAGCTCTTGGAAAATGAGTCTTTCAAGAGTGTCATATACTCTATCTAAGTAGGAGCTATTAGAAAATGAGACTTTTAAGAGTCATAACTGAGCATGTTAATAAAAGTGCTTCTATAAAATTCTTGATAGGTGATAGTAACAATGTTGGAATCTATGTGATAAGAGGTACAAACGTATTCTCCTGATCATCGACCCAACAATATTATTATTTTTCTAGTCAAGAATTATACAAACATATCTCAACTTTAGCATTGCCATAACCCTTAGTCAATGACTTAACAACGACTTCTTTTTATATAACACCTTTCAATACCAAATATAATAATTGTCCCCACTAAATTTATCAATTTTGTTCTTGGTAGCCTTTAGTGGCTTAGACACTAAAATCATCTATCCTACACATAGGGTTTACACAAATTGATTTACTCCAAGAACTGGTCAATAACATAGCACATTGAAGATGCAAGTGGAAACTCCTCATTTCAATATTTATAGCTCCAGTTATGATCAAATCACATTCTCAACTTATGAGATCTAGAATTCACATAAGTCTGAAGCTCGAGTGATAAGTAAAATATTTGCATAATTATTTTCCCTTATATAATGATTTTATGGATGATATTTGAGCTCAATTTAATGAAGTTGGGTATAATTGATAAATAAATAAGGATTTTGGCATAAAATAGAATTTCTTGAAAAATACTAAATCAGACTTTGTTTCAATTTTCAGGCAATATCTAGAGTTCTAGATGTCGGATTGGGATGTTCTTTATGTAGATAAGATGTTAAAAACGAGCTCTACAACTTTCATGAAGATTAGAATGTGAAATTCCACCAACCATTTCAGCTACCATTTAACCTACTGTTCCACCTACAATTTCAGCTACCGTTCCACCCACCACTTCAACCACCACTTCATCTTTCATTTCACCTACTCCATTCTTCCCTATACATAGCCATCCTCTCCCTCACATTTGACACACACAATTTTATATCCATAACTCTCCTTTCTTCTCCACTTACACACAATTTCATATCCATCACTCTTCTCTCTTCTTCACATACACCATCATCTTAGAATTAATTTCATGTATTGTATTTGTTTCTTACATGCCTCCTACTTGGAAGTTTTTACCTCCTGCATGGAAGGCTTAGGTAGTCCTCCTTTATGGATGGTTTAGGTTGCCACCTACATGGAAGGTTTTACCTCCTATATGGAAGGCTAGATTTTTTCATTTTCATGTATCTTGTGGTTGTATTTTTATGTTTTAGAACTTAACAATTATGTTTATTGCAATATTTATGAAGTTTTCAACTCATTTTATTTTTCTTTTTAATTTCATCATGTGCTGAACTTTCATTTTCCTAGGGTGATGACGTAACTTGCTAATGATGGAATAAAACTTAACTTATTAAATCTAGTTTGAATTTCTCCTTCATGATTGAGTTTTAATTATTGTTCTTAATGCTTTCAATTAATTGACTCACCTTTTGAATGATTCCAATCTGTATGTTGAGACTGGAAGGAGGTGCATATATATAGATCCTATAATTAAAACCATGACTTGCATATAAAAGAGGAATATATTCATGTGAGTTTGTAGTCTTACTAAGTTCCATAAATCTTAATGCATACTTAATTGCTTAAATTCATATAAGAATATATTGGATTAGCAATTAATTATAGAATTGCTTGACCTTGGAAGAGGCTAGTAATTAAATTAAGGAAACTCAACTATCAATCATGTGGAATAAATTGGACTAGAATAAATAAGTGATTCAATCTGAAATTTGTTAATTGAAATCTGAGCCATAAGGCTTTTTCTCATAGTTGCTTTCATATCATTTACACTCATATTTAATCATCTTTTATTTCATACTCTCAATCACTAACTAATCGAAAAACTAAAAAGAATTAAAATTACCCATTTTGGCACTTAGTGATCAATTCTTGTGTGGACGATACTCTACTCACTTCTGTATTACTTGATTACGATAGTGTACACTTGCACTTTTTAATAGACCATTTACACACGTAACAAGTTTTTGGAGCCGTTGCTGGGGATTGTTGTCATTAATACCAATACTAAGTAATTTTAATACTAATTTGGTCTTCAAGTTAACATTTAAAAAACTAAAAAAATAAAAAAAATGGATTATTCATAGCATTCTTTTGGTTTGATCCATGATAAATTGTCATATCTTGGTTCTTTTTTAGGAATGCATGTGGATGGAATGAGACAAGAAAATATAAATGCTGGTTGGATTAATAATTCTTCTTCTTATAACTGTTTTTCTGGTGCTTATTATGGAGAGCGTCATTCCTATGAGAATTATCCATATAGCACTATCAGTCATTATGTGAGAGATGATTTCATTATGAACCAAACTTGTTTTAAACATTCTTATTATCCTGGTGGAGTTTTAGAGCAACAAGAGTATTTAGATCCATATGTCAGGTATTATCCTAATCCTCCTTTCTACTCTTATCCACATAGTGAAGAACACACCGTTGAGTATAAGGAAAAATCTAATTTAGAAAGATTATGTGAGGAGTGTGTGGAATCATCAGAGATATTTAGTAGATAACAAAAGGAACTTTTCACTAGAGTTGAGTCAAGTGTCCAAAATATTGGAATATATGTGAGTCAAATTATTTCGTCACTTGAGACTATGAGACAAGATAATTCTTTAAGCATGAAGACCACTTCTTGTGTTGATGATGATTATTGTGAGGAAGTTGAGGATGTGGAATTGAATGAAATTTTAGCTCTTGTAGAATGTGATAAGGAACTTGAAATCACTTTTAGCGAGGATAGTAGATGTAGTCTAGAAGAGGTTCCAGTTGTGGAACCTAATCTTGCCATTTTGATATTGAAACCAACGTGGATGTTCCAACAGTTATTGTTCATGTCTCTCCTATTGAAATGTTGACTCTTATTGATAAGAGTCAAGTGGATTTTGTGGGATGCTCTAAATTTTTGGAAACTTCTAAATCTGTTTGTAAATATATGCATGTTGTGCTTTATTTGAATTCAGTAAATAATTGTACTCTAAAATTGTCTATAATTGAAAAAGTGCAATTAGTTACCTTGAATAATCATTTCTTGTATTTGAGCCATTATTGCTTGAAAAGAAATGTTGACAAGATAATCATGGTGTTTGATACTTTTGATTAGTAGCTTTTTTTTGGAAGTCTGGCTGAAGACTATAAATTTAGCATTGCTTAGGAGGCACCCCAAGGTTTGTTTTAATTTTTTAGGACTTCTAGTAGCCCTTGATGATGTATTCCACTTTGGTAGTTACAAATAAAAAAAATAAATAAAATATAAAAAGAATTAAAAAAAGGTCACTTGTTTTGTTTTTTGTCTAGCTAAAGATGTTAAAAAAGGGCAGCTATTTGGGAGGCAACTTAAAACTTCTTTTCCTTACTCATTCATTTTTCTTTCTTACTCACTGAAACACACTGCACTGCATTGAGAATTTTACTTTTCGTCAGTTTCATTTCAAGTTAAATGGAGGAATCTCTTGTAAAGCTTAAGAACAGGTTGCATACTCTTCCCAAAGATATGTTCAGGAAGATATATAGCAGTTGACTTGAAAGGATGAAGACATTCAAGTGTTTGGGCCTTCTTGATGATGTACACTGGAACATTGAAGTTAAGGTATGTTTAGCAGGTGAGATTCATCAATCATTTGTTAAACCTATGCCAGGAATAGGTATAAGTTCTTACTCCAAAAAGATAAGAGCTAAAGAATGAATGTCTGCCATAATTGTGCAAGGTAGACATTTGATCAGTGTTGTTGGAACAAAAGTATGGTCTCTATAAATTGAGAAGATAAAATTAAATTCATAAAGGATGGACTAAGTAAGGAGTCATTGGATGATATTATTTAAACTCTTGAGACCCATCTGAGTGGTGATATTCATTGTATTCTTCTCGATTTAATGTACATATTCGACAAAGGAAAAGAGCGCTATTGTCTTAGTAATTTGACATTAAAAGGCCCTGTTTGCCAGTTTATAAGAAAACTAGATGGGAAGCAAATCCTCGATTCATAGAAAGTGTTTAAGCCGTTACTAGACGTAAAACTAGAGGAAGATATGAGCCAAAATCACAACCACTCTACATGATTATGCTTTTGTCTAATTTGTCTTATCTTTTCAGTAACTTTCGACTAATATGTTTTATCTTTTTAGTAACTTTTGACTTTCTTTAATCATTTTGTTTAATTTCTTCACTCAGTAGCCTACCAGTCATTTGTGTCAAAAAATTTTCAAACTTCTTTGAAAAATGCGTGATTTGCACGATTTTGTTGTCACTATTTTAGTAGTATAAATATGTACTCTTCTACTTGTACATATGCACTCTTCCACTTATAAACACAAATGGTTCTAGAGAAAAGAAGAGAAAAGGGTATCACACAAAAATGTAGATTTACATGTATCTGCATTTTTTGTGAAATTGATTTAGGCAAAGATGGAGAGTTTATAACTGTAGCAAAAGAAATTGGAATTTTATTAGCTGCCAGAAAGATCAACTTTTTATACAGGGGAGGCATCTAGGGCTTAAGGGGAAGTATGGTCATTTCTGCATCCATTAATGGAAGGAAGGGTTTAAGTGTAAGGGTGAAGGAGTTGGAAGATCGCACTTTTTCCTTAGGATAAGAGTTACAGGTTTCAAGCTTGCTTGAACAAATAGGATAAATGTTCTACCATGCTCAAGCTTTTATCGCTCTACTCGGTGGTTTAGAGATGTTGGATGAGATTTCTAGCGTTGTATATTGGGCTAAGTTAAACTTTCACAAAAAGCCATTAGGATTGTTAAATATTAATGGTTTTTATAATGATCTGTTGTCTTTTTTTGATCATGATGTGGAAACAAGATTCTTATCCCAACCGACTCGTACTCCATAATTTCTGCACCAACTGCTGATCAGCTGCTCAATCAACTGCAAACCTATGAACCTAAACTAGATCTATTAGTCAAGTAAATAGGCGGGAAATCTTTAGATAGCTGTTAGAAGTAGAATCCAGATACCACTCTTCGGTTCTAACTCTCCTTAATCTCTTAGTTTTACTCCTAGCATTTTGGTTTAATTTATTGTGTGTTAATGTTTATGAAAAAAAAACGCTTTCTCTAAACTCTAGAAGACATTGAGGACAATGTCTAATTTAGGTTTGGGGAGGAGTAGTAAAAAAAAATTTTATTGAGTTAGTTAGTAAAGCCATTAGATGCATGGGGTGTGGAAAAAATGGTAAAGTAAGGAGTTAGTCTTAACTCCTACGATACATTTTATTAGTTGCATATTTTTGTTCCTTCTTAAAAAAGAAATCATCCTATTTAAGTGCTTTGTAATGATCTTAAGAAGTATATAAGTTTTGAGTATGGATTAATTGAATTTAGAGATTTCATAGTATGAATGAACAACTAATTGTGGCAATTGGTGATGAATTTTAAGACTAAATGAGCTGAGTTTGAAAGCCCCTAACTATAAGCTTTGAGCCTATAATGAGTATTTCTTTTGTGTGATATTCACTTATTAAGTTATCACTCTAGAACTTGCTTTAAATCTAGTTGAGATTATATTTCGCATGCACATTCAAAAATGATAAAGGCATTCATTTTCTTTTTAACCAGAGCCAAATAGCCAACCTTGCAAGTATATCGTTGATAAGCCCTTTGAGCCTAATTGATTGTTTCTTTGTCTCAATCCATTAACATGTGTTTTAATGATATATTAAATGCTTTTACCTCATTTGGAAGGTTAACTGAGCATTTGAAAGTTTTGTGAAGTGGGCTTTTGACAAGTATGGAAGTGTATCATCATCAACTTTAGAGTTGTAGAAAAAAAAGTAATAAAAAAAAAGAAGAAAAAGAAAAAATGAAAAAAGAAAAAAATTAAGCATTCGAATTATGGGTTGTTGTGATGAAATAAAATTATTCAGAAGCTAGCCCATTTTTCAATTGTTCTATTAATTTCTTAAATTTAGCCATTCATATCACGTTTTGCATTCCTTTTACCTTAACCCCATTACAACTCTTAATAAGTCCTTTTGATTTGAATTATGTATGTGAATTAGGTAGTGAAGATTGAGATTTTTAGCAATCCTATGGTAGTGCAATTTTTTCGATTGAATTTTGAGCAAAACACTTACGCTTAAAGACTTGAGAGATTGAGGGAATGAGTTACAATTATGAATTCGGTTAATTCATTTTCAAATAAAATTACCAATTTATATTTTCATTGAATCATGAATACTACGATCTTTTTTTATTCTTGAATTGTTTCTTCCTTATGACTTGACACTTTTGATTTTGTTGGAAGCACTTATTAGTCACTCCTTGTTGTCTGAGGATGTCCAAGAGCTAAGTGTGGGGGAATTAAAATATTTGCATATTTATTTTCCCTTATATGATGATTTTTATGGATGATATTTGAGCTCACTTTAATGAATTTGGATATAATTAATAAATAAATAAGGATTTTGGCATAAAATAAAATTTCTTGAAAATTACTAAATCAAAACCTATTTCAGTTGTTAGGCAATATCTGGAGCTCTAGACGTCGGATTGGACATTCTTTAAATGGATAAAAAGCTAAAAAAGAGCTCTACAAGTTTTATGTTGAGACCAAAACCCAGTTCTATCTCCAAGAGTTTCGAATTTTTCTCGGAAGTTGAGAACGTAATTTGATCATAACTGGAGCAGTAAATATTGAAATGAGGAGTTTCCACTTGCATCTCCAAGCTAAAATCTAGACTTGCAACTTTCATGAAGATCAGAATGTGAAATTCCACCAACCATTTCAACTACTATTCCACTTACCGTTCCGCCTGCCATTTTAGCTACCGTTCCACCTACCATATCAGCTACTATTCTACCTACCGTTCCACCTATTATTTTAGCTACCGTTCCACCTACCACTTCATCTTCCATTTCACCTACTCCATTCTTCCCTATATATAGACATCCTCTCCTTCACATTTGACACATACAATTTCGTATCCATTACTCTTCTCTCTTCTCCACTTACACACAATTTCATATCCATTACTCTCATCTCTTCTCCACATATACCATCATCTTAGAGTTAATTTCATGCATTGTATTTTTTTCTTGCATGCCTCCTACATTGAAGGTTTTACCTCTTGTATTGAAGGCTTAGGTAATCCTCCTTTATGGATGGTTTAGGTTGCCACCTATATGGAAAGTTTTACCTCCTATATGGAAGGCTAGATTTTTCCATTTTCATGCATCTTGTGGTTGTATTTTTTTGTTTTAGAATTGAATAATTACATTTATTGCAACGTTTATGAAGTTTTCAATTTATTTTATTTTTTTTCATTTCATCATGTGCTAAACTTTCATTTTCCTAGGGTGATGACATAGCTTACTAATGACAGATTGAATCTTAACTTATTAAATCTAGTTAGAATTTCTCCTTCATGTTTGAGTTTTAATTATTGTTCTTAATGCTTTCAATTGTTTGGCCATCTTTTGAATGATTCCAATATGTATGTTGAGACTGGAAGGAGATGCATGTGTATAGATCCTATACTTAAAACCATGACTTGCATATGAAATAGAAATATATTCATGTGAGTTGTGTAGTCTTACTGAGTTCCATAAATCTTAATACATAATTAATTTCTTAAATTCATATAGGAATATATTGGATTAGCAATTAATTATAGAATTGCTTGACCTTAAAAGAGACTAGTAATTAAATTAGGTAAACTCGACTATCAATCATGTGGAATAAATTGAGTTAGAATAGATAGGTGATTCAATCCAAAATTTGTTGAGTGAAATCTGACCCATAGGGCTTTTACTATAGTTGCTTTCATATTATTTGCACTCATATTTAATCATCTTTTATTTCGCACTCTCAATCACCAATTAATCGATCAACTAAATAGAATTAAAATTACACATTTTGGTACTTAGTGATCAATTGTTGTGGGAATGATACTCTACTCACTTCTGTATTACTTGATTACGACAATGTACACTTACACTTTTTAATAGATCATTTACAATCATAACATCGAGTGCTTTAAACAATACATGAATAAAGTTTGAGAATCAATTGAATATGAATTTTATAGGTCATATGAATTGATCAAGGTTGTGAGAATCTTATCAGTTTCATTGAGCTCTGTGAAAAGGAGATAATTAAATAGTTAATCATCCTAGATGCTCCATCACCAAAAGCAGTTTATAAAGGCATAATAGAACGCTATTATAGATGGTTAAGCATATTATAGATCATGCTAATCCACCAAATGTGAGTGGGAAAGTATTATCTAGGCCACCTTTGGTGGATTAGTACACATACACACATTGTAACACCCCGATTTTTGATTAAGGGCTAATAGCATTGAGATTATTATAAAATTGTGTAATTAAATATTTTGGGAGAAATATGATGTAAATTTGAGATGAATGTGTGTGGTATTTGAGATCAAGGGTTGAGATTCATTATTGATGGGTCGGAATCCTATACATTGTGTCTATGTGAGCTCATAGTGGAAGTGGATGAGATGGTGACATGTGGCATTGTGGAGGCCTTTGGATGAGGCACTAGAGGACAAAATAATTCATTTCCTCTCTTTTCTCTCTCTCCCATGCGCATGGAAGGGGCCAAGGGGGGCAGAAATTCTGATCATCACTCTCATTTCTCTCTTCTCTCTTCATTTCCTCCATTGTTGGCCAAGAGAGAGAAAAGAAAAGCTGGATTTGAGGTAAGCAAATGGCTTCTAATGCCAAAATGCTCTTCATTAATATTGTTCCTTGAGCTAAGAGCTTGCATCCTATGGTTGTAGATTCTCCATTGGTGGTGATTGAGGAATCACGAAATTATGAACTTGGGAGAATCATGAAGTGCCTTTGGGAAAGTTGTTGAGGTAAGTGAAAGCTTCCTTCTCATATAAGATTTGTGGCCATTGGTTAGGCCTTAAATTTCTGGAATTTTAGCCCTAATTTCGTGATTTAGGGTCTTGTGGTGTTTGAATTGTTGTTGTCATGGAATTAGTGCCTTGTTTAGTGTTTTGAATGAATGGTATTGAATTGAAGCTTAAATGTGAAGTTTAGCACTCTTTGTGTTGGTTTTGTGCTTTGGTCAAAACAGGGCATATAAATGGGTTGTGATTTTGGTCATTTTGAGGTTACCATTGTGTTCCTTGAGTGATTTTGTGTGAGAATAAGCTTGGTTATTAATTTTGGAGTTATTGAACACTTTGGTAGAAAATTGGAAATCTGTTTGGTTTAAGCTCTGTGTTGCGCAGTAATTTTGTATGAGCGTTTCGAATGACCAAATGGTATTGGAAAATTCTGAAACTTTCCAGTCTTAAATTTCACATCCCAAGCTTCAAAATGGACACATAATTTGTGCCATTTAGTTTTGTCTACTGTGAGTTATAGCTGTCCAAAGTTTGAGGTCGAAAATGGATTCTGTTTTGGGACAGTCTTGAGTTTTTGGTGATTCTGGATTTGTATAGTGATTTCCAGTGAATGGCTATATTTTTCCTTGAAATAGGACTTATATACCTTTCATTTGGCTTTGGAATCACTTCGTTTCAATTTTTCTAGATTTAGTTATGAATTTTGGAAGTTCGCCCAGTGTCAGGAAATTTCTGGGCCGCGGCCCAAGACTTTCTGGCCTTATCTGGGCCACGGCCCATGAGTGGTGGGCCGCAGCCCACGAACTTCTGACCATCTTTGGGCCGCGGCCCAAGGAATGGTGGGCCGGGGCCCACCCCTGTGTTCCAGCCCTTTATGATTTCGAAAAGTGACCTTCAACCTTTTGTTTCCCAATCTTTTGGGGCTTTGATTAGAGGCATTTGGGGCCTCTTAAGGGTCAATTATGATAGCCAAATCTAAGTATTATGAAAGTGAGAATTTGGAAAAGAGAATGACCATATGTTCTTGATTTGGTTATAGGGTTGGGTATTCACCCTGATTATGATTTGATATCCGCTTGGATCGTGAGTAGCCGATGCTGGAGCATACGTGGAAAGAATAAGTGTAGGGAACTTACCTCTCCTGCATGTATTGATAATTGTATTTGTGTATTGATGCATGTTATTGCTTTGCGTGATTATGTGAGACATGTATGAATGATTGTAGCTCTGTTTCTAGTTATGCTATGGCCATGAGTATGTTGTTGAAACATTGAGCATGCGGATATATCATGATGTGAACATGAGTTATTGTGATGCAAGCATGTCATGCATTAAATACTTATCTTGCATGCATATTGGTATGTGTTTCCTACTGAGATTCCCCAGAATCTCACCCTCCCCTATCAACATTTTAGACAGGGAAGGAAGATTGAGGATGAAGCAAGCATCCAAGGACGAAGAGGACTCGTTTCTGGGTGAGAGCTTGATTGTTGGTTATCATGGTGCAATTGAGAATATGTATTTGTAGATTTGGATCAGTGTTTGAGTATGTATTCGAGTAGGTTGTGTAATCCCTATTGGTTGAATTGTATGGGCTAATGTGCCCTATGAATATTGAGCGAAGATATGATTCCGGGATTGCCGGAAATTTATATTGCGTACTCTGATATTTGTATAAATGTAATTTATCTTCGTATAGTAATTATATTCGGAGTGTAAATATGAGACCGTGTTAATAATTTCGAAATGTAATTGTGAAAACCCCGTCTGGTTGATGGGTTTATAAATGATGTTTTGTCTTATTGGTCTCTATTTCACCTTAATTGCATAATCCGGATATTAATTACGGCAGGGGGTTACACACATCCTTGGTTTAATCAAGTGTATGTTGATTTGAGTTTAGCCATGTACCTTCTAAAGTGGTCACTTCTACACCCTATAAATGTTAGGCTAACCAAAAGTCATATGTGAGTTTTTATGTAGACCATGAGGGTCATTTGCGAATTCCCATAGTGGTGTTAAGTGGGTGCTCATAGGGTTTACATTTTCAAGAATGAAAACAATGATAGAATTGTGATTGAAAATAATTGAAAAGTACCATATTTGTTGTGAATTAGTTTTCAAATAAGGGTGAAACTAATCATATTGTATCTCTTTTGCAAGACACAAGGACAAGGTAGTACAAAATAGGCCAACAATCCTCAATTGTTTTTGTGAGTGGGAGCTTATAATGGTCAATAAATAAACCTAAAAAAATAAAGATGAAACACAAGAAGCTTCAGTGGATAGGAGTAAATGAGAAAAATGTTCATGGTTATTCTAAAGGAGGATGATGAATCACATTCTATACAAGAAGCCATGTCAAGGGAAAATAGAAGACAACAATGGAAGGGGAAATGGATTCTTTGAGAAAGAATCAAGTTCAGAATCAGTTGATCTACCACCAAGTCAAAAGGCTATTGGGAACTAGTGAGTTCTCTAGGTTTATGAGAAAAGCAAGTGGGCTAATTGACACACATAATAATCGTGGTTACGGAGGAGTATGCATAACAAGAAGGCATTTTTCTTGCTTGTTGTGTATTTAAATTAGATTTAATCTATCAATAGTTAACCATTTGAATTTAAATTTACATCCTATGGATGTAAAACCTACACTTTGAGTGGTGATATGGATGGAGAACTCTATATGCAGTGACTATTAGATTTCTTTAAAAGTAGTGTTTGAAGTTTCACGTAGTGCTGATGACTTCACATGTTATTGCAGAGATTCTTTTATGGATTAAAGAAATTGTCTAGATAGTGATATTTGAGACTTTCAAAGAGTGGCAACCTAATGTGGTTTTCAAATGTTAAGAAAACCACTAACAGATGGTTTGTGATGTTATTCCTTTAAGTGAATGATATACTATTATCCAGAAATAGTTTGAATTTGTTAGTGCCTATTTAAGAATGATACTAATAAATCATTTGAAAAAGAAGTACATGAGTGAAGCAATTGGATTTGAAATCCAAAGAGATAGCTTAAGAAGAGTCCTTTCTTTTATAAGAGAATCACATTTAGGAGATTCTTAAGCAGTTCAATATGAGTGAATGTAATTCTATGTATGCCCTAGTGACTTTAGAAGTAAGTTTGAGTCTTAATAAGTTTCCCAACTGAACCAACCAAGAATAAAATGGAAAAGAATTACATACAAATATTGTTGGTAGTGTGATATATACAGTGATGTATATAAGACCAGATATCTATTCATGGTAAGACTTGTAAGTTAGTATTAGTCCAACCATCGTGAGAGACATTAGATGGCTTCATAGAAGGGTCATGAGATACTTGTAGAGTACATTGATTATACATACTCAAAGTATGCACTGTACCAATACAAAAAGTATTCCTAAGCAAAGTCCCTTGACTAAGCCTAATGACCAAGGATATGTATGTGTATTAATTCCTTTGTCATGCATAGGATATGAAGTAATAGATACTTTATTATAACTTTAAATGTGTGTAAGTATACAATGTATAATATGCCATACATGTTGATGAAGTCGGTTTTCTCACACGAGCGACCGCTTTTGACACTTAGGAGTGTGAAAAACTGAGACAATTGTGCTCACTAGCAAAATAGCTAGAGTATTGATATGGTAGAAACGAAACACAAACTATGTTACCTTGACTTAAAGTACAGTTAGTAAGATGAGATCCATGATTGTAAATATAGATCAAATCATAGAAACCCACGTACATGATACATGTTGTTAGACAATAAATTCTTCAAAAAATGATGTCATGTAATGTGAGTAGAGGTGAAGAATTTGGATTTAGATACTAAGGAGTATCTAGACTTAAGTCTATACGGTGTTAATGGTAGAATTAAAATGACATATGCTTATAATGAATAAGAGTAACACCGTAGCATGTGATTCATACTGCATGTGATAATGAACGACAAATGGGAAGCAAGTGAATGGATCCTTGCTTCATTGCTGTATGAGTCCTAGAAAGGTTAATCCTTTCAATGATGTCTTTGACTTTGACATTATCATAAACATATGTTTCAACATATGCCACTTTAGCATTTTATCCTATGATCATGATGAATGCAATCTAAAGGTATTATGTTAGGAAAGCAGTTGATTCATATCAATATGATATATGGGCAAAAGGAAGATTATTACCTGAAATATACACATCTATGCTGGTGTTTGAGATCTGTCCCTTATGATATTATTTTGTAGTTTTATAAGTGTGGATACTATACATACGAGAAAGACAATCTAAGTTTTATACTGACTTAAGAGGGATTAGATTGGTAATAAGAGAAGTGTATTTTGGTAAATCTAGGACATCCGAGCACTATATCAATATTGAGCTACATTATAGGGTTGTCTTGTGCTGATCTCTGAGAAAGGGATTTCTAGTACAAGCACCCAAATAGATGTCATGGCCACATGGTCACGACAAAGCACCTAATATGAAAGAAGTAAGAAATGAGACTAGACCCACAATATTTAATCCACCAAGTGTGAGTGGGAGATGTTAGAATGTATAAGTCCACCCTTAGTGGATTAAAGCCTAAGCCCAATTCAAAAAGGGCTATCATGGAGAGATACGGGTTCATAAAGAGAAATATCCCTTTACGGTTTAATAGTTATGTCTATTCTCATGTACCCTTATGCTTAAGAGTTATAACTATTCCTATATGACTATACGTATGCTATATATAGGATGAGGGATTGAGGGAGTAGATAATCTAAACAACACACACGTCCTCTATCTTAAAGGTTCTCTCATAAGAGTTCTCTTTTATTTCTCTCTTTGGTGTATTTTCTGTACAATATAATCAAAGTTCGTATCAGTGCTTTGGTTTCGTGTGGATATTTCAGTGGGTCAATTTGATTCCAGGTACGCCCAAAATTCTTACAGATAGATTACATGTTCTTTTAATACCCTAAATTTTGAGAGTTGAGGCTAGAGAATAAGCCTGAAATAAGTGGATTGCTAAGCCCCAGTTTAGCAAGATCCCAAATTGTGATTAAGGGTTATTGGGTTAATGACTCCAAAAGTGGATGTGGTTAGTGATAAATAACCCTTTTGGAGAATATGATGTGATTTGGGATTCTAATGTGATTCGTATGTGTTGTGAGCTGTGCCTAAAGCCTGTATTTGAGTTCAATTATGGGTTAACATCTAAATTGAATGAAAAAAAGGGGGAGGGCGTATGTATGGTGTAAATGAATGAGAAAATGTGTTTGGCGGTGATTCTAAGGGAATTGCCATAATCAGGGGCAAAACGGTAAAGTTACCGACTAATTGATTGGTTACCGAAGAGGAAGCTCATTGGTAACTCAAATATCAATGGTTGAGATTGGTTGTTATGAGATTAAAAGGGTGGAATCCCATGTGTGTGTGCCTAAGCGAGCTCATGAAGATTGATCAAGATCTTGACATTTGGCACAATATGAGCTATGGATTGGGTCAAATGGTCAAAATTCTTCCCTCTCTCCTCTCCCTCTCTTTAGGTCAGTTTTGGGCACCAAAAAACTGACTTGTCTCATCTTCTTCATCATCTCTTATCTCTCTCCTTCATCTCCATGGACGTCTATCTTAAGAGGAAGAAAGGGAAAGCTTTAGGTGAGTTTTTAGCTTGGTAGATGTCCTCTATTGCTTAAACACCTTTCTATAATATTGTTCATAGTGATGAGAGCTTCATCTCTATGGTTTTAGATTCTTTATTGATGGTGTTTGATAGCTTGAGGAAAAGTGGAAAGATGAAGAATCAAGTAATTGGTTTGGGAAAGAGGAATAAGATGTAAGTATTTGAAGCCTTTTGATCTAAGTTTTGTGATTTGTGGATGAGCTTTGTGAATTTCGAATTTTGCCCTGATTTTCTTGTGATTTTGGATTGGATGAATTGGGTTGTGCTTTATGTTGAAAATGGTGTCATGTTATGGTATTTAGTCATTGGAATTGGTTTGGATTGGATTAGACACATTGGTTGCAAAACTGGAAAAGTTGTCCATTGAAAGTCTGTTTTGGGCAGTCCGTTTGTGTTGACGTTTTGAATGGTCAAATGATGTCAGAAAATTATTAAAATTTCCATTCTTAAATTTCACATCCCAAGCTTCAAAATGGACATATAATTTGTGCCATTTCATTTTGTGAGCTGGGAGAGATGACTGTCCAAAGTTTGATGTAAAAAATGGACTCTGTTTTGGGGCAGTGTTGGATTTTGAGCAATTTTGTATTTGTGTGGTGATTTCTAGTAATGGTACATATTTTTCCTATAAAGAGGACTTAAATATCTTTCTTTTGGCTTTGGAATCACCTCATTTTCTAATTTTCTAGAATAAGTTATGATTTTTGGAAGTTCAGCCAAGAAGCAAGATTTTCTTGGCCTCGGCCAGAGGTTCTTGGCCGTGGCCCAAATGTTTCTGACCTGTTTTTGTCCTTGGCCAGTGGATTTGTGGGCCGCGGCCAACCCATAAAAATGACATTTTGGACTTTCAAAGATGGTCTTTGGTCAAGTGTTTTCCCAAGCCTTTAGGCATGTGTTTAGGCTTTTATTAGCCACCTAAAGGTAATGAATGGTAACAACTTTAAGTGTTATGAAACTAAAGATTTGGAATAGAGAATAACCCTATGTCCTTGATTTGGTTATAGGGTTCGATATTCGCCTGATCGTGAGTAAGCGATGCTGAAGCATACGTGGAAAGAACAAGGGTAGGGAACTTACTTCTTCTGCATGTTTTTTATATTTGTGTTGGTGTATCAATGCATGTATTGGTTTTCTTGATTATGTGAAACATATATGAATGATTGTAGCTCTATTTCTATTTATGCTATGGCCATGAGTATGTTGTTGAAACATTGAGCATACAAATATGTCATTGTGTGAGCATGAGTTATGTATTACAAGCATGTCATGCATTAGACACTTATCTTGCATGCATATTGGTATTTGTTTCCTACTGAGATTCTTTAGAATCTCACCCTCCCTACCAATAGTTAGATAGGGCAAGCGGATTGAGGAGGGAGCAAGCAGCCGAGGGTGGCAAGGACTCCTTCGAGATGTGATTTTGGTTGTTCGTTATCATATTTGGGAAGTATTCTACATTTGGTATTGGTATTTGGATTTGAATATTGGAATGTATATTCGAATATGTATTTATAAGGATATTATGTAATCCCCGTATGAGAATTTGTAAAAGGGCGTATGTGTCATGTGACGCTATGATTTATATATGGGGCCCGGTGTTGCCGTGTTTTTGTTGTGCACTCTGATGTATAGACATAAATGTGATTTATCCGCATAAAGTAATTGTATTCGAAATGTGAATTTGAGACCAGGTTAATTGTATTCGAAAAGTATTTGTGAAAACCCTATCTTATAGATGGTTTTGAAAAATGTTATTTGATAAGTATTGGTCTCTATTTCACTTTAATCGCGTATTTCGGATATAATTATGGAAGGGGGTTACAGTTCTCATGTTAAATTATAGGATAGTTGAATACCTGCATACTTGAGTAGCACCTCGAGTGAAGTAATTATAGCATTTCAAGTTATTTGAGTATTACCTTCAATTTTTGCTTACCACAGTGGATTACTTGAGTAGCTCCTCGTGTAATATTGGCAGGATTGAAAATGCCAAGAGCAACATATTTCTTGATGCAGGGGACTCGAGTACTGACTCGAGTAAAGTTGGCAGGCCTAGAGGAACTAGAAGTCTTTTACCTGGTTACTCGAGTATTCACTCGAGTAATATTGGCAGGCCGAGAGCAACTGCAAGTGATTTACCTGGTTACTCTAGTAACTACTCGAGTAACGTTGACAGGCCGAGAGCAACTAGAAGTCTTTTACTTTATTACTCGGGTACTTACTCAAGTAACGTTGGCAGGTTACTTGAAGGTTAACTCTGGTTACTTCAAGTTTCTGTCTCATTACTCGAGTACTTACTCGAGTAACCTTTAGAAATTTTACCAGTGGTAAAGTTTCTCATCTTTTTACCTTAGCCTTTCTTCATTACTCCAGTGCTTACTTCAAGTGATGATTTGCCCTATTATTACTTTGTTCAAACTTATTTGTTTATCAATTCTTTTTCATACCATTCTTTGTTATCATCAAAACATGTGAGATCTAACAGAAGCAACTTCAATGGTTGGGAAAAGGTATAAGAGGAGGACTCAAGACAAGATGTAGTGAACTTACTTACTTGCATGTATTATGTGAAGCATGTATGAATGAATGAAGTTCTATTTCTGTTTATACTGTGGCCATATATGTTGTATGAAACATTGATCGTGTAGAAATGTTGTTATGTGAACATAAGCCTATGTAAAGTAAGCATAACTGTACTAGCATTTATCTTGCATGCATTGTTAGTATTGTTTGCTACTAAGATTCCTATGAATGTCACCCTCCCCAACCAACCATTTAGATAGGTGAAAACAAGAGGTGTGCTGAGAACAAAGAAGATAATTGCACGAGAGGAATGCATTGGTGGAATGAAGACGGGAAGATATCTGCGTTTCATTGTAACTGGTTTAGATACCCTAGTAGCCTTATGCAACTACATCATTTGTAATTGTTATATACAATCCCTATAGGGAATTTCTATAATCGAGTACTTATTATCAGTATTTTTATGCTATTTTTGTGTGCCTACTGAACTGCACGTAAACACTGAAAAATGTGGAAATAAGATAAGAGTGTGACACCTTCACTGGAAACTAAGGTCTGAACATCTCTCAAAGGTCGGCTTTGAGTGATATTGTGGCTTTCTGGTAAATCATTTAACATATGACATAAGGAAAACTTCAAACAGTTCAAATAAACAAATTGAATCTGAATCAAGAATGAATAGGATGGCTCTATGAGGCTTAGAACATAGGACATTGGAGTTATTCGACCCATAATTTCTTCCTATTGTTGAAACACTCTAAAATGAAAGAATCATTACCAAAATTTTTCAAGGTCTGTTCTACTCACATCCTCTGCAAACTCCGCCTTCATAAAATCAGAGAACCATGGTGCTGAGAATTTGTATGTCTCATCAATCATCAGGATTCCACCTATACTTTCCTCATCCATCACATAAGGCTTTTACTGCTTTTAAAGAAAATCAAAGGATCTTCAATGGCTTAATTCTCCAGTCTCTATCGCCTCCCATAGTCATTATGGGACCAAGAATCAATGTCTAAGATTGGGAATCAAGACTATGATGGAGATTGTAGAGGCCAGTGGTGATTGCAGATACTCATAGGACCAAATCTCAGAAAGTGGCGTCGAATACCTTCAATATGACATTGTGGAAAGATGAGGGGCACTGACCAACAACTAGAGCTTGAAGGAGACTTCTACAGTGGCTAAAACAAGAATACTGAAGTTTCTATCAAGAATGAGGTAAAAGATCAAGAAATCCTCAGAGAGTCGTAAAAAGGGCCAGCAACGATCTAAGAGGTCTAGCAAAAAAGGCACCAAACAGTGAGAATTGTAGAAAATAGGATGAATCTATTGAGAGCACTTGACAAAATCACGTTGCTGAAGATTTCTCAGGTCATCGATGTTGCGATTAGCGAAAGATTCATTAGGACTGAGTGGAAACATGAGAAAGCGTTGAATCTCGATCAAAATTGAAAGGAGAAAAAATGGATGCTTGATTGATCTTGTGGTAGAAAATCAAGATGCAATCTTGAAAAGAAACCATACGATGTCGTTCAATCAAGAAAAGAACTAGGCTTGGATTGGAAAATAAAAACAACACTTGGCTTTAATACTTTTGGCCTAAAATGACTTGCTCTTATACCATGTAAACAATAGCAATTAGAGAAATATAATGAAGAAGATTAAGAATCTTGTATTAACCATATAAGAGCAACATGTTCATACAAACTATAACCCATTTGGGTTATCTCTAATCTACCCTCACTCAAGGAAGATAACCAACCCTACTTAGGGACTAAGAGGAACTTCCCTCTCTAAAGAGAGACTTCAATTTACCTCTTTTTCAACATGATAAGGATCTAACTGTCCTACACACTAAACCACATTAACCAAGACCCTTTATATAGACTAGAGCCCTAACCAACTAACTAATCAATTTAATTGCACTTTAATATCTCTAACACATTTCTTCATTATTGTCATCACCTCCTTCAACCAAATCCCTTAACCTACACTGCGCTGTATAATGACCTAGTTTTCCATAAACAAATCAACGCCTATCTTCTTTTTAGGGTTAGTATATTTAGGTTATTAGTAAGGTTTCTTATTTTTATTCATTTGGTTTTTGGGGTCGTACCTCTTGTTGTGCAACTTTGCCTTAACTTGGCTCTTTGCAGCTTGTATCACCTTTTGGTTGGTATCTTCAATAATCATATGAGTGATCAACTCAATCAAAGAAAACTACTTCTATTTAGGTTTCAGTTGTTGCTTATAGTCATTCCATGAATTTGGCAGCTTCTCAATCAGTACACCAACCATGAACTCTTCTAGCAGGTTGATCTTCTTAGCCCAAAGCTACTCAAGTAGGTTATGGTACTCATTGATATGGAGCTTGATGTCTTTGTCATTTGTCATTTGTCATTTCCCATGCCGTTGGGCAGAATTTTAAGACCATTAAACTCATTGGTGTTGGTTTATCCGGTAAGCTCTTTTCACAAAAAAAATTTTAGAATTCCTCAAAAACTATTTGGTAAATATTTAACTCACCAGGGGGACACCAGATTTCCACTGCCTTTGCCTCACATACGGCCATTCCTCTCCTTGGCCCATTTACTGGCCCAAAACTCCAAGATGTAATATACATACTTGCATTCTCTCTCCCAAGTAAAAAGGGACTTTAATTTGTTCCATTGACACACCCACTTTTATGTTATAACTCCAACAAAATTAGTATGAGGTAATCCCAAATGCGTTCAAGCACTTTACTATATTTTTCCCAATGATTCACATCATATTTTTCGGAGAAAAATCTACCAATTGCAATGTAGTTTATTTATATTCTCACCCCCATTTCTCTTTCTTGTGTGTTATTGATATGAGCTCCTTTTTATTCCATTACCTACTCTTTTTTAAAGATTGCTTGTCTTTTTTGCTTTTGTTGGAAACCAATCAACTTCTTTTTCATTGAAGATACATCTTTTTTTCATTTGTTGCTAAAATATTGGTGCAATAGAAGAAAATTACGAAAGATAATGTTTATTCCTTTTGCAGATATATCATCCTCACAAGAATGTTAATGCTCTTAAAGTAGTGGATATGTTCAAGGAGGCCACATTTTTAGATAAAGAGTAATTATATGAAAAGAAAAGTTGGTGATCTTAAAAAGTAGTTGTAGTGTGAGGATAAGAAAAGTAAAGGAAATTTTCAAGTGTCCCTAAATATATAACACACATATTTGTACACAATGACCAACAACTTCTTTTAAGGGTATAGTTTGCCAAAAAGTTAGGAATTTGAGAAGAATTAGTTTTTGAGAAGAATTAATTAAGTTATAAGTTAAGGATGGTATAAGTCTTAACCTACCCTTACTTATACATATATGTTAAGATTTGATTTATGCTTAAACCCACCAAGGAATCAATAAGGAAAGCAATAAGGAGAAAGTGATTTGGAAGCAAAATCAAAAGGTAGTAACTATTTTCCTATTATGTGATTATGCATTGGTTGTTGTTGTGGGATTGGATTACAACTTGTAAGGGGGAGCGAGTGTCCAGGCGAAGTAACTTGCTTGTATTGAGGTGCCAAGAACCCACTGAATCTTGGAAGTTATAGTAAAACTCTCAGAGATATTCTGAGGATTGGATGCAGGTCAAAGTGGTTGTGGCCGAACCAGTATAACTCCCGGTGTACACTTCGGTGATATTTCTCCTTACTCTATATTACGTTATATTCACCGTCAAGTTTTCATATTTGCAACGAAATTTTTAGTATCACCCAATTCACCCCCTTCTTGGGTGAAACGCTTGCTCTAACATTTGGTATCAGAGCGTAGGTCTTCTTGTTAAGGTATAACAACCTAAGAAGGATCCAAAAACAAGCATAGGTGAAAGAATTCTTCCTGACGGAGCATCCATCACTAGACCTTCAGGTTTCAGTGGAGAACACTTTTCTTTCTCGAAAGAAAAGTCCAGAGTATTCGTGATGGCTACCGAATATGGGCTATGGGATGTGATTGAAAGTGGAAACTATCAACCTATAAAGATTGTAGACTCTTAGAAAATTCCCAAGACACCAGCGAAATATGATGAGAATGACAAGAAACTTATCACTCTCAACAGTAAGGCAATTCTGATGATACAAAGTGCTTTGAGTCAAAGTGAATACTTCAGAATTTGCATACTTCCAACAGCAAAGCAAATGTGGGAAGCTTTGGAAATAGCTCATGAAGGAACTTCGGGAATAAAGGAGAATTGGATCAACACCTTAGTCACTGAATTTGATCTACTTCGAATGAAATCAGGTGAATCAATATCTGAATTCGAACTTAGATATACTCATCTTGTTAATCAACTTGTAGCACTTGAGAAAGTTTATGATTAACATACCCAAGTATGAAAGATTTTGAATATCCTTTCTAAAGAGTGGGAGGCCAAAGTCACTGCGATAGAAGAAGCAAAAGGAGAATCAATGAGATCAGTTGCTTCTCTATTTGGAAGTCTTTCTGAATATGAAAGTAAACTAAAGTTTAAACGGGAACTAGATGACATTGGTGACAAGAAGAAGAGAGGTCTAGCACTAAAATCAAAAGAAGAAAATCAAGATGAGGATGAGGAGTTTGACGATGATAAAATGGGTCTAATCATAAAACGATTTAGAAAGTTCTACAAGAAAGGTCAAGGATTCAAACACTTTCAAAAAGGAGGAAATAGCAGCAAAGATCATATCATTTTTTATGAATGTGGGAAACCAGGACATATCAAATCAGAATGTCCAGAACTGAATCAAAAGAGCAAAGAAAAGAGAAAAGGCAAATTCTTTAACAAAAAGAAGGCCTTTGTATCTGCTATATGGGGTGATAGTTCCTCTAACGAAGAAAGTGATGAAGAAGAAGTAGCCAATATATGTCTCGTTGCTCAAGAAGAAACAGAAGAAGAGGTAAATGATTCTGTTCCTACCTATGATGAATTACTTTCTGAATATAATGCTTTACATTCTGAATTCATCAAAGTAGTTAAAGAATTAGTTGTTTTTAAAAAGAAAAACAAAGCTCTTGAAAGTGAACTTAAAAAAAGTTCAGAAAAGGATTGTGAAAATTGTTCTTCTTTGAAAAAGAAAAACACTTATCTCACAAAAACTCTTGAAAAATTTACTAAAGGAAGTGAGATGCTAAATGTGATTTTAAAAGCTCAACTATTTGTAAATGACCGATCTGGTATTGGATATGATCCAAAATCAGATAGAAGGAAAGGTAGAAAGAAAGCAGGAGGTAAGTCATATTTGAATTATTTCCAGCATTCTGTGCATACATCAAATCCTTTTGCGTCTTGTAATTACTGTAATAGAAAACGTCATTATACTTCTTCATGCATTCATAAGAAGAAAGGAACGATAGGAACCTATAAATGGGTACCTAAAGGAACATATATTTCGAAAATTTCCTGTACTAACCCAAAAGGACCCAAAAAGAAGTGGGTACTTAAGACTTAATCATATTTAATTGCAGATATGTCTTAAAGCATCCAAAAACAACAAGTGGTACATAGACAGTGGATGTTCTAGACATATGACCAGTGATTTTGAAAGTTTTACCAAATTACAACCTAAAGAAGGTGGAAAGGTAAAATTTGGAGGAAATCAAACCAGAAGGATAGCAGGAATTGGTGAAATAAAAAATGACAAAGGCATACAAGTCAAAGACGTATACTATGTCGAAGGATTATTCCACAACTTGCTGAGTGTGAGTCAAAGTGCAGACAAAAACAACTGGGTAATATTTGACTCAGAGGAATGTCTAATTTTTAACAAGAATGACTTACTACTTGAAAAGAAGAATATCAAGGCTAAACTCAGAGCAAAAAGGGAAGGTAATTGTTATACTCTAGATATTAGTATAAATGAATCTGAAAATTATTTTCTGAGTAATGCTGATGAAAGGTTGCTATGGCATAAGAGATTGGCTCATGTCAATATGCATCAATTAGGTAAACTATTCAAAAAGGATTTAGTTATTGGATTACCCAAAGTAAATTTAAAAAATGACTTGATTTGTGACGCATGTCAAAAGGGTAAACAAACTAAATCATCTTTCAAATTGAAAAATGAGATTTCAACAAATAGACCACTACAATTATTGCATATGGATTTAGTTGGCCCAGCAAGAGTAAAGAGTCTTGGTGGCAACTTATATTCATTGGTTATTGTTGATGACTTCTCCAGATTTACATGGGTTATTTTTCTATCGTCAAAAGTTGAGACCTTTGAAGAATTTATTGTTTTTGCCAAGAAAGTGCAAAATGAGAAAGGTATGTCCATTGCAAGTATTAGGACCGATCATAGTAGAGAATTTGAAAATCAAGCCTTTG
The DNA here is from genome assembly GCA_963242795.1 of Inga leiocalycina. Lineage (NCBI taxonomy): Eukaryota > Viridiplantae > Streptophyta > Magnoliopsida > Fabales > Fabaceae > Inga > Inga leiocalycina. The sequence continues at coordinate 43,256,886 of OY725331.1, forward strand.
AAGAATATTGTGATACTAATGGCATTAATCACAATTTCTCTGCTCTAAGGACACCTTAACAAAATGGAGTTGTGGAACGCAAGAATAGAGTGCTCACTGAAATGGCTAGAACAATGTTAAATGAAAAGAATGTGTCTCAAGTTTTCTGCGCTGATGCTATGAGTACAACATGCTATATTTCAAATAGAGCATATATTATAACAAAACTTGGAAAGACACCATACGAGCTGTACAAAGGAAGGAAGCCAAACATTGCTCATCTACACATCTTCGATTATAAGTGTTTCATTCATAATAATGGTAAAGATAACTTAGGAAAATTTGATTCAAAAATTGATGAAGGAATTTTTCTAGGATATTCTAACCGAAGTAAAGCATATAGAGTTTTCAATAAAAGAACATGTGTTGTTGAAGAATCACATATTGTATTTGATGAATTTGAATCCTAGGACAAAACCATTGATGAACAGGAAGTTGTTTTAAATCAAGAAAATGGTCAATCTATTTCTAAATCTCTTATTCCAGAAGTTGATGAAACCAAGGAAGAAGAGAAATCACTAGGACAACCTAGAGCCTAGAAATACAATAAAAGTCATCCCTTAGATCAAGTCATAGGAGATGTGAATGAAAGGATCAAAACTAGAAATAGAATTTTCAATGAAGTAAGTTTTTCTACATTCATTTCTGAGACTGAACCTTCTAACATTGATGAAGCCCTATCAGACAATGATTGGGTTATAGCAATACAAGAAAAACTAAATCAATTTGAAAGAAATCAAGTTTGGGATTTAGTACCCCGACCCAAGGATCATCCGATCATTGGTACTAAATGGGTATTCAAGAACAAACTCAATGAATCCGCAATTATTGTCAGAAACAAGGCAAGATTGGTGGCCAAAGGCTATAATGAGGAAGAAGGAATTGATTATGAGGAAACGTATGCTCCAGTAGCTAGATTAGAAGCTATACGTGTACTCTTAGCCTTTGCATGCATCAAAGGATTCAAACTCTACCAAATGGATGTAAAGAGTGCATTTCTAAATGGTTACATCATCGAAGAAGTATACGTAGAACAACCTCTAGGTTTTGAAGATGTAACTAAACCTGACCATGTTTTCAAACTCAAAAAGGCTTTATATGGTTTAAATCAAGCTCCTAGAGCATGGTACGAAAGGCTCAGTAAATTTCTTATTGATCAAGGTTTTGTACGAGGAAAAGTTGATACAACACTTTTTACAAAACGAAAACGTGATGATATTTTAATTGTTCAAATATATGTTGATGATATTGTTTTTGGTGCTACTAATGAATCTCTGTGTAAGGAATTTTCTGAGATAATGTAGGGAGAGTTTGAGATGTTAATAATGGGAGAATTGAATTTCTTTCTTGGTTTGTAAATTAAACAAAGAAAGAATGGAATCTTCATATCTCAAACAAAGTACTTGAAAGAGTTATTGAAGAAGTATGGAATGAATGAAGCATATGGAACGGACACACCTATGAGTTCAACTATGTTGCTTGATGCTGATGTTAAAGGGAAAGACTACAACATTACAAAATATAGAGGAATGATTGGATCATTACTCTATCTCATAGCAAGCAGACCGGACATCCAACTCAGTGTTGGCATATGTGCAAGATATCAATCAGCACCAAAGGAATCACATGCTGAAACTGTCAAACGAATCTTTAGATACCTTGCTAACACACCAGAATTGGGTCTGTGGTATCCCAAAGGAGGAAGTGAATATCTAGTTGCATATTCAGATTCTGATCATGGAGGATATAAGACAGACAGAAAGAGCACCAGCGGACAAGAACAATTTCTTGGAGGATCTCTTGTATCATGGTTCAGTAAGAAACAAAATACTGTGTCTCTTTCATCAACAGAAGCCGAATATGTTGCAGTCTCAAGTTGTTGTGCACAAGTAATATGGTTAAAACAACAACTACAAGATCTTGGTATTTATCGATGTCAGACATCACTTCATCAGAGATCATGTCCAAAAGAAAGATGTAAAAGTGATATTCATTCCTACTCATCTTCAACTAGCTGATATCTTCACCAAACCTCTTGTAAAAGATCAATTTCTATACATTAGAAGAGAATTGGGAATGGTAAATCCCAATGAATTGTAAGTTATTTCAGTCTCTCATAATGTTAGATAAAGTTATTTGATAATGTTTTGATGATTACTAATTTAATCATCGGAGTATGTAGAAACTTGTTTTGCAGGAAGATTGAAACTCTGTTTTGAGAAATAAAAACAGAGGTTATCAGAGGACACCATTACTGGTGTGCCAACTTCAAGTAATGTCTAACACCCGAGGGACAACTTGAAGTAAAAGAGCACATTACTCGAGTGAGTACTCGAGTAATGGTCTTCCAAAACTGGAAGTAAAGTCTCAAGTTACCTGGAATTTAAATCAAACGGCTCATTTGGTGGGAAATGAACAGTCAAAAGTAGAAAAGACAGGTTACCCGAGGGAAGCCTAGAGTAAACTTGAAGTTTACTCGAGTAAGGCCTTGAGTAACTGCAGGTCCAGATCACAAACTCGATGAGAATCAGCTCAAATCTGTTCTTAAACAGTTATCAAATGATCGAGGGAACATACATGGATAATTACAATATTATTCATGCCAGGTACACAATTTAAATGAATTATTTTAGAAATTTTCTATATGATCACTCGAGTAGGGACTCGAGTAAACATGATATTTAGTCGAGTAAGGCCTCGAGTAATGTCGGGTTCTAGGTCTTTATCTGTCGCAAACTCAGTCATTTCCACAAAATCTCCTCGAGTAAATCACCCAGTCCTCTCACAAAAAGTTTTCACAATCTCTTCCTTACTTGATTTCCGTCAAAACCCATCAAATCTTAGCTCTAAAAACTTCCTATTTTGTTTAGATTCACCTTGCCCTAACTCGCGACTTCTCACTCTGTTTTTATGAGATTTCAAGTTTTCTCTGAATCAAAATGGTTAGAACCAAAAATCTTACTGCTACATATTCTTCTGGATCTCCACAACTCTCTGACCCTCTTTCTTCTCCTCCCAGAAAGAGACGAAAACTCACACCTATATCATAAATCCAAAATCCAACCAAAACCTCAACCAAAACCAAAGGAGAAAGGTGTTGTGATTAAAGAGCCAGTGGTCACAAGGGCTCAATCAAAGAAGAGCACCTCTACTGGGAGAGGCAAAAGTGCCAAGTCTCCTTCTCCTCCACCTTCTGATTCTTCCACTCCCTCTTTCACACCAAAACCCTCCAAGAAGCCTAAGTATGATGTGAATGTGGCTAAAGCAATGGCTGGAATTCTTGATCAACTAGAGAAGGGGCAATCTTCCAAGAAGTCAGAATTGCCAGAAGAGGAGATCACTAAACCTCCAAAGGGGTTTAATGTCAACAAATTGGAGGAATCTCAGAAGTATCTCACACAATTCTCAAGAAGAAAAATCTGCAAAACTCACTGTGTGGATCTCAAGGTACTTCAGGAGGTATTGAAGTTTGACCTAAGTCCCTTTATTGAACCTTTTATGCCTTTATTGTCAATTAGACTTCCCTTTTGCACAAAAGTAGTTACTCACTTTTACTGCAATCTTGAAATTCTAGATGAACCCAATAGAACTTCTGCAGAGGAAGAAATGACCACAATAGTTAGAGGCCAGAAAATTCTTATCTCACCCTCTAGGATCAATGTTTAGTTAGTAATAGAAAACCCTCCAGATGACATCTATTCCAAGCTTGAACCAAACCAGATTTTTACTGTCCATAAACTTGGTGAGCTTGTGGGTCCTCTTAACTTCAATCCGAGTGACATGTGTGACCATCACAGGGTTATTTGGTATATTTACTCTAGATCCCTTGTGAACAAAGCCAATAACTATACCCATTTCTCTGACCGGGACTATAGGTGGTTTGCTTCTTTACTCCTGAAGGAACAAAAAGACTTAGGAGAATACATCTTTTCTGAGATGAAGTGGTACATAATAGATGGGAAAGCCACTACTCCTATGCCATATCCTCAGATTATTTCCGTTATCTTGAAGAAAAATAAGATATGGTACTTGGAGAGTAAAGAACACATTGAGAGGATTACTCCAATTGGAAGAAATCAAATTGGGAAGCTTAATATTGAAATTCCTCCCAAGGGTCCTCTGGAGTATGGTTCTAAGAAGAAGAAGAAGACTGAGACTGAGACGAGTAAAATGGATGACACTTAGTCTTTTGCTCCAGCTGCCACTACCTCTTCACCCTCTTTCCTCAAGCCACACTTCAACACTTCATGGAAAATATGCTCAAGGGATTTCACATAGACATCGCCAACACCAATGCTGAGTTGATAGCTCACATGAATGACAAAATGGCTTAGTTGGTTGAGAGGATGGATAAGAGGCATGAGGAGTTGTTAGCTGAGCAGCGTGCCCAGGGTGAGACCCTGAAGTTGATTCTGGCAAGATTGGACTCTCTGGGTCCTGGACCTTCTGCTGGTCTAACATCATATGCACCTGAGGCTTTCTCACCTCCAGAGAACATCTCCTCTGAGGTTCATCATACTGAGGTTGAGCCAACTATCCCTGAGATATCCTTTCCCAAACCTCTAGTTTCTAGTCTACTTGAACCAAGACCCTCAACACATAAATTCCCCATCATTCTTCCCAGAGACATCCTATGCTCAGTGGATGATCCTAAAACCAATAAAACTATCCACATCACCACTGAGGATTCACCACCTAGAGCTTAGCCTGAACCCTCACCTATACCTATTCCTTCTCCCACTCATACAGAGGAAATCTCTCCCTCATCCTCTGATCATCATACTCCAGGTGCCACTGAAGAGGTTGAGACCACCTCTATTGTTACATATCAGTCATCTCCAATCCCTCCAAAAGATGACATTCATATTCCTCCACTCAACCTTCCTGAACCAGAATCTTCCAACTCCACTTCTGATTTTTCTAGTTCAGATGGCTTCTTGGTTCTTCCTGTCAAGCCCATATCTGTAGTCAAGCCTTCCGATCCTCCACTTGATTGATAAGACAAAAAGGGGGAGAAGAGCTTGAGTGATTTTATGGAGTTTCTGAGTTTCTTTAAAGTTTTTCTTTCATTTTGGGTATATGGGTGTACATAGGATTTAGGGAGCTTTTCATATAGCCTTTCATACTTGTAATTTAAAGTTCAATGCAAGCTTTTTTAAGTTTTAATTTCAATTTCAGTCCATTTAAGTTTTTAAGTTATAATACATTGTGGGACTAATGAGTTTATTATGTATGCAAGGTAAATATATTATGTTTTCAAATCTTTCAAAACACTTTAAATTGACACTTAACAAGTTATTTCAAAAAGGTTTCCAAAATTACAATTGATTTCAAGAAGTGTTTATTTGAGAACTTAATTTCAAAAACTTTGTTCAAAATCACCAAGTGTTGTCATCATCAAAAAGGTGGAGAATGTTAGATCTCACATGTTTTGATGATAACAAAGAATGGTATGAAAAAGAATTGATAAACAAATAAGTTTGAACAAAGTAATAATAGGGCAAATCATCACTTGAAGTAAGCACTGGAGTAATGAAGAAAGGCTAAGGTAAAAAGATGAGAAACTTCATCACTGGTAAAATTTCTAAAGGGTTACTCGAGTAAGTACTCGAGTAATGAGACAAAAACTTGAAGTAACCAAAGTTAACCTTCAAGTAACCTGCCAACGTTACTCGAGTAAGTACTTGAGTAATAAGGTAAAAGACTTCCAGTTGCTCTCGGCCTGCCAACGTTACTCGATTAGCTACTCGAGTAACCAGGTAAATCACTTGCAGTTGCTCTTGGCCTGCCAATGTTACTCGAGTGAGTACTCGAGTAACCAGGTAAAAGACTTCCAGTTCCTCTCGGCCTGCCAACGTTACTCGAGTCAGTACTCGAGTCCCCTGCTTCAAGAAATATGTTGCTCTCGGCATTTTCAATCCTGCCAATGTTACTCGAGGAGCTACTCGAGTAATCCACCGTGGTATGCAAAACTTGAAGGTAATACTCGAATAACTTGAAATGCTATAATTACTTCACTTGAGGTTCTACTCAAGTATGCAGGTATTCAACTATCCTTTATCAAATATTTGAACTGGATTACTCGAGTCAGTAATCAAGTAATCTGCAGAGTTATTTACAAAGCACTTGAAGTATCTACCCGAGTAAGCTATGCAGAAAATTTATGTTTACTCGAGTAACTACTCAAGTAACAAGGTAAACAAACTTGAAGTGCTCTTAGCCTTGAAATCCTGCCAATATTACTGGAGTGAAGCATCGAGTAACCTAAAGTTTATTTGAGAGATTACTCGAGTAACCTTTGAAGAAAACTGTACCATACCCGAGTAAGTACCCAAGTAAACAGGTATTTCCAAGGTTTGTAAATTTGTTTACTTCATGCACTACTCGAAGTCATATGATGTTCATTTATTAACTTGCTGTCATTACTTTCATGATGATACTCGAGTAAGTACTCGAGTAAACTTAATGAATACTCGAGTAACTACTTGAGTAAGCAAGTTCAGAAATTCAAAAATCATTCCAACGTTCATTGATTTTTTTCCTATGTGATTAACCCTTCATTGTATTAGTATTCTTAGCATATCCGCAGATAAACAATGAAGAGATCTTACCAAATAAGGAAAGTCAAATGCAACGTTCAAACACTGCCTACCGCAAACGGATATTTTTCAAATACTGGAAAAGTCAACAGTGGCTGCGCACACTCTAACGGGTGAGAAGAAAATGTTCCAACGGTCATTACCAACACATCTATATATATGGGAACATCCAAACAGAGAAATAACATGAACACACACACGAACGCATTATCAAGTTCACGTTCAATACTCTGTTTTACATATACTTGTAATTCTGTACTTCAGTGATTCTTATTCACTCTGTGAGAGAGATATTTCATTCAAACTCAATATTTGTTATTGAGGTAACTTAAGGTTGTGGAACCTTGAGTTGGGATTGGATTACAACTTGTAAGGGGGAGCGAGTGTCCAGGCGAAGGAACTTGCTTATACTGAGGTGCCAAGAACCCACTGAATCTTGGAAGTTATAGTGAAACTCTTAGAGATATTCTGAGGACTGGACGTAGGTCAAAGTGGTTGGGCTGAACCAGTATAACTCCCGGTGTACACTTCGGTGATATTTCTCCTTACTCTTTACTGCATTATATTCACCGTCAAGTTTTCATATTTGCAAAGAAATTTTTAGTATCACCCAATTCACCCCCCTCTTGGGTGAAACGCTTGCTCTAACAGCTTCTTCTTTGTCTCCTTATGACCCTAGATATTTAATTATATCATTAGAACCATGTTAATTGAGTGTCTAATGGGACTACATGGACCTTTAGGACATGTATCTTATATTTGACCCAATACTTATGACAAAAAACAAAATGGGCTAGTTCTAGGTTCTATAAAAATCTTTTTAAGTCCTCTTTCAATAAAAAATATCATAGAGCCCCAAATACAACCACACATTTCCCAAATATTCATCAAACTCAGACTGTTACAGATTTCGTTCTAGAATAAAGGTCAAACTTTGAAAAATCATAACTTTTAGTCCACTAGTCCAAATGCCTTACATTACCTCTCAAATTAAATCCCAGGATGCCTACTTTAATTCTATAAAATTTTATAGCATTTGGACCAAGTTTGATGGATTAAAAACACATTGAGAGTTCTCTGCCTCCAGAAAAAAAAATCAGGCAGATTTTAACACAAGCTTCAAAATTCATCATAAAACCTCTTTTAATATCATAATCATCATCATATGAGCATCAAACCCTAAAAGACTCCCTCTGGTCAAAATTTAAGGTTTGAGTATCTCAAGAATTACTCAACGAAATCATAGAATATTTGGTTCAAATCATAGCTTATACTTACCAGAACTTGAATCTATGATCTGTTCTTGATTCCGGCAGCACCTCCTCTGAGTAGATAGAATCAAACACCTCTGATTAAAAATCCGTAATCATAGAAATTTTTTTCTCCATGAGAGGAACAACGTTAGAGAAGACTCCGAAAGCTAGAAATTCTGAATTGGAGATTAAATTGGCTCCAAAGCTTAGAGCTTTCATTATTCATCCTTTCTCTTTCCTCTTCCATTTCTTATGTTTTTTTTCTGATTTTTCTCTTATTTATGAGTGGCTAAATGAAATTTATAGAGAGGGAGGAGAGATAATTAGTCAATTTCCCGATTTGCCCGTGGTTTGTGCAAAAATTACCAATATGCTATTCGATTGGATTTCCACTTCCAGTTTCTTTTCTCTTTGCTCTTACTTACTTCAAGTCTCTCTCTCTCTCTCTTTTTTGTGTTGGATGAAAATGAGCTCTTGAAATAAGATAAGAGCTTTAAAAATATCATTTCTCTACCTCTTTAAGATAATAATATTTTAAGGCCAATTAACATGTGAAAATTGACTTTTGTCATCATCTTTTTAACATGGCTATTATTCCTCCCACATGGCATTATTTGTAGCCAAATAAATATTCTTCCTCCCTTTATTTTCTTTTTCGCCGAAAATATCTCAAAGGAAAGGGAAAAATAAAAGCTTCTTGCTTTATTGGTCAAATGACCATTTTACCCTTACATTTTTGTAATTAAATCGGGCTTCCTTCTTTCATTTTGTGCTCTGTCATTAACTATTTTGGCCTCCAATAATGGGCTTTTATGAAGACACAAATTAAATTTTATGTCTTATTGTGGCCCAAAATTCATGTGGCCACTAATTGCACTATCTAACCATTTCAAGTATGCAAATATTCACCATTTTATTCCCTTTAATTTTAATGATAAAGAGTCATATGGGAGATTATCTTCCCTAACTTGGCACATCAATGAGACAATATGGCTCATATGGGGCATACTCTATCTGTGATTTTTGTTGCTCTAGGGCATGTGATTGTTTGAAAGGATTTATACCCAGAAATTTGGAATAGTGGAATATATCATATTGGTCTGGTCAGCATGTCCAATGTACTCCATCGGATTGTAATGCTATAGATGGCTTTTGGAAGTATAGAGGTGCTGCTATTGCATTTATATTGAGTTCTACAATGAGCTGTGCAATACTTAATTAGAGGGGGCAATAATGGCAAGGTCAAGTGGCATTTCATTGACAATTTGTAGAGTAATGAAGTGAAGCCTCTTTTGTCTAGTGTTTTAATGTAGAGATTGTGAACAAAGAGAAGATAGCGACAAGTAAAGAAAAATAAAAAATCTGGTGTTGAAAACTACTTGATGTGATCTAATTGTGAAGCATTAGATGGAGTTGAAGGGGTGGAAGTAGATTTGAAGCAAGTAATGGCTGCTGGATTCATGCTCACAATATTCGTGTTGAGTGCAAGTATGATCTTGGAAAGAAGCTAAAGGAAGTACACAGAACATGATATTGAATATATTGTCTTGATTACATTCATATGGCTATATTTTAATATGTGCTTACATATACCCACCAAGCTATAGTTGTTCCTATTGTTTGTCATCTTCCAAAATAGCATAATGTGATAAGGCAATTCAGCACTAGCAATTATGAGAGTTCAAATTTCATGGTCATTGATCAGGTTCACCTATACTCATTTGCATCTGCGTGGCATCTTCAAGGTTGTATTTTTGCCACTAGGAATCAAGACAATAATGAGGCTTTCATCAGTCATTGAGAAAGAAAGAAGAAGAATGTTTTGAAGAAATCTTCATGTTGTAATTGGTTTAATTCACCTTGCTCGCTCTAGTTTGTGTTGGTCAAGTTAAAGCCCTTGAGTTAAGGAGTGTTAACTTGATGGGCGTGTTAGAGATATTAAGATGAAATTAAATTGATTGGTTAGTTATTTAGGGCTCTAGTCTATATAAAGGGTCTTGGTTAATGTGGTTTAGTGTATAGGATAGTTAGATCCTCACCATATTTGGAGAGAGGTTAATTTGAGTCTCTCTCTAGAGAGGGAAGTCCCTTTTAGTCCCCAAGTGGGGTTGGTTATCTCCCTTAAGTGAGGGTAGATTAGAGATAACCCAAGTGGATTATAGTTTGTATGAACATGTTGCTCTTATGTGGTTAATATAAGATTCATCATCTTCTTTATTATGTTTCTCTAATTGCTATTATTTACAAAAACATCACTGTTGTGGTGTTACAGGCCTTTCTTGTCTCCGATGTGAAGAAATGGGTGGTAGACTCAAGAGCTACCAGGCACATCTATGCTAACAAAGAAATATTTACCTTCTTTGAAGAAGGGGAATACCACATTTATCTAGCAAACTCTTGAACTTCTAAAGTTCAAGGAAGAGGGAAAGTGGTGCTGAAGCTCACATCTGGAAAGACCTTGGCGCTGAATGACATGCTGTAAGTACTTGAAGTCGGAGCTAACTTTGTCTCTGTGGTGCTTCTTGGGAAATTTGTGCTTAGGGTGTGTTTTGAACTTGACAAGATTGTCATGACCAAGAATAATGTTCTTATTGAAAAGGGCTATCATAATAAGGGTTTGTTTGTTCTGAGTGTTGCTGAAATAAATGAAAATATATGTATCATGTTTATTAATTAGGACGAGTAAATGATATTTCCCTTTTTTAGCAACATGAGCGTGAATGAAGCAATAATTGAACATACACAAGATAAGTAGTACTCTACATAAAAGATTCCAAGCGAGATCCATTGGCAACTATGGAAGGCACATCTACATCATAGGCTTATAATGGCTATAATTTCAATTGTTTGTTTTAGTGTTATCTAAATACTTATTTAATATATTATATTAAATATTAATTTTTCTAATACTTAAGTATTTATATTTTTTTGTTACATATTATATTATATTATTTTATTTTATTATAGAGAAAATTCTATACAAAAATGGTTAAATTACCCAAAATTCTAATTTGGGTCACTAAATTTAAAAAATTATATAAATGCGTCATAATTACGGATTTAAAATTTGAGTCAAATTACCTCCATATTCCTTTGTTATTAAAAGAGAAAAATTTAAAATATAACCCAATTATTTAGTCTATCAATTATTTTTTGAGAAGTATTGTACAACTTTATGCTCTAACTTATTTTCAAACATTAATTATGCCTAATATTATTTTTTTATACAATATTCGGTTTTATAGGAAAACAGGAGTATATATAATTGAAAGAGGTGAATTTTTGTGTACCACAATGTTTCACGAATATCTTTATATGAGATTTTCCCTTTTTATAAAAAAAGTAATCAGGGATTGTATATTCATGAAATATATATATATATATAGGATTCAAAATTTAAACTCGGGTGCTAAAACTTTGAATAAAAATATAAATATCAAAAGAAGTAGGAGAACAAACGACGCTTCATTATACAGTACTTCCTAAGGAATTAATTAATAGATTTGGTCAAAAATAATAAGGTTATGTTTTCAATTTTATTGTTTAAATAACTAATGGATATAGAGATAATATGACCCAATTTTTAAATCCCTAATTATGACGTATAACTTGGTATAAAATTTTTTAACTTCAGTGATCCAAATTAGAATTTGGGTAGTTCAGCTGTCTTTATATGGGATTTTTCCTATATTATATAAAATGTTAAAATATAATAATAAAGAATTATAAATTTAACCGACATATTATAGGTAGAATTCGGTCAAATATTTTCGTGAGAAATTACCGATGGAATTTCTGTTGGTAATCTGTTAGTAATTTATTAATAGAATATTTTTCGTCACTAATTCCATTGGAAAATTTATTCTTTGATGGAATTTTTTCGTCGATAATCCATCTATAATTTTTTAGACAAAAATATGTCAATAATAGCAATTTTTTTATTAGTCAATAATAATTTTTATCGGGTGATAATGCATCTCTGTATATTCTGAATTTTGGGTCTAGGACTTTGAGGAAAAGCTTATATCAGGCAGACTACAAGCCCAGTTTGGGAAGAGTCTCGAGAATGTCAAGAGATAGAAAGACTCTAGGAAACTATATGATCCAACCCTACCGGGCAAAGGGCCAAGTATCTGTAGGCAATATGATCAAAGTGTTGGTGCAGATGTGCACAGGACACATATACGGTGCCATTGGGTTGGAAGAACGATGCCACCCAGATACGTCTTGAGGTATAGGATTGATTGGTTGAGCGAAATATGCTGGTATAGGTTTGAACATGGCATTTTCAGGGCAGACATATGTACTTGCATTTTTGGAAAGGCACCGATATGTGGTGTCATATGTGGCCTACATACATACTCCGACCTAGCTTCATTTTATGGGCTTCGATACGCATGATGCAATCCTTAGAAAGTCCTAAGTAGACACTAATAAAGTAACTTTATTAAAGTAGCTTTAATAAAGTAAGTAGTAAACTAAGTCATGGTAGCTAATGATGACACAACCTTTTGGTTAGCACCATAAGAAATTGACAAGTGTCCCCTCATCATGATAAAGTACAAAGTGCTTTTCATGTTGGCTTGCCAAGAAGTTGATGAGTGTCCTTCATGATGATGGTTACTTTTTGCCTTTTGAGGTGGCACTCTAGGTAGATGACACCTAGCCCCTGAGTCCGGGGAATCCATCGGTCCACGGTCCAATCGAATACTTGATTTTCTCAAACACCGAACCCGGGAGTCAAGGGAATTCATCAGTCCTCTCTTCCCTTGACAAGTAAAAGGTGCCACCTAAGAGAGAGAGAGAGAGAAGACAAATTACCTGATGACATATGGCTTGCTCTCTAATCTTGTGACACTTGGCAAGCTAAGAAGAGATCACATTGCTTTATTAAATCACAACCTTCTATCCCTCTTTAAGTGGATTTCGGCCAGCACATAAAGAAAGCCAAAAAATCATGAAAAGATGGAAAGAAGAGAGAAAAGGTGTGAATAGTAAAATTTCTTGAGCTCCGGAGCGGATTTCATCCCTGTAACGCTGTTATCGTCTAGTAAACTCTTCTAGAAAGTTGTTCTACTGATTGAGAGCCTCATTTTTGTTGTCTTAGTTTCCTAATCTGAGGTGTATCATCTAGCTAGCTGGGGTGCTGCCAGAATCCTGACCCGATTGAAGAATCGTGATGAGTTAAGCCTCGACATCATTTTGAACTGAGTATCTTGAGGTTTTGTTGAGTTTTCATATTTATCTTATTTTCAGTCAGACCTAGAACCTTGGAAAGAAGATGATTTTGGCGTTTTTGAGGTTAGAAATGGATTCTATATGCCATATTGTGTGGGAATAGATTGTGAACATTATTTTAGAAGGGTTGGATTGAAAACCCAAAGATTGAAATCAAAGTAGTAGTGCTACCAGATTTCGTTATCTGGAAGCAGTCTGCTTGTGACGAATTTTTTAGTGATCCCCTTTAAGCTTTAATTTTATAGGTAATACGTACTTTTTGGATCAGTATATTAAGAGAAGAATTTTTGAAGTTAGTTGTTCCCATATTGCATTTCTAGAAATCAAATTGTTAGTGGTGAAATTTTGGAAAACTAAACCTTGATCAAAATTTATGAAACTTTCCAAATGGCAAGTAGACATCAAAAGATTTAATTTGATATATAATATTTGTCATTTTGGTTTGTATATTGTGAGATATGATTTGTTGAAGTTTAGGAATTGAATATGGAAAGATTCCTAAGATAGGGTTGTTGCTCGAGGTTTTCTGGAACTTTATGTCATAATGGGTAGCAAGATATATTTTTCCATTAATATAGAGTTAAAGAGGGTTACATAAAAAAATGGAATCATCCAATTTGGAGTTCCCTAGAAAAAGTTATAAATCCTAGAAATCAAGTTATTCAAACCGAGATGATTTTGTGGCAGTAAGGGTAAAATAGGAATTCTAGAGATGCACATTTCTAGGTGATTGTGGGATCCATTTTTCCCATAAAATAGACTTAATAAGTGACAAATAGGTCTTTGAACTAACTAATTTAGACATTTGTAGAAAAAGATATGAATTTTCAAATTAGTTGAAAATTTTGCCAACTTTTGGGAAAATGTGCGAAAATAAAGAGTAAAGATAATTTGAGCAAGTATGGGCACAAAGATTAGAGACAGGTCCTAAAGGCTAAAATAACTCATTGGATATTCATTTGCCATGGGTCTAATGATGTGGTTATATATCTAAGGCCATGAGGCGACAAAGAGGAAGCAACTTCAGTAGTTAGAAGAAAAGGTACAAAAAGAGGACTTAAAGACAAAAGGTAGTGAATTTACCCTAGTTGCGTGTATTGATACGTATGCTTGTGTGTTGACGGGCATGATTGCTTACTTGTCATTGTCTAACATAGTTGAATGATTGAAGCTTTGTTTTATATTGATGTTATGGCTATATGTAAGAAATGTGAAGCATTAAGCATACATGTATGTCATTATGTTAACATGGGCCTATATAAAGCAAGTATATCATGCACTAGCATTTATCTTACATGCATTGTTTGGTATTGTTTGCTATTGAGATATCCCCAAATCTCACCCTCCCTAAACCAACCATATAGGCACATAAGCACAAAAGAGGAGTGTAGGATGATGTGCCAGGTGAAGAAGTTGCAAAGAAGAATTGGAGATTATTATGTGCTAATCGTCATATATAAAACAATGTTAGAAGTGATTAACTGTATAATCTGCATGACGGATAAATTATTTCGTAAGCGTGAAATTGAACTGGAATGGGTAATCACAGAGTACGAGCCCATTAGTTAAGTAATTCAAGGAATTGATAAGTTGAGAAAAACCTTGATAATAATGAATGATAGAATTGAAAAGTCAAAGTAAATAGTAACCTAGTAGATACGGGTATGAGCTCCGGAGAATTTGTTGCCAAGCAAGCCTGTGACCCAGATTCCAACAAAATTCTTTAGTTAAGTATGGTTAGGCAAGAGTAATATCGAGATGGGTAACCCCCGGTAAGTACCCTAGAAATTTGAAACCTCTTAATTAAAGGTTTGAGTACCATGAGGTATGAAGGATGGTGATCCTTAAGGATGCCATGAGATTGTTAGAATAAATATGGTAAAGGATGAGAATAGGCTTGAATCTGATTTAAGTTGAAATAGTGTTTAGGTCAAAAAGTTACTCAGGTTACACTATGATTCTAATACATGAATGTATGAACCCTGTGAACCTTGTGAGTATGCTGAGCTATCAGTAATGCTTGAGGATATTGCCTGAATCTTATGAGAATATAATAGAAAGTATGAATCATGATGATCTTAGCATACTTATTGGGTATGGCTGAGGTTCTAGAATTAGGTTGATGAACCTAAAAGTTGGATAGTCATCCAAAGGGTTGCTACCAACTGAACTGTGACCTAAGAATCAAACAATAATTGAATTGATCCTTTAGGCATTTGAATTGATGTGAATGAATTGAGGTACTTGAATATGGTACAGATGGCAATGAGGTTCTTGAAGGTTGCTAGCTGCTAAGCTAGCATAGGGAAATATCTTAATCATAGAATATTCCTTTAGAAAGAAAGAATGAAAGTAGAAGGAATGAATGAGGAAATAGTACTATGGCGAACTAAGAGAAAGAATGAATATGTCTATCATTCCACTAACTCAAGGTTATACTAGGAGTCGATCAGTGGACGGTAGCCAATGTGTTGAAAGGTATGAGTAGAATCCTCCCAGTTAAGAGATGTATAATATATTGCTTGGAGCTGGACTGAATCCAAATTCTATACAGAATGACTATATATGAGATGATAGAATTAAAGAAAGAAAATTATAGAATTGCTAGAGAAAAGGGTTTTTGTGACCTAGTAAATCACAATGGGGTGCTCTAGTGCTATTTGTAGAAAGAAAGATGAGGAAGGGAATTAAGAAAGAACATGCTTGACAGTATAAAGGAAAGCAACTGTTGGTCTCGTATCTTATGTAATGGTTTTGCATGTATCTGTAACCCATCGAATATATTAATGTTATGAATATATGGTAGGTAGTAAGACCTACAGGCCAGTATATCCTTAAGATGTCAGACCTGATAAGCATTTAATGAGAAGCCCTAAGTCCTAGTGGACCAGTATGTCCATAGGCTGGCAGAAGCATTTCATATGAAGCCTTAAGTCCTATTAGACCAGTGTGTTCATAGGCTAGCAAAATGCATTCAAAATTAGAAGGGCACAAGCCCATGGTCATTTGACCAAGAATACCATACATCATCCTGAAGAGTTACAAAGCTTGAGAATTATGGATAGTGTCCTAGAATGGCTGGAAGGCTGGAATAGAATGAACTGTGTTTCCTGAGAATCTCTCGATGGACTGTGTGTCCTGTGAATTCTAAACTTGACTGATAAGGTCTTGTGAATGAATATGAATGCTAAAATTGACTGGTTAGGTCTTGTGAATGAACATGAGTGCTGAACTTGATCGGTTAGGTCTTGTGAATGAGTATGAATGTTGAACTTGACTAGTAAGGTCTTATGAATGAATGTGAATGCTAGAGAATGACAGTTTGTTTTTCATGCTTCGTGAACATTACATAAAGGTATGAATAGCTTGAGTAGCAAGAGTGGAGCCTAGAATGATATAGAATAAATGACCTTCTAGAATAGTTGTCTGGTTCCTGAGTATTTGTGAAAATTTTGAACTGACCAATAAACTTTTTATTTTCGTGAATTATATGAACTGAATTGTGAACAAAATTTTCCAATAAAGGACCTTTTCAACAAAATTATAGACCAATTTATAGTGGTCATTTTTTAACTTTGTTATCTCAAAAGAAGGGATCCTCAGAGGAACCCAGAATAGTGGGAGCAGTACAAAACTAGAAGAGGCCAGAAACTATTGTAGAAATACTCAGTTTGTTGGGTCTTGGCAGATCAATACAGAATTTTTCTTGGAATCGATTTGCCATTGATAAAGCTCATTTGAAAGAAAGAATTGAAAGAAAGAATTGCAGAAAGAATTTCTTAAGTGGGATGATGTCTACTAGAGGATTTCAGAGGGCTGTAGGAGGGTTGAAACTCACACTAGTATTGAATATTCCTAATCTTAGAATGCAACCCATGTGTGGTCTACAAAGAATGCATAAGGCAACCTGTGTGGTTTGTAAAGAATTGTGACCCGTATGGTTTGTTGCGAAGTGACCAGTATAGTCTGCAACAGAATAAGAAAGAAAGAAAGGATTAGGATATGTCCTGGTGAAGCAGCACCGAATGGTGGCATGTACCTCTCAATAGTTGAAACATCACTAGATGAATTACTCCACTTGTGAATTGAGCTGGCAGCGATCATGGTTTCTTTGAAAATGTAATAGCACTACTTTCACTACTACAAAAAATGCTTTTAACGTCCCTTTATTGGGCCTTTTAATGTTTGAAAACAAGGGGACGTCTAGCTGAGCAATGTAAAAAAAATTGTCAATAATGTCCGTAAAATAAGGGACGTCCATAGGCTGGACTTTAGACGTCCCCACTTCAAACTGGGGACATCTAAAGTGTTTTTTTAAAAAAATCATTTATATTACAGATCTAGACTAAACAGTGTTTAAAACCAAAAATTACAGATCATCGTCAATAAAATTATAGATCTAGTATACGAACTCCAAATCCAAAATCTACACAATAATAACTCTAAAGCTAAAATCTCATAGGCAGAAGATGAAAATAATAAGAGGAATCAATTGCAAAAAACTTACCTCCTTCTATTATTGAAATTCATTTTCATGTAATAATGAATAGAGAAGATCGACAGGGAGAGATGACCCTCATTTTCTTGGCGGGAATGTGGCCATGAAGCATATTTCAGGGTCTCGATCTACAAACCATAACAATGTGAGTTAGAAGATAAAATAGAAGGGAAACCCAAAGAAAAAAGAGAAAGAAGATAAAATAATAAAAAACTGTAAGAGAACATAACAGATATGGATCGAGGTGAAAAAAAGAGAGAGAAAGGAAGAAGTAAGAGTAAAAAGAGCATATAAAGAAGAAGAAGCAAGAGTTAAAAGGCGTGGCGGCAATAGCTCTCCTTGTGTTTGCAGCGATGGGAAGAGAAAGATGAGAGCAAGAGTAGTATAAAACTGACAGTAAAATTGATAAATAAAGACTGTCAGTATAAATTTGAATTGTTTTTTATGTCCCTAATTTGATTTAGAGATGCCTAAAGTTGTCCAATTATTTTATTTTTTATTTTAGATATCCCCAATCTAAATGGGGATGTCTAAAGTCACACTTTTGACGTCCCTATATAGATTGGGGACGTCTAAATTTTAAATTTTTTTCTTAAATTAGGGACCCCTTTGGTGTCCCTAATATATATTAAGGATGTCGAAATGGCGTCCCTAATATATATTAGGGACGCCGAATGGTGTCCCTAATTTTGAAATTAGGGACCCCAAAATGGCGTCCCTAATGATACCTACATCAGGGACACCATTTTGGCGTCCCTAATAATATTAGGGACGTCAAAATGGCGTCCGTGATGGGCGTCCCTAATATATATTAGGGATGCCAAAGGGTGTCCCTAATTTTAAATTTTTTTTTAACTTTAGACGTCCCCATTATAAGTGGAGATATCTAAAGTGTGACTTTAGACGTCCCTATTTAGATTAGGGACATCTAAAGTAAATTTGTTTTGTTTTTTATTTTTTGCAAGCTCACATTAGGCATCCCCAGTGGATTTGGGGACGCCTTAAGTAAGGTTTAGGCATCCCCAGTCAAACTGGGGACGCTTAAAGCTATGCAATTCTCACTTATAAGTATGAATATTCCACTGGTTATATTTTTGGTGTCCCTTTTTAAAAAGGGGACGTCCTTTAGGATAATAATATGTATATTCTATAGTAGTGTTTGTATAGTGAAATTGTGAAACATTTCATCCACAAGAATTTTGAATAAGTGAAAATCAGAAAAGTATAATATGAGACAACATAGATGAATGAAAAAGCAGAGACATGACTATCGTCATTGATTCTTTGAATTGAGAAGTGGTGCAACTGATGGTCATGATTATATGGGAACAAAAACTAATAGAAGGGCTTAGAAATCTGAACTTGTAAAGTAAGATAGTACTTGCTAGCTATAGTGCTAGACAGGATAAAAGAAGTTTGAGAACTTGAATTGAAGAAGCTCAAATATAGGATAAACGGGCAATGTCTATTAGAATAGAATAGAAATAGAAATTGAATTGAATGAGAAAACCTCTAGAATTTGAGGTATTGGGAATTTGGAGTGTCCTCTAGAATTTGAGATGACCTCTAGAATTTGAAGTGTTGATAGACCTCTAGAATTTGAGGTGTCAAACGGAGTAGAAGTAAAGAAATAAAACCCTCTCTATAATGATCCTTTTAAAGTATTATTACTAATCAAACTAGTAGCAAATTTCGAGGACAAAATTTATTGAACGAGGGGAGAATTGTAATATCCTAAATTTTGGGCCTAGGACTTTGAGGATAAGGCTATATCAGGCAAACTACAAGCCCAGTTTGAGAAGAGTCCCAAGAATGTCAAGAGATAGAAAGACTCTAGTCGACTATGTGATTCGGTCCTACCCGATAGAGGGCCCAGCATGAGTAGGCAATTGGATCAAAGTTTTGGTGTAGATGTGCACAGGACACATATGGTGCCATTGGGTTGGTAGAAAGACGCCACCCAGATATGTCTTGAGGTATGGGACTAATTGGTTGAGTGAAATATGCTGGAGTAGGTGTGCACATGGCATTTCAGAGCAAGCATGTGTGCCCAACGTTTTTTGAAAAACACCGGTATGTGGGGCCTACATACATACTCTGACTTGGGTCAGCTTGTGGGCTCTGATACGCGTGATGCAATCACTACTACAGAATAATGATACTACTACCCCAAAAGACGTCCATTTTTAAAATAGGGAAGTAAAAAATAAAGGCGGTGGCATTTTCGTAAATATAGGAACATAGTGAAACACTTTAGGCGTCCCAAATTTAAATTGAGATGCCTAAAGTTCAATTTAAGAGTCCCAAATTTAACCTAAGACGTTTAAAGTCTCTTCTTGAGGGGTTTAGGCATCCCAAATATTATTGGGTTGTCTAAAGTGAAATGTGTTAGAATGGGCTGGCACCCAAGAGAGGGGGGTGAATTTGGTGTAAGATAAAAACTTAAGACCTTTAGAAAAATTTTTGTATATTAATGAAAATAGTAAGTATAAAACTAATGAATCATAAATCAACAGTTAGATTATATATGTTGGAAACGTAAGAGCTTAGGGAAGAGAATATGCAAACTGTGATATATCCTAGTTCGGTCTAATCTGTGATGGCCTACGTCGAGCCCCCAACTCCTCCTAATATTTTAAAATCCACTATCTTCTTGTTTAATCCAGGTACAAGAAAAGTCTTTACAAACCCATAAGTTTAGCCGGGCACTTGTGAAGCCTTTTATAAATCTCTCTTTGAGATACTCCCCCTAACTGCAAGTCTTACAAGTAAAGTATTCCTGAAGACCTTCCTCTCCTACTTACATCCTTGTAAGTCTTACGAGCAGCAACGTTCTCTACTGCTTACACCTTGTAAGTCTTACAAGTAGAAAGTCTTAATGATTCTCTCTACAGCTTTCCAGTAAGAAAATCAACTCACTCAAGGTTCCTCTACCTTGAGATCAATTCAGAAATCTAGTTGAAAGTGTTTACAGACTCTTTCACTTAAGTACAATACACACAATCACTCTCTCTATGATAAGTAATATAGAAATTGCAGAACAGAGAGTGTTTAGGTCGAAGTAGATAACTCATGATATTCATATGTTGGCTTCGTTGCTGTATTCTCTGTTGTTTTTTCTTCTATAAATGTTACCATATTTATAGATGAGTTGTAGAAGATAATTGTTGTAAGCATTCGTCCATTGGAGTCCCATTGCTTTCTTTGACCATTGAGTGTATTTGAATAACGAGCCACTGTCTGTTATAGAGCAGAGCATCCCGTAGAGGAGCAGGATGTGAGCGTTTGGATATCTGACAGTTTTTTCATTATGATCTGTACGTCACATTGTGGAGTGGTATGAAGATGTTTGAATATTCGACAGTCTTTCGTGGTGTGTCAGTTTCTTGTCGTGGTAGGTAGCCGGCATTCGGCATGTAATGATGAAGTTCACTGTAATTGACTTTCTTATTTGAATATGCAATCTGAAAGTTTAATATCCTATTTCACACTTGAAATATATGTTACTTAACATTTAGATATGATAATAAGTGAAAACGTAAAGAATAAACAACATTTAATCATATTCGGATTGTTCGTTGTGAGTCAGCTGTGTTTTGCTTCTGACAGAGTCTCGCTTGAGTGCTCCAAGGCCTCACTCAAGTGCATCTTCATATTTCCTCTTCTGCTTCTGTTTTTGTGTTGCATTTCCGCATGATTTTGAGAGAGTGCATTTTCACACTTGCAAGTGATGTGAGTCCTCACTCGAGTGCATTAGTATATCTCAGCTTGATGCTTTGTTTCTGGACAGCAGTTGCAGTTAAATATTCAATAGTGCATTTTACACTTCCGAAGTTTTACGTTCTCACACGAGTGCAGTATGGCTCACTCGGGTGCATTTCATATTTTCATGTTTTGGCTTCCTATTGGGCAAACACTTGCTGCTCTTCACTCGCAGGACTTGAGTGCAATCCTTCTTCTCACTCAAGTGTTACCAGTCATGCTTGAGTGCTCTTCCCGTTTCTCTGGTCATATTTCTTCTCGGGTTAACACTTTCATGTCAACACTTGCATAACTCATGTGCAAACCTTCACTTCACTCTAGTACATAGTCACTTCTGGACAACACTCGCACCAAAATATCAAGAGTGCATTTTTGTGCTCGTGAGTGATGTGGGGCCATGTCAGACTCAATTTATTCATTTGATTCTAAATATGGAAAATGATGTATTATAAGAAAGCACTTGTTATATACATTACAATGCAAAAAGAATCAGCTCCACATTCCTTGTATTCTAAAAGTTATGATTGAAAGAGTGTCTATCGCATTAGATCACACAAGCATCAATTTCCAGAAGGCATAGCTCCTAGAATATAACTTAAAATTAGGCAAATTATGTATCCGTGGAAAGATCTTTGAGTATAATTTCATATGGCACTAGTTTCATCTCAATCCGATATGTCATTTGTGAGTTATGTCTAAAATACCGAACCTGTCTTGAAAAGTGACGGTGATTTCAGTGTCATATTCCATGATTTGTATCTCTTTCATCTGAGCTTCTTTCAATGTAATATTAGTGCACATTTTTCGTGTTTTGAGTCTTCTTTAATATGCCATTGGTTTCAGGTCAATCTGACATGTGGTTTGAGAGATATGACCAAAATACCGGACCTCTATCAGGGGGAACAAAAAACATATCTGAACAGAGTAGCCCCGATACTCGAGTATGTTCATCCTGCACTCGAGTGCAACACATTTAACACTTGAGTGTTGAGCACACACTCGAGTGTAATTCCTCTAGAAATGCCATAATTCATATATAAGTCATATTAGCTTTGTATTAACCCATTCCAACCATCATTTGATGATCAAAACCTCCGGTATCATTATAGAAACCTCCCATATCACTTCTAATAGCTTGAATCTTGATATTCTCACTAGATATTGTAATTTCTTCTTTCTTCAAAATCTTTCTTCTTGATGATCATTCTCCATAACCAAATCAAGATATGTTTTTTATTTTCTTGACTACCTTTAATCTTCTTCTTTCTTTGCCTGACTAATCTACAAGATATGTAACATTAAATATAGTAATTAGTCAAAGAAATACATTATATAAACTTTTTGCCCTTATCATTTCACATCTATATTTGCAAACATCAAAACTAATCTTATATAACAAAATGAGAGTATATTTTGGCGTCCATCATATATATATATATATGGGATGCCATTTTTGCGTCCCTGATGATATTAATTGATAAATATATTAGGGATATCAAAGGGCGTCCCTCATTCCAGTTTAGGCATCCCAAAAATATTTGGGATGCCCAAAAGTCTATTTTAGATGTCCCAAATATTTTTGGGACATCTAAATCTCTCATGAAGGAATTTTAGGCGTCCCTAAATTAAATTTGGGACATTAAAAACAATTCAAATTTAAATTTACAGTGTTTATTTTTTTTAGTTTTACACTCTTACGTTTATCTTTCTCTTCTTCTTGATTTAAATGGAACCACTACCACCACAAGAAGAACCACTGCCATTGCGCCTTTTAACTCTTGCTTCTTTTTCTTTATATTCTCTTTTTACTTTTGCTTCTTCTTTTTTCTAAAATCATTATTTATTTATCAATTACACCCAAATTCAAAAAAAAAATTGAATTACTTTAGACGCCCCAAGTTCGAAAAGGGACGTCTAAAGTCCCCAGTTTAGACATCCCTTTTTGAATTTGGGACGTCAAAAGTAATTCAAAAAAATTAATTTTTCTTTTACTCTAGATGTCCTAAATTCAAAAAGGGACGTCTAAAGTTGGTTAAAAAAATTTGAATGACTAAAGTAATTCAAATCCCTTTTTGAATTTGGAACATCTAAAGTCATTCAAAAATTTACTCATGTCAATCTCTTGAAGTTTCTTCTTCCACCACCACTCTCTCTCAGTCCCTCTCACAACCGTCACTCTCTCTTGAAGGTCGTCCTCCTCTCTCTCCACCACCATCATCTGCCGTCTTCCTCTCCACTGTTAAAGCTTGTCACCATCATCCTTCCTCGATCTCGATCTTTGACGCCGTTGGCTCCTCATCCCTCCCTCTCCCGTCGTTGCCTCCCTCCTCCCTCTCCCAATGTTTCCAAAAGTTATGGTTAATTAATTTTTTTTATGAACTAAGTTCTAAACTAGGATTATTGTTGATGCATTTTTTTGGTACTGGCATTTAGATTTATCATCATCGTAGTTATGTAATAGACATCTTTCAGACACTTTGTGGTGATTATTGTACATATAATTAGATAGTAAGAGTTGTTGTTGTACATAGTATTAGGTTGTTGGATAGCACTGATGTTTCCTACCATATAAGGGACATTGTGGTTTATGAATAATTCTTCAATCTTGTTTCTGCAGTTTTCATTTGCTTGGCAGTGAAGAATATAAATGGCTATTTAAAAAAAAAGAAAACTTTTATTGTCCGTAAAGAAAAAGGGACGTCTAAAGTCCAGACTTTAGGCATATATTTATTTACGGACGTTATTGCTATTTTTTACTACATTTCTCATATAGACATCCCCCTATTTTTAGACTTTAAAAGGCCTAAAAAAGGGATGTTATACATGTTTTTTGTCATAATGAATCCTGAGTAAGTCTTGAGTTGTAATACCCCGAATTTTGAGACTCGAGGCTAGAGAATAAGCCTGAGATTAGTGATTGATAAGCCCCGGTTTAGCAAGATCCCAAATTGTGATTAAGGGTTAATGACTTCAAAAGTGGATGTGGTTAGTGATAAATAACCCTTTTGGAGAATATGATGTGATTTGTGTGTGTTGTGAGCAGCGCCAAAACCCTGTATTTGAGTTCAATTGTGGATTAACATCCAAATTGACTTAGAATAGAGGGAAGAATTGAATGGGGTATTGTGTTGGAAATGGTGTCATAGTGTGTTTTGATGTCATTGAAATTGGTTTGGAACTTTGGAATGGAAAAGTTGCAATGTTAGGTTTTGAAATGTGAATTGTGTTGACATGTTGAGATTGTTGTGAAAACATGTCAATGAGATGTGAATTTTATTGATTTGGTTTTTCCAATGGATTCCTTGTGAAAATTTATGTGGGATGATGTTTGGTATGAAAATGGAACCAATAGAAGCAAAGATGCAAAATCTGAAATTCTGTCCAGTGAAACTCTATTCTGGGCAGTCAGTTTGTGTGAACTTTTTGAATGACCAAATGGTATCTAAAAATTATGAAACTTTCCAGTCTTATATTTCACATCTCAAGCTTCAAAATGGACATATAATTTGTGCCATTTCGTTTTGTGAACTAGGAGATATGACTGTCCAAAGTTTGGGATGGAAACTGAACTCTGTTTTGGGGCAGTGATGTGTTTTATGTAATTCTGGAATTTTGTGGTAATTTTGGGTAATGGCCTACATTTTTCATATAGATAAGACTTAAATATCTTTCATTTGGTTTTGGGATCAACTCATTTCGATATTTCTAGAATTAGTTATGATTTTTCAAAGTTTGGGCAGAAAATCTGCCAGAAAATCCGAAAATAGGAATTATGTCATCATCAAGATAAAACATGACATCAGCATGGAATTAAAACATATTGCCTCATCTTCTTCAGTCATTTTCCGTCATTTTTCTTGCAACATGAGAGAGAGGAGCTGGTTTGGTTTCTAGAGAAAGAAGGAGCAAGAAATTTCAAGGTAAGGCGATTCATCCTATGATTTAGCTCCTAACCGGTGCAATACTTCTCCTAAACTTCTACTCTATGTAATTTAAGGTGCTGAAGAAAGAATTTTGCTGATTGAAAATGAGTTAGGGTTCAGCCATTTTAGGGAAAAGCCAGAGGGAGCTTGAGGTAACTTCTGAAACTTCAACCTTTGATTGTTCTAGCTGCTTTGGAAAATGGGTTGACCTAGGTGTTATGATGCCCAAATTGATACTAAATGGTATTTCTAACCCAATGTAATGGTTAATAAAGTGATTAGGAGTAGAAAGAAACACATCTGTGAAGTCGAAACCGAAAAACCCCATTTTTTCCCAAGGAATTGAGAACTTTGGCCAAGGATAGTTTGGAGGGGTTAGAGATAGATTTTCAATGATTTGATGATTCCATTGAGTTCAGGAGTGAAAATTAGGTAGGGTTCAGTTGGTCACTTTTTCGGAAAAGGCCGAAAAAGTATAATTACGAAAACGCCACTAGAACCCTTAAAGTGGGGCTGCCAAGGGTAAATTTTTAAATTGACATTGAATTTGATAATTTTGAGTTCAGAAATGGATTCCTTGGGCGAAAATATATTAGTATAGCCCATGTCAAAATTTCAAGAAAAGTACAGCTGGGCCGGGTATGGCAAGGCTAGGCCGGGTCCCCGACGGTGTTTTAGTAATTTTTCAATATAGCTTCATATAACCCCCAGAAATACTATGGAAGTGTCTAAATAGTACATTTGACATTGTAGGATCGAATATGAATCCCCAAGTTGCTGGCACGCAAATCAAGGAGAAAAGATTAGAGGTAAGGGACTTACCTTACTTGCATGTATTTGATATCTTTGCTTGTGTAGTGATGTATGTGATTGCTTTACTTGATTGTGTAGAGCATATTTGAATAAATGAAGCTCTATTTCTATTTTGCTATGGCCATAGTTTTGTTACATAAAACATTGAGCATACAGAAATGTCATTATGGGGCATGCATCTAGATAAAGCTAACATGTCATACACATAGCATCTATCATGCATGCATTATGGTATCTATTTTCTACTGAGATTCTCTCGAATCTTACCCTCCCCTACCTACAATTTAGACAGGGCAAGTGGCTCGTGGAGGGAGCAGCTAGGACTCCTTTGAGATGAGAGTTGCTAGTTGGTTATCAATGAGTTGTGAAGACTATATATGATTCGGTTGAATATAGGGTTATGAATTTGAGATGAGATTGTGTAATCCCCATTTGAAGAATTGTAATGGGTAATTGTGCCCTGTGTATCTTTAGCGAAGGTATATAGATGGGATTGCCGGGATGATTATGTTGTGCACTTTGATATTTATATGAATGTGATTTATATTCAGTAGTAATTGTATTCAAAATGTGAATATGAGATCAAGTTTATAAATGAATTAGAAAGGTATTTGTGAAAACCCCGTCATGTGATGGGTTAGTAAATGTTATTTGATTATTATTGGTCTCTATTTCATTTTAATCGCGTATTTCAGATATAATTTGGAAGAGGTTACTTGAGTAGATACCGATAACGTAACTTTATTAAAGTAGCTTTAATAAAGTAAGTTATGATAGCTAATGAAGACACAATTTTGTGGTTGGCACTAGAAGAAATTGACAAGTGTCCCCTCATTATGACAAAGTACAAAATGCCTTTTGTGTTGGCTTGCCAAGAAGGTGACAAGTGTCATTTATGATGAGGGTTACTTTTTGCCTTTTGGGGTGGCACTCTAGGAAGATGACACCTAGCCCTTGAGTCCAGGTGCAATCCCTGAATTTTAAGACTTGAGGATAGAGAATAAGCTTGAGATTAGTGGATTACTAAACCCCGATTTAGTAAGATCCCAACTTGTGATTAAGGGTTAATGACTCCAAAAGTGAATGTCATTAGTGATAAATGGACCCTTTTGGAGAGTATGATGTGAACAATGATTCGCATGCGTTGTGAGCAGTGCCGAAACCTGTATTTAAGTTCATCATGTGTCGAAAGGTAGTTTTGAAAACCCCATCATGTGATGGGTTAGTAAATGTTATTTGATTATTATTGGTCTCTATTTCATTTTAATCGTGTATTTCGGATATAACTACGGAGGGGGTTACAGTAGCTCTGTTTCTAGTTATGCTATGGCCATGAGTATGTCGTTGAAACATTGAGCACACATATATGTCATTGTGTGAACATGAGTTTTGTATTGCAAGCATGTCATGCATTAAACACTTATCTTACATGCATATTGGTATTTGTTTCCTACTGAGATTCTCTCGAATCTCACCCTCCCTACCAACATTTTAGACAGGGTAGATGGAATCAAGGATGGAGCAAGCAACCATGGGTGGCGATGACTCCTTTGGGTTGTAATCTTGTGATAGTTGGTTATCAATGCATGTTTGGGATTAAGTATATTTGGATATTTGGTTGGATAGGTCGGGATGTGTATTCGGATGATTTTATTTGGTATGTATTTTGAATAAGTTATTGGATGTTTGTATATGTATTCGAGTTGAATTATGTAATCCCCATTTGAGTAATTGTAATGGGCTAATGTGCCCTTTGAAAACCAATGGCAAAGGTATGAACCCCGGGATGATTATGTTGTGCACTCTGATATTAGTATAATTGTGATTTATCTTCGCATAGTAATTGTATTCAAAATTTGAATATGAGACCAGGTCAATTAGCTTTTGAAAAGTATTTGTGAAAACCCTATCTATAGATGGGTTTGAAAAGTAATTGTATTCAAAATCGCGTGTTTCGGATATAATTACGGTAGGAGGTTAAACCGGGGAATTCACTGATCGTCGGTCCAGCTGAATACTTGACTTTGTCGAACACCGAACCTGAAAGTAAGGAGAATTAATCAGTTCTCCCTTCCCCTGACAAGTAAAAGGTGCCACCTAAGATAGAGAAAAAGAGGACAAATTGCTTAATGACACATGGCCATCTTGCACTCTAATCTTGCGACACTTGGCAAGCTAAGAAGAGATCACATTGCTTCATTAAACACACTACCAACAACCAAAGATATGTGGGATGCTCTTGAGATTGCTTACGAAGGTACATTTGGAATAAAAGAAAATATAGTCAATACTCTAATTATAGAGTATGATCTGTTTTGGATGAAACCTGGAGAAAGAATCTTAGAATTCAAACTCAGATATACTCATCTTGTTAATCAACTATTGGCACTTAGAAAAACATTTGATCGAAATTCCCAGGTAAGTTATGTTAGGATCGGCAGGCACAGCGAAAGAATTTTAAAATTTTACCGATCCTAATCGAGGATCTATCAACGGCGTTTAAATCGGGTTAGAAAGAACCCGTACCTTTTTAAACTAGGGTGTTCACGATCTCTAGGAGCCAACACGTTAGGTTCGCTCCCTCTACTAGTATCCACACAAATGCTCTCCAACCAAGACTGCGTGCTAGCACCTCCAATGTTTTTTAGGGTTTCCCTTATGGCTCTGAATTCTCATGCGCGTATGAGTACATCTGCTCTATCAAGTTTATAACCTATGAGGGCTATATTTAAATTTCAAAATTAATCATCATTAATTTTGAAATTAATCAACAAGTAATTATCTTGATGAGTTAATTAAATAAATTCAATTTAAATTAAATCTGTCCAACAGTTTTAATTTAACCTATTTATTTAATCCAAATAAAGAGCCATTAGATTTAATTTATCTTCATAAATTAAATCTGAGATACTATATCTCTATCACATTAGTTATTAAATTTAATGTATCTTAATAAATTAAATTTAAAACTAACACAATATAATAATATCATATAATATATAAACATATATATAATATATAAGATACTTATTTTGAAAATATATATCTATATAATATTATTAACGAATTTTATATTATATATATATAAATATAAAATTCGTCCACTCTAAATTAAACATTATCTCGTGTTGGGCCATTTTTGTGTGCGACCCTGTATGCCCATATGAAGTTGGCAATGGGCCAATAACTGTACTAACCCAAAAGTTGCAAGCGGCTTCTAGCAAGACATTACGACTACCCAATTCATATGAGGATCGTTATCACGATGCATCCTGTCATACAACCATGTCATGTCCCTTTTGTCACACGATATATCAATCAAGGATAAGGCATGGATAATGTCATCTTCTTGTTCCTGACCATTACTTTCTCGATTCTTGAGTAGCCTGACAATAGAAATGGAAACTCCTTTCCATTGTAGTATGGCCATACATTTCTCAAACTCACTCATCGAGGGGCCCAGTAATATCTCTCTACTAATGTGAGGGACAAATTTCATCTTGATCATTCATATTCCTCTACATGAAAGACCACTAAGCCCAATCATAGCCTTTATCATCACCCGATCAAAAGTGACTTTTGACTAGTTCAAAGCTTAGCAACTCTCATGTAGGAATCTATGATGACCTCAGGCCTAAAGGCATTGTAACGTGGTTATACATGAGTAAAGCTTATGACTTGATCCATATAGCTTTCTCATAGTAGGTCGATCCAGCACCTTGTACTCTTACAAGTGCCTAAGAATTTGATTCGTATCTCCATATCTTATCAAAGTCATACTGGTCTTATTTCATCTCTGCTCTCACATAGATGACTGACCAGGGACATTTTAAGACAATCTTCATGAATTATCCAAGGATACAATTATCACAGTTAACATGCAAATAATATGATAACAGAATGGAGAAATTTCATTAAAATAATAATGTTCAAAATACAATGATTGGCCCTTATGGCACAATTTCCAACAAGTTAAAGTTCAAGAAGGAATTATAAGAGTTTGATGATAAAAAGAAAAGAGGAGCTACTCTTAAAGCCATCAAGGAAGCTGATTCTTTAGAAAATGAAGCTATCCTTGATGATGATGAAATGTGAATGATCATAAGGAAATTCAAGAAGTTCTATAGAAGAGGCCAAAAGAATTTCAAGAATTACCAAGGTGGACTGTAATACCCCGAATTTTGAGACTCGAGGCTAGAGAATAAGCCTGAGATTAGTGGATTGCTAAGCCCCGGTTTAGCAAGATCCCAAATTGTGATTAGGAGTTAATGGCTACAAAAGTGGACGTGGTTAGTGATTAATGAACCTTTTTAGAGAATATAAAGTGGATTGTAGTCACTTGTGTTATGAGCAACGCCAAAACCCTATATTTGAGTTCAATTGTGGATTAACATTCAAATTGACTTAGAATAGAGGGAATAATTGAATGGGGTATTGTGATGGAAATGGTGTCATGTTGTGGTATTTAATCATTGGAATTGTTTTAAATTGGATTGGACACATTGGTTGCAAAATTGGAAATGCTGTCCAGTGTGAATTCTGTCTGGGCAGTCTTATCGTGTGGATGTTTTGACTAGGAAAATGATGTCAGAAAATTATGAAACGTTCCAGTCTTATAGTTCACATCTCAAGCTTCAAAATGGACATATAATTTGTGCCATTTCATTTTGTGAACTGGGAGATATGACTGTCCAAAGTTTGAGGTAAAAAATGGACTCTGTTTTGGGGCAGTGATGAAATTTGTGTAATTCTGGAATTGTGTGGTGATTTTTAGTAATGGCCAATATTTTTCCTATAAAGAGGACTTAAATACCTTTCATTTGGCTTTGGGATCACCTCATTTAGATTTTTCTAGAATTAGTTATGATTTTTCAAAGTTTGGGCAGAAAATCTGCCAGAAAATCCGAAAATGGGAATTATGACATCATCTCATTAAAAGATGACATCAGCATGGAATTAAATATATTCTCATCTTCTTCAGCTATCATTTTCTGTCGTGATGAACCAGCTGAAACTTGTGAGAGAAAGTTGAGAGCTCTTAGAGAGAGAAAGAGGAGGAATCTCACAAGGTAAGCCGATTTCTCCGACGATCTAGCTCCTAACGCGTATAACCTTGCTTCTAAGCTTCTCTTTCATGTTCTTTAAGGTGTTGGAAGCTCAATTTCCATTGTTTAAAAGGGGCTAGGGTTCAGCCATATTGAGTAAAAGCCAGAGGGAGCTTGAGGTAACTTCCGAAACTTCAATGTTTGATTGTTCTGGCTGCTGTGGTTGATTTAATCGGTGAAATTTCACCGGATTGTCTTTGTTTGTAAATTTGGAAAATGGGTTGGCCTAGGTGTTATGCTGCCCAAATTGATACTAAATGGTAGTTCTAACCCAATGTAATGGTTAATAAAGTGGTTAGGAGTAGAAAGAAACGCGTTTACGGAGCCGAAACCGAAAAACCCCAATTTTTCCCAGAATACTTGAGAATTTCGGCCAGCTCTAGAAATGGGTCTTAGAGTTAGATTTTCAATGATTTGATGGTTCCATTGAGTTCAGGAGCGAAAATTAGGTGGGGTTACAGTTGGCCACTTTTTCGGAAAAGGCCGAAAAAGCATAATTACAAAAACGCCCCTGAAACCCTTAAAGTGGGGCTGCCAAGGGTAATTTTGTAATTGACATTGAATTTGATAATTCTGAGTCCGAAAATGGATTCCTTGGGCGAAAATATGTTAGAATAGCCCATGTCAAAATTTCAGGAAAAGTACAGCTAGACCGGGTACGGCGGGGCCGGGCCGGGTCCCCGGGGGTATTTTAGTAATTTTTCCATATAGCTTCATATAACCCCCAGAAACACTATGGAAGTGTCTAAATAGTATATTTGACATTGTAGGATCGAATGTGAAGCCCCGAGTTGCTGGCACGCAAATCGAGGAGAAAAGACTGGAGGTAGGGAACTTATCTCTCCTGCATGCTCTGATAACTGTATTAATGTGTTGATGCATGTTATTGCTTTTCTTGATTATGTGGAACATGTATGAATGATTTGAAGCTATGTTTCAATATATGCTATGGCCATATGTGTATCGTTCGAAGCATTGAGCTTATAGATTTGTCATTGTATGTGTGCATGAGTTATGTGATGCAAGCATGCCATGCATGAAACACTTATCTTGCCTGCATATTGATAATGTTTCCCTACTGAGATTCTCTCGAATCTCACCCTCCCTTACCAACAATTTAGACAGGGCAAGTGGCTCGTGGAGGGAGCGGCAGGACTCATTCGAGATGAGATTGTGTAACCCCCATTTGAAGAATTGTAATGGGCAATTGTGCCCTGTATATCTTTAGCAAAGTTATGTACCCGAGATTGCCGGGATGATTATGTTGTGCACTCTGATATTTATATGAATGTGATTTATCTTCGCATAGTAATTGTATTCGAAATGTGAATATGAGACCAAGTTTATAAATGATTTCGAAAGGTATATTTTGAAAACCCCATCATGTGATGGGTTAGTAAATGTTATTTGATTATTATTGGTCTCTATTTCATTTTAATCGTGTATTTCGGATATAATTACTGAGGGGGTTACATGGACCAAGCAAGAAAGAAAACATGGAGCAACAGATAGTATGCTACGAATGTGGAAAGCCTGGACATATCAAATCTGAATACTTTAAAAACAAAGACAAGAAGAAGCAGAAAAAGAAACCATACATATCATCCATATGGGGTGATAGCTCGTCGGATAAAGAAAGCGACAATGACGAAGTTGCAAATCAATGCTTAGAGGCCAAGGAAGAAGAATCAGACTCCGAGGTAAGTGGTTCTGAACTTATGGTGAGTTATTATCTGAATATAATGTATTGCATACTGAATTCATCAAGGTAGCTAAAGAAATGGTTAGTCATAAGAAGAAAATAAAGGAGTTAGAAAGTACTATCATATCATCATGTGTATTGTGTAAAGAAAAAGGCAAGAAAGTAATTGATTTAACAAAAACATTGAAAAGATTTACTAAAGGAAGTAAAACTCTTAAAGTAATTTTAAAATAAAATCTAGAATTAAATATAAATCTGATTAGGATAAAAACAAAGGGAAGAAGAAAAAGGGCAGTAAGACTTATCTAAGATATTTTAAGAACTCTGTGCATACATCAAATCCTTTTGCATTGTGTAGTTACTATAATAGGAAAGGCCATTATACTTCATCTTGTCATTTTAAAAGGGGAAAGATCATTGGTACGTACAAATCACTACTACAGAATATGAATTTTACGTCCCTAAAAGACGTCCCTTTTTAAAAAAGGGACGTAAAAAATAACGACGGTGGCATTTTTGTAATTATGGGTGAGAACTGAAAGCTTTAGATGTCCCCAATTTAAATAGGGATGTCTAAAGTGTGACTTTACAGGCTTTAGACGTCCCTATTTGAATTGGGGACGTCTAAAGTAAAAAAAAATTTACTTTAGACGTCCCCAATTCAAATAGGGACGTCTAAAGTCTGTAAAATTACACTTTAGACGTCCCTATATATATTAGGGACGTCTAAAGCTTTTTACAAATTTTTTTTTTAATGAGGGACGCCCTTTGACGTCCCTCATGTGAATATGGGGACACCAAAGGGCGTCCCTGTTGATACATCAGGGACGCCAAAATATTATGAGGGACGCCATCTAATAATAGGGACGCCCTTTGGCGTCCCCATATATATATGAGGGACGCCAAAAGGGCGTCCCTCATTAAAAAAAAAATCTTGACTTTAGACGTCCCTAATTTAAATAGGGACGTCTAAAGTCATGTCTAAAAAATAAAACTGAATAATTTTAGGCGTCCCTAAATTAAATTGGGGACGTGAAAAACAATTCAAATTTTTTCTGACAGTCTTTATTTGTCAGCTTTATACTAGTTTTACACTCATCTTTCTCTTCCCATCGCTACAAGCAAAGGAAGAGTCATTACCACCACGCACTCTTGCTTCTTCTTCTTCTTTATATGCTCTTTAACTCTTGCTTCTTCCTTTCTCTCTCTCTCTTTCACTGCCAGATCTGTTATGCTTTCTTACCATCTTTTGTTATTTTATCCTCTTTCTCTTTTTTCTTTGGGTTTCCCTTCCATTTTATCTTCTAACTTGTATTGTTATGGCTTGTAGATCAAAACTCTGAAATATGCTTAATGGCTACGTTCCTGCTGAGAAAACGAGGTTCATCTCTCCCTATCGTTCTTGTAGATCAAAACTCTGAAATATGCTTCATGGCTACGTTCCTGCTGAGAAAATGAGGTTCATCTCTCCCTATCGCTCTTCTCTGTTCATTATTATGAGAAAATAAATTTGAATAATAGAAGGAGATAGGTTTTTTGTAACTAATTCCTCTTATTATTTTCATCTTCTGCCTATGAGATTTCAGCTTTAGAGTTATTATTGTGTAGATTTTGGATTTCATATACTAGATCTGTAATTTTATTGACGATGATATGTAATTTCTGATTTTAAATACTGTTTAGTCCAGATCTGTAATATAAATGATTTTTTTAAAAAAAAAACACTTTAGACGTCCCAGTTTAAAGTGGGACTTTAGAAGTCCCCAGTTTAAACTGGGGACGTTTAAAGTGCTACAGTAACACTTTAGACGTCCCCAGTTTAAAATGGGGACGTCTAAAGTGGGACTTTAGACGTCCCCATTTTAAAGTGGGGACGTCTAAAGTGTCAGCGTGGCACTTTAGACGTCCCTTTTTAAAATAGGGATGTCTAAAGTTCAAATTTTAGACGTCCTTTTATCTACGGACGTTATTGTCATTTTTTACTACGTCGCTCACATAGACGTCCCCTTATTTTCAGACGTTAAAAGGCCTAAAAAAGGGACGTTAAAAACATTTTTTGTAGTAGTGAATGGGTTCCGAAAGGCACGCATGTATCAAAAGTAATTCATACTAATCACGAAGGACCCAAGAAAGTGTGGTTCCTAAAGCTTGATCATATTACTCTAGATATGTCTTAAAGCATCACGGGAAAACAAGTGGTACATTAATAGTGCATGCTTGACACACATGACTGGTGGCAGAGATAAGTTCACTATGCTAGAAACTAGAGAAGGAGGAAAGGTAACATTTGGAGGTAACCAATTTGGACGCATTACTAGAATTGGTGAAGTGGGAAAATCCGATGGTGTTCAAATCAATGATGTATATTACATTGAAGGATTATGCCACAACCTCCTAAGTGTGAGTCAAAGCAATGACAAAGATAACTAGGTAATCTTTGATTCAGAAGAATGTATGATAATAAACAAGAAGGATCTACTGCTTAAGGAATAATCCATCAAAGCAAAGATCCGAGCTCAAAGGGATGGTAACTATTACACTATTGATTTAAATTCAAATTCTTCTAAAAATTGTTTTCTCAGCAAATCAGAGGAGAGTTGGTTATGGGATAAGTGTCTAGCTTATGTTAACATGAACCAACTTGACAAACTAATTAGAAAAGATTTAGTTGTTGGTCTTCCTAAACTTAAATTCAAAGATCACATGATTCATGATGCGTGTCAAAAAGGAAAACAAACTAAATCTTCTTTCAAAACAAAGTATGAGATTTCTACTTCCAAGCCTTTACAATTACTTTATATGGATTTGGTATGTACAACAAGAGTAAAACATTTTGGAGGAAATATATATACCTTAGTAATTGTCAATGATGTTACAAGTTTTACATAGACTATATTTATTACTTCAATAAATAGATGAAATGTTTGTTGAATTTATTATATTTCCTAAGAAGGTCCAAAATGAGAAAAGTATTTCTATTATCTCTATTACGACAAACCAGGAGGAGAATTTGATAATAAACTCTTTAAAGACTTCTGCAACAACGAGGAAATAGGTCAAAACTTCTCTATACCTAGAACACCTTAGCAGAATGGAGTAGTAGAAGAAAGAACAGAGTCCTCACAGAAATGGCAAGGGCAATACTCAATGAAAAAGAATTGTCACTAGTATTCTGCGCAGATGCAATGAGCACTGCATGCTATATCTCGAATCGAGCATATATCCGCAAGTCACTTGGAAAGACACCATATGAACTCTACAAAGGGAAAAAGCCAAAACTTACTCATCTACACATCTTCGGTGCAAGTGAGCACTGCATGCTATATCTTAAATCGAGCATATATTCACAAGTCACTTGGAAAGACACCATATGAATTCTATAAAGGGAGAAAGCCAAAACTTGCTCATCTACACATCTTCGGTGCAAGTGCTTCATTCACAACAACGGTAAAGAAAACTTAGGTAAATTTGACTTAAAGTCTGATAAAGGTTTATTTCTAGCATATTCTAATAGAAGTAAAGCATATAGAGTTTTTAATAAAAAACATGTAATGTTGAAAAGTCCATTCATCTTGTGTTCGATGAACTTGATTCTCAGATAAAGTCTTTTAATAAAGAAGAAATGGATTAGATAAAGAAAAACAAAACTATTTCAAATCAGAATGATTTTGAAATAAATGATTGTCAAAATGAAAAAGGTGTTGATGATCATGCTCAACCAAAACTTGGAGACATATTAAAGATTATCCAATTGATCAAGTAATTGGAGATATTAACGAAGGTGTTAAAACTAGAAATAGAATTCTTAATGAAGTAACATTTTCTGCTTTTATTTCTAAGATTGAACCTACTAATATTGAAGAAGCACTATCTAACAATGATTGGGTGATTGCTATGCAAGAAGAATTAAATCAATTTCAAAGAAATCAATTTTGGAATTTGGTACCTTGACCTAAAGATCACTCAGTTATAGGAACCAAATGGGGTTTGAAAAACAAACTTGATAAATCAGCAATCATTGTGAGAAACAAGGCAAGGCTGGTTTCCAAAGGCTATAATCAAGAAGAAGGTATTGGCTATAAGGAAACATATGCTCCTGTGGCAAGATTGGAAGCAATACGAGTACTCTTAGCTTTTGCTTGAATTAAAGGTTTTAAACTTTATCAAATGGATGTAAAAAGTTATTTTCTAAATGGTTATATAATGGAGGAAATATATGTAGAACAACCTCCTGGTTTTGAAGATGAAACAAAGCCTGCTCATGTTTTCAAACTTAAGAAAGCTTTGTATGGTTTGAAAGAAGCACCCAGAGCTTGGTATGAAAGGCTAAGCAAATTTTTTCTTGATCATAACTTTGTCAGAAGAAAAGTTGATACAACACTCTTCATCAAACATAACAAAATGATCTTCTAATTAATCAAATTTATGTTGATGATATTATCTTCAGTGTTACTAACGAATCTCTTTATCAAGAACTTTCCAAGTTTATGCAGGGCCACTACCTTAATGGCAATAATTATAGTTCCAAAATGCTTTATTATGTTAAATTAGTAACTAATAGATAATTCAAAACGTATTGAAAGTCCCAACTCCAAGACAGGGTTCGATCGTGTGATAAAGTAGGTTTTCAAAAACTTTTTCCAAAACCAGTTCAATACTGTCTCACAATTAACCTTCGAATATATTTGGCCTGTGCAGTTTGGTTCCATCTATAAATATCAGAGTGTATAGCGAAATTCCAGACGACTCTTGGGTTTCATCTATTTAACACAATGGTTTACAGGCCATATTCACCTGTTTCAGTTTCCCATATCAGGGATTACATCACACTTTCCAAATTTACAACATTTATAATATATACAATAATCCCAAAAATATGATAACCAACTAAAAAAACTAAAACTCCTAGTTGGGAGCACTAGCCACCCTTGGTTGCTTGTTTCTCTTTCGACCCACTTGCCTGGATGTAGGTTAATCTATAGAAAGAGTGAGATTCGAATAAATCTCAGTAGTAACAATTCACTCATATAATATACAATAACTTAGCATGTAAGAAAATCATAAAGCAGCAACAACAGCAACAATCAAAGTGATGTGTGACTTTTAGCACAAACGATAGCTCTCACAGCTATATCCACATGATGCATGACTTGCGTCACAAAACGATAGCTCTCATAGTTGTGTCCATATGATACGTGACTTGCATCACAAAACAACTACTCTCACGGCTGTATCCACATGATGCTTTACTTGTTTCATAAAACGATAGCTCTCATGGCTATACACACAAAGCTTTCATAGCAACATACATGGTAGCATTTGCAATCAACACAATTCAATGAAAAGACATACATAGAATGTATTATACATAATACAAGAGAAAGAGTCACTACTTTATTCTTTCCGTCAATGCTCGGGCACAGTTTTCACATACTCAGGGCGGATATTAAGTCCTATAAATCATAATCAAGGATGATGAGTTATTCCCTATTCAATTCTTAACTCTGAACACTTAGGGTTGGTTATCATTTGGGACCGTTAGGTGACTACTAGAAGGCCAAACAAATGCCTAAAGGGTTAGAGAGAACTATACCAAAGACCACCTTTTAAGAATGCAAAATGTTGAAATTGGGGATCAGCTGCGGCAGCCAAAAATAGGTCATAGAGTTTTTGGCTGTAGCCAAAAGTAGGTCCGACACTGTCTGGCTGCGGCCAAGGAAATTTTTGTTTCTTAGCTGAACTTAAAAAATCATAAATAAATCCACAAAAATTGAAATAGAGTGATTCCAATTCCTAAATGAAAATTTTTAAGTCTTATTTATAGGAAAAATATGAATCACTGCCATCTACAACCATAAAAATGCATAATTTAACAAATTCCCAAACTACTCTAGAATTAAGTCCAGTTTCAACCTCAAACTTTGGAAATACATAACTTCCAGCACACATCAAAATGACACCCATTATATGTCCATTTTGAAGCTTAACATATCCTCTAATCAAATGAAAAGTTTCTCAATTTTTAGACACAATTTACTTATTCAAAACTGTCATGCAAACTCATTTCCTGCATAAAGTTTTCACTGACAGCATTGTCCAGCTTTACTAGCAAATGTTTCTAATGGTCCAATTTTTACAACCAACACTATTCCCACACAATTTTTCACATGGAATACAATGGAATCATCATAATAACCAAATTTACATTCCTTTAATAACATGTTATATTTTTGACACATTTCAACACAACCACAAAATTGCCAAACTCCACATTTAAGAGTCCAAACCAATTCCATTATCCAAAACACAATGCAAGACACCATTTTAACAATAAAAACACCATGACCCTCTAAAACCCTAATATGCATGAAAATTAGGGCAGAAATCTAGAAATTCAAAGTCTCAACCAATGACCACAACAAATATATCAAAAGATAGTCTTTACTCACCTCTTCCTCTTTCTTTAGCTTGTTCTTCAATTCTCCAACCACCAACTTTCTTTGAGCACTCAAACACATCCTCTTGAAAATCTAAGACTATACACATAAAGCTCTCATTAAGATAATCAGGATTGAAGAAGAGGATTTTAGCATTTGGTGTCATCTTTAAGGTCAAAATGGCTTACCTTCACTTGATTTCACTTTCCTTTCCTCCAACCACCATGGACAACCAAAGAGAGCTCGAGAGAGAGAGAGAGAGAGAGAGAGAGAGATGATGATGAATCAGATTTTTGGCTCCCTAATGGCCTCTTGGCCGACTTAAGAGGAGACGAGAAAGGGAAGAGAGTTTGAACATTTGACTTTGATCAATGGACCAAGTGATGCTAAGTGTCAAGATCTTGTGCACTCTCCCAGAAGCTTGTCACCATGTAATTATTCCCACTAATTTCATTAGCTAGTTGGTCACACCACTTACTCTTTTAGTTGATAGTGAATTCTCTCTTTGGTAGCTGACTAAATAGCCGATAAATTTCCTTCTTCCCATTTTGCCCCTGGTTATGTCAATTCCTGTTGAATCACCATATAACATATTATATAACCCTATTGTTATATGTCCTCCCTCTTATTTGGATTCAATTTAGGCTTTAGCACTATAATTAAGCTCAAGCATATGGTTTGGGTACTGACTATTGCTCATTTGGATCATAATTCACATTGTATTCTCTGAAAGTGTTTGTTTGACTTTAATTACATTCACTTTTGGAGACAATGAGCCCTTAATCATATTTTGGGCATTACAATTCTCTCCCCGTACAATAAATTTCGTTCCCAAAATTTGTTACACAACTTTAGCCATAAACTCTGGGTAACACCTCTGCATGTCCGCCTCTGCCTCCCAAGTTGCTTCCCTGTGAGACATTCCTTTCTAGACCACCTTCATAAATGGAATACTTCGATATCTGTGCTGCCGTTCTTCCTTATCAATGATTTGTTCTGGCTTTACCTCATAGGTGAAGTTGTCTTGCAAGTCGACATCTTCATACTCGATAACATGCATTGGGTCTGGTTGGTACTACTTCAGTTGTGAAACATGAAACACGTCATGGAGCCTGCTCAAGTTTGGGGGTAGGGCAACTTGATATGCTATAGGCCTAATTCTTACAAGAATCTCAAATAGACCGATGTACCATGGGCTCAACTTCTTTCTCTTGATTGCTCTTCTGATGCCTGTGACCGGATACACTCTTATGAACACATGATCAACAACTTCAAACTCTAGGGGTTTTATCCTCTTATCAATGTAGTTTTTCTATTGACTCTGCACTGTAAGGAACCTCTTTTTAATGATTTTTATCTACTCTATGGTCTGATCAACAAGATCCATCCTATACAATCATTTATCAGATAGCTCTATCTAGTATAAAGGCGATTGGCACTTCCTTCCATAAAACGCTTCATATGAAGCCATCTGAATGCTCGCATGATAGCTATTATTGTAGGCGAACTCGGCAAGTAGAAGAAATTAGTCCTAATTCCATTTAAAGTCTAGGACACATGCCCTCAACATATCTTCTTAAGTTAGAATGGTCCTTTTTAACTATCCATCTGTTTGGGGATGATAGGATGTATTAAATCTCAATTTCGTACCTAGAGCTTCATGTAAAGCCCTCCAAAATCTCTTGAAGTAAAACGGGGATCTCTATTTGAAATGATACTCTTCAATGTGCCATGTAGTCTCACTATCTCTCGAATATAGATTTCTACTAGTTTGTCCAGAGAGTAAGTAGAGTTGATCTGTATAAAATACGCTGACTTTGTTAATCGGTCAACAATCACCCAGATCGCATTATAGTTTCTGATCCTGGGTAATCCCACAATGAGGTCTATGGTCACACTTTCCCACTTCCATTATGGAATCTCGAGACTCTGCAGTAATCTCGACAACCTCTGATGTTCAATGTTTACTTTTTGACAAGAAACACACTTCACAACATACTTAGTCACATCATTCTTCAATCCTGACCACGAATACATAGACTTCAAACTGTGATACATTTTGATCATTCCGAGGTGAAGAGTATATCGATTCTTGTGTGCCTCATCCAAGATTCTCTGCCTCAAGTAAGCCTTTAGTGGAACACATATTCTCTTTTTGTATTGCACCAATCCACTAGACGACAAATCATAGTCTCAAGTTTCTCCTAGCTCAATCATAGTTAGAATGGATTGCACCTGATCATCTTGCCTCTAAGCCTTTTCAATTTCAGCCCTTTGATCACTTTCCCCTTAAGAAATAATGTAATTAGCACTTAAAATCTGGTTTGACAAATTCAAATCCTGAAAGTCTTCTATTAGTTTTTCCTTCTGTATTATAATTGCTGCCACTAGCACCACCTTTTGACTAAGAGCATCCACGGTGACATTAGCTTTACCTAGATGATATTTAATCTACAGGTTGTAATCTTTTGCTAACTCCATCCATTGGTACTGTCTCATATTCAAGTCTTTCTGAGCGTACAAATACTCGAGACTCTAGTGGTCATAGTACAGTTCTACCTTCATACCATATAGATAATATCTCCATATTTTTAATGTAAACACAATCACCGTAAGCTCCAAATCATGAGTGGGATAATTTATTTCATAAGGCTTTACCTGTCGAGAGGCGTAGGCTACTACTCATCCCTGCTGCATAATGACACACCCCAACCCCTACTTACTCCATCACTATACACAACATAAGTCAAGTTGGGATAGGGTATAATCAACACCGATGCCATGGTTAACCTCTCCTTCAGCCCAACAAAACTGTTTTC
This sequence comes from Inga leiocalycina, assembly GCA_963242795.1. NCBI lineage: Eukaryota > Viridiplantae > Streptophyta > Magnoliopsida > Fabales > Fabaceae > Inga > Inga leiocalycina. The sequence continues at coordinate 43,299,074 of OY725331.1, forward strand.
ACAATGTTCATCCGGAAGAAATTCTGAATAAATCTCCAGTAGTAACCAGTAAGACCCAGAAAACTGTGTATCTCATTAACATTTTTTGGCCTATTCCAGTCTAGCACTGCTTCCACTTTACTGGGATCCACTGAGACCCTTTCTTTTGAATTAACATGGCTTATAAACTTTACTTCTGAAAGCCAGAACTCGCACTTACTCAACTTGGCATAGAATTGCTTTTCACGTAATATCTCCAGTACTATTCTCAAATGATGCTCGTGCTCTTCATTGCTTCTGGAGTATATCAAAATGTCATCGATAAACACTACTATAAATTGGTCTTGGTACTATCAAAATACCTGATTCATGTAATCCATGAATATAGCAGGTGTATTAGTTAGGCCAAAGGGCATTACCAGAAACTCATAGTGCCTATACCAAGTTTTAAAGGCAGTCTTTAGTACATCTTTTGCTTTCACTCATAGCTGATGATAACCCAAACTTAGATCAATCTTTGAAAATACACAAGAACCAGACAGTTGATCAAGAAGGTCATCAATTCTTAGGAGTACATACTTGTTTTTGACAGTTATCTTGTTCAATTCTCTGTAATGCACACACAATCTCAGACTCCAGTCTTTCTTTTTGATAAACAATACTGGAGCTCCCTAGGGTGAAACACAGGGTCGAATGAACCTTTTTTCAAGTAACTCTTCAATTTGTTTCTTTAACTCTGCCATCTCATTTAGGGTCATTCAGTATGGGGCTCTTGATATAAAACCAGCTCCAGGCATAATCTCAATCGGACAATCCACTTCCCTTTCCGTAGGCCATCCACTAAGATCGACCGAAAGCATCTTAAGGAACTCTCTTACCATTGGTATACTGTTCAAAGTTCCTTCTATCTCTCCCTGCACAGAAAAGAATACTATATACCCCTGGCACCCCTTCTCTAGGCATTTCTCAGCTTTAGCCATTGAGAGGAAGTTCAAGTTAGATCCACATCATTATTACTTAATGGAGTAGGATAAACTATTTTCTTTCCAGGAATACATTATTTGTCGTCAACCAATTAAAACCTAATATAACTTCTAATTGATAAAGTGACAAACAAATCAAATCGGCGGTAGACTCTTGTCCCTCGACGGTTGTCACATAATTTAAACAAGCCTTAGCCATCTCATACTTGAACCCATCGGCGTCGACACAACCAAATCAAATGGCAGTTTATAAACATGCAATCCCAGGCACTTCACATAGTAATAGGCAATAAAGGAATTACTTGTACCCAAATCAAATAAAGCTTGCAATAAATTACCATTGAGAAAGATTTTACCTTGAATCAGCTCAAGGGACTTCCGTGATTCCTTGTATGTCATAGCAAACACCCTGCCCTGATTCCTAGGCTTTTGCTCTGCTAGCGGTCATTTGGATTCATTGGCAATATGTCCTGGCTATTTGCAGTTATAACAAATCACTTGCCCATAACATGCTCTACCCGGATGTGACCTACCACAAGGAGTACATGTCCATATCGCTGGGGATTTCTGGGGTTCACGGTCTTCGGGTTGATAGGGCTTCTTACCATTGCCCTTAGACGAGGATCCCTAACCCTTCTGCTTCTAAGGAGTACTTCCCTTACTGGGTTCACTGCGGCTGCTACCACCCTTAGCTGGGTGCAGATCCATTATGTTGTCTTTGGTGATTCTACACTCCTCCACTACTTTGTTGAATACAGTAAACTGGTGGGTGGCTAACCTTTTTCTTAGCTCACACCTCAAACCTCAAACCTCAAATCAACATGTTAGAACTTCATTCTTGATCATCAATATGTCACGGATAAGAGGATTATCTGGCTAGTCAGATGAATCAAGACAAGTAGTCATTAAAGGTGTCTGTATCACCCTGCTTAATGGATTGGAACACGGATTTCTTCTCGAGCCTCACTAACTTGGGAAAGTATTTATCATTAAATTTTTCTTGGAACAACTCACAAGTTAAGGGCACATCATAATTCCACAACATTATGGCAATATTTTGCCACCATCGATCAGCATCTCCCTCCAACTTATAAATGGCCAATCATGCCTTCACCTCAGTTGGGCAGTCTAGCACTTCAAAAATCTTCTCTAGTTGATTTGACCAATCTTCAGCCACTTGGGGATCAAACCTTCCCTTGAACACTAGAGGTAGATGTTTACAGAATTTAGAGACCCAATACTGTAGATCTCTCTCATCTTGGACTGGCACCCCATGTGACTCCTGATTCAGTGCAGTATGAGGCGGGGACTCCTGATATTGAATTGACCCTTCTGCTATTTCTTCATGATGTGTCTCCTCTTGGGTCTCTTCTTGGGTCAATTAGACTCTATCAACATTATGTTTTTCCTTCTCCTCTTGGAGCTCTTCCCTTAGCTCATTGATCATATCCCATTGTTCCATTATCATGCCTATCATCAGTTGTATGGGATTAGGTGGGTTGTCATGTATCTCTTACACCTTTGGTTCTACACATCAAACCTTTAGGCGAACCATTGTTCCTTTTCACTCTACAAATGATTCACTACATCAATATCATAGAAAATGTATACACATATTCCTTAAACTCATATACCAAAATTAACAGAAACATTCATGTGTGTAACACAAATATTTATGGGTTATCTATTATCACTAAACCAAGGAATTATGACAATTATCCTAACAAAACCTACCCTTACCAGGAACTACAGCTCCGATACCAAAAATGTAACCCCCTACCTTAATGGCCGTAATTATAGTTTGAAAAAAATGTCATTATGTTAAATTAAAGGCCAACGAATAATTTAAAACTTATTGAAAGTTTCAACTCTAAGACAGGGTTCAGTCTGTGATAAAGTGGGTTTTCAAAAACTTATTCCAAAACTAGTTCAATACGGTGTCATATTCAATCTCACATTCAATACGGTCTCACATAATTTATAATATATACAAGAATCCCAAAAATATGATAACCAACTAATAAAACAAAAACTCCTAGTTGGGAGTACTAGCCACCCTTGGTTGCTTGTTTATCTTTCGACCTACTTGCCCTAGCTATAGGTTAGTCAATGGAAAGAGTGAGATTCGAATGAATCTCAATTGTAACAATTCATCCATATAATATATAATAACATAGCATGTAAGCAAATATAAAGCAGCAACAACAGCAACAATCACAGTGATGCATTACTTTCATCACAAACAACAGCTCTCATGGCTGCATCCACATGATACATGACTTGCATCTCAAAACGATGGCTCTTATGGTTGTGTCTATATAATGTGTGACTTATGTCATAAAAGGACAATTCTCATAGTTGTGTCCATATGATGTGTGACTTATATCATAAAACGACAGCTCTCACGACTGTGTCCACATGATGCGTGACTTGCATCACAAAACAACAATTTTCACAGCTGTATAGACAAAGCTTTCACAACAACATACACCGCAGCATTCATAGTCAACACAATTCAATGATAAGACATACATACAATGAATTAAACATAATATAAGATAACGAGTCACAACCTTGTTTTTTCTGTCCATGCTTGGGCACCATTTTCATATACTCAGGATGGATATCAAGTCCAATAAATCATAATCAAGGACGACGAGTTATTTCCTATTCAATTCTTAACTGCAAATACTTAGGGTTGGTTATTATTTGAGACCTTTAGGTGGCTACTAGAATCCCAAACAATTGCCTAAAGGGTTGGAAAGAACTATAGCAAAGACCACATTTCAAGAATGCAAAATGCTGAAATTGGGGATTGGCATTGGTCAAAGACATGTCAGAGAGTTTTTGGTAGTAGCCAAGAATCTTTTGGCTGCGGCCAAAAGAAGGTCCAACACTTTCTGGCTGCAACCAAGGAAATTTCTGTTTCTTAGCTGAATTTCCAAAAATCATAACTAAATCTACAAAAATCAAAATGAAGTAATTCTAAGTCCAAATTGAAGATTTTAAAGTCTTATTTATAAGAAAAATATGAATCACTACCATCTATAACCACCAAAATACAAAATTTAACAAATTTCCATACTGCTCCAGAATTAAGTCCAGTTTTCACACTCAAATTTTGAAATACATAACATCCAGCACACACATCAAAATGACACCCATTATTTGTCCATTTTGAAGCTTAACACATCCTCTATCCAACTAGAAAGTTTCAAAAATTTTATACACCATTTACTCATTTAAAACTGCAATGCAAACTGACTGCCTACATAGAGTTTTCACCAACAACATTTTCCAGTTTTACAGCAAATGTTTCCAATGGTCCAATTTTCACAACCAACACTATTCCCGTACAATTTTTCTCATGGAATCCAATGGAATTATCAAAACAACCAAATTCTCATTCCATTAACATGTTATATTTTTGAAACATTTCAACACAAAACCACAAAATTGCCAAGCTCCACGTTCAAGATTCGAAACCAATTCTATTGTCCAAAAAAGAATGCAAGACACCATTTTAATAATAAAAACACCATGACCCTCTAAAACCCTAATATACATGAAAATTAAGGTGAAAATCTAAAAATTCAAAGTCTCAACCAATGACCACAACAAATATATCAAAATATAGTCTTTGCTCACCTCTTCCTCCTTCTTTAACTTGTTCTTCAATTTTCCAACCACCAATTTTCTTTAAGCACTCAAACACCTCCTCTTGAAAATCTTAAACTATACACATGAAGCTCTTATCAAGATAATCAAGATTAAAGAAGAGGATTTAAGGAGTTCACTCGAAAACACAAGGTCTATCTTTTTCTCCTATTCCTATAATTTATTTTGACTAGAAGGGTTTAGTTCTTTTGCTATAGGTCTATGGAAACTTACATTCAATGCTCCAAATAGCTGGTTTTAGTTCAATGTCAGTGTTTCTGTTGTTCTTTTTTATTTACTTGATTTAAGAACAAATGAATTTTTTGCTTATGAGATGGCTTTTGATTATGATATTCTTACCATGTTTAATTTTGGATGGGAATTAGATATCTGTCCATAGTGCAAACACAGCAGCTTTTAGTAATGTGTATTTGAATTGTACAAGAATGGGAGAGGAAGACAAGAAGATTGGATGAATGATTGATATATAATGTTGATGAATCCAAAAAAACTTTCAACCTTATCACATGGTTTAGTTCCGTTTTGCAGTTTACACGATTTTTTTGACAATGTATTGGAAAATTGATAACATGCATGCATCATGTCTAGATTCAGATTAAGTTTCATTCTTTCCATTTCTTTACCTTCCCATTCTGTTATCCCCATTGATTGGCTATTTTTTTTCCTTTTTTCCTTTTTTATTCTTTGAAACCAAAGCATTTTGCACTAACTATTGGAGTATATAAACTTCTATTGTTAAAATGCTTATTTCAATTCCATCACTAAGTGGCAATGTTTTGCAAACCTAAGTATCACTGACTCATGTTGTAATATCCCAAATTTTGAAACTACAAGCTTGAGATTAATCCTAACTCAAGTAGACTGATAAGCCCCGTTAGTAAGAGTCCCAAGAATGTCTAAAAGATAAAATGACTTTTAGGCACTAATTTGGGAAAATAAAGTCTAGAATTTGGTTCCAAATAGATAAAGGAAAATACCAATTCCTTTATCTAAAGGCAAAAATGATATAAAGCTTAATTTGGAGCTAAAAAGAGAAGGAACAATGTATTAAAGAAAGAAAGAAGAGAATTAAAATGAAAGAAAATACTTAATGACAACTTAGTTAATATTGTCATAATCAAGGGCAAAAGAGACAATTGGTTTGTTATCTTGAGGTTAAAATTAGAGCCCAAGATTAAGGGCTAGGATTTATTTTTGAGAAAGCAAGAGTAATTATGAGGATAGCAAATAGAAGACAAGAAAATTCACTAAGAAGACCATTTGATAAAAGCAAGAGAGAGACAAGGTGATTTATCCAATTAACCATTGGTTAATTAATTACTTAGTGTTCAAGAAGCCATGAGGCATGGACACATCATCTGTCGTCTCTTTCCTCCCTTTAATTTTGATCAAGCAAGACAAGAAGGTAGAAAAAATACTCTCTTCTACTTAACCAAACTCCATTTAGTTAGGCTAACTAAACAAGTTGCAAGAAGGAACCATAAGGGTACACATCATTTTTTTCTCTCTATCTCTCTCACTCTCATTTTTGGCCAGCAACTAAGGAGAGAGGAAGATATGACTTTAAGACACCTTATCACACTCTTTCATTCCTCATTTGGATGACCAAACTCAAGGAGAGGAGAGAGAAACCACATTTGAAATTTTGTAAGTCAAGAAGCAAGGTAAGAACTTCTCTGTAGATTTTCACCCTCCTATTTACCTTTCTAACTAAAAATATCTTCATAAACATTGTTCCTCTTGGTCTAAGTTCGATCTTATGCTTTTTATTTCTTGAAAAGGGGTGTTTTGAGCCATCTTGAAAGACCTAAAGTTGTAGAATTAAAGAGCAAAGCCTATAGAGGCAATAGGTGATTTTAAGCTTCATTTTGAGATATGATTTATGTTATTTGGTTGAATATTTTTGGAGCCTTGATTTTTGGTTAAGGAGAGTATTTTGGGTTTAAAGTTCTTTTGTTGATGCCTATGGGGTTAGAAGAGGTTTTCTGTTGTTGTATGATGATTTTGAGGTGAAATGGCAAGAACTTGATTTTTGAGAAAATAAGGGGTATGTACGGTTTTGAGTAAAACTAGAAAAAGGAGTTGGTTTTTGATATTTTAAAGTACTTCATTGCATTCTAAATGAAAAATTATATGGAATAGCATATGGTCGTTATTTTTGGGTGATTGTGTTGAAAATGCCAAATTTTGGAAGTTAGGGTTTGGTGCTGCCAAAATTCGTTTCTGGGGGTAGTAATGTTTTGTCATGTTTTTGAGTGGCCAAACCTGGTCTAAATGTTGTGAAAACTTTTCAAAATGAAAGTAGACATATGGAGCTTCATTTTTATAGGTAGAACATAATTTTTGGACTAGTGAATTTAAACTTATGATTTTTCAAATGTTAGCCCTGTTTCTAGAATCAATTCTAGAGCAGTTAAGGTTTGATGAATTTCTGGAAATTGTGGCACTATATTTTCTACAAAATAATATTTTTCTTTGAAATTACACTTTAAGAGGTTTACAATGTACTTGGAATCAGTCAATTTAGAGTTTTCTAGAATTAATTATGGTTCTTGAAATTTGGGCAATGAAACTAGAAGTTATTCTGTGGTAGACTGATTGTGACGTGTTTGTGTCTGGCCAAATTAAATCCAATGGCCACAAAATTTTTCAGAATTAAACTGGAAATAATAATCTTTAAGATGATATGTAATATGTGTCATTTGGATAAGTACATTGGGAGATACAAATTTTTAAAGTTTGGTAATGATTATGGAAGCTATCCAGTGACAGAAGTGAATAATTGTGAAATCTGGGATATTGTTCATGTGAATTGTAAGAGTACTCATTTTTCCTTTAAAAAGGACTTAATAAAGACCATATAGGGCTTTTAACCACCCTAATTAGAGTTTTGTAGAATTAGTTATGATTTTTCAAAGTTAAGTGAAAAATTCAGCTAGCTTTTAGTCCATGCGAATTTAATGACCATTAAGGGTGAATATTAGTACTTGGGCCTAATGTAACCACATTAACTACTTAATTAGGCCTAAGCGCTAACCCAAATGGTAACCAACCAAGTGTCTTAAGTAATCAAAGAATTTGGATAAGTAATAACTCATCCATAAATTAAAATCTATAGGATTCGACATTTACCTTGGACAATTGAGGAACGATAATTGAAGTCAAGGTTTGGAAAAATTGACTAGTAACTTATCTCTATCATACTATGTGTTATGTTATATGTATGTTCGTACCAATGTGAATTGTTACGAGTGCAAATGGTCTATTAGAAAGTGCAAGTGTATATTATCGTCAACAAGTAATATAGAAGTGAGTAGAGTATCGTTCCCTCTAGGATTGATCACTAAGTACAAAATGAGTAATTTTCACTCTATTTAGTCGATCGATTAGTTGGTGATTGAGAGTAAGAAATAAAAGATAAGTAAATATGAATGCAAATGATATGAAACAACTATTGATAAAAAGCCCTAGAGGTCATATTTCACTTAACAAATTCCATATTGGATCACTTATCTATTCTAAATCAATTTATTCCACATGATTGATAGTCGAGTTTCTTTAATTTAATTACTAGCCTCTTCCAAGGTCAAGCAATTCTATAATTAATTGCTAATCCAATATATTCCTATATGAATTTAAGCAATTAATTATGCATTAAAATTTATGGAACTCTATAAGACTACAAAACTCATATGAATATATTCATATTTCATATGCAAGTTATGGTTTTAATTATACGGTCCACACATATGTATCTCCTTCCAGTCTCAATATATATATTGAAATCATTCAAAAGATGGACAATCAAATGAAAGCATTAAGAATAATAATTAAAACTCAATCATGAAGGAAAAATTAAAACTACATTTAATAAGTTAAGATTTAATCCGTTATTAGTAAGCTACGTCATCACCCTAGGAAAATGAAAATTTAGCTCATGATAAAATTAAAAACAAAACCAAAATAAATTGACATTATATAAAACTAGAATGAAATCCTCATAAATACTACATAAAACTTGGATATTAAATTATCAAACATAAATATGCAACCAAAAGATGCATGAAAAATAGAAAAATCTAGCCATCCCTTTAGGAGGTAAAACCTTCCATGTAGGTGGCATGCAAAAAGTAATACAATCCTAAGCCTTCCAAGATGGAGGCATGCAAAAAGTAATACAATGCATAAAATTAACTCTAAGATGGTGTATGTGGATAGGAGAGGAAAGTAATGGATATGAAATGGTGTAAGTGAAGAAGAGAGGAAAGTAATGGATATGAATTGATGTATGAAATGTGAAGCAGAAGGTGGCTATATATAGGAAGAATGAAGTAGGGTAGATGAAGTTGTTGATGAAATGTGGTAGGTGAAGTAGTAGATAGAATGTGGTAGATGAAGCAGTTGGTGAAAAAGAAGATGAAGTGGTAGATGAAGTAGTAGGTGAAAAGGAAGATGAAGTGGTAGATGAAATGGTTGGTAGAATGGTAGATGATTCCTGCTTTCAACTTCCAAGCAAAATTTGAAACTCTTGGAGATAGAACTGAATTTTGGTCTCAAAATCAAAGTTGTAGAGCTCTTTCTTAGCTTTTTATCCATATAAAGAATGTCCTAATCCAACATCTAGAGCTTCGGATATTTTTTGAAAACTGAAAGAGGGTCTAATTTAATATTTTTCAAGAAATTCTATTTTATGCCAAAATCATTATTTATTTGTTAATTACACCGAAATTTATTAAATTGAGCTCAAATATCATCCATAAAATCATCATATAAGGGAAAGTAAATATGCAAATATTTTACTTATCAAATTCCCCCATACTTAGCTCTTGGATGTCATCGGACAACGAGTGACTAATTAGTGCTACCAAAATTAGAACTATCAAGTCATAAGCAAGAATACAATTGAAAAATAAAGAGATTATAGTAGTCATGAATCAACGAAAATATAAACTGGTAATTTCATTTGAAAATGAATAAATCGAGTTCGTAATTGTGACTCTTTCTCCCAATCTCTCAAGTGTTTAAGGGTAAGTGTTTTGCTCGAATTCAATCGAAAAAATTGCACTACCATAGGCTTGCTAAAAATCTCAATCTCCACTACTTAATTCACATGCATAATTCAAATCAAAAGGACTTATTAAGGGTTGTAATGGGGTTAAGGTAAAAGGAATGTAAAACATGATATGAAGGACAAAAGAAATAGAAAAATTGAAAAAGGGACTACTTATGAATAAATTTATTTCATGACAGCATCCCACAATACTTAATAATTTTTTTTCTTTTTCTTTTCTTTTCTTTTCTTTTCTTTCCAGTTTTTTTTTTGCAACTCTAAAGTTGATGATATATACACCCCTGCACTTGTCAAAAGCCTATTTCACAAAAATTTCAAATGCTCTGCTAATCTTCCGAATTAGGTAAAAGCACTTGATATATCATTAAATCACATGTTAATGGGTTGAAAACAAAGAACAATCAATTAGGCTCAAAGGGGCTTATCAACGGTATAATTGTAAGGTTGGCTATTTGGCTCTGGCTAAACAAAATGAATGTCTTTATCGTTTTTGAATGTGCATGTGAGATGTAACTTCAACCAGATTTAAAGCAAGTTCTAGAGTGACAACTTAATAGGTGAATATCACATATAAGAGAAATAATCATTATAGGCTCAAAAGCTCACGGTTAGGGACTTTCAAACTCAACTCATTCAATCTCAAAATTCATCACCAATTGTAACAATCAGTTGTTCATTCATGCTATGAAATCTCTAAATTCAATTGATCCATACTCAAAACTTATATACTTCTTAAGATTATTACAAAGCACTTAGACAGGATGATTTTTTTCACTTTTACTCTTTTTTTAAGAAGGAACACAAACATGCAACTAATAAAATGCGTCTCAGGAGTTAAGAATAACACCTTACTCTACCACTTTTTTCCAAACCCCATGCGCCTAATGGTTTTACTAACTAACTAAAAATTTTTTTTTCTCCCCCAACCTAAATCAGACATTGTCCCCAATATCTTCTAGAGCTTAGAAAAAGTTTTTTTAAACATAAACTCATAATAAAGTAAACCAAGAGATTGAGGAAAGTTACAACCGAGGAGTGGTATCTAGGTTCTGCTTCTGACTGCTATCTGAAGATTGCCCACCTATTTGCTTGATGAGTAGATCTGGTTTAGGTTCATAGGTTTGCAGTTGATCGAGCAGCTGATCAGCAGTTGGTGCAGTAATTATGGAGTGGCGAGTCACTTAGGGTATGAATCCTGTTTCTATAGCATAATCAAAAAAACATAAATCATAAAAACCATTAACATTTAACAATCCTAATGGCTTTTTGTGATAGTTCAACTTAGCCTAATATGCAACGCTAGATATCCCATCCAATGTCTCCAAACCACCGGGTAGAGCAATAAAAGCTTGAGCATGGTAGAACATTTGTCACAAATGTTCAGCCAAGCTTGAAACCTGCAACTCTTGTCCTAAGGAGAAGATGTGGTCTTCCAACTCCTTCACCCTTACACTTAAATCTTTGCTTCCATTCATGAATGCAGAATGGCCACACTTCCCTTTAGGCCCTGGAGGCCTCCCCCGTATACAAAATTGATCTTTCTAGCGGCTAATGCACTTTTAAGTTCATTTGCTGCTATTATAAACTCTATATCCTTACCCATATCAGTTTCACCAAAAATACATATATATGTAAATCTACATCTTTGTATGATACCCTTTTTCTTTTCTTTTCTCTTGGACCATTTGTGCTTACAAGAGGAAGACTGCATATTTACAAGTGGAAGTATGCATATTTACAAATGAAAGAGTACATATATATAACACTAAAGTAGCGACAACAAAATCATACAAATCCTGCATTTTAAAAAATTTTTTGAAAAACTTCTAACACGAATGACTGGCGTAATTTGCATGAAGAAAAAGGGGAAAGAAAGTCAAAAGTTACTGAGAAGATAAGACCTATTAGACAAAAGCTATTGAAAAGACAAGATAGATTAGACAAAAGCTATGGGAAAAGGTAAGATGATTAGACAAAAGCATGATTATGTACAGTAGTTGTGATTTTGGCTCACATCTTCCTCTGGTTTTACATCCAGTAATAGCTTGAACACTTTCTATAAATCAAGGATTTACTTCCCATCCAGTTTTCTTATAAACTGGTAAACAGGGTCTTTTAACATCAGATTCCCAAGACAATAACGCTCTTTTTCTTTGTTGAATATGTCTGATAAATCAAGAAGAATACGATAAACATCACCACTCAAATTCATCTCAAGAGTTCGAATGATATCATCCAGTGACTCCTTACTTAGTCCATCCTTTATAAATTTAATTTTATCTTTTTGATTTATAGAAAGCATACCTTTACTCATACAACATTGATTGCAATTCCACCTTGCACATTTATGACAAATGTTCATCCTTTTAGCTCTTCTCTTTTTAGAGTAAGAACTTCTTCCTATTCCTAGCAAAGGTTTAACAAATGATTTATGAATCTCACCTGGTAAACGTACCTTAACTTCAATGATCCAGCGTATGTCCACAAGAAAGCCCAAATGCTTGAATATCCTTATCCTTTCAAGTTGACTGTTGTAGATCTTCCTGAGCACATCTTTAGGAAGAGTGGGGAACCTGTTCTTAAGCTTCGGAAGAGATTCCTCCATGGTAACTTAAAATGAAACTGGTGAAAACTAAAATCTCAACCCAGTGCAGTGTGTTTTGGTGAGTACGAAAGAAAAATGAGAGAGTAAGAAAGAAGTTTAAGAGAGTAGGAAAGAAGTTTGAAAGAGTAGGAAAGAAATGAGTGAGTAGGAAAGAAGTTTTGGGTTGCCTCCCAAATAGCCACCCTTCTTTAACGTCTTTAGCTAGACAAAGACCTAACCAAAATATTTTATTTTTTATTTTTTATTATTTTTTAAAAAATTACTAGATTGAGGACTTACCTGTTGGTTCTTCAAAAGTGATGACAGATTTCAAAGTGTTGAGTGCACCTTCATTGTATTCTTTGAGACTTTGCCCTTTCACTTTGAATTTTCAATCACCATCTTGAATCTCCATAGTTCCATATGGCCATACTTGATTCACAGTAAAAGGACCTGACCACATTGATCTCAGCTTTCCTAGAAAGAGATTTAACCTTGAGTTGTATAAAAGTACTTTTTGTCCCAGTGTGAACTCTCTCCTCAAAATTATTCTGTCATGCCACATTTTTGTCTTCTCCTTGTATAACTTGGCATTTTCATAAGCTTATTGTCTGAATTCTTTAAGCTCATTGAGTTGGAGAAGCATTTTCTCACCAGCTGCCTTTAAGTTAAAATTTAATGCTTTTACTGCCCAATATGCTTTGTGCTCCATTTCTACTGGAAGATGGCATGCTTTTCCGTAGATCAATTGATACGAGGATGTATCAATTGGTGTCTTAAAGGCAGTTCTATAAGCTTAGGGCCTGTTTGGTTTAAAGGGAGGGGATGGAATGGGAGGGAATGGATGGGAGGGGATGGAAGGGGAGGATGGATAATCACCTTGTTTGGTTTGGTTGGAGGGGAAGGAAGGAAAAGGTTTTTTTAATGATCCTTTTTTTGGTTTAGGGGGGGAGGGGAGGGGAGGTAATATCTAATTTACCATTTTATCCTTAGACATTAGTTTATATATTTTTCCTTATATAAATGATTTAAATTAATTTACATCTCAATATAAATTATATAATTTATAAAAAAAAAGATGAAGATATAAAATGGAAATAATTTTCAATTCCCCCCAACTAAATTTCTCGTTATATGAATATTTCAAAAATTATCATATCAAATTAAATAGAAAATTCCTTCTATTGAAAAAAAAATGTAGAGGACTTGAAAAAAATGGTAGAAAAACTTAAAAAAACTGTTTCTAAGTGGCAATGTTTAATTAGGTGCAAAATGGCAACTAAAAAAATGAGCATGTGTCTCTACCCTGCACTAAACAAGAATAAATACTCTAAAACAACATAATAGCCCAAGAGAAAAAAAATATTTTTTCTACAGCAGATAAATCACCTATTACCAAGAAAATCTGAGTATGTATATTTCCACTAGTGAGGAAAAAGAAGTTATATTTTTATTGAAGACTCATAGGATATAATTGGAAATATGAAAAGATTATGGGGGCAAAATAGTCCCAAATTTTGGGCTCCCTCCAAAACCCCCCAAATTGGAGGGAATCAATTTGAGGGTGTGGGAGGGATTTGGAGCCCCTTTTTTGGGGCCCTTCCCCTCCTATTTTTCATACCAAATAAGGGAAGGGGGTCATTTTTCATCCCCTCCCATCCCCTCCCCTCCAACCAAACAGGCCCTTAGAGTGCATCATCTAACTTTTGAACCGAGTCCTTCTGGTTGGAATTCAGTGTCTTCTCTAAGATCTACTTCAGTTCTTTGTTTGAGATTTCCACCCGCCCGCTAGTTTGTGGATTATATAGAGTTTCAACCTTATGAGTTACTTTATATTTAGCTAACACTGATTGAAGTTGCTGATTACAAATATGCCTTCTACCATCACTGATAATAGCTCTAGGCACTCCAAATCTTGTAAAAATATTTTTCCTCAGAAACTTCACAACCACCCGAGAATCATTTGTAGGAAAAATAGCTGCTTCAACCCACTTGGAGACATAATCAACAGCTACTAAAATGAACTGATTACTAAATGAGGATGGAAAAGGCCCCATAAAATCAATCCCCCATACATCAAAAAGTTCAACTTCTAAGATGTTGGTTAAAGGGGCTCCATGTCTCCTTGAGATATTTCTAGTTCTTTGACATCTGTCACAGGTTACCACAATTCTGTGAGCGTCCTTGAAGAGTGTAGGCCAGTAAAATCCTGATTGAAGGACTTTAGTAGCTGTTCTATTTGCTCCAAAATGACCACCATATGGGGATGAATGGCAGTGATTTAAGATGGTGTCCTTTTCTTCTTCAAGAACACATGGCCTGATAATTCGATCTAGGTATTGTTTGTATAAGAACATATCCTCCCAAAAGTAATGCCTTACATCAGCTAGAAACTTCTTTTGCACTTTAGAAAGTTCATATGGCATTACTCAGCTTGCTAAATAATTCACAAAATCAGCATACCAAGGAGTAGGTTGTGACTGTATGATAAAAAGTTGCTCATCTGGGAAATTCTCTTGGATTGGTGATTCTCTCTTTCGTTCAAGTGCTTCTAACTGAGAAAGATGATCTGCAATGAGATTCTCAATCCCTTTTTTTGTCTTTGATCACAAAGTCAAATTTTTGTAGTAGAAGTACCCATCTAATAAGTATAGGCTTATCACCTTTATTCTCAATCAAGTATTTGATTGCTGAGTAGTCCATCCAGACAATGACCTTTGACCCGATCAAGTATGCTCTAAATTTGTCGAATGCAGACACTACTGCTAGGAGCTCATTTTCTATTGTTGCATAATTCAGCTTTGCTTCTGAGAGTGTTCTGCTAGCATAATAGATAGCATGAAATATCTTATCTCTTCTATGGCCTAAAACAGCTCCAACTGCATAATCACTTGCATCACACATCATTTCAAATGGAAGATTCCAATTTGGAGCTATGATAATTGGTGCAGAAGTCAAGGCACTTTTTAGAGTTTGGAAGGCTGGTAAGCACTCCTTATTAAACATAAAGGAAGTGTTTTTCTCCAATAGCATGCAAAGTGGCTTTGTGATTTTTGAAAAGTCCTTGATGAATCTTCTATAGAAGCCAGCATGTCCCAAAATACTCTGAATACCCTTGGTTGAGGAAGGAGGTAGTAGCTTTTGAATTGTTTCAATATTAGCTCAGTCTACTTTAATTCCTCGATCAGATACCTTGTGACCCAACACGATTCCTTCTTTCACCATAAAATGGCATTTTTCCAATTTAGAACCAAGTTTGTCTCCACACAATGTTGCAATACTTTTGTAAAATTTGAAAGACAATGATCAAATGATTATCTAAAAACTGAAAAATCATCCATGAATACCTCAATGAACTTTTCCACAATGTCTGAGAAGATTGCCATCATACTCCTTTGAAATGTTGCTGGTGCATTACATAGACCAAATGGCATATTTATAAAGGCAAAGGTACCATATGGACATGTAAAAGTTGTTTTCTCTTGATCCTCTAGTACAATTGTAGTTTGATTATATCCTATGTACCCGTCCAGGAAATAATAATAGGCTTTCCCTGCTAGTCTGTCAAGCATCTGGTCTATAAATGGCAGAGGGAAGTGATCTTTTCTGGTGGCTTTATTGAGTTTTCTGTAGTCGATGCCCTCTCTCCATCCAGTCACCATTCGTTGCGGAATCAGTTCATTTTTCTTATTGGGCACTACTGTCATTCCACCTTTCTTTGGCACAAATTAAACTGGACTTACCCATTGATTGTCTGAGATTGGGTAGATTATGCTAGCATCCTTCCACTTTATTACCTCTTTTCTCACCACTTCCTTCTTATTATCTGAATCTTCTCTGGCGCTCGACTGATGGCTTGTAGTTATCCTCTATTAAGATCTTATGCATACAAATTGAAGGACAAATCTCTCTTATATAAGCTATTGACCATCCAAATGTTATTTTATACTCTCTTAGAACTCTTAATAACTTTTCTTCTTCTTCAGGAGTAAGAGCTGCATAGACTATTATAGGTACTGTTGAATCTCCTCCTAGATAAACATACTTCAAGTGGGATGATAGTATTTTCAACTCCAGTACTAGTGGTTTCTTTGTTGTTGGTACCGGCTTACTCGAGCTTTCCTCAAGATCTTCAAATGGTTTCTTGATAAAAATTGGGAAATTTTCTTCAAGGTACCTTATCTGCTCTAAGACTGGTAGATTTTGATACATCTACCATTCCCATTGCTAATAGTTAATCCATACAGATTTCGTTCACCATGTCTTTTGTGCAACTAGTTAATGTATCGACTCTATAGCAAGTGTCACCTTCCTCTGGCAAGGATAAAGCATTGAAAATGTTGAAGGATACTTGATTATCTTGAACTCACAAGGTTAACTTCCCCTGTTGCACATCTATTAACGTTCTCCCAGTTGCTAGGAATGGCTTCCCAAGAATGATAGGAATTTCTTGGTCTTCATCCATATCAAGTATTATGAAATTAGTTGGGAATATGAGTGTCTCCACCTTTACCAAAACATCTTCTAAGACACCCCTTGGATGTGTTATTGATCGATCAGACAGAAGTATTGAAACTGTGATCGACTCCACCTCTCCAAGACCAAGTTTGTTGTAGACAGATAGAGGCATAAGGTTTACACTTGCTCCAAGATCACAAAGTGCTCTTTCAAAGTGACATTGACCTATGGTGCAAGGTATGCAAAAGCTTTCTGATTCTTTCAGCTTTGGAGGTAATTTCTTTTGGAGAATAGCACTGCACTCCTCAGTAAGTGCAACTGTTTCAAATTCCTATAGCTTATGCTTATTTGAGAGAATGTCCTTCATGAAATTTGCATAACTGGGCATTTGGGCAAGAGCGTCTGCAAAAGGGATGTTGATGTGCAGCTTTTTGAAAACCTCCAGAAACCTTGCAAATTGCTTGTCTAGCTTTGCCTTCGCAAGTCTCTGAGGGTATGGAACTTGTGGTACATATGGAGGACAATTGTGAGGAAAGTTGATTCTTCCTAGTATCACATCATCCTCCTTCTATTCTTCTCTTCTTTCTTTCTTTTCTCTATCATCCTTCTTCTTAATTACAAGATCTTTCAATTCTTTATCACTTCTTATTGCAACTGCCTTCACATGTTCTTTTAGGTTTCTTTTGGTGTCACTTGGTAGAGTTCCTGGTTGCTTGGGAATTCAGCATATTTTCAATTTTCCCCGTCTGGATCTCCAAGTCTTTATTGAGGCTTCTTGGTTTTTGATTGTTGTATTAGTCATAGCCATGAATTGAGATGTATTCATGGTTAATTGAGCTAGTACATCCTCCAAATTCACTTTTTGTTGTGGTGGATTTGGTTGTTGAAAAGCTTGTTGCTGGTAGTTCCCTTACGGCTTGAAGGCATTTTGATTATTCCTCCAACTAAAGTTTGGATGATTTCGCCAACCTAGATTATAGGTGTTTAAGAATGGGTCATTCCTTTGATTTCTGATGAAATGAGCTTGCTTCAGCATGAATGAGTGTTCTTCTTGACATTGTGTGCTCACATAAGGTCCTCCACTTTGATCACAAAACTTCAGTAGGAGTTCTGATTACATTTGCTTGGGTTATCAATGATCCTACTTGCTTGGATATAGATGCAACTTGAGAAGACAAAGTTGTAAGGACATCCAGCTCGTATACTCCAAGTGCTTTCTTTGAATGGCTGCATTCAGAAGGCCATTGATATGCATTGGCTACCATCTCCTTAAGTAGATTGTAAGAATCATCTATATTTTTCCCATTAAAGATCCTCCAGCTATAGCATCTACAAGAATTCTAGAGATATGCATCATCCCATTATAGAAAGTTTGTAGTTGCCACCAATTTGGTAACCTATGATGAGGACATCTCCTTAGCAACTCCTTATATCTTTCCCATGCTTCATAGAAGCTTTCTTGCTTATGCTGGGTAAATAAGGTAATTTCATTCCTCAATTTAGTAGTTTTTGCTAAAGGAAAGTATTTCCCCAAAAATTTCTGCGCCATGATCTCCCATGTAGTTATTCTTCCTACTGGTAGCAATTGTAACCAACTCTTAGCCTTATCCCTGAGTGAGAAAGGGAAAATTCTAAGTCTGATGGCATCATCAGTAACACCATTATGCTAGAATGTGTCACAGATTTCTAGGAAGTTGGATATATGTGCATTAGGATCTTTTGTTGGTAAACCATTGAACTGATTTTCTTGCATCATTTAGATAATTCTAGGCTTGATTTCAAAGTTGTTAGCTACTACTGGTGGTCTCCTGATTCTAGAGTTTGTCTCCATGACTATTGGTGTTGCATAGTCATGGAGTGTTTTGGTATCTGTTGTTTCTCCCCCCAGATTTGCCATAGAATTTCTTAGGATTAAAGTAGACTGCTTCCGAACTCTTCGATTTCTTTGACAAGTTCTTTTGATCTCAGAATCAAGAGTTTATAGCTCAGTCTCTTTTGATCTGGTCATACACTAAGCAAAAGCCTGAAAAGAAACACAACACAAAAAAAGAAAAACAAATATAATATAAAGACCAAATTAGTATAAAATTACTTGGTATTGATATTAATGACTACAATCCCCAAAAACGGCGCCAAAAACTTGTTACAAGTGTAAATGGTCTATTAGAAAGTGCAAGTGTACATTGTTGTCAACAAGTAATATAGAAGCCAGTAGAGTATCGTTCCCTCAAGGATTGTTCATTAAGTACCAAAATGAGTAATTTTTACTCTATTTAGTCAATCGACTAGTTGGTGATTGAGAGTATGAAATAAAAGATAAGTAAATATGAATACAAATGATATGAAACAACTATTAAGAAAAAGCCCTAGGGGTCATATTTCACTTAACAAATTCCGGATTGGATCACTTATCTATTCTAGCCCAATTTATTCCATATGATTGATAGTTGAGTTTCCTTAATTTAATTACTAGCCTTTTCCAAGGTCAAGTAATTCTATAATTAATTGTTAATCCAATATTTTCCTATATGAATTTAAGCAATTAATTATGCATTAAAATTTATGGAACACTATAAGACTGCACAACTCATGTGAATATATTCCTATTTCATATGCAAGTTATGGTTTTAATTATACGGTCTACACATATGTATCTCCTTCCAGTCTCAATATATATATTGAAATCATTCAAAAGATGACCAATCAAATGAAAGCATTAAGAATAATAATTAAAACTCAATCATGAAGGAAAAATTAAAACTACATTTAATAAGTTAAGATTCAATCCGTTATTAGTAAGCTAAGTCATCACCCTAGGAAAATGAAAATTTAGCTCATGATAAAATTAAAAGCAAAACCAAAATAAATTGACATTATATAAAACTAAAAAGAAATACTCATAAATACTACATAAAACTTGAATATTAAATTCTCAAACATAAATATACAACCGAAAGATGCATGAAAAATAGAAAAATCTAGCCGTCCCTTTTGGAGGTAAAACCTTCCATGTAGGTGGCATGCAAAAAGTAATACAATCCTAAGCCTTCCAAGATGGAGGCATGCAAAAAGTAATACAATGCATAAAATTAACTCTAAGATGGTGTATATGGAGAGGAGAGGAAAGTAATGGATATGAAATGGTGTAAGTGAAGAAGAGAGGAGAGTAATAGATATGAATTGATGTGTGAAATGTGAAGAAGAGGGTGGCTTTATGTAGGGAAGAATGAAGTAGGGTAGATAAAGTAGTTGATGAAATGTGGTAGATGAAGTAGTAGGTGAAAAGGAAGATAAAGTGATAGATGAAATGGTTGGTGGAATGGTAGATGATTCTCGCTTTCAACTTCTAAGCAAAATTCAAAACCCTTGTAGATAGAACTGAATTTTGGTCTCAACATCAAAGTTGTAGAGCTCTTTCTTATCGTTTTATCCATATAAAGAATGTCCCAATCTGACATCTAGAGCTCTGAATATGGCCTAAAAACTGAAAGAGGGTCTAATTTAGTATTTTTCAAGAAATTCTATTTTATGCCAAAGTCATTATTTATTTATTACACCCAAATTTATTAATTAAGCTCAAATATCATTCATAAAATCATCATATAAGGGAAAATAAATATGCAAATATTTTACTTATCATGAATTTAAGCATTCAAATGAGAAGGGCTTACACCCAGAAGTATACCTAGCACTGTGGATAAGGACTGTTGTCCTTGTATTTACCCAACTCTATACTGCTTGTGTAATATCCCAAATTTTAAATCTTGAATGAAGTGGACTGCTAAGTCCCAATTTAGCAAGAGTCCCAGGAATGTAAACTTTGCTGCCAATGTGATTTCCTGTGTGGCAGTGAGATTATCATGTGTTTTTGGATAGGAAAATGATGCCCAATGCCTATGATATCTTTAAACATACAAGTATGCTTATCAAGCTTTAATTTGATAAGTCATATAAGTTATTTGAAGTTGTATACAAAGAGTTATGCATTTTTGAAGTTAGCCCAGTGAAACTAGCAAGCTTCTGTGACAGCGTCCAAAAATAGAAATGTTGGGAATTATGAGCTTTCAGTTGGCTAAAAGCTATATTTTTCCCTAAAAATAGACTTAATTAGGGTTACTTAGCCTTTAAAACCATACCAATTGGACATCTGTACAATTAGATATGAATTTTCAAAGTTTGATGAAAATTTTGTCAGATTTCCAGCAAAGTGCAAAAATGGAAAAAAAATGTAAGGGATTGAAAACTTGCATTTCTGGTATTGGTGCTTGTACGCATATTGAAATTTAGAATTTTATGCCATTTTCATATTTGGAATTGGTGCATATATGCATATTATGAATTATCTCTAAATGTTTGAACATGTTGCTTGTATAGTAACCTTGGTTGACATGACATGTTTCATATATGCATTTTGTAGGTGATATTTGTTACTAGTGGGATTCTTTTGAATCTCACCTTATTTTTTGAAAAAACCAATTTTCAGCTTGGGCATGTAGCTCAAAGGCAAAGAAGGTAATGACAGACAAGTGAAGGACTAGAGTTTAGGAATTTCAGTCTGTTGGTTATTTATATTTTGGGAATTTGTATATAAGGTGTATGTAACTGAATTTTGTTGAGTATAGGCAATAGTAATGATATTTTGACTATAACCATGGATATGGGTGATGTATAGTGACAACCAAACCGGTAGTAGGTGGTCGTCCACCTAAGGCCCATTAGTAAACAAACTTAAATTAAGTTCAGTAGAAAACACTTTATGTAACTCTCTAATATTAAGAAATGAAACAAAAATGAATGGGTTAAAATCAAACTGCAAAACCAAATCGAGGCCAATATGAAAATATTCCAAAAAATTTTTGAAAACCCCATCCAAATATGGGTTTAAACCCTTCATTGAAGATGGAATCTTAATTGTTTATAACTAACTTCAAGTGTTAGGTTTGGAGTCATTTTCTATTTAAGCCTGCTTAATGCTATGTAAAAAGGTGTTACACATGTAATTAGTTTTGGAAATCAAATCCCTTCTAGATCTTCAACTTAAAAGTTTTCCACTTTCCTAAAAGCTTAACTGGTTTAGACATCTTGGAGCTTCAACTGAATGATTAACTAACAACTTTTGTTGTTCATCCCGTATGTACTGGCACTTTAATGCAATCTCACTATAAAGTAAAGATCCTCTATAACTTATTGTTAAATAAGTCACACAAATATTTAATATTACTTGTTGAGAAAGACATCCGCAAGTACCCTGCATTCATATCACAATTTCATGAGATATGTGGTAAAGTTGGAGTAGATCTCTTAGCCTCAAATATAGTTTTCTGCGCAAAGCTACTTGGAATTGGCGACTTATATTATTAACTTGGTAAAAAGAAAAAACATATTCTTAGTCTTGGTTCCTATCCACCAAATATGTCTCCTTTGCATATACAAATTCTTTTATGTATTAATCTTCATGTGATGTTTCTAATCTATAACTGATAGGAGGTTATGTTGAATATCATAGAACAAAATAAAAATTGGTTTAACAGCCAAATTTATTTCAATAAAGAAACACAAGTGGGTCATTTCAGATATCCTGGGCAACAAACATACCAATGAATCTATATATTTCTGAGTTACTTGAGGTGAAGGAGTGAGATGTCAAGAATATTTTCAGAATTTAAGAACCATTTGCCAACATATTGTGGCAGGAGACCATTGGATAAATCCCCAACTATCAGACTTTAGTGTAACACTGCACATGGCCACTATGCATTAAATTGAGCAATCTCAACTGTTTTATCTGTATCATCACTAAAACTTTTCAGATTACGCCATAACTTAATCTCCAATAATTATGAAGTTTTTTATTGTTTTCATTTTTTATAAATAATTGTTATTTTGTTATTAATCTATCGAGCTCAGATTCCACCTTTTAATAACATTTTGATTAAGATAACTGCTTGCCTTTACAAGAGTTCAAATAGTGGATATTTGCTTGGCAACTAGAGCCCAAAATGGAGGATTGATCAACCTGCAAGAACTCTGTCATTTACTTCGTCAGCGATGAAAAAGTGATCATGGACATGTTTTAGAGGATGATTGTATGCGTGCTATCAGTAAGCTAAAGGTTTTATATTTCAGCTTGCCCATAAATGAGAGTATAATTATTAGATTTATGAATCTGAAATCGATACAAGTTGCTTCACTTATAAAGTTTTAAATATGAGGTGAAGGCATCCTCAAATAACAGTGATTAAGGCTTTGGTTAAATGATTTTGCTTGTGTTGAACTGGTATCTAGTCATAGTGTAGGCTTGTCTTTGTGCCTTTTCTCTTCTAATCCTCCTAACCAACTGTGGCTAATCTCAAGTCAACAACTGCTATTTAATCTCTTTATTAACTTCTACAGAATTATTATAGGATAAATTTCCTTTAATGTTCTCCTTACAAATTGTTAGAATAGGAACTGATATATGGCTGTGACAGGCTACCAGAACCCTACTTTGTTGATCAAACTCCAAAACTCAACTTCTGTGATGGTGACAATTGGAAAGAAGAATAAATTGAAGAATATATTTAGCATGATTTAAAATATTTTTTTATTCTAGCTGCTGTTTTTTTTTCTTTTTCTTTGGAAAAATTACATTCAGGTCCCGGACAAAAGAAAAAATGAATAAATGGTCCATTGAAATCTCAAAATTACTAAAAAGGTCCTTTTTGCAATAAATTCCAATTTAGTTGACAAGTCCATGGGCGTCCGCTAACATGTCTATGGGGGGTCATTGACAAGTCCAGGGGCGCATCATTGACAAGTTGAAGGGCGTCCATTGACAAGTTCAGGGGCATCCATTGACAAATCCATAATTAGAATTTATTGCACAATAGTCCAATGCTCATGGGACTTTTTATAATTTTGAGATTTCAGGGAACTATGTGTTCATTTTTTCTTTTGTTAGGACCTGAATGTAATTTTCCATTTTTCTTTTTCTTTCATAGAAACTCAACTTATACTTCTAGTGCTTTCTCATTTCTATATGGCTTTTTATATCCTTAACAAATGGAAAATAAGGGAAAAAGAAGAGTTGCATTTTACTAAAAACTTGATATTGTCTTAGTAATTGATGGATATATACATCCAAGAATTCATTAAATGTCATATTAGGACTCTAACACTGTGTCTTCTTTATTTTAATCCTATGTTGTTATTGCATAGCTCAATAAGAAATTTCTTTACATGGATCCTTGTAAGCTCATGTTTACCATTTTTTTCATGAATTTCAGGTGCTGGGCAGTGGTTTTGACATTATTTCTATAGGTAGGAAAAAACTTGTGCGTTCAGTTCCAACTAAGCTATGCAAAGACCATAATGAAATTCTAGAACTTGGTCAGGTTACAAATGTTTCTTATTTTTATTTGTTCTTTAAACCTTTTACTATGAATAAGATTGACAAAATTTTATTTATAACTTATGTTAAATTAAATGACCTTTGGTTTGTAATATGATTTTTGTGCCTCTTAAGGATATATTGACACCTAAGAGTTAGGGACTTTTTGGACCTGCTGTATTCATGAATTTTCTTGCACATGCCTGGTTAATCCCAATTCCCAATGTGGCTATTCGGTAAATATTTCAAAGAGGATAAATATGATTTTCTTAAATAAAATTTAGAAAAGCATTTTCAAATAAATGGTTCAGACCTAAATTGTCGAGGATTCTGAAGAAATGGGAAGTTAACTAAAGACTCTATTCAGAATTTATCCATGGTTAACCTTCATGTAAAATAATAATAATAAAGTCTGAAATTTTTATGTAAGAAATCATAGCTCATTCCTAAGGTCCCGTTTGGTTCAACAAATTGGTGGGAATAGAAAGGAATGGATAGGAACAAAGTAGAAGGGAAGGGAGAATATTTTGCATTTGACATGTTTGGTTCACAGTGGAAAATAAAATTGGTTGATTGGAAATTTTTTTTTTGTTAGAAGAAAATGATATAGGAAAAAGTGCCAAAAGACCATTTTACCTCTAAATATAAAGCATTATTTGAACCTCACATTACATACGCACCCATTATGAACTATTGCAGATCCACGATTTTATAAAGGGCATAAACAAGTTTGTTCCCCTGGTGCGACAACAGCAGGGGGCCATCGGAAGGAGAAATCTGGCAAGTTGATGGAGGACGATGGAGTAGCGGATGGTGGTTGGTGGAAGGAAATGGGCATCGATGTCATGTATGGACCCCTGAAGCAAAGGACGTGCTTATGGATTTGTTAGTGAACATGGCTCTCAGAGGCAACCAAATGATGACATCGGGTTTGGACCTGGTTATTTGGTTTATCTAGAACTAAAGATGGAAGAAAGCCTACCGGGATGTGGCTTCAACTAGAAGAATGACATCTTCCGTCAAGTAAAGCAATTGAAGGTAGACTACGTGACAGTGTTTGACATCTTATATAAGGTGGACGGTATAATTTCAGGTGGGACTATAGCACAGATTCAGTTGTCAGCGATGATCTTGCATGGGAGGCATCTGTTGCGGTTAGCCCCTTCCTTTGCCCTACTCAATTGGCCATTAAATATGGAATGTCGTCACTTAAATATCTTTATTGACAAGTGAATCCCCGATCTTTCATTTACAAGATGAAGACTTGCAAATACTTTAGAAATTTGTGCATAATCTTCAACAGGAGAAGATGGTGTGATAGAGGTGTAAGGGTGACAATGCTAGTTAGAGGAGTAGAAGATGGGGTTGATCATGTTGGTTGTGGGTGTAGTCTATCACACCCTTACTTATTTTGACTTGCAACAGAATATTAATACTTGGTTCAGTGAACAACACAGGAATAGCATAAATATATTGATATTATATACATGATTATAGACATTCCCCATAGGGATTATATATAACAATTACAAATTATGTAGCCGCACAAAGCAACAAGGGTATCAAAACTCATTCCAATGAAATGCAGACACCTTCCCCTATTTGTTCCACCACTGTGTTACCCTCGTACGATTCTCTTCTTTGTTCTCAACATACCTTCTGTCTTCACCTATCTAAATTTTTGGTAGGATGAAATTCAGGAGAATCTCAGTAGGGAAAAGGTACCATAATAAATTCATGATAGATGCTATGTGTATGACATGTTAGTTTTAACTACACATACGTATGCCCCAAATGACATTCCTGCATGCTCAATGTTTCGTGCAACAAAACTATGGTCATAGCGAAAAAAGAAACAGAGCTTTAGTTATTCATATATGTTCTACACAATCAAGTAAAGTAATCACATACATCACTATACAACCAGAGATATCAATACATGCAAATAAGGTAAGTCCCATACCTTATGTCCCTTTAGACGTCCCTTTTTCCTATTTGGGACGTTAAAAGGTTTTATTTTTTAAAAAATTGATTATTTATATTCTTCATTACCTAGCAAATTAAAACTGCAGAAATAGAATAGAATATGGATACATAAATCACAATGTCAATTACAAAATGGTAAGAACATTCAGAACTGCAATCTTTATTATATATATATGTACAATAACAACCAGAAAGTGTCAAAATATTGTCATCACACAAATACTAACTAATATGATAAAAAGTTTACTGATCTATATGTTAAAGAAGATGTCCAACCAAAAGGTCTCTGATCAAATTTATGTCTTCATGTAGGTAGGCATCTTCATTATCAAAAATCTATAAATTAGAAATAAGCTTTGATGAAATGAATCAATTAAATGAATTAATTAGCATTTCAATTACAACATAAAAAATATTACCATTTGAGAATGAAGAAGCGATTACCTGTTCAAAATCGCTAATAATTCCACTTTGAATGATGTTATATATATATAAAGTATATCATAATATCTGCATTCAGTGTTGCCAGGTTGTCGAGGGCACTTTAAATCAAAGCCAATTGGTCGTTAAAATCAATAAAGGTATAATGAAAGAATTAGAATGAAAACTACTTACTTTCAGAAAATACCACTTTGGGTCTCTAACAACTTTACCCTCGCGTGACCCACATGTGAGTCCTTGTTGCCGAAGTATTGGTATCCCTTATCTATTTGTAGGACATAAGAATCCATATAAATCACGTCTTTCCATGTCTATGCAGATGTGGTGGAAGCAGTTATAATAGAATTAAAATAAGGAATGAAATATTGCATGTATGAAATCAAAAAACCACTACATGAATTGAAGGGAAAAATTGAAAAACAAAATTACCGGATTGCAAATTTCACCCATCCTGCAACTATCTCCTCCAACTTGATAAACTCCTTAAGATCTTTTCTGTCAATCGTGTAGGGATAATCTAATGTAAGGCCCACAATCCCTTAAGGCCCATATCTTCCTTCTTGTGCGATAGACAATTCGTTACTTCCTTACCATGCCATATCTACCTTGTGTATCCCAAATTTATTCCATCACAAAGTAGGTAATCCTTTCTGACATCAATATCTCGTCGAATCTCATTTAAACAATTGACACAAGGACAAAAATACTTCCCATTTTTTGCTACAGCATTCTTTCTAGTGAATTCAATAAACTCTTCCACCCCTTTCTTATATTCTTCACTAGTTCTCAAAGCATTCATCCAATTGTGATCCATTTTGTTACCACCTAAGCCATTCCCAATAACACTCATGTTTAGCACAATTGTCAACAATATGATGGGATTGCCTTTTTTCAACAAAAAATTAGGCAGCATTTCCCCTTAAAAGCAAGACATCTCAAAATTTCAAGCAACCCTATCTTTACTACACTAATAATCATACTAATATAATCTAAAACAAAAATAAAACCAACCATTTATTGCATATTGTATATGGATTATGGATGCAATGAGATAATTATAAATTTTTTTATTTTTATATTGATAATAAATAAATTTCACTATACTGTTTTTCTTATTTGGTATTTTGTGCAAACTTACATGTTAGTTAGTCGACAAACACATACCAATTATTGAAAGTTATAATGTGTTAATTAAAGGCTTAAGCTTTTACAATGAGCCAGTCTTGATAGAGATACATATGGATTTTAACTTCTTTTACTTTCAATGATATAATTAATTCTCATTAATTTAAACCAAATAGAGCTTCACGCATAAAAGAAAAAAAATTACTCTGCTTAATTGTTGTTCATTTCATCAAAATAAATATACATATGTATTTCCCTTGATTTCCAAACTCCAAACGTATAAAGCAAAAACATTATTAGTAGTGCATAACTACTAACAACTAGTTTATGATTCTGGCAAAAAAAAAACCAATCAAGGCAAAATCACTCCAGTAACTAGAATCATGTAAATAAATTGAAAGCATTATAATAATTTCACATTGCAAGTTTAACTTAATTCTTCATGTAAATTTATATTTAAAAAAAACCTGATGAAAGCAAGGGAGAGGGTAGCCGATAGTGTCTATGTACTTCCAAGGTGGAGAGAAGATGTTAGAAGAGGTGTGTATGCACAGTGGAGAGGAGAGATATGCCAGAGGTTGAAAGCAAAGAAGAAGGTGGGAGGTCTGCGCCAGAGGGTGGAGGGGGCAAAAGAAGGTGGAGGAGGTGTATGCCGAAAGGTGAGAGCAAGAGGAGTTGTGAGAATGGGGGTGGAGAAAAAGGGAATGAAGAAAAGGATGAGGAAGAAGAGGAAGATGAAGTGGAAAAGGGAATAACGAAAAAGCAAGACCTAGGAGGAAGAGAAGTTACTGGAACGAAGAAAATGGAATGAAGAAAAAGGAAGAGAAGAGAAGTCACGGGGGACCTGGTGGGAAAAGATGGAAAAGGAAGGGTGGGGGGGAGGGCGTATGGCACATGTCAGAATTTCTATGACATGAGGCATCCCAAATTTTTTTGGGAAGCCTAAAGATTGGGTTTGGGATGCCGAAACCCAATCTTTAGGCGTCCCAAAAAAATTTCGGATGTCTAAAATAAGTCAAATTTTTTTAATTATCTTTTTTATCTTCAGTGGGAATATTTAGACGTCCCAAATTTTATTTGGGACGTCTAAACTCTACTTTAAGCATCCCAATTCAAATTTGGGATGCCTAATGTTTCAATTTTGCTACTTTATTTACAAAAAAGCCACTGCCTCTATGTTTTAACCTCCCTTTTTTAAAAAAGGAATGTCTATAGGGATAGTAATATATTTAACCTGTAGTAGTGCTTGTTGGGACACTACCTAGTCTATTTAGCCTTACGGTTTATGTCATTCTACTCACAAAACACTGAGTATCCCAGTGTCACCGCCCTGTATAAACATGTATACTAGAATGTACCGACAATATATCTATCTGTATTTATACCTGCATGTTTAGTGTTTAGGACCAAATGACCAAATGACTATTTGACCCTTACTAGTCGTACTGTGTGCACTGTTTGGGATCCAATCACTATTTAACCCTTACTAATCATACTGTGTGCACTGTAACATGAACGAGTAAGTGATTCTATGAGGCTACGGCTGTTTAGATGTACATGCCTCTACCTGACCCTATTGCATCAGAATACTTCTCAATCCATGTCTACTTGCATGTGTGTAGACCATAAAGGTAAACTGTGGATCTGGGATTGTTAACACTAGTTTGTTGAGAGGAATCGCCACCATTCTACCCTCCTACACTAGGGCTCATCCCAATCTCTATTTACATGTGTCACAAACGACCATATAGGTTGTGACTATTGAACATACAGGTCATTACGCTATACACCACGCAAGGTATAATACTGTATACCATATTGGATGTAATACTGTACACCATACTAGATGTAATACTACACACGACTCTGGATGTAATATTGCACACCATATTGGATTTAATATTGTTCACCACTCTGGATGTAATATTGTTCATCACATATATTGTAACACTGTTGACCATCAAGGCCATATTATGCTTTGGGATGATCAACACTGGTGCGAGCATCAATCTTTCCTGTAAATTTCAAAATTGCATCTAGATTCACCACACTTCCACTGCCTAATCTGATGCTTTACACTATTAAATACAATATAGGTAAGGCTACATTGTCTGCCCACCCTTATCTTACTATCTCAGTTAAATCCAACTTGGCCACCATAGTAACCTACTATCATCCATAGAAAATGTGATAAATAAATATACCATGCACCATATAGTGTGAAATGAAAATCTATATCATCTCGTGTGTGTGCATAATGCTTAGGGCCAACCATTTGGTTGAAACCCCTACATGTACCTCAGTAGAGTCCCTGACTACAGCTAGGTAATACCAGCATACCTCAACTAGGTCCCAGACCATAGCTAGGTAATGTGTGCCAGACAGTACTATGTATCATAGTTGGGTCCTTACTAGGCCGAATGGTACATATACTCTTCCCACCGGATGGTATATCTACTCTTCTTCACTACAGCTAGATAATGGGTGTTCATTAGTCATATCACAGCACATGGCAAACATACAACATATATATTACCACATAGTGTATGAGAGATAGAGTTACTATATTGGCCTTTCCTGGATAACCTTCCAAATGATCATTGATCATTGTTTGCTATTCTATTATCTTGCCCTGTGTTTGGTGCATTAGGTTAGGTCTAAGTTCCTGACCCTGCCCAGCATCTCAACCTCTTAGCCTTACCATCTTTATGTTTCACTATATGAAGCAAAAAAGAGGTAAATATCATATTATCACAAGGGCATTTCTATCATTTAACAAGTATTGGTTACATAGGTACTCCTAAAATCACGTATAATAGATGTTTGCAGTAGCCAGGGAAGACTTGTAATAACATACAATCCTTTAAACTACTGTACAACATGTGCTAACTCCTATTACAAGACATATCACAACATGTATATGTAACTTCTCAGGGGGACACCCATCCTAAGATTTCTCGAGTTGAGCACGCTGAACTTTTGTGTACCATGCTAAAACGCAAATACCAACTATATCTATTCCCATTCATCGATACCCCGAGACTGCCCATATCTCTAGAGTCATGCCAACTATCGTCGGTCAACTAAACACTATTTGTGGACTTCATATCAATGTCAGTACAAGTACCTAAAATACGTACCGTGATATGTTCCCTGATGTCAATAAAGTTGTTTGTCTGACTCTGTTTTGTAATCTCATTCTTCTTCTTGGCCAAAACACTATATCCAAAAAGAAGTGTAGTGTTGTGTGGATCCCTGTCATCCAAAATCCTCAAATTAACTTATCCCTTACCACCAGCCACTGGGGTCAGTTTATCCGTGTGAACTGTATGTTGGGCTACTAGGGTGTCGTACTCACGGATATTCCATAGGTATATGCTTCAAATATCCTCCCATAATCCTCGATCCAGTTGTAAACCATGTATCACGTATACCGCTCCAACTCCAGGATCGATAATGAAACCTAGATTTGTCTTTGTCTTGTTTATTTATGGCTTATCTGCTTGTCACTTAACTACCCACAACTATTGCTGGTCGCTTTTCAACCAACTGGCAACTCTATTTTAGGATGAATCTCTATACTTTGGCCTTACTTGGACCCTCTCCCTCGGTGTCCATGTCATCCTTATACCATCCTCTCTCAGGTATGGTAACATGTACTGCCTTTCAGGTATTCTACTCTTTCCTTGAGGCGTGTCTATTCCTTTCAAGGCTTGAGAACTAGCTGAAGCAATTAACTTCGTTGTCCCTATCACTGCATAATCAAGCATATCAATATACTATCCTATTGTCAAAACCACCGCATTTACTCTGAGCAGACAATTCTGTGTCTAGAATCCTTGCTCTTCTAAAATCGCTTTTGGCTCTGATATCAAAATTGTCACACCCTTACTTATTTTGACTTGCCCTCGTTTTCAAGTGGCGGCTCCCTTCTTCAATATTGCATGCCTCTCCTCTCACACCCAGCCGTCAAACCCGTTATCCCATTCAGTGCTCCTCCCCCATTCACACACAACCGCTACTTCCTTTATTCTAATCTCTACTTCCCCTTTTTTCTTACATGGTTAGCCCCCTTTTATTCAATTTAGTGCTGTTTCACTTTTCTCACAGCTTCCACACAGTCCAGCCCATCATACCCACACTATCCCATTCGGTCAAGCTCCCTTTGGTCCTTCATTCCCTTGTTATCCAGCTCGTGGTCTTTGTTTCCTTATTTCTTTAATTAATTCAATGGGTCCAACCCATCTCCTTTCCCTTCTTCAATTCAGCTGTTGTCCCAAAATGTTTTGCAGCTTGCTTCTTCTTTTATTCTTCCATGTAGTCCCCTTCACCAATTCGTCCAGTAGCCTTTTCTCTTTTTCTTCAATTATTCCCAACACCACTTCCTTCTTCAATTGCTCCCATAAGTCCAACTAGCTTCTTTTCTTTCAAATACTTCTATTGGGCCAGCCCATTTTTTCTCAAATCAATTTCTCTAGGTTAAATGAGTAAGTTGTGCCACATCCTCACCTACAAAATTAGATTCACAAAGGTAATATCTTTTGCTCACAATTAAAGAATAATGAAAATAACAAATATTAATTAAAAATATAACAATTTAACCACTTTAATTTCCAAATTATCCTTTCACTAAAATCTCACTTTAACACTTGATTATGCCCAAAATATTCAATTAAGTCCCTTAAAAGCCGAAGATTAATTAATAAAAATATATAAATATTGAGCTCTATTAGTAGGGAAAGGTGAAAAGATACCATAATGCATGCATGATAGATGCTACGTGTATGACATATTAGCTTTAACTAGATGTATACCCCATAATGACATTTCTGCACGCTGAACGTTTCATGCAATAAAACTATGGCCACAACACAAAAAAACAGAGCCTCAGTTATTCCAATATGCTCTACACAATCAAGTAAAGCAATCACATCCATCACTACACAAGCAGAGATATCAAATACATGTAAATAAGGTAAGTCCCCTATCTAGTGTCCGTTTTACATAACAAAAATCGTTCCTTGATCTACATGCAAACAGCTCGACCTCCAAGTTCGATCCTAGAATTCCAAATGTACAATTTAAACACTTCTATTTTGTATACAAATTTCACATCATCTTTAATTCACCATTTTATTTCCTTTAATACCTCAAAGAGATAAGAAACGTTAGGGAATAGGTTTGAGACACTGCTAAACCAGCCTTAGCGGTATACTTAATTTAGGCTTATTCCTAAGCCTCCAATCCTAAAATTCAGGATATTACACAGTTTGTGTCATTTGGTGTATGTGTGTTAAGAGGGAACATCATAGACAAATGGGTGGGTGAATGTGTGTGTAATATAGCATTTTTTTCTGTGAAGCTTGAAAGTGATCTATTTTTTTTACCATTTCCTTCCCACCATATGGCACGGGTGTTTTTTATAGTTATGTCCATATAAAAGAACCAGGAGTTAACGGTGTGCACCTTGTAGGCATATGGGGATTAAGAGGCATTAGTCAATGTATTTTCATTGTGATGAATGAGCCCTGTGCATACAGTAAATACCCTTTGCATGTTCATGGGTAATCGTGCAAAGAATAAGAGATGACGACAGGCAACTCGTGCGATAGTAATGGTTATGTCATAGGTACGATGCATTCCCAATAAATTTGGCCCCACATCGTGCCCATTAGCATCCTGTGGTTGCACTATTTAAGACATAGGCATAAATATGGCATATGCAACATCCATGACTTACCCACCTTTAACATATGGTTGAAGGAGGTAATATGGCGTCCCATGGTTTATAGTTGGCCACGGGTAATTTATGGACAGTGATGGTAATGAAAATGTAAAGCAAATGCGAAACAAATACAAACTGAAAATATAACCTGACTTATCTCATCAAACCAGAAACAAAGACTTTGATCTTACTTTTAACATTACAAGCAAGTATTATGGATAATTAAAAAAGTTACAAAAACATGAATGTACGCTTGTGGTGAATGAGCACTAATCATGTTTTGGCTGTTCTGACATACTAAGCGAATGGGGTTGAGAAGTTAAAGGGGGTAGGGGAAGGTTCATGTCACGAAGAGGAGGGAATGATCTAGACGGAGTAGCTAGTAAGGAAAACATAACCAATGAGGTTGTCATGGTTTGCACTACACCTATAGGAGTTCAGGGACTTGCCACCTTTTACACAGAGGGCTCCGACACAATTGGATGACTGACTTCCTTAGCTATTTCCTGTGACAATTATGCCACATTCTCATCATGAATAGACGCTGGATCAATGACATTGTGGGTGGCTGAGTGGCTTGGCTGGGCGAGTGTGACACCTCCTCAGTAGGTTCAGTGACAGGGGCATGCAGTTCATCCTAGCGAGGGGACTGAGCTTCACCAGGGTGTCAACCTTAGAATTAGGCTCTTGAGTAGCGTAAGGTCCAGGAGACTCATCGGTGATAATGTAGACTCAGATAGACCGGTGGTGTTGTTCCCATGACCATAGTCATTTTAAGGAACCCACGCCCTAACGTCAGCCAACTCTTGCAACATAGACTAGTACCTTTCTATCCACATATGAATGGCTATTATAACCTTTCTTAGATGCTTATCCCATGCACTCAAAGTATCCATAACAGAATTAGTGACTTTGAAGGCATCGGTGACAATGACATTAGTTTTCTTGAACAATTGATCCTCAAATGTCATAAATTGCTATGCAAACAACTACTGTAGAGACTCAGCCTATACGGCCTGAAAAGTAGCAAGCTCCTGGGCAAAGATATTCTTAACAGCATCACCAAAATAGATAGGTCAATAGTGAGAGTAGGTTCAGAGGAACCAGGCAACATGATGTGTAATCTGGTTATGTGGGACTTGTCAAACTCAGGTACCATGCAAACTTGATCATCCTCTTCCATATAAGGGATGTTATTAGTTGAAAAAATATGTGACACAAGCTAAGGGTATGGAAGAGGAGTTTGAATAGACTTCGAGTTAACTTCGAGTTAACGTCTATCTTTTCCTTTGCACGATGGTGGCCAGCATACTGTAGTCATAGTCGTTTAAGTGTAAGTAGTTGAGGCACTTGTTCACCAGGCAATTAGAGTAAATGTAGTAAATTACCCTAACGTGGTCTGGCAACTCAATTGGCTTGAGCTTCAACTACCCTGGATAGTCATCGCTGCTACTCAACAAATGATGAATTTGTTCAGGGTTGAAGGGTGTGGGCTAATGGTCCGCAGGATCTTTAGTGCCCAAGAGAGAATTGATGTCCGCTGGAGTTAGCCTAATAGGCTTCCCTCTCACCATAGTTTCAAGGTTCTTTCTCCTCAAAGAGCTACTGCTATATACCGAAAAAGACTCCAAGTTACAATAAAAGTGCCTCACCACTTTTGGGTTGTATCTCATTGACACTTTTGGCATTTTCTCAATCTGTCCAAGATATACAGTCATGTCATAACCGATTGAAGCCAATAGTTTTGGTATATCAATGAAAACTACAGGGCAAAACGTTCTATGAGCAAATTGTGTGTTATACTTATCTTTGTCCATGCCCAAATCAAAGAAGTCTATCTATGTTGGCATGACAGGGGTGTCTAATTCAGGCTGGGTTAGTTAGAGTCCTCAACATTAGCCTCAACAATGAGAGCCTCCACTGTAGTGCCTGTCGTCGACACCTTTGTCACTCTTCTTAAGTGCTAAACAGGAAAGTGATACTAATTTTGCCTCATGGGTGAAGATTTGAAGGACTTCTGCTTCTTCCCCCTTCTAGGAATAGATGGCTATAGGGCGGCTTGAACAGCTTTTTCCATATCTATTGTCATAGACTCATATTCAGAACTAATAATCATTGGTGACGCTTCCTGTTTCACATTTTAGGTGTGCTCTATTGCCTTCTACAGTCTAGTTGTCAGCCTCTTGTCATACGCAAAGGAGGTTTGGATAGGGCAGCCTCACATTGCTTACTCTTGCCTTTCGTGGATACCACCATCTTTAACAGCTCCTACTTCTCCTCGCCACGGTTTTACTAGCTCATTTTTCCTTCGTCATCTCCTTCACCTAGGTCTGCTTTGTTGATTTCCTTTTTTCCATTGCATGGTAGTATTTCATGATTTGGGGGTTAGGGTTTGAGATATTGCTGGCGGAGTGCAAATGAAATGGTTGTCAATTCGAATGTGACAAGAGCAATTTATGGTGGAGTGGGGATGAAATGGTTGTTAGTTTGAATATGGCCAAAGTTAATAGGACATCGAGGGTTGGACGTATATGCTAACTGGCCAAGTAGGATTACACAAAGCTTCCCTTAACCACCATATGTCGATATAGCCACTATATGGATGGACGAAATTACCCATAGTCACCAAAGAACCAACCAATCAATATGCAATAGTTGACACCATCCCACACCTGGTGGGCTTACCGCGACATCATTTTGGAGTGGTGAACATATTTTTGAATTTCTAATGTTCACTACTAAGTGTGAAAATAATGTCACATGTACGGTTCGATTAGACTGGTTGTTGGGGTTGTCATGTACCATGGATTACCCATAGGTTTTTTTACTGAACCATTTCACCGATACCCATGAAGTGCCCATGGTTGCCCATATTGTCCCCTCTCGATGGAGTTCTCTGTTTGCCCTTATTGCATAGTACTGTGTCAGAGGACCATATATTTACGACGTATGGCATTTTTTCAAATCATTTGTGGGGAAACAAGGAGGTTTTTTTAGGGTTGCTGGGGTTTAATTATATAAAATGCGGTATTTATATCATGTGTGCGGAGGGTTGGGTGTGTGTGACACATTTAGTCTGCTCATCTGTTTTGCTTATAATGTGTTTGATAATCCTATGATGGCATGAAAGTACAAGTTCCTTGATGAGGTTTCACCTCACTCCACAATTCAAAGGGTTTTGGTCAAGGTTGACAAAGTGTATCCGATGACTAATTATGATGTCGCTAACCATGATTGGGGGTGGCCAAATAAGGTCGTTTCTATGGACGCAATCGTGTTTGACAAAATTGTACAAGTTGTGAGGCCATGTTCTTTTTCCTTTTTTTCCTGTTTGTTGTTGGCATTTATTGATTGATTTGATCATTTCCCTTCAAAACAAGCGCATCATCTTGAGGATGGAGGGGATAGAAATGTTTGAGTTATTTCTTGAAAACATTCATCTAGAGAACATGTACGATATTAGGGACTTTGTTATTTGTTAAATTAGGGAGGGAGTTCTGATACATTCCACCTTTTGTTATGGCCCATAAGTGTGATTAACCTATTTCATGTGTAGACTCGAGACCATTGCGTCAAGTTTATTAGCATTATCGACATTAGTATGGGGATGGTGCCGAGGGAGACAATTATAGGTATCTCATTATCAATGTAGCCATTAAGTTATGATTTGTTTAACTTAATGTTGTTGTTATGGCGTAGACGTTAAGGGAATATTACATACAAAAGTACCATTGTCTTGGTCTTGGGAAGATGATATCCTAAATCACAAGTTTAGCTTCGTCATTGAAGATGAACAGTGAGCTCCTATTTCCTTTAATCTTCTTAATACACCTAAGTTTAACCACCACCTTCAATGTGAATATTTTTTTTTTTTTGCATATTAGAAGAATGAAATTAATCGAATTGGTTCTTTATGGGGACGTGGCGGATGAAGCCTGGACTACATTTCAACCTTATGCAGACACACCGAATGTGGTTCTGATTATACAGTATTTGGTGGTGAAGCGGGATGGCCTTGTGCTTTCTTGGCCAACTACGATCGTGCAACTAGAGTGTTCTGGCACCCCAGGAGGAGGGAAGTAAGGGACTTGCTTAGTTTGTCTTTAGTCAGGTTAAGGGATTGGCATGTGATAGGTGGTTCCTTCGTGTACAATTACATGGTTAACACATGATATATAGCCCAACCTCATATTAATGTCACTTACTTATGATATAATTGCTTTAAAATTGGGTCACCACAAATTGCCTCTAAAATTTGGCTTCAACCACGGCTTTAAAATGTTGTTCCATTTTTTTCTTTTCCTACATCACCATCACATACACATCATGTCGCTTATAGTTAATTAATGATTGTTCAATTATGGTACATGAAATGACTCGAACAGCACCATGAATCAATTTTAGCATTACCTACCACGTGACCAGTTGTCCACTTGCAATAATCATGCCTATTAACGTTCTCATAACTAGCATGAACCTATAGGTGCCATTTAATCTTACCCGATATACATGTTCTCTATCTGGCCTTGTTTACTATCACCTAGACAGAGCAAGTTCATTCTCCATAGTCTGCAACACACATAGCTTCATCCCTGGTAGGGAAGTTAAGCTATATAATTGTGGCTTACACACATTACATTCTCAAAATATAAAGGTGTTGTCATTCCTTAACCTACATATGTACTTGTCGCTTACATACATAACATTGTCAAAATATAAATGTGATGTCATTCCTTAACTTACATATATACTTTGGCTTACATATATATATATATATATATTACAAAGTCAAAATATGAAGATGATGTTATTCCATTTTCACCTTCATATTGCCTATACAAATATAACCAAAACAATAGTAGGTAGTCAAACTTTGTTCCATGTTCATGTATTTGCCCAATACAAACATGGAGAAAAGTTTGAATCAGTTACCTCCACTATGAAAGACCATCCACATGGACCTTTCTCTTGCTTCTAATTTCCCAGAAAGCTTTGGATCCACGTAGCCTTAAAAGCGATGGAAATCTTGTGAAAAGAATTAGGCAGCTGCTACGATGACATAATCTTGATATGGGTGGGAGTGAGCTCATCAACGATCAAACCTGGAACATCCATAAAATGAGTGAACAAGTTAGATTCCTTCTATTCCATCTATGCATAATGGGCTTCATAGGACAACCATGATTTAAGGTTGTCAAAAACTTGAACAATTGTATGATCAAGAGACAACACAGTTTCCCTCAGCATCTCGGCCAACATGTCAAAGTTCCCTACTTTCCTGCACTTTCTGCCACTAAAAGAGACATCACCTTAGCCTCCATGGCCTTTGTTAGCATATTGCACGATATCAACCTCGGCAGGGGTGGGCAGGTCATCAAGTTTATTGGTGACTCAGAGATGTCTTCTTCTTCTTCATGTATCTCTTCTTACATTCCAAGTGGCAACTTACACCAATCATCGGTCACCCTACCTTTTGACCGAATGAAATAGAGATCTTGGAAGTGGGGAAGGTGTAACGCCTTATTCTCATAATCAATGGGATGAGCTTGTACACAATAAGTTCGATCTACTTTAGTAAATTCATTTTAAATTCCTAATCTCAAGACAGGATTCGAACTATAGTTGAGTAGGTTTTTCTGAATTCTTTTCATAATCTTTCGAAAGCATCTTTTATCAGTTCGCAACTTCAGTATTACTCATTAATTCTTATCTTCATTTAATTTAATCATAGTGATTTTTTGCTCGTATTTAAATCATTCATTTGTATATTCCTCAACACTATTCAACTAGGCATGTTCATACAAGTATTCTCATACAGTGATAATTTACTCATAACTAATTATCACATACAAATCTTTAATTTACCATTGTTTTTTCTTCTTTCACATCTCCCTCCATTCCTCTTCTAAGATTACCTACCTATATGGTTAGAGAGGGATAGTGAGATTCAAGAGAATCCCATTAGTGAACAATGCTAACAATTGCATATAATAAATGCTTTGTGCATGACATGCTTGCTTACATAAATTCATGCCAACATAATGACATGAATGCATGCTCAATATTCAACACATTACACTAATGGCTATAGTATAAGTAAAACAGAGCTTCACTAATTCATATATGCTTCATACAATTCATCAAAGCAATTAACACATTAATACACAAACATACATATCAAGTTATGCAAGTTAGGAAAGTTCCCTACCCTGTGTCTTTAAGTCCTCTGGTTCCCATTTCTTCCAACCATTATAGCGCATCTTGGAAATTCTTCCATTTCCTCTTCTTTGACCTCTCATGGCCTTAGATACCCATTCATATAATTAGAGCCATGACCAAGAATTCTTAGCTATGGCCAAAGGAGGTAGAAGTATTTTGACTGCGGCCAAGAAAACGTCAGACACATTTTGGCTGCGGCTACGAAACCTCTAGCTGGAACCAAAATCTGTCTTGTTTCTTGGCTGAACTTCTAAAAATTATAACTTAATCTTTAATACTCCAAATGAAATGATTCCAAGTTCAATGTAACGCTCTTTAAGTCTACTTCAAGGGAAAAAAACTCCTGCTACCAATTAAGGGCCCACAATTCCAAAATCACAATACAACTCACACTGCCCCAGAATCATTCCAATTTTCCATGCCTAAATTCAAAAATTCATAACCCTTAGTATACGAGTCGAAAAAATTATGCACCACCTATCAAATTAAAGCTCTATACGTCTACTTTAATCTTGGAAAGTTTCTATATTTGGACTTGGATTGACTAATGAAATGCATTGCATAACAACACTGCCTTATTGGAAGCAATCAAACAGCATGCACTTGCAACTTCAATAAATTTCAAATTTACATACCAACATTCAAAAATCATGAACTCATGTGTACCTACACAATTTTCCCTTATAAATCCAATGGAATCATCAAAATGATCAAATTCAATCTTTAACCCTTAGTAAATAGTAGCTAGACGAATTTCACAATAAAAAGGAGAAATTGGAGTTCCTTGATTCTAATCCATAAACCTCCTTCTTTTTACTCATAATCGCATATTTGACCTTTAATTACTAATTGCACATTATTAGAGTGAATTTGGGCAGTACCTCCCCTTAGGATTTGGTCATCCCAAAATCCCAAACCAAGCAAAACAACCACAAATCCAACCACAACAACAATATACAACCTTGAATCAACAAGATAACGAGGTTTAGTGTGAATAACTCTTGGTTTCAAAACATTATCTCTCTAGGACTTCACTGTTCACTCTCTCCCCTTGAGATTTTGCTTGCTAACCATGAGTTTCAAGAAGGAGAAGAGGTTAGAGGAAGTTTCAAGGTGATTAAGAAGCAAAATCGCTAAGATTACAAGCTCATACTTTGAGTTTGCTCTTGGAACCCTAAGACCCTTCTTGTTCTTCTTCAAATGCTCTTGAGCTATCTCTCTATTTTGTGGCTCCTACATGAAAATGACAAGGAAGAAGAGGGATATTAGATTTATCCATTTACCTCTCTTCCTACTTATAGTATATTATTTCTTTAATGGAAATACTTGGTCATGAATTTTTCTTCCTTTTAAGATAATATAGACCAAGTAAATGTATTTCCCTCCACTTTCCCTTGTTGATCGCAAAACATCTTGAAAGGGCAAGAGAAAATGGTCTTGTAATATCTCCATGCATTCCATTGTAATTAACATATAAGACTTTGCTTTATGAAACTTACCTTTTGACTTTTCAACTCTCAATTTTACTTGGCCAAGGATTTTTCCTCTCGAATTAATGTGAGCCAAGCAAATTATTTTTCTCTTGCTCCCTACTTCAGCCAAAATTTACCCCAATTAAAGGGAAAAATATATGGCTTCTTGTTTTATTGGTCAAATGACCATTTTACCCTTACATTTTCCCATTTTCGCAATTTTGCTGGAAATCAGGCAAAATTTTCATCAAACTTTGAAAATTCATGTCTAATTGCACAAATGTCCAATTAGTCAACTGGAAGCTCATAATCCCCTAAACCCCTAAATTTCCATTTTTTGATTCTACCACAGAAACTCTCTAGTTTTACTAGGCTAACTTCAAAAATACATAAGTCTTTGTGTACAACTCCACATGACATATATGATATATCAAATTAAAGCTTGATAAGTATACTTTTATTCTAGAAAATATCAAAGGCATTAGATATCATTTGCCTATTTAAAAATGTCACACAACTAGACCACCATGCAGGAAAAATGCACTAGCAGCAAATCCTCATTCATAGGACCTTGCTAAACTGGGGCTTCTAAGTCCACTTGATTTAGGCTATTCTCAACCCTCTAATCCCAAAATTTGGGATATTACAATTCTCCCCTATTCAATAAATTTTGTCCTCGAGATTTAAACATCGTATATAATCATCTATACCTTGGGGAAATGCTTTTACTTTCATGCGCAGGCTCACAAACCATGCAACACAACCATCATTATATTCTTTACACAAATCTCATATAGTATAGCATTTGCATTCATCATAATGGCATTCAATAATTAGTATGCAATACAAACAACTGGCATATAAGATCGTATAGCTGAGGGTCTCTACCCTCATTCCTTGAGGCACTGCCCAACACAATTCTGAATACATCTACCAGCATAAGGACACACTGGTCCACTAGGTCTTAGAGCCTTTAGACACATAGGTCTACTACAACATAACGGACATGTACGATCTTATAGCCTAGGGACACTGCCCCATGCAATCTTGCACACCGGGTCATACTACCCAGGGAATCCCCCTATACTTACAAGTACTTCAGGACTTACTTCCTTAAGCCTCCGCTCATCACCATTCTTAAATACATAACATTTTGCCAGTCTAAGGACATATATGTCCCTCAGGTCTTATAGCCTCAAGACATTTAGTTTGTCATCTTTGCTGAAAACATATAGAGACTAATGACCTCAGGGTATATATCCTACAAGGCATTCTAAATTCATTCCAGGCTCTACCTCTTGCTACTCAAACCCTTCATATACTTATATAATATTCATAAAGCATGCTAAACAAACCATTACATAACAAGCATTTGGACATCACAGGACACATTGTCCCAGACAAGATAACTTAACAATTCGAATGCATCTGCCAGCCTAAGGACATACTGCTCACTAGGTCTTAGGGCATATCATAACATAACAATTTGATTGCATCTGTTGGCCTAAGGACATACTGCCCACTAGGTCTTACAACATTGCATGACATAACAATTTTTAACATAACAATTTCGTATATTCATAAAAAAAATACACATATGGTAAATACATACATGCAGAACCATTACATAAGATATGAGAGCAAGAGTTGCTTTCCTTTATACCGTTGAGCTTATTCTTTCTTAATTCCATTCTTCTATCTTTCTTTCAACACTTAGTGCTGGAGCAACCCATGGCAATACACTGGGCCAAATAAACCCTTCTATTAAGAAACTCATATGATGTGGGTCTCATTACAATACACCACCTTTGAGAGTTGACGTCCTGGTAGCTCTATTATTTGGTACTTTACTTGGTGCTTTACATATTCCACTCTAACTAGTCAGCCCCTCCGTTCTTAACCCCCCGTAGGTATCTCTCTCTGGTTGGCCGTCTCTGAATGGAAGTACCATTATAATGGGAAACCCAGATCTTATAAGGTCCCTCTTCTCCAGCAATTCTTTACTCTGTTGTCCTTAATTTCACTATCTCATCTGATGTCATTCTACATAGACTTTCGATATCGATTCGGCTCCAAGCATAATTCTACTTCCCTTACTGGGGTAATCTACCCACATCATACAAGGAATTCATAAGCTACTAGGATAATTTCTATTATCTGCCTCAGCTATGAGACCATCTTTGAGACTTTTCTCAATCTTTCTATTACTTTCTTCTATGGGAAGATTCTATAATCAAGATCTTTCCCTATACTAGATTAGCAACTAGCAACCTTAAGAAAACCTCATACACATTTTTCACAGATTCTAGTACCTCATAATATCCGGGTCAATTCAAATGCCTAAAGAATCAATTCAACTATTGTTTAATTCTTAGGTTATAATTTATTAGGTAATAAATCTCTGAATATCCACCTAGTCTTCTAAATTGATAACTGAATATAGAACCTTAACATTATACTGATCAGAAATCACTATCCTAAAGTATATCCATTAGGCATGTTAAAATCAGGATCAATAATGCCTGGTCGAACTTCATGGTATTCGAGTAATATCCTCAAAACATTACTGAAGGTTCAACATTATCCACAAGGTTCACAAGGTTCAACTTTCGTCATGACATATAACCATAGCGCAACTTGATTCACATTTCGACCAAAGTACTATTTTGGCTTAGATCTTATTCAAACCTATCCTTAACCTTGAATATCACCAAATAGAATCCTCTAGCATTGATATACCATAAAATCATCTTTCATCATACGTCACTGTATATCATACCTATATATCTTTAACACCATGGTGTTACTAAGGATCATTACTTAGCATAGAGAAACCTTAAAACAATCACTATGCCTCAAGTTTTCATATCCCAAATGAACCTTTCTAGGCAGTACTCACTGCAACAGAAATGGTTTGGATTAAAAAATTCAATACTTACCTCATCATCACCATTCCTCTAATCATTCCTTATGTCATTTAAGAACTTCTAATCAGAATTCTATACCTTTAATCAAAAGGCTTCAAATTCCCAAGATACTTCACATGGGTCACCCATCCCAGGATTTATCTTGCCTAAGCACGCTTAACCTCAAAGTTCCAATAGGATATAAGGCATTAATGGCGATACAGATCCACATATCACTGGGTATCGATAGCTTATATATGTCTTGACCTCAATGCATCATATCTGCCTTCCCAAAAATGCTGAATTGAATACTATCCCCACAAGGAAATATAAACAATAGCAGCTTCTTAGTCCAACTCCCCTATGTATTCCCATAACACAGGGTGGGGATCTAAATCATACTTTAACTCAATATCAGGAGCCATAAAGTTAGAACTGAATCCGAATCCTATGCTACCTCTTCTATCATTAGGGTCTCATTGTCATTATCTCCAATAGAGGAATCCTCACTAGGACTGGGCACCACTAACATCCCTGTTAAGCAGAGCCACTTCCTTTATATAGATCATTGCCCCTACCTTCAACAAGCTAATTAACAAATAGGAGTGGTCAAATTCCTTAGGTTCCCAGGCTATCTGTAACTCCCAATTATATAGTACTAATAGGGAATCACTATACTATTCACATGAGCAAAGAATATAACCTATAGTAAAAACCCTTTACTCTGACTAGATTTGTATCTTTAAGTGGGCAGTTCCATTGATAGAATCACTGCTCTGATACCAAAACTGTAATGCCTTAT
The DNA here is from genome assembly GCA_963242795.1 of Inga leiocalycina. Lineage (NCBI taxonomy): Eukaryota > Viridiplantae > Streptophyta > Magnoliopsida > Fabales > Fabaceae > Inga > Inga leiocalycina. The sequence continues at coordinate 43,343,872 of OY725331.1, forward strand.
TCTCATAATCGATCAAATGAGCTTGTACACAATAAGTCCAATCCACTTCAGTAAAATCATTTTAAATTCCCAATCTCAAGACAGGATTCAAACTGTAGTTGAGTGGGTTTTTCTGAATTATTTTCAAAATCTTGTGGAAGCGTCTTTTAGTGGTTTTCACCTTCAGTATTACTCATCAATTCTTATCTTTATTTAATTTAATCATAGTGATTCTTTGCTCATACTTAAATCATTCATTTACATATTCCTCAACACTATTCAACAAGGCATGTTCATACAAGTATTCTCATATAGTGATAATTTACACATAACTAACTATCACATACAAATCTTCAATTCGCCATCGTTTCTCCTTCTTACACATCTCCCTACATTCCTCTTTTGAGCTTACCTACCTATATGGTTGGAGAGGGAGATTCAACAGAATCCCAATAGAGAACAGTGCTAACAATTGCACACAATAAATGCTTTGTGCATGACATGCTTAATTACTTAAATTCATGCCAACATAATGACATGAATGCATGCTCAATGTTCAACACATTATACTAATGGCTATAGTATAAGTAAAACAGAGCTTCACTAATTCATATATGATTCATACAATTCATCAAAGCAATTAACACATCAATACACAAGCATACATATCAAGTTATGCAAGTTCCCTACCCTATGCCTTTAAGTCCTTCTTTGGTTCCCTTTTCTTCCAACCATTATAGCATCTTGGAAATTCTTTTATTTCCTCTTCTTTGACTCTCATGGCATTAGATACCCAATCACATAATTAGAGCAATGATAGCAAGTCATTAGAAGTGTATAACAATGTCCAAGAAGTTAGAAAGCCTAAACAAGTCAACGTTTTTCGGAAAATTATGAAATACTAGAATTGGGAGTCTTAGCCGTGGCCAATAATTCTTTAGTTGCATCCAAAGGAGGCAGAAGCATTTGATTGCAGCTAAGTAAAGGTTAGAAACATTTTAGCTGTGGCCAAAAATCCTCTGGCTGCGACAAAAAATCCTCTGGCTACGGCCAAAACCTGTCCTATTTCTTAGATGAACTTCCATAAATCATAACTTAATCTATAAAACTCCAAATTGAGTGATTCCAAGTTCTATGTAACCCTTTTTAAGTCTACTTCAAGGGAACAATGTCCTGCTACCAATTATGTGCCCATAATTCCAGAATCACAAGACAATTCACACTGCCCTAGAATCATTCTAGTTTTCCATGCCTAACTTCAAAAATTCATAACTCTTAGTATACATGTTCAAATATTATGCACCACCTATCAAATTAAATCTCTATATGTCTACTTTATGTTAGTGCAAGCGTTTCACCCAAGAGGGGGGTGAATTGGGTGATCCCAGTAATATTGTTGCGTATAAGGAAATTTACAGAATATTAAAAGTAGTTATGAGCAAGGAGAAATATCACCGAAGTGTACACTAGGAGTTATACTGGTTTGGCCACAACCACTTTGACCTATGTCCAGTCACCATAACGTCTCTGAGAGTTTCACTATATTCTCCAAGATTCAGTGGGTTCTTGGCACCTCACTACACAGCAAGTTCCTTCACCTGGACACTCGCTCCCCCTTACACGTTGTAATCAAAACCCCAACTCAAGGTTCCACTACCTTAAGTTGTCTTAATAACAAATATTGAGTTTGTAATGAAAAACTCTCTCACAGAGCAAATATGTAATCACTGAAGTACTATGAATGAGTATAAGTAAACAAAGCACTAAGAATGTGTTGATCAGTGTAATATCTGTTCGTGTCTTGTTTTTCTTCTTTCAGAATGCTCCATATATATATAGATGATTTGTAGTATCCATTGGAAGCATTTCAAACATGTCCGTTAAAGTCACGCAGAAATGATTGATTGTTCTTTGAATTTGAAAACTATCCGTTTGCGGTAGGTAGTGGTAGGTGAACGTTCGGACACTTTATTTGACTTTGCTCTCCTTACATGATCTCTTCATTATTTCTCTACAAATGTACTTAGGATACTAATGCAATGAAGGGTTAATCATATAGATAAAAATTTAATAAACATTCAATCAAAAACATAATTTCTGGACTACCTTACTCGAGTGGCTACTCGAGTGATCAAGTTTGTTACTCGAGTGGTCCCTCGAGTAAACTTGTCTAAAATATGGCAATGAGCAAATCAACATTTTAAATCAGATATCACTCGGGTAAGACCTGGAGTGATATATTACAAACCTTGAAAATAATTAATTACTCGAGTGGCCATGTTTTTACCTTCACAGGTTACTCGGGTGATCACTGTTTTAATCTAGTTACTCGAGTGGGCTTCATGTTTCTTCACACCTTACTCGAGTGGTCCCTCGAGTGGCTTTAAAATAACCCAGCAGATTACTCGATTACACCCTCGAGTAAATGCATCAAATTCTTGGCCGAGAGTTTGCTTTCTGGCTACTCGATTGGCTACTCGAGTAATGATTCAAATAATTCTATAGATTACTCAGGTGGTCGCTCGAGTAATGCTATTTTCTCACAGTTACTCAAGTGGTTACTCGAGTATTGTGTTCCATTTCTTGGCCAAGGGTCACTGGAAGATTTTTAACCTGTTTACTCGAGTGGCTACTCTAGTGATGCCTTTGAAAATCATGTTACTCGAGTGGTTACTCGGGTAATGGTCTATATAATTTTGCATATTACTCGAGTACTCCCTCGAGTAAATTTGTTCAAAATTTGGCAGTGCTTCACTGGATGAAATTTTCTTTGGCTACTCGAGTAATTGCTTCCCTTAGTCGAGTTGCTACTCGAGTAAACCTTCACAGAATTGGTTCATCACTCCAGTGATTACTCCAAGTAATACTTTGCTACATTGTTCAAAATTCATTTGTTTGTTATCAAATTCTTTTATATTATTGATCCAATCTTTGTTATCATCAAAACATATGGGATCTAACATTCTCCCCCTTTTTGATGATGACAAAACTTGGTGATTTTGAACAAGGTTTTTGAAATTGAGTTTTGAAACATATGCTTTTTAAATTCTTTTCATATGAAATTGTTTGTTGAATTTAAACTTCAAAGCTCTTTTGAAATAACTTATTAGAGATCTTTTCAAAAAAAATTTCTTTACTTGTTGACCTTGCATACACAATTGAAAAACAAATTAGTTCCATAATGCAATAAAATTTCATAATGAAGTTTAACTTTAATGGCATAGCAAATTGCATAAATAAGAATTCAATACATAACTTAGAATGCAAATCTAAAAGGAATTGAAAAACACCCAAAAGCCCCCAAAAGCTCCATACATCCAAATCCTAATCAACTCAGTCATTCTTCACAAAATCACTCAAGTTCTTCTCCCCCGTTTTGTCTTCATCACAAAGGTGGAATTAATCATGTGGAGGAGTAGGTGGCTTGATGGCTGAGATGGGAGTGATAGGAAAAGCCAATGACTCATATGAACTATTAGAACTTGAAGGATCTGAAGATGATGATTCAGGTTCAGGAAGGTTTACTAGCGGTGTCTGAAGATCATCTGGAGGATTCACCAGAGGAGATGAAGGGTAAGGAACCAGAAAGGTAATCTCTACTTCCTCTGTAGCAACCGGTGAAGACTAAGTACTTCCTCAGTGCATGCAAGTAAAGCAATGGGAGTAGGTATGGGCTCAGGCTGAGCAGGCTGAGGTGGTTCATCAGAAGTGATATGGATTGGTTTAGATGTTTCAGGGTCTAGCATAGAGAATAAGATATTACTCGGTCCACTCTCAAAGGGTCTATGCTCAGTAGGGATAGAGGGTCCAGGCTCAGAGGTAGGTATGGGCTCAGGAATACCAGAAGGACCAGGAATAGAGGATCCAGATGCCATAACATCAAGTCTAGCCATAATGGATCTCAGAAGCTCACCCTGGGCACATTGTTCAGCAAGCAACTCTTTATGCCTCTTGTCCTTCTTTTCCATAAGTTGCCCCATCTTCTCATTCATGTGGGTAACCAACTCCGCATTGGTATTCACAATATCAATATGGAAGCTCCTTAGAATGTTCTCTAAGAATGTTTGCATTGCAGTACCAAAGAAGGATGGAGAAGATGTGTTGGCTGGAGTAGGAGACTATGTGTCATCTATCCAGCTTGTTGTTATGTCAGTCTTCTTTCTTTTCTTGGGACTTGCTTCTAGGGGTGTCTTCAAAGGAATCTCAATATTTAGCTTTCCAATTTGATTCCTTCCCACTAATGCTAACCTCTCAATCGATTCCTTACTTTCCAAATACCAGATCTTGTTCTTCTTGAGAAACAAGGAAATTAGTTAAGGATAAGGCATTGGAGTAGTTGGTTTTCCCTCATATCTATACCTCTTGATCTCATTGAAGATATACTCTCCCAAGTCTTTTTGCTCTTTGAGGATCACTGAGGCGAATTTTCTGAAGTCCCGCTAAATGAAATAAGTGAAGCTGTTGGATTCACCATGGCTCTAGAGTAGATATACCATAAGACTCTATGGAAATCACTCACATAACTTGGATTGAAGTTGAGAGGTCCCACAATCTCACCAGGTCTAAGAATCAAAAATACTTGGTTTGAAGAAAGGTTAGGATAATCATCATCAGGAGGATTTTCTATTCCTCACCAGTTATTGATTCAGGAGGGTGAGATAAGAATTCTTTGACCTCTAACCTCATAAGTCATCTCTTCTTCCATAGACTTCCTAATGGGATCATTAATCGGTTCGAGGTTACAATAGAAATGTCTCACTACTTTGGTGCAAAAAGGTAGCTTGATAGATAAGCAGAGCATATAGAAATCAAGGTAGGGACTAAGAGCAAATTTCAATACCTCTTGAAGCACCTTGTAGTCAATGTAGTGCATCTTGCACACATTCCTTCTTGCAAAATGACCCAGGTACTTCTGTGATTCCTCAAGCTTTTTCACATTGAATCCCTTTGGAGGAAATGTGATTTCTTCATCCTTCTCTTCAATTTCTTTTGAAGATTGCCCTTTCTTTGCTTCCTTAGATTGAAAGGCTTCATCAAGCATGCCTATCATGACTTTGGTAAGCTTCTCACTAACCTTAGGCTTTTTCATAGGCTTAGGAGTAAAGGTAGGTGTGTCAGATGAATCAAAGGAAGGAGGAGATGGCTCTTTTATAGTTTTCCCTTTTCCAAGAGGTGAACTCTTCTTGGATTGAGCTCTTGTGGTAATGGGTTCCTTAATCACAACCCCTTTCACTTTAGGTTTGGGTTGCGGCTTGGACTTGGGGTTTGGTTTAGGAGAAATTTTCCTCTTCTTGGTAGGAGGAGAGCAATGTGAATCAAAGGGTTGATATGGTTTAGAAGACTCAGAATGAGTGCTAGGATTGGGAGATTTTGTTCTTACCATTGTGATTTTAGAAAATGAGAAGTTTCAGGAAAAACAGGGACGAAAGTCGTGAGTTTCGGGAAGTGATTCAAAGCTATCTGAGAGGTTTTTGAAGCTGTGAATCAATGGGTTTTGACGGTAATAGGAAGAGAAAGATTCCTTGAAAAGTTTTTGAGAAAGCACAGAAGAATCACTCGAGGAGATTTTGTGTCAAATGGCTGAGTTTCGAGTAGAAATAACCTAGAACCTGACATCACTTGAGGGCTTACTCGAGTAATCATCATTATCACTCAGTAGCTACTCGAGTGATCATATGAAAAATTTTAAAATACAGCAAATTTGAGCACGTACCTAGCATGAATAATATTGTAATTATCCATGTATATTCCCTTGATTATTGGATGACTCTTTAGAACATATTTGAATTGAAAATCAGATGATTTAAAATTTTCACCCAGGTTCACTCGAGACCTTACTCGAGTAACATTGAACATCACTCGAGGGCTCCCTCGGGTAAGCTGTCTCTTTACCTTCTGACTGTTCATTTTCAACCATTGTGCCGTTTCATTTGAAATTAATGCTTCACAGGCACATTTCCAAGTTCATTACTCGAGTGGGTACTCGAGTAATGTATCCATTACTTCAAGTTGTTACTCCAGTTATGCTCATTACTTGAAGTTTTCACTCCAGTAATGTTCATTACTTGAAGTTGTCACTCCAGTAATGTTCATTACTTGAAGTTTTCACTCCAGTAATGTTCATTACTTGAAGTTGTCACTCCAGTAATTTTGTCCTCTGTTAACCTCTGCTATTCATACTCCAAAATAGAATATTATGATCTTGCAAAACAAATTGCTAGAAACTCCAATGCTTAAGTTAGTGATCATCAAAACATCAATAAATAATATCATCTAACATTTTGTAAACACTAAATATCTTACAACTTATTGGGATTTACCATTCCCAATTCTCGTCTAATATATAAAAATTGATCTTTTGCAAGAGGTTTTGTGAAGATATCAGCTAGTTGAAGATGAGTTGGAATGAATATCACTTTGACATCTTTCTTTTAGACATGATCTCTGATGAAATGATGTCTAACATCAATATGCTTGGTTCTAGAATGTTGAACATGATTCTTTGCCAAGCTTATCATGCTAGTGTTGTTACAGTATATTGGTGTTTCTTTCAAATAAATACCAAGATCCTGGAGTTGTTGCTTTAGCCATATTACTTGTGCACAACAACTTGATACTACAACATACTCAGCTTCCATTGATGAAAGGGACACTGTAGTTTGTTTCTTGCTAAACCATGATACAAGTGAGCCTCCGAGAAATTGGCCTTGTCCACTTGTACTCTTTCTGTCCATCTTGTATCCTCCATGATCAGAGTCTGAGTATACAACTAGATATTCACTTCTTCCTTTGGGATACCAAAGACCCAATTATGGCGTGTCAGTAAGATATTGGAAGATTCATTTGACGGTTTTAGCATGTGACTCTTTTGGTGCTGATTGATATCTTGCACACATACCCACACTGAATTGAATGTCAAGCCTACTTGCAGTGAGATAGAGGAATGATCCAATCATTCCTATATATTTTGTGATATTGTAATCTTTTCCCTTGACATCTGCATTAAGCAATATGGTTGAGCTCATGGGTGTGTCCGTTTCATTTGCTTCATCCAATCCATACTTCTTCAATAGCTCTTTCAAATATTTTGTTTGAGATATGAAAATTCCATTCTTTCTTTGTTTGATTTGCAACCCGAGAAAGAAATTTAATTCTCCCATCATTGACATCTCAAACTCCCCATGCATTATCTCAAAAAATTCTTTGCACATAGTTTCATTAGTAGCACCGAAAACTATATCATCAACATATATTTGCACAATTAATATATCATCACGTTTTTGTTTTGTAAAAAGTGTTGTATCGACTTTTCCCCGTACAAAACCTTGATCAATAAGAAATTTACTGAGCCTTTCATACTATGCTCTAGGAGCTTGTTTTAAACCATATAAAGCCTTTTGGAGTTTGAAAACATGGTCAGGTTGGGTTACGTCTTCAAAACCTGGAGGTTGCTCTACATATACTTCTTCCATGACGTAGCCATTTAGAAATGCACTCTTTACATCCATTTGATAGAGTTTGAATCCTTTGATGCATGCAAAGGCTAAGAGTACTCGTATAGCTTCCAATCTAGCCACTGGAGCATACGTTTCCTCATAATCAATTCCTTCTTCCTGATTATAGCCTTTGGCTACCAATCTTGCCTTATTTCTGACAATTATTGCGGATTCATCAAGTTTGTTCTTGAATACCCATTTAGTGAATGATCGGATGATCCTTAGGTCGAGGTACCAAATCCCAAACTTGATTTCTTTCAAATTGGTTTAGTTTTTCTTGCATTGCTATAACCCAATCATTTTCTAACAAGGCTTCGTCAATGTCAGAAGGATCAATCTCAGAAATGAATGCAGAAAAACTTACTTCATTGAAAATTCTATTTCTAGTTTTGACTCCTTCATCCACATCTCCTATGACTTGATCTAGGGGATGACTCCTATTATATTTCCAGGCTTTAGGTTGACCTAGTGACTGATCTTCTTCCTTGGTTTGATCAACTTCTGGAATAAGAGATTTAAAAATAGATTGACCATTTTCTTGATTTAAAACAACTTCCTGCCCATCATCAATGCTTTTGTCAGAGGATTCAAATTCATCAAATACAACATGAATTGATTCTTCAACAACACATGTTCGTTTATTGAAAATTATATATGCTTTACTTCAGTTAGAATATCATAGGAAACTTCCTTCATATGTTATAGAATCAAATTTTCCTAAGTTATCTTTACCATTATTATGAATGAAACACTTACAACCGAAGATATGTAAATGAGCAAGATTCGGCTTCCTTCCTTTGTATAGCTCGTGTAACCCCCTCCGTAATTATATCCGAAATATGCGATTGAAATGAAATAGAGACCAATAATAATAAAAAATCATTTAAAATCCCATCCTTGAGATAGGGTTTTCACAAATACCTTTTAAAATCTAATTAACTTGATCTCATATTCACATTTCGAATACAATTACTATGTGAAGATAAATCACATTCATATAAATATTAGAGTACACAACATAATCATCCCGGCAATCACGGGTACATACCTTCGCTAAAGATACACAGGGCACAATTGCCTATTACAATTCTTCAAATGGGGATTACACAATCTCATCTCAAATTCATAACCCTATATTCAACCAAATCATATACAGTCTTCACAACTCATTGATAACCAACTACCAACTCTCATCTCCAAGGAGTCCTAGCCGTTCCCTCCATGAGCCACTTGCCCTATCTAAATTGTTGGTAGGGTGGGGTGAGATTCAAGAGAATCTCAGTAGGGAAACATTATCAATATGCAGGCAAGATAAGTGTTTAATGCATGACATGCTTGCATCACATAACTCATGCACATACAACGACAAATCTATAAGCTCAATCATTCGAACGATACACATATGGCCATAGCATATATTGAAACATAGCTTTAAATCATTCATACATGTTCCACATAATCAAGCAAAGCAATAACAACATCAACACATTAATACAGTTACAGAGCATGCAGGAGAGATAAGTTCCCTACCTCTAGTCTTTTTTCCTCGATTTGCGTGCCAACAACTTGGGGCTTCACATTCGATCCTACAATGTCAAATGTACTTTTTAGATACTTCCATAGTGTTTCTGGGGGTTATATGAAGCTATATTGAAAAATTACTAAAATACCCCTAGAACCCGGTCCGGCCCCGCCGTACCTGGTCCGAATGTACTTTTCTTGAAGTTTTGACATGGGCTATTCTGACATAATTTCGCCCAAGGAATCCATTTTCAGACTCGGAATTATCAAATTCAATGTCAATTTACAAATTTATCCTTGGCAGCCCCACTTTAAGGGTTTCAGGAGCGTTTTCATAATTATGCTTTTTCGGCCTTTTCCGAAAAAATGACCAACTGTAACCCCACCTAATTTTCGCTCCTAAACTCAATGGAACCATAAAATCATTGAAAATCCAACTCTAAGACCCATTTATATCCATAACCGAAATATACAAGTACTCCGGGGAAAATTGGGGTTTTTCGATTTCAGCTCCGTAAATGTGTTTCTTTCTACTCCTAACCACTTTATTAACCATTACATTGGGTTAGAACTACCATTTAGTATCAATTTGGGCAGCATAACATCTAGGCCAACCCATTTTCCAAATTCAAAAACAAAGACAATCTGGTGAAATTTCATCGATTAAATCAACCACAACAACCAGAACAATCAAAGATTGAAGTTTCAGAGGTTACCTTAAATCCTTCTGGCTTATCCTTCTTATGGCTGATGTAACCCCCTGCCGTAATTAATATCCGGATTATGCAATTAACGTGAAATAGAGACCAATAAGACAAAACATCATTTATAAACCCATCGACCCAGACGGGATTTTCACAATTACATTTCGAAATCATTTACAACACGGTCTCATATTTTCACTCCGAATATAATTACTATGCGAAGATAAATTACATTTACACAATTATCAGAGTACGCAATATAAATTTCCGGCAATCCCGGAATCATATCTTCGCTCGATAATCATAGGGCACATTAGCCCATACAACTCATCGATTAGGGATTACACAAACTACTCATATACATAACCAAATATTTATCCAAATATACACATATATTATCCCAATTACTTCTTGATAACCAACACTAAGCTCTCACCCAGAAACGAGTCCTCTTCGTCCTTGGATGCTTGCTTCATCCTCAATCTTCCTTCCCTGTCTAAAATGTTGATAGGGGAGGGTGAGATTCTAGGGAATCTCAGTAGGAAACACATACCAATATGCATGCAAGATAAGTATTTAATGCACGACATGCTTGCATCACAATAACACATGTTCACATCATGATATATCCGCATGCTCAATGTTTCAACAACATACTCATGGCCATAGTATAATAGAAACAGAGCTACAATCATTCTCATATGTTTCACATAATTCATGCAAGGCAATAACATGCATCAATACACAAATACAATTATCAATACATGCAGGAGAGGTAAGTTCCCTACCTCCAGTCCTTTCTCCTCGATTTGCGTGCCAGCAACTCGGGGCTTCACATTCGATCCTACAATGTCAAATGTACTATTTAGACACTTCCATAGTGTTTCTGAGGGTCATATGAAGCTATATTGAAAATTTGCTAAAATGCCCCCGGGGACCCGGTCTGGCCCCACCGTACCCGGTCCGACTGTACTTTTCCTGAAATTTTGACATGGGCTATTCTAACATATTTTTGCCCAAGGAATCCATTTCCGGACTCGGAATTATCAAATTCAATTTCAATTTACAAATTTACCCTTGGCAGCCCCACTTTAAGGGTTTCAAGGGCGTTTTCGTAATTATGCTTTTTCGGCCTTTTCCGAAAAAGTGGCCAACTGTAACCCCACCTAATTTTCGCTCCTGAACTCAATGGAACCATCAAATCATTAAAAATCCAACTCTAAGACCCATTTATAGCCAGAACCGAAATGTACAAGTACTCCGGGGAAAATTGGGGTTTTTCGGTTTCGGCTCCGTAAACGCGTTCCTTTCTACTCCTAACCACTTTATTGACTATTCCATTAGGTTAGCACTACCATTTTGTATCAATTTGGGCAGCATAACAGCCCCATAAACCCATTTTCCATTTTTAGAACCAAAGACAATCCGGCGAAATTTCACCGATTAAATGGTCCACAGCAGCCAGAATAGTCAATACACAAGAGTTTGGAAGTTACCTCAAGCTCCCACTAGCTTTTCCTTCTTGTGGCTGAAAACCCTAACTTCAAAACACCAAAAGAGGAGCTTCCAAACCTTAAAGAACATAAAGGAGTAGCTTAGGATCGGAGTTATACGCGTTAGGAGCTAGATCGTCGGAGAAATCGGCTTACCTTGCGAGATTTCTTCCTCTTTTTCTCTCTTTTCTCCAAGCTCTCTCCACGTTTTTTTTCTTGCTTCAGCTGCTGTGTGCGACAGAAATGAGCTGAGGAAGATGATAACATATGTAATTCCATGCTGACATCATCTTTTAATGAGATGATGTCATAATTCCCATTTTCGGATTTTCTGGCAGATTTTCTGCCCAAACTTTGAAACATCATAACTAATTCTAGAAAAATCGAAATGAGGTGATCCCAAAGCCAAATGAAAGATATTTAAGTCCTCTTCATAGGAAAAATATTGGTCATTACTAAAAATCACCACACAATTCCAGAATTACACAAATTTCATCACTGCCCCAAAACAGAGTCCATTTTTTACCTCAAACTTTGGACAGTCATATCTCCCAGTTCTCAAAACGAAATGGCACAAATTATATGTCCATTTTGAAGCTTGGGATGTAAACTTTAAGACTGGAAAGTTTCATAATTTTTAGACACCATTTGGTCATTCAAAACGTTTATACAAACGGACTGCCCAGACAGAATTTACACTGGACAACATTTTTAGTTTTACAACCAATGTGTCCAATCCAATTTAAATCAATTCCAATGATTAAATACCACAACATGACACCATTTCCATCACAATATCCCATTCAATTCCTCCCTCTATTCTAAGTCAATTTGGATGTTAATCCACAATTGAACTCAAATACAGGGTTTTGGCGTTGCTCATAACACAAGCGACTACAATCCACTTTATATTCTCTAAAAGGGTTCATTAATCACTAACCACGTCCACTTTTGTAGTCATTAAACCCTAATCACAATTTAGGATCTTGCTAAACCGGGGCTTAGCAATCCACTAATCTCAGGCTTATTCTCTAGCCTCGAGTCTCAAAATTCGGGGTGTTACAGCTGAAACCTAGCCTCTTTAAACAATGAAATTCCTTGCTTCCAGACCTTAATTCATATAGAGGAATAACTTAGGAGAAGGATTATACACTTTAGATATGAATTCACCGAAGAAATCGACCTACCTTGTGAGATTTCTCCTATCTTTCTCTCTATAAAAGCTCTCAAACTTTCTCTCTCTCTCTCTCTCTCTTGGCTTCTGGTTCAGCACAAAAATGAGAGCTGAAGATGATGAGAAAATGTTTTAATTTCCATTCTGACGTCATCTTTTATTTTGATGATGTCATAATTCCCATTTTCAGATTTTCTGCCCAAACTTTGAAAAATCATAACTAATTATCGAAAACTCAAAATGAGGTGATTCCAAATCCAAATGAAAGATATTTAAGTCCTCTTCATAGGAAAAATATTGGCCATTACTAAAAGTCACCACACAATTCCAGAATTACATAAAACTCATCACTGCCCCAAAACAAAGTTCAGTTTTCATCCCAAACTTTGGACAGTCATATCTCCTAGTTCACAAAACGAAATGGCACAAATTATATGTCCATTTTGAAGCTTGAGATGTGAAATATAAGACTGGAAAGTGTCAGAATTTTTATACACCATTTGGTCATCCAAAACGTTCACACAAACTGACTGCCCAGAATAGAGTTTCACTGGACAGAATTTCAGATTTTGCATCTTTGCTTCAATTGGTTCCATTTTCATACCAAACATCATTCCCACATAAATTTTCACAAGGAATCCATTGGAAACACCAAATCAATCAAATTCACATCACATTGACATGTTTTCACAACAATCTCAACATGTCAACACAATCTTTGCTTCAATTGGTTCCATTTTCATACCAAACATCATTTCCACATAAATTTTCACAAGGAATCCATTGGAAACACCAAATCAATCAAATTCACATCACATTGACATGTTTTCACAACAATCGCAACATGTCAACACAATTCACATTCAAATCTTCCCTCTATTCTAAGTCAATTTGGATGTTAATCCACAATTAAACTCAAATACAGGGTTTTGGCGCTGCTAACAACACACATGAATCACATTCGAGTACCAAATCACATCATATTCTCCAAAAGGGTTATTTATCACTAACCACATCCACTTTTGAAGTCATTAACCCTTAATCACAATTTGGGATCTTGCTAAACTAGGGCTTAGCAATCCAATAATCTCAAGCTTATTCTCTAGCCTCGAGTCTCAAAAGCTGGGGTATTACATCTCGTATGGTGTCTTTCCAAGTTTTGTTCTAATGTAGGCTCTATTTGAAATTAGCATGATGTGCTCATTGCATCGGCCCAGAAAACTTGAGACACATTCTTTTCATTTAGCACTGCTCTATCCATTTCAGTTAGCACTCTATTCTTACGTTCTACGACTCTGTTTTGCAGTGGTGTCCTTGGAGCAGAGAAATTGTGATCAATGCCATTAGTATCACAATATTCTTCAAAGGCTTGATTTTCAAATTCTCCACCGTGATCTGTCCTGATACTTGCAATGGACATACCTTTCTCATTTTGCACTTTCTTGGCAAAAACAATGAATTCTGCAAAGGTTTCATCCTTTGATGACAGAAAAATAGTCCATGTAAATCTAGAGAAATCATCAACAATGACCAATGAATATAAGTTGCCACCAAGGCTTTAAACTCTCGCTGGACCAACTAAATCCATATGTATCAATTGAAGTGGTCGATTTGTTGTAATCACATTTTTTGATTTGAAAGATGATTTAGTTTGTTTACCCTTTTGACATGCGTCACAAATCAAATTGTTTTTAAAACTTACTTTAAGTAAACCAAGAACTAAATCCTTTTTGAGTAGTTTGCCTAGTTGGTGCATGTTGACATGAGCTAGTCTCTTATGCCATAACCAACCTTTATTACTCAAAAAACAATTTTCAGAATTATTTATATTTATATCAAGTGTATAGCAATTACCTTCCCTTTTTGCTATGAGCTTTGCCTTGATATTTTTCTTATCAAGTTGTAAGTCTTTCTTGTTAACAATCAGACATTCCTTTGAATCAAATATTATCCAGTTGTCTTTATCTACACATTGACTTATGCTTAGCAAATTATGACACAAGCCTTCAACGTAATATACATATTTGACTTGTATTCCTTTGTCATTTTTGATTTCACCAATTCCTGCTATTTTTCCGAATTGATTTCCTCCAAATTTTACCTTTCCACCTTCCTTAGGTTGCAATGTGGTAAAACTTTCGAAATCACCGGTCATATGTCTAGAGCATCCACTGTCTATGTACCACTTGTTATTTTTGGATGCTTTAAGACATATCTGCAATCAAATACAATTAAGTCTTAGGTACCCACATCTTTTTGGATCCTTTTGGGCTAGTACAAAATTTTTTCGGGACATGTGAAACTTTTCGTACCCATTTGTAGGTTCCTATATTTCCTTTCTTCCTATGAATGCATGATGAAGTATAATGACCTTTTCTATTACAATAATTACAATGTGCAAAAGGATTTGATGTATGCATAGAATGCTGAAAATAATTCAAGTATGATTTACCTCCAGCTTTCTTTCTTCCTTTCCTTCTATCTGATTTTGGATCATATCCAATTCTAGACCGATCATTCACAAATCGTTGAGCTTTTAAAATAACATTTAGCATTTCACTTCCTTTAGTGAATTTTTCAAGAGATTTAGTAAGATCAGTATTTTTCTTTTTCAAAGAAGTGCAATTTCCACAATCCTTTTCAAAATACTCTTTAAGCTCTACTTCAAGAGCTTTGTTTTTCTTTTTGAAAATAACTAGTTCTTTAACTACTTTGATGAATTCAGAATGTAAAACATTATATTTGAAAAGTAATTCATTATAGGTAGAATCAAAATCAGTTACCTCTTCTTCTGTTTCCTCTTGAGCAACTAGACAGATATTGGCTGCTTCCTCTTCATTGCTTTCTTCGTCAGAAGAACTATCTCCCCATATGGCAGATACAAAGGATTTCTTCTTGTTGTAGAATTTGCCTTTTCTCTTCTCTTTATTCTTCTGAATTAGTTCTTGATATTCTGATTTGAAATGTCCAGGCTTTCCACATTCATAACATATGATGTGTTCTTTATTGTTTGTTCCTCCTTTATGAAAGTTTTTAAATCCTTGGCCCTTCTTATAAAACTTTTTGAATCATTTTATGATTAGGCCCATTTCATCATCGTCAAGATCTTTATCTTCATCTTGTTCTTATTCTTTTGCTTTTAGTGCTAGACCTCTTTTCTTCTTATCACCAATATCATCTAGTTCTCATTTAAATTTTAATTTGCTTCCATATTCAAAAAGACTTACGAATGGAGAAGCAACTGATCACATTGATTCACCTTTTGTTTCCTTAATTGCAGTGACCTTTGCCTCCCAGTCTTTAGAAAGAATATTTAAAATCTTTCGTACTTGGGTATGTTGATCATAGACTTTTCCAAGTGCTGCAAGTTGATTAACAAGGTGAGTATATCTAAGTTCAAATTCAGCTATCGACTCACCTGATTTCATTCGAAGTAAATCAAATTCAGTAACCAGAGTGTTGATCCGATTTTCTTTTATTCCGAAGTTCCTTCATGAGCTATTTCTAAGGCTTCCCAAATTTCTTCAGCTGTTAGGAGTATGTAGATTCTGAAGTACTCATTTTGACTCAAGGCACTTTGAATCATTAGAATTGCTTTGTTGTTGAGTGTAATGAGTTTCTTGTCATTCTCATCATATTCTGCTGTGTATTGGGAACTCTTTGTGAATCTACAATCTTTTCGGGTTTGTAGTTTCCACTCTCAAACACATCCCATAGCCCATATTCAGTAGCCATTACGAAGACTCTAAACTTTGCTTTCAAGAATGAGAAGTGTTCACCATTGAAACCCGGAGGTCTTGTGATAGAAGCTCCGTCGAGAAGAATGACTTCACCCATGCTTGCCATTGGATCCTTCTTAGGCTGTTAAACCTTAAGAAGACCTACCTATGATACCAAATGTTAGTGCAAGCGTTTCACCCAAGAGGGGGTGAATTGGGTGATCCCAGTAATTTCGTTGCGTATAAGGAAATTTACCGAATATTAACAGCAGTTATGAGCAAGGAGAAATATCACCGAAGTGTACACCAGGAGTTATACTGGTTCGGCCACAAACACTTTGACCTACGTCCAGTCCCCATAACGTCTCTGAGAGTTTCACTATATTCTCCAAGATTCAGTGGGTTCTTGGCACCTCAGTACACAGCAAGTTCCTTCACCTGGACACTCACTCCCCCTTACACATTGTAATCAAAACCCCAACTCAAGGTTCCACTACCTTAAGTTGTCTTAATAACAAATATTGAGTTTATAATAAAAAACTCTCTCACATAGCAAATATGTAATCACTGAAGTATAATGAATGAGTATAAGTAAACAAAGCACTAAGAATGCGTTGATTAGTGTAATCTCAGTTCGTGTCTTGTTTTTCTTCTTTCTAAATGCTCCATATATATAGATGATTTGTAGTATCCGTTGGAAGCATTTCAAACATGTCCATTAGAGTCGCGTAGAAACGGTTGATTGTTCTTTGAATTTGAAAACTATCCGTTTGCGATAGGTAGCGCTAGGTGAACGTTCGGACACTTTATTTGACTTTGCTCTTCTTGCATGATCTCTTCATTATTTCTCTACAAATGTACTTAGGATACTAATACAATGAAGGGTTAATCATATAGATAACAATTTAATAAACATTCAATCAAAAACATAATTTCTGGACTACCTTACTCGAGTGATCAAGTTTGTTACTCGAGTGATCCCTCGAGTAAACTTGTCTAAAATATGGCAGTGAGCAAATCAACATTTTAAATCAAATATCATTCGGGTAAGAACTGCAGTGATATATTACAAACCTTGAAAATATTTAATTACTCGAGTCGCTACTCGAGTGGCCAATGTTTAACCTTCATAGGTTACTCGGGTGATCACTGTTTTAATCTAGTTACTCGAGTGGGCTTCATGTTTCTTCACACCTTACTTGACTGGTCCCTCGAGTGGCTTTCAAATTACCCGGCAGATTACTCGATTACATCCTCGAGTAAATGCATCAAATTCTTGGCCAAGAGTTTGCTTTCTGGTTGCTCGAGTGGCTACTCGAGTAATGCTTCAAATAATTCTACAGATTACTCGGGTGGTCCCTCGAGTAATGCTATTTTCTCATGGTTACTCGAGTATTGTGTTCCATTTCTTGGGCGAGGGTCACTGGAAGATTTTTAACCTGTTTACTCGAGTGTCTACTCGAGTAATGCCTTTGAAAATCATGTTACTCGAGTGGCTACTCAAGTAATGGTCTATATAACTTTGCAGATTACTCGAGTACTCCCTCTAGTAACTTTGTTCAAAATTTAGCAGTGCTTCACTGGATGAAATTTTCTTTGGTTACTCGAGTGGCTACTCAAGTAATTGCTTCCCTTACTCAAGTTGCTACTCGAGTAAACCTTCATAGAATTGGTTCATCACTCCAGTGCTTACTCCAAGTAATACTTTTCTACATTGTTCAAAATTCATTTGTTTGTTATCAAATTCTTTTATATTATTGATCCAATCTTTGTTATCATCAAAACATATGGGATCTAACACTTTAATCTTGGAAAGTTTCTACATTTGGACTTCGTTTGACTAATGAAATGCTTTGCACAACAACAACATTGCCTCACTAGAAGGAATCAAACAGCATGCACTTACAACTTCAATAAATTCAAGATTTACATGCCAACATCAAAAAATCATGAACTCATGTATATCTAGACAATTTTTCCTTCTAAATCCAATGGAATCATCAAAATGATCAAATTCAAACTCTAACCCTAGGTGAAAAGTAGCTGGATGAATTTCACAATAAAAGGAGGAAATTGGAGTTTCTTGATTCTAATCCATAAACCTCCTTCTTTTCACTCCTAATCCCATATTTAACCTTTAATTACTAATTGCACAATATTAGAGTATATTTGGGCAGCACCTCCCCTTAGGGTTTGGTCATCCCAAAATCACAAACCAAGCAAAACACCACAAATCCAACCACAACAACAATATACAACCTTGAATCAACAAGATAACAAGGTTTAGTGTGATTACCTCTTTGTTTCAAAACATTCTCTCTCTTCTCCCCTTGAGATTTTGCTTGCTAACCATGATTTTCAAGAAGGAGAAGAGGTTAGAGGAAGTTCCAAGGTGATTAAGAAGCAAAATTGCTAAGATTACAAGCTCTTACCTTTGATTTTGCCCTTGGACCCTAAGACCCTTCTTGTTCTTCTTCAAATGCTCTCGAGCTCTCTCTTTCTCTATTTTTTGGCTCCTGTACGAAAATGATAAAGGAAGAGGAGGGATATTAGATTTATCCATTTACCTCTCTTCCTACTTTTAGTATATTATTTCTTTATTGGAAATACTTGGTCATGAATTTTTCTTCCTTTTGACTTAATATAAACCAAGTAAATGTATTTCCCTGCACTTTCCCTTGTTGATCGTAAAGCATCTTGAAAGGGCAAGAGAAAATGTCTTGTACTATCTCCATGCATTCCATTATAATTAGCGTGTAAGACTTTGCTTTATGACACTTACCTTTTGACTTTTCAACTCTCAATTTTACTTGCCCACGGATTTTTCCTCTTGAATTAATGTTAGCTAAGCAAATTATTTTTCTCTTGCTCCCTACTTCAGCCAAAATTTACCCCAATTAAAGGAAAAAATATATGGCTTCTTGTTTTATTGGTTAAATGACCATTTTGCCCTTACATTTTTCCATTTTAGCACTTTACTGGAAATCTAGCAAAATTTTCATCAAATTTTGAAAATTCATGTCTAATTGCACAATTGTCCAATTGGTATGGTTCCAAAGGCTATGTGACCCTTATGAAGTCTATTTTTAGGGAAAAATATGGCCTTTAGCCAATTGGAAGCTTATAATCCCCATAATTGCCATTTTTGGACGTTGCCACAGAAATTCTCCAGTTTTACTAGGCTAACTTCAAAAATACATAACTCTTTGGGTACAACTCCGAATGACATATATGACCTATCTAATTAAAGCTTTATAAGTCTACTTTTATTTTGGAAAATATCATAGGCATTAGACATCATTTGCTTATTTAAAAATGTCATACAACTAAACTTCCATGCAAGAAAAATGCACTGGCAGCAAATCCTCATTCCTAGGACTCTTGCTAAACTAGCACTTAGCAGTCCACTTGATTCAAGCATATTCTCAAGCTTCTAATCCCAAAATTTAGGATATTACAGCAGACACTTATTCCAGTATGATGCTGCCTTTTTGTGGACCTGACAATTAACCCTATATGAAGGACTACCAAATATTCATGTCCAAAGCAATGTTAAACAAATATTGTATCATCACTAACCTTGACATAACCATCCCACACTGCCTTGTTAGCAACCAATCATTGTCTATCAGGATCCAATCCAAATCCGAGCATGTTCGTCCTATACACCATATCATGACCACATGCTAGGCCTGTTTCCCAAATGTGCAATATCACATATTGAACACATGTTCACCACATGGGTACTTCATAATCAATGGTAGCACGACGAAGTTGTCTCCCCACCAAGCACTTACCCCAACAACCGCCTGGTCGGATTGACATCATGTGGTCATTGCTGTGGTTGCTTAAAATCAACACATAAGAAGTCAAGCTTAATCATACAACAAAATAAAAGATACAGAGAAGGACCAACCCACTTGTTGTTTAGGATGCACCGTTGTTGCCTGCAAAATGCCACTCACCCTCTTTGCTGATCACCACCCTTTGTTTTTCCAGATCCCACCATGTTCGTTCCACTCTGCTCCTCTAACTATTTATACTACCTCAATGTCACATCAGAGGTAAATGAAACTTTTTTTCAATTTCCCTGCCACTGCAAAATGGCTTCCCACTATTTTTTGTGGCAATTACATTTCATTCATATGGTTGAAAATTCGGTTAGGCAGGAAAAAAATTTTTACTAGAAATTTCAAACCAAACAGCCACCGCCACTAGCAAATTCCTATTTTCCCTTTCTATTGATGCATTTTCCATGAACCAAATGGGACCTAAGTTCAAACTCTTGAATGGTTATGTATGATCTATCATGACAACGTTTGATACATTGGTGAATTGATGCTATTTTTTTGTGATGTAAAGTTCAATTCTAATATATGGCCAATGATCTTTTGGAGAAATATTCCTAGTGTTACTCAGGAGCATGATTAAAAATAATCTGAAATTCATATATGAATATGGAAATCATGAACAAACTTAATGATCACTTACCAAGGTGCAGCAAAAAGCTTTATTGTAAAATTAGTTTGCTAATTGTGAAAGATTGATTATCTTCTAACATTTCGATGGCTCCTTCTGAACTTCAGACTCAAGGGTTTGTGACCATTGAGGAAGTGAAGAGATGGCTATCTTGGAATCTAGGTCGCACTATCGATACCCTTGAGAACTTACAAAGTAAGTTTTTAACCAATTTGTATTTTGTCAGCTTCTTTCCTTCTCCATAACTTATTAAAACATACAGAAACCAACCCAAGTTATTGGTGCACGAAGGATTTGCAATGATTGATGATGGTCATAGAAATGATAAATGCAAGTACTGGTTTCCCTGTGTATCACCCATTTCTTCTCTAGTGGCAACTGATTCCTATGGTTAGGCTCATTAGAAAAGCAACCATCAAGTTGTTGATTGAGATGTTAAGCGGCTTCACCCTTTTAAGGAAGAGAAGATAAGTTCAAATTTGGGGAAGCGCAATTGTTATAAGAGGCAAAAATCCTTTTCACTTTGAGCCTTGAAAAAGATCATACCCTTAATCAAATCAAAGAAAAGCATATGATGAATTAGATTCCTAAGGACCCAGAATCACATTGTGCGCTTAGTTTGTTACTCTTTTTGTTTTCTCCTTTTCTTTACCCTAAAATGTGTGATTTGCTTTCGTCAAATCTGCTCACGTATGTACTTAGTAAACTGGAGTCTCCAAAAAATGTTTCATTAATGTAAAGAATTCAATTTCTAAACCTCCAATTGGAATATTTGGATGCTTGTTTATCTCAACTCAAGAGTCAAGACCTTGTAACCCTTTCCCAATATCTTGGAACATGCACTGACATGACATAACTACAGGACATGATATGATAGCAATATGATTTGTCTCAACGTATTGTTTAAATGTTTGTCTCTTGGGAAAATCAGCTCGTTAGAACTTTAGTGCTCCCTCCACTTTTTAAGAGTTGCTTAACTTATTTTGGTAGATTAAAAAAGTTAAACAAATTAATTATGGTTAAACGTCCATATGCCTTTTTCTTAGATTTTTTTGTTGTCTTTTGTCAATATACATTATGCCGTCCAAAATGTTAGTCCCTATAGTTTTATAAAAACTTGTATCTAAACTTAATTGTTTTAATTTTGATCTGTGGGTTAAGTTGACCGATGTTGTTAGAAGAGAAGGGGAAGAGAGGGATAATCCAAAAAGATACTTCTTATTCAACATCTATAATGGATTACACTTGTAGGT
This sequence comes from Inga leiocalycina, assembly GCA_963242795.1. Lineage (NCBI taxonomy): Eukaryota > Viridiplantae > Streptophyta > Magnoliopsida > Fabales > Fabaceae > Inga > Inga leiocalycina. Next base: position 43,365,690 of record OY725331.1, read on the forward strand.
TTCTTATTGTTCCCTGTTCAGATATCCACGTAATAGATGTAGATTGCTGCACCAATGTGGCACACACGTAGAGACCAAAACTAAAATTTGTTAAAAGTATAGAAACTAAAACTAAAACCTGATAAAAGTATAAGGATTAGAATGCATTCATCCCTATATAAAAAAGAGGACAACATGAACACTACATAGGACAAATAAATCTATTTTATCCTCCGTGTTCAAGTGTAAGTGTCAAAGTCGATTTCTTTGTTCTCTATTATGTATTTAAATTTTCTTTTCACAACATTGAACACACTTCAAAACCATATACTTTTAAGATGTTTTGATCCTTATAACAGTTTTGGTTTTAATTTCTACACAAATCTCACCAATCCTAGTCAATAGTCTTCATCTGGTTGCTTAAAAGCATTAACGCCACAGCAAAGTTGATATAATTAATCTCATCTAAATCCTTATAAAAATATAGGGATTAACGTTTTGGATGATATAAAATATAAAGACGATAAACAATAGGGGGACAAAACAAAGTATGATCAAGCGGTTACATAAATCATTTAAATTCATAATTTAAAATTATCCAACACATATTTTGTGACAAACATTTATAATTTAGTCAAGTATATATTTATTAAGAAATTAATCAAATTTTCAATCAAGTTTTTTTTTTATGTTTAAGTTAATTAAATTACTTAAGCACCTTTTTGAATATGATAAAAATATAACACTAATAAGTATTTGCAAAAATAAAAATTAAATAAAAAAATAAAAAACTTATATTCTTCAAAATTTCAAAGTTTGAGATTGTAGAAATTAGTGTTGTATATGTAATGGGCCGATAACAGTGTAAGGCCCAGTCCAATTGTAGCAGTGTATTGGTGTATGTTTGGATTATATAAGTATAGGCTACTAGGTGTTATGATACAATTTTATGTACAGACTATTCATTTGAAGCAATATACAAAATACCTGGTTTATCAACATGGTATCAGAGCAATGAATTTAAGTTATAGCAATGAATTTGGAAATAGAAGCATTAGAAAAGAATGAAACATGGGAAATTGTGCCACTTCCAAAGGGCAAGAGACCTATTGGATGTAAGTGGATATATAAAATCAAGTATAAGAGTAATGGAGAAATAGAGAAATATAAGGCTAGATTGGTAGCTAAAGGTTACACCCAAAGGGAAGGAGTGGATTACCATGACACCTTCTCCCCGGTAATTAAATTGGTAACGGTTAGGATTATGCTTAAATTGGCTGCTTTACATAGATGGAATTTGTACCACATGGATGTGCATAATGCATTCTTGCAGGGAGATCTTAATGAGGAAGTTTACATGCATGTGCCTCAAGGCTTTAATAGTAAGGGGGAGAATATGGTATGTAAACTAAGGAAATCCTTATATGGACTCAAGCAAGCTTCTAGACAATGGAACCATAAATTGACTTCAGCCTTAATTCAAGGTGGTTTCAATCAGAGTAAGAGTGATTACTCTCTATTTTTTAAGCACTTTGATAGTGATGTAGTATATATACTTGTATATGTTGATGACCTTTTGATTACAGGGAGCAGTGAAGATAGAATATAAGAGGTAAAACAATTTCTACATCATAATTTTTGAATCAAAGACCTAGGGATAATGAAGTATTTTCTAGGTATTGAATTGGCTATGTCTAAAAGAGGTATAATGATGTGTCAAAGAAAGTCTATACTTGATTTATTGTATGACACAGGGCTTAGTAGATGCCGGCCATTAGAGGTGCCTATGGCACAAAATATGAAATTGCTTGCATATGAAGAAGGAAGAGACAAGAAGGAGGACTTGTTGCCAAATCCACAACGATATAGAACCTTAGTAGGTCGTTTGATCTATCTTACTGTAACACGACCTGATATTAGTTTTTCTGTGCAGACTTTGAGCTAGTTCATGCAAAATCCCTTAAAGGTGCACATGGCGGCAGCACTGAATGTGGTTCGTTATCTAAAGAAGAGTCCAGGACGTGGTGTGTTGATGAGCTCAACAGGACATCTTTCCTTAGATTGTTTCTATGATTCGGATTGGGGAGCTTGCGGTACGACTAGGAGGTCTGTGACAGGATATCTTTTGAAGCTAGGAGGTTCCCTTATTATGTGGAAAACAAAGTATAGTATCTCGTTCTTCGGCAGAAGCGGAATATAGAGCTTTAGGCTCTGCTGTATCAGAAATTGTTTGGGTAGTAGGACTACTTAAGGAATTAGAAATTAAACATCCTATGCCTGTAAGTGTGTACTGTGATAGCAAGGCGGCAATCCACATTGCCTCTAATCCAGTATTTCATGAACGGACAAAGCACATCGAGATAGATTGTCACTTTGTCAGGGAAAAATTGCAAAAACATCTGATCAGGCTGGAACATGTGAAATCAAAGAATCAGCAAGCTGATATGTTGACAAAAGCGGTAACAAAGGACAATCAAGAAAGGCTTCTAGGCAAGCTGGGAGCATTGGATATATTCAGCCCCCAACTTGAGGTGGAGTGTAGAAATTAGTGTTGTATATGTAATGGGCCGATAACAGTGTAAGGCTCAGTCCAATTGTAGCAGTGCATTGGTGTATGTTTGGATTATATAAGTATAGGCTACTAGGTGTTATGATACAATTTTATGTACAGACTATTCATTTGAAGCAATATACAAAATACCTGGTTTATCAATAGAGATTTAATAAGATGAAGAGTAAATTAATAAATAAAGTTTATATTAAAAAATATCTTTTGAGAATTTTTTAACACCGATCCAAACAAGCACATTTTAAACTTGCTTATGGATTTAACAACCTTACGTACGGAAGCTTCTGAACTGGCATAAAACTGAAAATAAAATATTGTAATCTTGCCCGTTAGTAACAGTTATCGAATAGCTTAATCATACACGCACACGCATTAATTATTTAAAAAAAAACGAGACTATTAACCCTTTGTTTGACCGGGGAAAAAAAAGATGAGATGAAAAAAATTAAGAAAAAAGATAGAAGAGAAAATACATGTTGGGAAAATCCCTTTAAAAGACAGCTGAATTATTCAAATTCTAAATTGAGTTGCTAAATTCAATAAATTCTAAATTAGGACATGTGTCATAAAATAGGACTTTAGAATTCGATAATTTTACCTTATTACCCCTCCTTTGAGTTGATTATCCAACTCTATTATTTTAATCTTTTTTACAAAAATATGGAATCATTATATGTTTTAAAAGATTACATATTCACACCTACGCATTGCGCATGTCTTTGAGCTCGTTTACCTCAATGACGCAAAATAATTAGAAAAATAAAACACTTTAGACGCTAGTCTCTTAAGAAACGATTGTGTCAAATACACTTGCATATTCCTCGATCTTCACATCTTTTTTTTTTTTTTGTTTTTGGGTCAAAACTCGATCTTCACATCTAAATTCAATGTTAATTCTTATTCTTTGACATTCTAGTTTGTTTCTGCATTTTCCCATAGCATCAGTAGAGTCCAAATCTCCATTCAAATCCACTTGATGAATGCAAGAATTCTTATATACTCGTAACACATAAGCAGGAGCCAAGCCCCAAGCGCCACCCATTAAGTGCAAACACACAGACTGAAACAATACTTACAAATAGTTGGACGCAATTCCCAATTTGGCGCCTGCATTTATCATTGCAAACTACATCCACGCATTTTGGCATAAGTTCGGATTACAAATTGGAGGAGCCAAGGTGTTTGGCACTAATCCAAGGTGTCTGACAGTGATCGTATTACTTGAACTTGAATTAAATTCTCCACTTGTATGCCCATTTGAATAGATTAAGTGCAGAGCTTCCAACAACTATAGAAATAGAGCCGGTCCCGGATGGCTGTGTAATGTGATCAAAGAATATGAAAACTCACGAGACCCAGTTATTTCAGAAATTTGTTCCAAGCTATTAGGCGATTGATTTGAACCAGATTGCAAAAACACTTTTAGTCTAAAATTGATAATCCTTAGGAGATGGGAATCAAAGATTTGAATAGAACTTGGAGGAGAGGAGAGGACAACTATGGAGAAGGACGAGCCAGTAGATGGAACATGGAGAAAGAAGGAGAAGAGGGCATAGAGATAAAATTACTCAATTTTAAAATTCTTAATTGGGTTGCTTACCCTGATTTAGACTTTATTAAATTTAGAAGCCTGATTCAAGATTTGGATATTTCAATAGGCTTTTAACGGGATTTTCCCATACATGTTCTTTTATTTGGATAAATAATCTGATTCCAAAATGTTTTTACGTGTTAATTTTAATATGATTTATTTCTTTTATTTACTTTGGAAAACTTCCTCGGTAGAGATAATAGAAATATGTTATGATATAAAGCTATTATTGTTATTGTAATTTTTTTTCCCTAAATTCTATTAATTTCTAAATATTTTAAAAAGTACATGGGTATATTAGTCCAAAAAATAAAGGACTGTGAAAAATAGACTTTGATCCAATTTAAAAAAAACATCAAAAAACAATCCGTTAATATCTTTTTTTGTTTTGTTTTTGATAAAGCTTTTAATTTAATACTGTAAGTCTGTAATAAAATCATAATTCGCAACAGAGAAAACTTACAGATGTGGCTTACCTTCTTTTTCTTTACTCTTTTTTTCTTTTTTAATTTAGATTATTAAATGAAGATCTCAACAATCCAGAATTTTTTTTATCATAAAAATATTATTATTTTTATAACATATTAAATTAAATAATTTAAACTATCGAAATCTTAATTCAACAATTCAAATTATAAAAAAATGGGAAAAATAAAGAAGAAGGAAAGCTAGATCAAAAACTTAAAAGAGCGGCTTCTCTTTCGACGCCCAACTGTCTCTGTACCGTTCATCCATGGCTTCTCTTTCTTCCTCTCCGCAATCTTCCCTTTGCAAGACGATGCGCTTGATCTTCATCCTCTTATCTAGTTTTGGTGTTCAAGTCTTTGCTTGGAAATCCCCATTTCACCCTTATGACGTGCTTCCTCTTTTGCCCAGACAGGTCTCTTGGCCTATCCTCAACTCTTTCCACAGTGCCGCCGATCTTCTTCCTTCCTTTGTCGGCGTTGCTTCGTCCCCAAATGACTCCATAGAATGGAAGGGCGCGTGTTTCTATAACAACATCGCCTGGTTGGAGTTTCACAACAAAACCGGCAGCGAATTTGGGGGCGGAACCTTGCATTTGAAGGTTTCTTTTGAAGTTTGATATGTTGTTTTTGTTTGGCTTTTTCTATGAGGTTTTAAAGTTTTAGCCATCCATACACTTTGTTGTTCTCGAAATTCTAACTAGTGTTACTGTATGGAACGTTTATTGAAGAATTTTAAGGATCTGAAAAGGGGTTGATTTCAGTCGTATTAGGTTTAAGTTCATCAGTTATGAAACACTGCTTACTCATGCCAACTTATGGTTTTGCCCTTTTTCCCCTGGAGTATTCACTTTGAGTTCTGAAAACTATATCTTCAATTTCTGGATATGAAGTCTTGTTGGCTTATGCATGCAAAGTTCATAGATAGTAAGATGCTTGCGTATGCGAATGAGGGCAGAGAACTTGTAGCCTTGATTTTAGTGTAATGCTGTTAAATTGAAGTGAATAGCATAACCTCCTTTATTTTTACGTTTAAAGTATTGACTTTTGAGCCAAATGTCTTTCTTGGGCAAACGGACATGAGTATTTTGTAATTATGATTTTTGGTCTAAATTCAATTAAAACCCCAGGGGCCTTGTTCTTGTTAAAGATCCTTGGGGCTCCTGGTCTACCTTTTCTGATAATGTTTTTTTATCACATCTGATTGTGGATCCCCCTCTAATTTGTTATTTATATAGTTTAAGTTGTTAGTTGAAGGCCTAGGAGTGATCTTCAGTTATTAATTCTAACTCGGCTGATTATCTGTGTGCTCAACCAGGTAAGCAATGCTCATAGTTGGACATGCATGGACATTTACATCTTTGCTACTCCATATCGTGTGACATGGGACTATTATTTCCTGTCTCGGGAGCACACATTGGATTTCAAAGAGTGGGAGGGGAAGGCTGAGTATGAGTATGTAAGTGGCTTCCATCAGTAGAACATTTCTAGGCTTATAGTATGGTTTGTTTAGAAACAGGCAATTTGGTTTTTTGGATCCTCACTCTCTTTGTCATCAGGTTAAACGCAAGGGGGTATCAATTTTCCTCATGAAAGCTGGGATGCTGGGAACCCTTCAAGCTCTGTGGGAAATTTTTCCCTTGTTTACAAATACTGGTTGGGGGGAGAACTCCAATCTTGGGTTTCTAAAGAAGCACATGGGAGCTTCTTTTGAAGCTCGTCCTCAACTTTGGGTTACTAATATCAGTGTTGATGACATTCATTCTGGAGATTTCCTTTCCATTTCAAAAATTCGAGGTCGCTGGGGTGCATTTGAGACTCTTGAGAAATGGGTGAGTGGAGCATATGCTGGTCACACTGCTGTTTGCTTAAGGGATTCTGACGGGAAACTATGGGTTGGTGAATCAGGACATGAGAATGAAGAGGTAAAACCATTTAAGTTGCGCAAATAATGACAGTGTTTCTATTGACTTCAGAATATATGCATTAAATTTGATAATCAGTTGTTGTTTTGGTTAAACTGCTTTTCTATCAGCTTGGGTAGAAACTTGAAAGCACTGTGATGGTCAGTTGTTTTATGATTTGATCCCTAGAAAATAGGTAGAGGGTAGACAGGATATGGAAATTAGAGTTTTGGGATTTGATGCTAAATCATTTTTTTTTTAAATTAAATCTAAATGATTTCTTTCTCGTAACACTTTCTTTTTGGTTTTTGCTATCTTTTCCCACTGTCTACTATGTTTAAGAACATTTCTGCAGACATTATGCTCTTCCAGCTACGTGTCCTTTCTTTAAAGCCAAAAGTTCTCGTATTTTGTATTTCAAGCTTGGGATTATCTGTGTATTTGAATTGGCCAAGATTGTCTATATCTGAAGCTTGAGGATAGTAGCTCTTCACAATTAAGTTGCCAAACTAAAATTTAGAGGTTAAACTATAAAAGGGCCTTGCGAATATGATGTAAAAAAGATAGGAAGGAGAGGGAAAGAGGGAGGGAGGAAGAGTGAAAACAGAGGGAATATAGAGAGAGACAGAGATGAATAAAGAGAGAACAGAGACTCAAATCTATATTACTAGCAAGCCGCTTTTACAAACTACCCCGACCTGTTATTTAGAGACCTAAAGCTCTAACAACCTCTAACAGACTCCTTACTAATTCTCCTTTATTATTGTAATTACATATCAGGATAATTCTACTCTAACATTTTTAGATACAATTTATGATTAACAGAGCTCAAATTTAACAATTTTCCTATCTCGAATATCAAGCATGTTAAATGTATAGATTTTCCTTTTTGATAAACCAACTCCTTGTGCTGCCAAAAAGCGGGAAAAAGAATGAGAAAAAGAAAGACCGACTCCTTGTTTCTTGAGAAATGACTAGTCATTTGTATAGAAATAACTTGCAGACAATGAACATATGCTGGTTCCTTTCTTTTTGTTACAGGGGGAAGATATTATTGTTTTGTTGCCATGGGATGAGTGGTGGAACTTTGAACTGAATGAAGATAGCTCTAACCCCCACATTGCTTTGCTTCCTTTACACCCTGATATCCGAGGAAAGTTTAATGAGACTGCTGCATGGGAATATGCAAGGTCCATGGTTGGCCAACCTTATGGTTACCATAACATGATTTTCAGCTGGATAGATACTTTAAGTGCGAACTATCCACCTCCTCTGGATGCTCATGTGGTAATCATCTTAATAAACTATTCTACTTTAATTCCACCCTCCAAAGTCTTCATTAATATTCAGTTCATAATTTCGTACAAAATGTCATCACTAAAACGACTCAATGTGTATATCTATGTTATAATGCTGTTCAAGCTCATTATTGTCAATAAGGTTCCGTGCAATCTATGTAACCAACTTTACTTTGTAGGATAAGGCTTGTTATTATTGTATTACCATACAAAGCTATTTTTGTTGACTAAAGAGTTTATGAACTCTGTACATATGAGTTAAATACATGGGGTCAAAATAAAGCTCCTTGTTTTTTTTCTTGGGAGGGGCAGTAAAATTGTTCAAGTTGAAAAATTCATCTAAACATTTGAGGCCTTATAAGTAGTGGCTGGAGGAACACCTTATCCCTAGCATTAGATCTGGTTTTATCCACAATCCATAGAACTTAGAAAGAGTTTGAGTATTTTGACCATTAGCTAAGTCATACTGCAGGTTGCTTCTTTTATGACTGTTTGGAATCATCTCCAACCTGATTATGCTGCTAATATGTGGAATGAAGCCTTGAACAAGCGACTTGGAACTAAGGTACGATTTGATCTTTGCTTGTTTCCATATGAATAAGATATGAAGCTTGTTGTCTAATGAGGCTGAATTGAATTAGCGAATTCCATCATAGAGGATGAAATGCTTGTGATCCATTTCAATTGCCTGGATAAGTAGACAATTTGTTATTGGATTATTTCTACTTTTACTTCAAATATTAATTGGAGCTTGACATGTGTACATTTGGCATGCCACATACTTGGCATGTGTATCTGTTATTATGACTAGTTTATGATGATCTAGTATTTCATCATCCATTAAATGACCTAACCCTGAATCTTTTGTTTTTTGGTTTCTTCAGGGACTTACCCTTCCTGAAATTTTAATAGAAGTTGAAAAGCGGGAATCATCTTTTGATGAACTACTGACAATTCCAGAACAGGATGATTGGGTCTACAGTGATGGGAAGTCAGCCTCTTGCGTTGCTTTTGTTCTTCAGATGTACAAGGCAGCTGGATTGTTTGAACCAATCGCTAGCTCAATTCAAGTAACAGAATTTACGGTGAGTTAGTTCAGAATAGTTTGGTTGGTTCATATTATAGTGATATACTTATATCTGCCAACAATCTCTTGGAATGTTTGAGCAAGTTGAATCTATTAGCTGTTTTAGATATGCACCATTGTGGCAGCATTCCAATTTTATGCCTATATAGCGCTGGTTTATGAAATTTGATGAGTTTCAATGATGCTGATTGAATTGTTGAGGACTTTATTTGAAAGGGTGAGACATATAGCTGAAAGATGCGAGATCAAACATATGTCTAGCTATAGTCATGAAAGGGGTTGCGGTTTTTGCTTTGTGTTTGGAAAAGGGTCAGAGACAAAGGTGCCCTTACAATCTCATCAATATCAATATAGTATCTCAGGTCTTTAATATAAGATCTACTTAACTAATTTGAGTAATTAAAGAAATTAGTTAAAGTAGTTTGTTGTTTAAAATTTGTGTTAGTTTCTTAAAATACCCTTTTAAGTCATTTGCATTGAACGGTGATGCTAACTCCCTCAACACATGTGCAATTAATAAGAATAATTTAGAAATAAAATGATGCATATGGGAGACAAAGTGGATTGAGGTCTTATCTATTAAGGACAAAATCCAACTTCCAACTAGATCTTATATTTGGAACTATAGGTAGTGTAATATAAAATTTATAATAAACTACAGTATTTAGTTGTCATAAACAATGTGACTTATTCTTAAACTTTGTACACTACAAAACAAAAAATAAAAAATGTTTATAATGAATGAAACCACCACCGACTAATGTGACTTATGTATCATTTATGAAACAAATGGATGTCTGTGCACGAATTGTGGCAACCATCACATCTTTCAGTCTTATATTATTGTGAATAGACTGAATAGTGCACTTATCAATTCCCAAGATGTTTTTTTACTTTTATAAGAAGTAAAGAAATCTGTTTGTACTGCTGTAGCTTCTGCATCAAGTGGGTTGAACCATTTCTCTTGGTCTCTTTCAATCTGACAAATGTTTGTCTTGTAATAAATTTTATTATATTTCTTTGGTTCAGACATTTTCTACTTGCTATTTCTGAAAATTCATCCTTAAACTTGTATTTGTAAGCTTATGCCTGCGAGATGATAAATGCAGATTAAAGATGCTTACATGCTCAATTTCTTTGAGAACAATTCAAGTCGCTTGCCAAAATGGTGCAATGATGGAGACACTGTGAAGCTCCCTTACTGTCAGATTAAGGGGAAGTATCGGATGGAGTTACCTGGCTACAACACCATGCAACCATATTCTCATATGAATGAGAGGTGCCCATCTCTGCCCCCAGAATACTCCAGGTCAAAGAATTGCTAGAATCCTTTTTATCCTAATTATTTGTGTCTTAGATTACATACTTGGGTTGTTTTGGAGGTGTCAATTAAATTTATGATATTTATTATAGACACGTGATGAAAGAGAGAAGTAACATCAATTCAAGTGATATTTATTATAGACACGTAATGAAAGAGAGAAGTAACATCAATTCAAGTGTATATTCATCTTTTCTTTTTTTGCCATCTTCAAATGTATATATTCTTATACCATTTGTATTAGATGATGAATGTAATTTGGATAATCTTCGCGGCTGTATTGATTATAATGTAAGTAAATGGGATTTTCAAATCTGTATTATATTTGAAACAATGTTTTCTGTGGAGTTGAAATCAAGAAGGCAATTTTCACATGTAAATAATTAACTAAACAATCTTGATTACCTTTAAGAGATGATAATATTTTGATGGTGCTGAACTTAGCCATGCAAATTATCCTGTTAGTTCCATAAACATCTCATTAACTTTGGTTGGTGGAGTTTTAATTTAATCTCCAATAAATGGCTTTTTTAAAAAAAAAAACGAATCCCTAATTTCTTAGATATTTATAATGTTGGTTTTCTATCTCAATTCTTTTTGACAATTCATCACTAACTTTAGTTGTATGTAAATTATAGACCATTGCGTTTAAGGGGATATTTGGATTAGCTTTTGAAGAATAGATTATGAAGAAAAAAGTAATACAAGTGATTTGAGAATAGATTATGAAGAAAAAAGTAATACAAGTAATTTTAGAGAATAGATTCTGTATTCAGAATCTATTCTAAAAAAAAGTGATTTTGATAAAAAGATAGTGTTTGGGTATTCTAATTAGAATCACTTTCTTCATAATCAAATTACTAAAGAGGACATTAGCTTTTATGATAATTACATATAAAAGATAAAATTATATTTTATGTATTATTTAAGGGTTAATATGCAAATTTAATAACCAAATTTTTTGTGAAAGGCGTTTGGTACAAATAAGTTTTGAAAGGTGTAAAAATAATATTGAACAATCAAAAAGGGTGCAAATTTAACAAAATCGTTAAATGTGACCTAACGACGTTAAATTATAAGAGAAGAAAACCCTTAACGGAGTTAGGTCAAATATAACGGTTTTATTAAATTTGCACCATTTTTAATTATTTGTTGTTATTTTTACCTTTTCCAAAATTTATTTGTGCCAGACGTCTCTAAAAAAAATTTGGTTGTTAAATTTGCACCGTAAACCATTATTTAACGTTAAATTTTATAATAAATATCAAAAATGAAATAAATGTGCCTATATGTGATTCTAAGAGATAATTACAGCTAGATCCCAAACAAGAAGGAAAATGAAGATATAGTATCTTGAAATATCAAAAAGAAAAAATGGTTCCAAGAAGTTATCAATGAAGGCTCGTGGAGTTGTCAATAGCCTACACCTGAGGTTGTTAATAGGACTATTTTTCATTTTGAAATTTCAAGAAACCATTTTTTTATTTTCCTTCTCGTTTGGGATCTGGCTGTAATTTTCCCAAATTCTAATAAGAAAACAAAAAAGGATAGATGAGAGAGAGAATTTTGAAATTTTAATAAGAAAAAAAAGGACAGATGACAAAGAGAATTTTAAAATTCTAAAAAGGAAAAAAAGAACAGTTGAGAGAGAAAGATGCATGGGGCCCACCAACCTAAAAAAGGAAAAAGAGAGACAAATATGACTCATGGGGTCCACTAATCTAAAAAAAAAAAAAGATTTTCCAAAACCATGGGTTTGGAGTTTGGACGCCAAAACCATGATTTTGGTAAAATAAAAAAAGAAGAGATTTTGGCATTTTGTATAGTGTTTAGGTTTTACTTTTGAAAACCATGGTTTCCCTCACAGAAGCATTTTTTTTAATCCAAACACACATTAAAGAAAATTACGCTAGCGTGCACCTTTCACTATATGCGTGTTTGAGATGCATATAGAGTGCACCTAGAGTGCACCTTTCACTATATGCGTGTTTGAGATGTAAAAACACCAATGAAGTTGTAAAATTATAGCAAATGACATTACCGTTAAAATTGACTAACAATTGTTACTTTTTTTTGTGTGGTGGGGCCCATATTATTATTATGAAAGTATTAAAATACCTCCAACTCAGAAAAACTAAAATGTGTAAAAAGATAAAAATACCTATGAATTTTACTTAAAGTGCGTCAATCAACATATCTTTTTTGAAGGTGCAATAGTAGCCATGGAAGAGCAAATAAATAAATTTTTCCCTTTCGACGAAACAAAAAAATTCATTGAAAGTCATCATCTATTATAATAGTAATAATTTTTTTGTTAATGTGAATGTTTGGTTCTCAAAGTTTATATCAAGTCTTAGTTTTATCCTTTATGTTTATAAAACGAAATTATAGTCCCTGAATGTCCGTTAATTAAAAATACTGAATCAATGAATTTAAATGATACCTTTGCAATTACATGATGACAAAACATGCTTAAGATTTAATGAAAGATGGGTTGTTGATGTTAAAGATTAGATGACATCTTCATTAAGTTTCTTATGATACATTTAATTAATTAATTTTTATTTGTTTTAATGTAACTATAAGCCACTATCTCTTAGATTTTATTTTGTAATTATTTTTATTAGCTAGGATAAATAATTGATTAGGCTTTGCTCATTGATTATTGAGTTCATTATTTATCTTATTAATGTTGTTTTTGTAGATTTATCAGTTTGAATAATTTAAGTCAGTAATCCCGTGTAATGCATAATAGATATATTAATTTTATTCAATCTATACATTTACTTAGGAAAAGACGAGAATACGCCTTAAATAAAATAAATTAAACTCACCTCATCAGTAAAACAAATCCCAAATCCACAGTTTTGCCACCATCAATGGCACCCTGTAACACTGACCACATGTATCTCTCCTCTTGATGAACTATCTCACCTTTCATTCATTTATGGAATCTGACTCCTCAATCTCGTTCTTCTTGTTCTTCATGGCCATCAGAGACGTCCTTGGCTACGCCATGTGGTGTTCAGCCGCTTCCACAAGATATTCCTACTCATGGTGACCAAAGCCAGCGACATGTACTACATAAACCTCAAGAGCTGCCTCTTCCTCTCCCTTGCACTTCTGACTTCTCAATCTCAATCATCCTTCTCAAGACCACCACCACCACCAACTCCTCCTCTTCCACACAATCGTCTTCTTTTTATTCTTCTTCTTTTCCCTGCTCTCCCCTCTCAGATTTCGCGTGGCTCTTTCCCTCTCAGATTCATCGCCCTCACTGGAGTAGCCGCCTTTGTAGATCAAAGAGGTTGCACAATTTGGAATCTTGAACGAAGACAAGAGAGGGAGGGTGTTACCATCGTCGTTGTAGGTAGAGAACCATTGATGCCATCACCTCGAAGGACAATTGTTACTAGTGAAAGTGAGGAGGAAGAGTAGAAGGGAAAGTGAGAAAATATACATATGGAAAAGGAACTAGAACCCAGTTCCATAAGGGGAGGCAAGGAACTCACTTCCATGGATTTTGATTAAAGTGAGTTCCATTAGGAGGTGGCTTCCATGATACCAAACTAACAAACATATGGGTTCCAGTTCCAATTCCAATTCTCAGCTTCCATTTCCTTGCTACCAAAGAGGGCATAAAATGTGTGGTGCTCCGATTAGGTAGGCTCAAACAACTTTTCTCAATTTTGGTTTTGAATCACAGGTTAAACAACTACACTATTAGGTTGGACCTACAATGAAATAATCACAACCTAATCATTATGTCATACATTGTACAATATAATATCATTATCATTATAAAATTATCAATATCATTTAAATTCATTTGCTAGTTTTTACATCTATAATAAAGTTGAATATAAAACTTGCGACACCCTATATAACCTTTCATAAACAACAATGTAACTTTTAAGAAAAATAGGTGAAAAATCACATTTGAAAATTTTATTAGTTAAAAGTACCTGAATTAAGGTATCGATACTTTCTACTCCTTCCGGTCCTAATTATAAGACAAAGTTGACTTTTTTAGAGAAATTAAGGAAGCCAATTATATTACTTTAGAATATTTTTATTTTTATTTTTTTCTCCAAACTAACTAATTTGACTAATAAACTAATATATAATCTAAGGATACTAAAAATATAAACATTCTAAAGTTATTTAATTGGTTTTCTTAATTTCTCTAAAAAAGTCAACTTTATCTTATAATTAGGACCGGAGGGAGTATTTATAAACATGAACTTTTCACCTATTTTTTCATTTATTCATCAAATTTTGTACGAACACAAGGCTAGATATATTCGATGAACTGTCTAGCTTTAAAGGATAATAAAATGGGATGGGTAGGTATGGATATAGAAATTAGGGCATGAGGTTAAGACTAGAGTTACCATTGGTGATGTAGAATGGAGAGCTTACAACTTAAAAGTGAAGCTCAAAATTAGCACTTGTTAAGCAAGTGAGATGAGAGAAGCATCAATAATAACTAATAGATCAGTGAATTACTATAAGGTCCCAATAAATGAATATAATCAGAAAAAGGTCTCACAATAAGAACAACATGTAATAATAAATGTAGGAAATTACAATATGTCTCTTTTACTCACTTATTGTTGGAACTTTTTTGTGGTTTCATTCATTCTTTGGAATCTCCCTAACTAATATGTTAAGTAGCATGAAAAAACTCATGTAGTGAAAGGGAATTTAATCAAAAAGCTAAAAACTATCTTTCGCAAGGCCCATAAAAGAAAAACATAAGAAAGGTTCTTGCTCTCACAGGTCACCACTAATTGTTTGTGAGCGTGAACTCTCCTTAGGAGATCACCGCATCTATTATTTGACTTGCTAAATGTTTGAATTTACATCAATAACTTTTTGTGTGTATTTAAAAATAGAGTTGAGGTGCAAATTGGGTCCAGAAGTTTCCACTCGTAGAAATGTCACTCCATCGTTATTCAATGTTAAATTTGATTGTTTGTTTGACTGATATGATACACAACATCCTACTTGGCAGGCCATCTCATCATCCAACTCATGCCTTCTTACTACCACATCTTCCCTTTTTCTTAGACCATCTTCCTCTCTCTTCCCTATCTAAAAACTATTAGACTCACCAAATCTTTTATGCTCCACTTCCAGTGTTGGAGCAGTAACGATCAAACACCTCCTCTTCATTCTAAACACCAATTTATGGGATTGTTAGATCCAACACAAACAACTTACCTCACCTCTTCCCTGCTATTGATTGCTTCCATGGAATCTCCCTTCATATTTCAGACCTCAAACTACCCCTAAAACCATTCACATCTAAAAATAGCAAAGAAAGCCACAAATTCAACTTGACAACATATTATGAGATTTCTCAATGTGGAACTCATAACAATGTCATGCCTTGAGAATAAGTAATTGGAAGCCAGGATGGAATTATTGCTGACATGGCCGAAGAGATGGCACAAAAGGAAGAAGAGGCTGAGCTGGGTAAAAGGTCTGAAGAAAGGATGAGAGTGGGATTGTACTAGGTAGTGCGCAAGAAGAAACTGCCATGAGGCGCACTAGTAGAATCAAGAAAACGACATGGAAGCTGAGGGAAAAAGTGGGTCTATAGTAATGTCATTTGTTGTTAGAGAATTCTCCTATCGGTATGTTCTCTTTGTTGGAAATTGTGCCCTAAGGGCCAATCATTGTACTTTAAACATTATTATTTTAATGAAATTTCTCCATTCTGTTATCATATTATTTGCATGTTAACTGTGATAATTGTATTTTTGGATAATTCATAAAGATTGTTCTAAAATGTCCCTGGTCGGTCATCTATGCAGGAGCAGAGATGAAACAAGACCAGTATGACTTTGATAAGATATGGAGATACGAATCAAAGTCTTACGCACTTGTAAGAGTACAAGGTGCTGGACCGACCCACTATGAGAAAGCTACATGGATCAAGTCATAAGCTTTTCTCATGTATAACCACGTCATAATGCCCTTAGACCTGAGGTCATCATGGATTCCTACATGATAGTTGCTAAGCTTTGAACTAGTCAAAAGTCACTTTTGACCGGGTGATGATAAAGGCTACGATCGGGCTTGGTGGTTTTTCATGTAGAGGAATATGAATGATCAAGATGGAATTTGTCCCTCACATTAGTAGGGAGATATTATTGGGCCCCTCGATGAGTGAGTCTGAGAAATGTATGGCCATACTATGATGAAAGGAGTTTTTGTCTCTGTTATCAGGCTACTCAGGAATCGAGAAAGTAATGGTCAGGAATAAAAGGATGACATTTTCCATGCCTTATCCTTGATCGATATATCGTGTGACAAAAAGGACGTGACATGGTTGTATGACAGGTTGCATCGTGATAACGATCCTCATATGAATTGGGTAGTCGTAATGTCTTGCTAGAGGCTGCTTGCGACTTTTGGGTTAGTGTAGTTATTGGCCCACTGCCAACTTCATATGGGCCTACAGGGTCGCACATAAGAATGGCCCAACACGAAATAATGTTTGATTTATGGTGGATGAATTTTATATTTATATATATATATAATATAAAATTCATTAATAATATTATATAGATATATATATATATATTTTTTCAAAATATATATCTTATATATATATATATTATATTATATTATTATATTTAATAATATTATATAGATATATATATTTTCGAAATATTATATATATATATATGTATATATATATTATATGATATTATTATATTGTGTTGGTTTTAAATTTAATTTATTAAGATATATTAAATTTAATAACTAACATGATAAAGATATAGTATCTCAGATTTAATTTATGAAGATAAATTAAATCTAATGGCTCTTTATTTAGATTAAATAAATAGGTTAAATTAAAACTGTTGGACAGATTTAATTTAAACTGAATTTATTTAATTAGCTCATCAAGATAATTAATTGTTAATTAATTTCAAAATTAATGATGATTAATTTTGAAATTTGAAAATAACCCTCATGGGTTATAAACTTGATAGAGCTGATAGACTCAGGGCACATCAGAATTGAGAGCCGCAAGTTAAACCCTTGGAGACATTAGAGGCGCTAGCACGCAGTCTCAGTTGGAGAGCATTCGTGTGGATACCGGTAGAGGGAGCGGACCTGACGTGTTGGCTCCTAGAGATCATGAAAACTCTGAATCATCAAAAAGGTATGAATCCTTCCAACTTGGTTTAAACGTCGTTGATAGATCCTCGATTAGGATCGGTGAAAATTTTTTAAATTCTTCCACTGTGCTTACCGATCCTACACTCTTTCCCATGCGTTTTTCTTCCTTACATGAGAGTTATTTCTCCATAATAATGCCACCCCTCAAGAGTTGATGTCCCTGTGGCTACATACCACGGCACTTCACTCGGCCTTCTGTTAATCAGAACCCTCCATGGATAGCCCTTTCCATAAACATCAAGCTCTCAATAAAAGCACCAATATGACGAACATAAGCCCAAAAAGAGAGTCCATCCCAAAAGACTAACCTATTAGGAGGGGGAGCCCCTTGAACTTCTCCACTTGTTATATAATTCTCCTATGATGTTCTCACAGAAGGTTTTGAGCGGCAAGACGCCGAGTGAAGTTCCATGGTGTTGAGCCATTGGGGACGTCAGCTCTTGAGAGAGTGACATTGTTATGAGTCCCACATCAAAAAATTTCATAACACAATATCACAATAGAAGTTGGGAGAGAAGATAGGGATTGAAGAAAGAGTTGATTTGGAAATATCAAACCCATAGAGTCATGTAACACCTTGTGATGTCAGATACCCGGGTGTACACAGTATTTCAGTAGAATGAATAGAAGAGCACCCTCGTCCAATGATAACAATGCATCGTCAACACGTTGCTTGATGCATTCAACTGATGAACCACGAATAATACAATCAGCTAGTTTCAATTCCTTCACTACAAAAAAAAAGGTATTTTGTAGCGGTGGACTAGTAGCGGTTATATTAAACCGCTACAAATTATGACATTTGTAGCGGTTTTCACATAAACCGCTACAAATTTGTAGCGGCAAGAATATTTGTAGCGGTTTCCTACAAAAAACCGCTACAAATTTGGCGCGAAATTCCCGCCAAAACTTGTAGCGGTTATTTTGTAGCGGTTAATGCACAATAACCGCTACAAAATACCAAAGGTCATAATTTTGTAGCGGTTCTTACCTAAAACCGCTACAGAATTTCAAGAGACTCCAAATTTGTAGCGGTTCTGGGCAATAACCGCTACAAAATTTCAAACGTTGTGAAGATTTGTAGCGGTTATTTTAGAACCGCTACAAATTTAATTATTTGTAGCGGTTAGGGTAGCGGTTATTTTTAATAACCGCTACTAATTACTGGCCTATTTAAACCCCCCACCTCCTTCATTTCTCCGTTTGCTCATTTTGTTTCCTGAGGTTTCTCTGAGTGATTTCTTCGAGATTTGAGCGTTCAGACGGCTCTATAGGAGTTTTTGGTCAGTATTCTGCAGTATTTACACTTGAGGTACGTATATAACACGTATTTTTATTTATATTTGTATTTTATTATATTTGTGTAGAATAATGGACTAATTTTTTTTTTAATTTGTACAGTTGATATGGCTTCAGGACAGGATAAGGGGAAGGCCCCTGTGCCCCCCAGACCGACTTTACGGGGTGGCAGCAGCCAGGCAGGGGGCAGAGGGAGGGGGCAGCGCGCAGGCAGGGCTACCGAGGCATCTCAGCCCATCCCCCCACAGGATCCACATACGATCCCACAGGCGACGACCGCAGCTGAGGTGCCTGAGGTGGAGGTGCCAGAGATTAGCGTTGAGGACTTCCTCAACGAGGAGGAGTTCGAGATCCCGATTAGTGGGTTCAGGGAGATGGAGCAGTTCCTCGATGAGGAAGAGGCTCGGGAGCAGAACAACCCACGAGGGTCGTCTTCGCGGTCCACTGGGTTTGAGGTGCAGGTCGAAGGTAAATTATTTAATTTTTTAATTTTTTAACTTTTTAACTTTGAATTATAATTTATCTAACGTGCGGTCAACTGTGCAGATGAGCAGGGGAACGTGTCGACGAGGAGGCTGGATGTGGCCGGTCTGAACAGCATGGACCGGTCCCTGCGAGTTGTAGTGCCGTGGAACGAGGGCACTGACCAGCCGATCCACAATGGGGGTCACCTGCTCAACCGCTTCCTGAGCGATCTGGGATCGAATTGGATGCGGTTCCCCGTTCACTTCCCGACATGGAGGCACATTCCGAAGGGGCCGAAGGATCAGGCTTGGGAGGAGGTGATTCAGGTAATTAAAACTATTCAATTAATATTTTTTTAATTAATTCTATTTAATTATCTTTTTTAAATTATGATTTTTAGTATTATTGATATTTAAATGTATTTTTTTCAGCTGCGGTTTGCCGTCCGGGCCAACCGGAAGAGGTACGCCCTCGTGAAGATGGGCGACGCCTGGAGGAACCGTCTCTTCCACAGTGTGGATGGGGACGGGACGATGCCTCTGGAGCAGCTGCAGGAGAGCGTACCGGACGGCGTGCCGCCGAACGACTGGGCGCGTTTCGTCCAGTTCAGGAGGAGCCCTGAGGCGCAGGTAATGTATTTATTAGATTTTTGATATATAATTTTGTAATTGTTAAATATTAAATTATAATATCAATTTATTTTGTATTTAATTTTAAATTATAATACATTTAATTTTTTTTTCCAGGAGCTTGCTCGGAGGAACGCCGCGAACCGGGCGCAGCAGACGATCCACCACACAGCAGGATCGAAGACCTTTGCTGTGACCTACAGCGAGCTGGTAACTTTTCAAGTACTTCACTTACTTTTAGCTGATTAATTCATAACACTAATTATTGTTTTGTAATTGTTTCAGGAGACGAGGGCACAGCAGGAGAACCGTCAGACGGACTATGCGGAGCTGTACGCCATCACACACAGACACCGTGACGGGACTGCGACCTCTCAGCAGGCAGAGGCGGCGATTGTAAGTTAATTTAATATTATATTTTTTATAATACCAAGTTAATAATGAAAAATTGTAATTATTAATTGTTTCATAAAATGGCAGGAGCGGATGCAGCAGTCGCAGGCTGAGCTGCGACAGACCCAGCCTGAGGAGTCACAGGGGTCAGTGGACCCGACGGCTCCTCTGAAGGCGGGCCTTAGTCAGCCTGAGCACCCCGGACAAATATATAATAATTTTATAAATTAAATATATATCTAATTTATTTTTTTTTAATATATTTTAAAAAAAATAAATTATATATACATTTATAAATAATTTATAAATGTATATTTGTAGCGGTTTTTAACATATAACCGCTACAAATTTACTTATATATTTGTAGCGGTTATACACTAAGAACCGCTACAAACACTCAAATCATTTGAATTTTGAAATTTGCCGCCTTTGTGCACATTTGTAGCGGTTACCTTATGTATAACCGCTACCAATTAGAAAATTATTTTTATATTTAATGTCCAACGGCTTTAATATTAGTAGCGGTTTAATATATATAACCGCTACTAATACGTTGAACATTCGTAGCGGTTATATATATAAAACCGCTACTAATACTCAACAAGTACATTTTGAATTTCCCACCAATTAACGGCTTGAATATTAGTAGCGGTTTTATATATGTAACCGCTACAAAATTATAAACGTTGGAATTTCTGTAGCGGTTGGTGTAGCGGTTATTAAACCGCTACAAAATGATAAACGTTGGATTTTCAGAATATAAGGTTCTAGGCATTCGTAATTATCTTCTCACTCATCTTCTTCTCTATACTTTCTTCTCTCTCACTTGTAGCTATGGATAAATCATGGATAAGGTTGCCGCGTAATTCTCCTGAATATTTGTACGGATTAAACAGTTTCTTAGATTTCGCATTCACTCACGCCAGCTGTAACGGCAAGATCGTCTGTCCGTGTCGGAAATGCAAGTTCAAGAAGTGGCATCCACGAAATGTTGTGAAGGAACATTTGCTTGTGAAGCCTTTCCCTGAGGACTATACGTTCTGGGCAGTTCACGGTGAGAAAGCCGGCGTTAGATATGACGAGGCTCTTCCTCGAAGTTCTCAAGTAGGCGTTCAAGTAGATGAAGATGATCCTGTGAATGATGCTGTGCGTGATGCGTTTGGATTTCAAGGCGACAACTTCAACGAAGAAGTGCACGGCTCTGAGCCGGCTTTTATGGGGAATGAAGCAGCTCGGGATTTTTTCAGCTTGATGGATGAGGCAGATCGTCCTTTATATCAAGGTTGTCGCAAATATTCTAAATTATCTTTCTTGATCAAATTGTATCATATCAAGTGCTTGTGTGGGATCACGGATAAGGGAATGTCGATGTTGCTCGACTTATTACAAGATGCATTCCCCGACGCCGAGATTCCCACAACCTTCTACGAGGCCAAGAAGATCATCAACAGGTTGGGGTTGAATTATCAAAAGATTGATGCGTGCCCAAATGATTGTATGCTGTATTGGGGAGACGATTCCAGCAGGGAGACGTGCAAGAGATGTCACACATCGAGGTACAAGACAATTCGGAAGGGGAAAAAGCAGAAGAAGAAACCTGCAAAGATTCTCAGGTACTTCCCTTTGAAACCTCGTCTACAAAGATTATTTATGTCGTCTAAAACTGCTGAGCACATGAGGTGGCATGCCGTTGATAAAAACGAAGACGGTAAATTAAGACATCCGCGGGATGCAGCTGCTTGGAAAACGTTTGACAACGACTTTCCAGATTTTGCGACTGACCCCAGAAATGTCCGGCTTGCGTTGGCGACCGACGGTTTCAATCCTTTCGGGAATCTTAGCACAAGTTACAGCATTTGGCCGGTAGTCTTAGTTCCCTACAACTTACCCCCCTGGATGTGTATGAAACAAAGCTCTTTCATTATGTCTATGATCATTCCAGGCAAAAAGGCACCGGGCAATGACATCGATGTGTATCTCCAACCGCTTATTGCGGAATTGCTTGACCTGTGGAATGTCGGCTTGGAGACGTACGACGCTCACAGCAAGACTTTGTTCAACATGCGTGCAGCCTTGATGTGGACGATCAGTGACTTTCCTGGCCTTGGCACATTATCTGGTTGGAACGTGCACACTGGGTCGGCGTGCCCGGCTTGCAATTTCGACTCTGACGCACTGCGCCTTCCCTACAGCCGAAAGTGGTGCTTTATGGGGCATCGGAGGTTTCTCGATGGAATGCATAAGTTCAGATTGCAACGGAATCGCTTCAATGGGAAACCAGAGAAAAGAGGACCACCACAGGATTTGTCTGGTACAGATATCTTACAGCAGCTTGAGCATGTTGACGTCGAGTTTGGAAAAAGCGACGGTTCAGCACAAACTCGCCAAAAGACGCGCAGGACTTCGGCGCCTCAGCAGTGGAAGAAGATAAGTATCTTCTTCACGCTTCCGTATTGGAGATCTAATTTACTTCGCCACAGTCTTGATGTAATGCACATTGAAAAGAATGTTTGCGACAATGTGCTGTATACGCTGCTTAACGAACCCGGCAAGACAAAAGATCACCTTCAAGCTAGGAAAGATTTACGCGACATGGGAGTTCGTGAAGACGCTTGGCCAGATGAGAATGACAGATTTACACCGGCAAAGTTTACCCTCACAAAACCGAACAAGGATGTGTTCCTCGCGACCTTGAAGAAATTAAAAGTTCCTGATGGGTATTCAAGCAACATTTCTCGATGTGTCGACTTGCAGGCTCGAAAGGTTGCTGGCCTGAAGAGTCACGACTCACATGTTCTTATGCAGCAGTTACTCCCTCTGGCTATAAAGAATACACTTCCTCCCGATGTTTCCATCGTTTTGGTGGAACTTTGTTCTTTCTTTCGGAAGTTGTGTTCTAAGGTTTTGATCGTTGAGGAGCTCGATCAGCTGCAGTCGAAAATCATTCTTACGCTTTGTCACTTGGAGATGATCTTTCCTCCGTCCTTTTTTACTGTGATGGTTCACCTCACAGTCCACCTCGTTCATGAAACAAAGCTCGCTGGACCAGTACAATATCGTTGGATGTATCCGATTGAGAGGTACTCATTTTATATATGTGCTTTCATTTATTGTCTGTATTTAATGTTTGCTCGTCGTCCTTTTCATCATTTTATATCAATTTTCTCTTATGTACTTCGTAGGTTCCTTGGGAAATTAAAATCTTACGTGAGGAATAAGGCGTGGCCAGAAGGTTGTATAGCTGAAGGCTATATAGGGGATGAGGTGTTATATTTTTGCTCAAGGTACTTTGATGATCTTGAGACGGCTTTCAACCGCCCGCCTCGTGTTGACGATTGTCCTGAACCTGCGCCGACATCAGGAGAATTTATCCCTCGTGTTGGTAAACCAGTTGGAGCAACTGAGAGCTTCAAACTAACGGCAACTGAGAAGTTCCAAGCACATAGACATGTCTTGATTAATTGCACTCAAGTTGAGCCTTTCATACGGTAAGAATTGTACACTCACATGTATGTTATTCGATCTATATCTTTCGTAACATTTCTCACTTTCATTTCACTAACGCCTTTCCATTATTAATTGCAGGGAATTCAGAAGTCATGTCAAGCGTCAGCTCAGGATCCGTACACAGACATCCTCGGAAGTTGATAGGAGGGTCCACAGAGAATTCCCGGGCTGGTTTGCTCGCAGAATACTAAATGACCACAACCCCCACTCACCGGATTTCAGAGCTCTCGCAATCGGCCCTCTTGATCATGCACAACGGTTTACAGCATACAATGTCAATGGTTTTAAGTTTTGCACGGTTTCACGGGATCAGGGATTGCAAACACAGAATTCAGGTGTTTATGGCACATTTGGGACAAGGAGTTATGCGAGCAGCAGTGACGCCAACATGCAGTTCGGAGGCGTCCCTTACTATGGCAAGCTTCTTGATGTGGTCGAGCTTAATTATCAAGGCCGTTTCACCGTGACGCTGTTCAAGTGTTTGTGGGCAAATACCACTACTTCTCGGGGACTGACAACTGACGACCTAGGGATCACATCAGTCAATTTCTCACGCCCGATTCATACTGGTATTTCTCAAGATGATGAGCCGTATATTCTAGCTTCAGAGGCACATCAGGTTTATTATGTCGAGGACGAGCGGCATAGGGATTGGCACATGGTCGTTCATTTAAAGCCAAGAGACCTTTACGACATGGGTGAAGGCGATAACATCGCCTACGAGAGTGAGCCATTTCAGCCAGCTGATTTTGAAAACTACTTCCCTGAAGGCGATGACAATTTACCTCTACTGCGGTGAGTTTTTTCAAGTCCACGTCATTTCAATTAAATTTTTTAAATTTAATAATACATCAATAATAATAATTTTTCTACAAAATTTCTGTAGGGATGGCGACGATGAGTGATCAAATTCAATTGTAAAAAATTCGTCTTTACAAAAAATGCAAAAAATTTGTGTTAAAATAAAATGTAAAAAATAATTAAAATAATATTTGTAGAATTCAAGTGTAAAAAATTTTTCATTACAAAAAATCCAAAAAATTTATGTTAAAATAAAATGTAAAAAAAAATTTAAAAAAAAAATTAATATAATATTTGTAGCGGTTATTAAACCGCTACAAAAAAACAAATAACCGCTACAAATAATTAAACCGCTACAAAAATATAAATAACCGCTACTAATTAGTAACCGCTACATTAACCGCTACAAATAATACGTAAATCCCTATAAATACCCTTATCACAACTCATTTCAAACACCCCCAATTTCTTTTCACCTTACCCTTCTTTCATTTCCTCTCATTTACAACTTCTTTCTTATGAGTTGAGGAGCTGAATAATACGATCAAATATGGTAACAAGATTTTCAATTTCTTTTAGAATACTTCTTTCCTTTCTATAAAATTTATTCTAAACATCTTTTTTTCTACATATATCTTAACTCTATCTCATTTTCATCTATTTTTCAGATATAATTACATGATATTATAAAACATAATAATTCCTTATTACCTAACTATCGTTAATAATATTATTAATATAATTTTATACTAATCATATTCAATTACATTTTTTCTTTTTAATTTATTAATAAGTTAAACTATTAAATAATAAACTAATTGAAACAAATAAAATAATAACAAATTAAACTATTTAATATAATATTGAAAAAAAAGAAAAAAATTAACGTATATATTTAAAAAAAATTTTAAATATTTGTAGCGGTTATTAAACCGCTACTAAATAACGCGCCTTTTTAAAGGTAAATTTAAATTTTTTGGCGGTAAATTTGAATTTCATGAAATTAGTAGCGGTTCTAAGAACCGCTACTAATTTCATGAAATTCAAATTTGGTAGCGGTTTCCTAACCGCTACAAATAAAAAAAGTCATTTTTAACAAATTTTCATTTTTATATATTTGTAGCGGTTTTTTAACCGCTACAAAAAAAAAATTCACTCTAAATAAAATTTTTCATATTTGTAGCGGTTATATAACCGCTACAAATATCTTTTGATTTTGTAGCGGTTACTATTAACCGCTACAAACTTAGTAGCGGTTATTTTTGATTGAGTAGCGGTTTTATATAACCGCTACAAAACCGCTTGCAACGTACGATTTAGTAGCGGTTTTTCTAACCGCTACTAATATAGTTTGTAGCGGTTAGAACCGCTACGAATACCTATTTTTAACCGCTACTAAATCACGTTTTTTTTGTAGTGCTTGAAGTATAACAAAACTCAAAAAATAATCACTGTGAAATAAACTCTACTTGTGAATATAAAAATTTTAAATAAACTATTTGGGATAGATGTAAAAAATACGCACCACTGAAAATCAACCTTGCAGCATTCCAGAGACAGTCCCAACTCCTTTTCATACACACCTATACACTTCACGAAACGTACTGCACTTCTACACCGCATGTAACCACATACCCGTATGAAAACAAAGAAATTGATTCATAAACACAAAACCTCGACAATCATATCGGTAGATCGAAACATCTTGAATGGAACTGAAAGCATCAAGACTGCATACCAATAAGTCTATTGTCGAGGGGTGGAATATTATTTGCGCCAAAGCATGACATGACTCTTAGACAACATCGTGGAAGAATTCGAGATGTCTCTTGGATTACAGTGTGTTCGTCAATAATAAAGTGACAATAATCATGCACACATTCACCCCCATGCTCTAGAGTCATTCTAGTAAGAAGATACGATTGTTGTTCAGTGAATCTAGAAAGGAATGCGTCCATTTCTTATTCAGAGTGTAATACCGCAATTATAAATGTACCCTATGAACCAACAAAAAATTTCTATTAAAAGAGTGAATGCTATCGTCGAAGAATTAGTCAAATAAATAATACTATAACTGTTAGCCCTTTCATCATAGAAGATAATCTCGGCGCCAATAAACTAACGACCAAATTGAATTCACGCATTATTAGTCCTATTTATTTCTCGGGTGATTAATCGATCCACCACTAGATGCAGACAACAATCCACAACGCCTACATGTAAGCCTTCGATAAATGCTTTGTGTATTTCTTCTATTATATACAACAGACACTGCAACACTAGTGCAACTGCTATATATAGTATATAGTTTATTGCAATTATAGATGTACACTTCTCTTACATATGATACATCTGAACGTGAGTTTCTCCTCTATTTATATAGGATATTTTCTAAAAAACACAATTTTTCACTTTTGCGAAATCGACGTGAAACAATAAAATCGCATCAAATCAAATCATTGCCTTCTTTATCCTACCTTTAATAAGAAGTCTCTATTTGACATGTCAGTACATAATGTCTCAAGTCATCTACTCTATCAGATACAAGGGCATAATGGACGCTCTATGCACGTTATTTTGTGTTCCAAAGGTCATGTGGTCTCTCTATTTTTTTTTATTTTTACTTTAAATATGAATCTCACCGACATATATTACAACCACTAAATTACACAAGGTGTGAGACAAAAAACATGCATAATTATTAAGGTTGTGAACACAATATTAACCACATAACTAACATTGAAGCACGATCGTAAACTTGCAGAGATGGTCACGGTCGTAAACTTGGGCAATGTCAATAAATGTTGAAGATGAGAAGAATCTATTCTGGAAAATGAATCATGACAACCTTAATATTAATGAAGGAGTTTCCCTCACAGATTTTGCTCTTCCATAATCTAAAAAAAAAATTGTGTAAGATATGATCGAAGATTGCATATTTAAAAAAAAAAAGCTTGCTTGCCAAGAGAAGCTATCTGTGTATTGTGAAGAGAAGCTGCTTCTGAGATATACCCTTGTACTCGACCATGTTGACGGTGGAAGCGTTTGTCATGTATTCATATACATATGTAATAATCATAACAATTAATACGTTTGGGCCCCAACATCGCTCTGCCTATCATGCACATAATCTATTACTTACTATAAGTAGTTATTAATAAATATGATGATCAAAATGAACAACTAAATTCCTTGACCTGAATGAAAGATTAAATTTCTATTGCATTATAACAACATATTGCAGGTACCAATAAAATTTGATTTTATTGTTTTCTTTTTCACTGAGCAATTACATGTCTCATTAATATTATTTCTAGACATCACTTATCTCACTTAGTGATGTGTTATGTGATGGTTTGTTGTTTACATATATATTTCCAACATACCACTGTAGAATACATATGAATTTTTTGCATCAGGTAATGAAGGTCACAATTTGAATATGTTATGAATGTAGTTTAACGTGTTATTTATTTGCGTATATTACAACGTTGAAAAAAATTCCAACAAAGAGTTCACATTAGGCAATATCGATGCAACCTAATTAATAACAATTTGTACACACGTGCAGGTTTGTTATAGGATGGAACTATCTATCTTAGGAGTTGATTTTTTTTTCCTTTGCCAAGAACCAGTCAATGCATTTTTCATTTATATCGATAATAAATGCATGAATGTTATATCATCCTACAATATCCAATGTTATACATGATTTGGAAAAGAACTCATGCCGCTAATTATAAAATAAAAACATAGATTTAAATGACGTAATGAACAAAAATATATGAGTACTAACTATGAAATTTATAATTGTAGATACTTTTCATCAAAAACATTTGATAGTTTCTATAATATAATAATATATATAGCTTTTTTAACATTTATAATGCAATTGTACAATATACAGAAAAATCAATATTTTACTTATTACCATTTGAATAGGTTGCCCTTTATGGCTTTATCCTTGGACTAATGGTGAATATAATATTGATCGAGCGAGGCATTGAGATGAATTATAAATTTGTAATAGATAGATTTTAAGTTTTTGACAAAAACTACCTATTTAAATAATCCGCCTTCAATGTCAATAATTCCCCATGATTCATATGTTATAACATTTACATACTATAATATATTTTGGATTAAAATTGAATATCACAATATTTACTAAACCATCTTCTACTTACTTTGTCCTCCTTCTACAAAACCTACTACCCTTATTATACAAAAATTCAGTGATATTTTGTAAGCAACTCACATAATAAACAAAATACACGAAAGCAGGCATTGCTCAAGAAATGGATATATACACATATATATGACTATAGTTAACAGCCTAATAATCTCATAATTAACACCTGATAACCGTAACTAAACATGCAGATGACCAGTAATAAAATTTACTTGAACTTACTGGGCTGTGCAACATAATATATATTAGTGAGTTTGTATGTCAATAAACAGATAATTCATGATATGTAGAGCTGAGAATGCAAATATTGTAATATGTTGGAAGGATAATTCAAAAGTCAAAATTAGAAACATAACATCACCCTTACTACTAGCATGGCTTATTACTATTGCACACAATTGCAAGCATCTCAAATATCCAAAAATAAGACTACCAAAAGATGAGCAATATAGTGAGCGCTCAAGAAAACAAAATAAGCATTGAGTTTTGATTATGATATCAAAGCTAGGCTACATTCAACTCTATTCATACCTCATCTGTATATATAGGGGTCAGCTGTGATTCAATCTCCTTGAGCCTCTTATAGTGTGGTTGAACATGAAGTCTTGTAGCGTCAGAATATGATCTCATCATTGGAACACCAATGACCGAGTATTTAAAGATAGAGTATTAATTATGAAACTGTAACATATACTACTGATGAAAACTAAAAAGAAAAAATTAAAAATCTAGCATCACAATCCATCTAGTGTGGGCAATCCAGTGACGCAGTATTCAATTAGCACAAATTCACAATATCCCTCATCATGCCAAAAACCATTGTCAATATCTTGCTCCATCTACTCAACCAAAGCTTCACGGAAAATAACCAAGATCATATCCTTTATCCTACCAGAGTCGATAAATTTTAATAATTTTTTGAAAATAATAGTATAATGTATAGGATTAACTAACAGATTAAAAAACCCCTTTATAATAATAAATGTGTATGACATCTAAGCCAGCCAAGCCATGTCATTATGTGGCTTCTCTCTCATTTCACTATTCATATGAACAGTGACGACTTGCCTTTAGCTTCGTGTCAGAGCTGTTGGTGGAGTACAAGCAAAAGAAGGAAAAAAATGAACTTCAACATATATATTTTCTTGCGACAGAATAAAAACGAACTTCAGTCACGTGGGCGGGCATTATATATAATAAAAGAAGGAAAAAAATGAACTTCATAGTTATACTCTAGACATATTAATTACAAAAATAAGGAATTCATTTTTTGACACATTTATTTTTCTGCTTTCAGTCACGTGGGCGGGCCTTATATATAACAAAAGCACGAAAAAAATGAACTTCAGCATATTCTTGATTTCGTTATCGTTGAGTTAACTCCAAGCATTCCATACTGAATGGGAGGGTCAAGGCCACGTGTTGCTATTATTAGCCAGTACCTGGATTGTTTTCCTAGGAAGTATGCACGCCCCTTCAGGTGATTTCCCTTCATTTGCATAATATAATGACATTTAAAAATATAATATATTTTTCAAGCAATATGTGATTGGTGTACACAAAATCTGTTCAGTTTAAATAGATGTCATTCTCATTCCTACACCCTCACGCCTAAACATTCTCATCAAATCCTTTTGATTGGGGTTCTCTCTCCTTTCTATTTGTTTTCCAAACTGTTTCTATCTTCACCCTTTGCCAATATTCACAAAATGGTGGGACCATACAGTCACCTTGACAGCATCAAACCTGGTTCAACAACTTGGAGAATAATGGTTAAGGTGGATCATTCATTTCCTAGGACTAATTATGACTTGTATGGTTGGATTTATGCTACCCAAAAATGGTTTTATCTGTTGACCTTATTGTATAAGATGAGAAGGTATGTGCTTCTTATTTAAATGTGTTAATGTATTTATGTTGTTCTATAGGTATTTTATATCTGCATGTGTTTATGTGTACTGTAGGTATTTCATATCTGCATGTTGTTCTGTAGAATATAAATTTGTATGTGTTTTGTTTATTTGATTTTCTATTTCTTGATTTGCCTTGCAAACCACAGGGCTCACGAATGCTCTTTCGTATAGGTACTGATGAGGTGATTGATCAGTTTGCCAACATTCTGACACCAGGAAAGGTTTCTTACTTGAAAAACTTCATCACTGGGGAGGGTGGTCAAGGCATTCAAGATAAGTACCATGTTGTGGTCCTTGCAAACACGACAGTCCAGGAGTATATTGTCGATATGCCTGAACATGGTTTCAAAATGATGGATGTTGTTGATATTTGAAAGGGTTTGCTACATTCATCATGTTCCTCAGGTAATGAAGAGTTTTTGTATTCAGAGTTTGTGTGAGTTTATCTACATTTGTTCATCATACCACTATTTACTACTTCTGATCTATTGAAGAAAACAGAAATCTATGGTCTTCTTTCTTCTTCTGTTCAGTTTTCTTGGGAAAGAATCCATGGCTTCATAACATAGGAGATAAGTTTCTAATTGGAGCACAAGTAGTTGAGTGATTGTACTGAAAGTTTTGTATGAATATGTTAACGTTGATTGGGTGATTCTAACTATTACTGTATCTGCTCAGTGGCAACAGGTTAAATGTGCGATTGCAAGGTGACAGTGCTATTTTTTCATGGTTGGAATATCAACGTTTTAAGACAATGCAACACTTGGTGTTGATTGTTCAGTATGGTCTCATTAGGAAGGAAGGAGGTACTCCTATTACACACTACTATGACTTGTGAACTACATCCATTTCATTAGAGGTTAATGGGTCATTTGATTGCCTTTACAGATGAGGTTACTATTGGAAACTTCAACTACGCAACTCAGATTTTCTGGAACCCTACATTAAATGACATCCTTCCTATGAGGAGAGAATTACTTGCAAGAGCATGGAGGGCATGAAGAAGTAGGTTGGCAGCCACTTAGTGTGTAGTAGTAATTTCTAAGTCTAATGTCATGTTAAGTAAGTGTAGATGCCAGAAGTGTGGAATGTTTTTTTATGGTTAACATATTCAATGTATGTTTAAAAAACTTACTATCTTTGGTCTTTTGTTGTAATCGTTTTTCTATTGGGTTTGTCCTGGGAATCTCGCTTATGGGAGGAGTGTATTTTGTAGTATTGTAACTGGGTGGCTGGAAAAATTGTTATGTGAAGCTTTTATTTCAATGAAGTAAAACTATTAGTTCACTCAATCCAGATAAACATGTTTGGGATTGAAAAAGTTATTTTCCAACCCAAGCAAATATAAAACTGACTACTGTTGCCAAAATAGAAAAAAAATCGATATAACAGAAGCCAGCAAATCCCTAACACTAAGGGATACTTTATGGAGTACTGAGGACTTAATAATCATTCAAAAACAGTTTTTGTAATCAGACCAATGGATGACTTGTATTTAATAATAGAGCAAAGGTCTGACTATTGTTGCCAAATAGAAAATAGTGAGATACAACAAATGCCAACACATCCCTAACCCTAAGGGATACTTTATAGAGTACCGAGGGCTTAATAATCATTCAAAAACATATTGTTTGAATGATTATTAAGCCTGACATTTATATAATTTCTCATAAAGAAAAGTAGTATAAGGTGATTTAAACAAGGTACTGAAAACTATTTTATTCTTAGTCATGAAGGCAACAGGTTATACTTTATGGTGGCATTAACTCCTATTTATGTGTCAATCAGTCATCAGATACCATTCTGACGATATAAAATCATTTGCATAGTTGTATGAAATACCTATTGAACTCTGTCATAAGATTTCAATATCTTCATTTTTATATGTGTGAAACAGCTAGCTCTCACTGAGTAAGTAATCTGTCATAATATTTCTACTCAGTTGTCACCGTTTATGGGAAAAAATAGAATCAGAAAACAAATTGGTTTTTATGCTTAAATGGAATGCCACCCTATATGAAAGGTTGATCACTGGAGTAGAGATATGTCAAAACAAATACTTCTATTCTGACAAATCTCTAAAGAAAAACTTTTAATTACTGAAAAGTTTGTTCTTTTTTGGTAGCTCGAGGTGGGTGCTATTTCAGAACCTTAGATCTTTATCCATTGGGTGTTTGTTTTCATCTTTAGCTAACTGTTATGTATTCCAATAGGAACGTGCCATTGGAAGGTGTGAGGAGGATCAACCAACCTCAACTAGGTGTTTAAACATGGGATTTCCATTGATAAATCTTAAATTTTATATATATTATCCCACCTTATTCATTTATTTTGGGGAGTATTTTGGCCTAATTTGGATTTATTAGATAATATTTGGATTATTAGCCAATTATAAGAAATAATATAAATTTGAATTGATTATGATATCATTGGGCTTAAATTGATAATATTTTAATTATTATTTTGTGATTGGATAATATTTTCAAATATATGATAGATCACAATTTTATTTAATTCTTGCAGAGTAAGGAAAAGCAGATTGAAAGATACTACGGTGCAGAATTTTTCTTAGAAGCTAAAAGAATATCCAATGGTTGAATTTTATTGGGCTTCTTGAATTTTAATGGGCTCAAGATTATATCCCAAAAATTCTCTCTACCTTCCATAAATTAACCTAGCCGCCACAGCACGCAAAAAAAAAAATCATGGACAGTCGTAGACGCCGAGAGAGATCACATGGAGACAAGGTACGGAGGGACGCACCATCACAGGAGTCATCTTCATTCCGAATTATCCCTGGGAGCCGCAAGCACACGCGTAGCGGTGGTTTATTCATTCATCACCTTCAATCAACACGGGCCCCACCTTCAATTGTCATTAATTCACTCCACTCCCCCTTTCCGATTCGCACAGAGTCACAGACACCCAAGATCCATTCATTCATTATAACTTCACAAATCCTTTTTCCAATGGCCGTGTCATGCTGTTTGAAGCTTGGAGGAGAGAGTAAATTATTGGCAACTTAAGCCTTTTGGGAGGCAACTTGGGAGGAACATGGAGGAAGCTAGAGCCTAGGAGCTTACACTTGAATACCATAAGGGAGTGTCTTTCTTTTATCTTTTTGATTCAAGAATTGAGATTGTTTAGTTTTAAATGATTTTGGGTTGTATTAATTGAGAACAATCTAGTTTTAGATTGTAGACTTATTATTTATTTGGATTGAATTGATATTTTGGAATTGATTTATTCTTAATTGATTGTTGGGATTTTTATTTGCAAACCTTTGATTGTCAATTAGATTATTAATTGAGTGTTCATTATTAATTTAATTGTCAAGTTGGGTTTAATCTCTTGATTGTTTAATTAGGTGATTAATTGTCAAATTGTTTAATTAGGCAATTGTGAATATAATTTCCAAAGCTATCTTAAACAATTGTGATTGGTTTTTAATGGATTTAATTAACCACCACTTTTTCCATTATGAGTTTTCTAGTCGATTAGGTGTTATTGAGCTTGAGGGTTTCTCATGTTTCAACTAGGTCATTAAGTTTATTAATTCCAATTTTTGATGAATCTCCCTTTGGTCTAATAAATTAAATGGCTAAGAAAGCTAAATCCATGTGAATCCTAAGTTATTCCCTTCATCATCATAATTGAATTAAACCTTTGTCATTTGTCTTGCTTCTTTATAATATTTTGCTTAACATTTTAATTCCTCTTTCATAAAAAAAAACTCCAAAAATTGCATTCAACTTCATATAGATTAGTTTCATTCTCATATAGGTTTAGAATTAATTACATTAGTACATTTAGTTAGTCTAATTGCATTTAGGTAGTAGTGTCTTACATTCTAGTTTAAGTCCATTCCATTGCATCTTTTGTCACTTAAAATTCAATCCTAAAGAAAACCCATAGCTTGCTCCTTGGGAGAATGACCTAGATTGACCCTAAACTCATACTAATTTAGGACCTAGTTTAATTGATTGCTTTAGCGACAGAAGCACGCATCAGCCATATTCACAGTTATAAAATTTCTACATCATTTGTCACCGTTTAATAAAAAAAGAATCAGAAAAAAGAATTAGTAGGTTTTTTATACTTAAATGGAATGACACCCTATATGATAGGTTGATCACTAAAATAGAGATCTGTCAGAATAGATACTTCTATTCTGACAGATCTCTGAAGAAAACTTTTTAATTACTGAAAAGTTTTTTTTGTAGCTCGAGGTGGGTGCTATTGCAGAACCTTACATCTTTATCCATTGGGTGTTTGTTTTCATCTTAGGATAACTGTTGGGTATTTTGTATGTTATATGCCAGAGCGTGACAGGTGGAATGATGGGGAGGAGTCTATATATTATGCACTTCTTTCGACCCCTGGGATTAGTATATTTTCAGTGTTAGGTAACAATTTACTTGGAGCGAAGTAAGTTCTTACGGCAAGTTATACTTTTTAATTAAAAAGTATAATTGTGACGAAATGATCAACTTGTAGTGCCAAAATCAGTTCAGGTTAAAGATATACAAGGAACAAAGTATTGTTTTAGGAATAATAATCAACCCTGGACAAAGATATAATTAACCTTGGATAGCTTTTTGAAAATGCTTTTAGGAATAGAGATGTTCTAATTCAAAGTATTGTTTTAGGAACAGTGATGAAATCTTAGCTTATTTTCAGTATGTTGTAGAAATAATTATAAACCCTCGACTAAGATATAAGGTCAATAACAATATACAAGGAACAAACGTATAAACTTGAGAGCATGGTTATTAATTTTTTAGTTCATTTGTGATTTTCAATCAAATCATTGACAGGTGAGTTAAGTTTATTTCTTTATCCAGCATGCTCTAGAATGTAATGGGCTCATGGCTCAAGTGTACTTAATATTTCAGATCTGACACCGCCAACTGATCAAATGAGAGTTATTTACATGTCAACAAGTTTCATTGAAATATCTTTTTTCAAGGTGTTTCATGTTAGGAACCGACATCTGTTCAATTTCAACCACATATGTTTTGAGGCCTTTTATGTTTTCCAAATTGCAAATTTCAAATTAAGTTGTTCAAATTTCCAAATGCAGTATCATGTGTGTAAGATGCCTACTATGGATGTCAGATATCCCTCCTATCCTGCCATACACACCCTTCCTTATGTTGATGTCCCAGCCCCTTATAAATACCTAAGCATATGTGGTTGCAAAAACTCACATCCGATATTTCTCTTCTTATACCATATATACTTTCTGCTTTTGTTTAAGTATGTTTGCTAAGGCCCCATACAAGATGTCAATTCTGAAGGATGTAGATGTCTCTACTGATAGGTGGAAGGTTGTGGTTAGGGTTATAAGGAGATGGAATATGTACTAGAAGGAGAGCCGAAATGAAATTTTGGGCATCTCAATGACCTTGGTGGATGCAGAAGGTAGCAGAATTCAAGCTTCCATCCATAGCAAGGATATGTTCTCTTTGTTTGATGACAAGTTGTGTGAAGGAAGTGTTTATTTTATGGCAAATTTTAGGGTGTCTGAGAACAACAAGGAGTATAGGGCTTCTAACCACCCATACAAAATAACAGTAGGTGTTTAGACATACGTTTCAGAGTCAAATGCAATCATCCCTGAGTACTCATTCATGTTTTTCCCAATTGCTGGCATAATGGAAGTGACCTAGAAGAACACTATTGATTATCTAATTGGTAAAGTTTGTACAATCTTTGCTAGTCTTTTTTTTTCAATCTGAAGGCATTATATTTATTGTAGTTCCAAATATGTATTAATTTTGGTTGTTATTCTATTACAGATGTGATTGGATTTGTGATTTCTGTGGGTGCACTTGAAGAGTATCGAAACAACAATGAGATTAAGAACAAGATGCAGTTGACCATTGTTGATGAGATGTGTGTATCATATTAATTGTTTCAACTTTTTATCAGCTATTCATCTAAATGTAGAATATGATATTGCGTTGTGATTTACTGACCATGTGATTTTTTTTGTTTCTTACAGGGGGATCAGTGTGACATGTGTTTTATTTGATGAATGTGCTGTTAATGTATGCATGTATGACTTTATTAGGATGGAGGCACCTGTTGTGATTCTTATACAGCTTTGTAGGATTGGTTTTACTGAAGATGGTAAGGAGAAAGTCTTTAACTGGGTTGCTAAATCAGTAACATTGAATGATGAGGGTTCTTTTTTTTGTAGGGACTACTTAGGTTTGTAGTTATTTTAATGCCACTAAAGTGGCGTTCAACATGAAGTTCCCTGAAGTTAAAAACTTCATTTAGAGGTGTTTTTTCTGTTATTGTATATTTTAGAATTTTAGGATGGCTGACATATGATTTTTGTTACTGATTCTGTTGTCTTTTTTTCCTAACAATGCTAAAACCCTCCCATCACCCACTATTAGCACTATATCAGCAATTGCTCCAAGCCAATATTCAAATGTTTCAGCCAGCAGCCTGATTCACAGCCACCCTGTCACTCAACAAGAACAATTGCATAAAATGATAATCGATGTTCCAAATATTTGATAGGTTGTTTTTGCATGTTGCAGGAGGACAACTTCCTAATTGAGTGTTTAATCATTAAAGCAGACACAAGGCATGGATGGTATTATGAAGGATGTGATAAGTGTGGTAGCTAGGCAAAAGTTGTAGGGGGAAGCCTTCATGCGGTAGCAACATGTGCAAGGGCAAAAAGATTGTAGTGGAACCAAAGTTTGTTCAGCCTATTTTCATTTGAATTCCTAATGATATTAATTATGATAATGGTATATAAGCTATGGCTATTATCTTACACATAGGATAAAAGTGCATTAT
Organism: Inga leiocalycina; assembly: GCA_963242795.1. Classification (NCBI taxonomy): domain Eukaryota; kingdom Viridiplantae; phylum Streptophyta; class Magnoliopsida; order Fabales; family Fabaceae; genus Inga; species Inga leiocalycina. The sequence goes on from OY725331.1 coordinate 43,403,124, forward strand.
ATAGTTGAAGATGTTACTAGTAGGGCAACGATGGTATTTTTTGACAAACTTGTGCTGTAGTTTGTTGGGAAGAAGGGTGTGGAGCTGATACTCCAGCTTGAAAAGGTTGGCACATATTTATGGTATCTTAAGCATATTATAATTGGAAACTTATTTTTGCATATGACTATTTTAATAACTTATGTAAGAGGGGCATGGCTATGATTTCCCTGATGAGCTTAAGTTAGTGGTTGGGAAGAGGCTGATACTGAAATTAAAACTTAACAAGTACAACAAGGACTACCCTAATTCTAGCATATCAGTTTCAGCATACATTGAGATGGCTGACTTGATGACTGAATTTGATCAAGTAAGCACTCTATTAGTGTAGTTATGTTACAGTATCAGATTACAAGTATCTATTAGTATAGTAAGGCACCATGTATGAAAGATAAGATGTGTAGTAAGCAATTTCCTAAGAAATTTGTCTAAAATACAATTGTTGATGAGGATGGTTATCCGACATATAGAAGAAGGGATGATGGGAGAACAATCAAAGTAAAAGATGTCCCATTAGACAATAGATTTGTTGTGCCATACAACACTGTGTTGTTGTCGATATTTGAAGCCTATATCAATGTTGAGAAATGCAATCAATCATATGTGATTAAATACCTATTCAAGTATATAAGCAAGGGTAATGATAGGATTGTTGCTTCAATGTTTCATAATACTGACGGTAGGAGTCGTGAAAAGCCAGACGATGAGATACTACAGTATTACAACTTCAGGTATGTTTCTGCATAGGAAGCTGCATGGCATATATTTTCTTTTGATATACACCATTGGTACCCTGCTATTGAACATTTGAGCTTCCATTACCAAATCAACAATATGTTGTTTACACTAACAATGGAGATATTGGAGAGTTTCTTGAGAAGCCAAGGGTATGTCAGTCAATGTTTCTCACATGGATGCAGACGAATGATGGTGATAATGAATTTGCAAGGATGCTTACGTATAATGAGTTCCCACAACACTATGTATACCAGCGTAGTAAACAAGCATGGAAACGCAGGGAGAAGGGGTTAGTTATTGGGAGGATAACTCATACGGCACCTTCATCTGGGAGTTCTATTTCCTCCGCATTCTTCTCAATATGGTAAGAGGACCCAAATCATTTGAGGACATTAGAACTGTGAAAGGTGTTGCTTACCCAACATTTAGGGAAGCATGTTATGCAATGGGATTACTAGATGATGATAATGAGTATATTTCTGCCATCAAGGAGGCTTTTGTTTGGGCATCTGGGGTGGCATTACGTAGGATGTTTGTTAGTATGCTTTCATGTTCCTGCTTGAGCTATCCAGACTTGGTTGGAAAGAGACTTTTAAAATTTTGTATGAAGATATGCTATACATTCCTCGAGTTAATCCTTTAGCAGAAAGTAAGTATTTTATGTACATTTTTTTATGAACATTTAGATGTGTTGCATTTTTCACATGTCACTTTGACCATTATTTATTGTATAGGTTGTTAGAATCGGTAGGCACAGTGGAAGAATTTTAAAAATTTTCACCGATCCTAATCGAGGATCTATCAATGGCGTTTAAACCAAGTTGGAAGGATTCATACCTTTTGATGATTCAGAGTTTTCACGATCTCTAGGAGCCAACACGTCAGGTCCGCTCCCTCTACCAGTATCCACACAAATGCTCTCCAACCGAGACTGCATGCTAGCGCCTCTAATGTCTCCTAGGGTTTCACTTGCGGCTCTGAATTCTCATGTCATATCAATATATCTGCTCTATCAAGTTTATAACCTATGAGGGCTATTTTCAAATTTCAAAATTAATCATCATTAATTTTGAAATTAATTAACAATTAATTATCTTGATGAGCTAATTAAATAAATTTAGTTTAAATTAAATCTGTCCAACAATTTTAATTTAACCTATTTATTTAATCCAAATAAAGAGCCATTAGATTTAATTTATCTTCATAAATTAAATCTGAGATACTATATCTCTATCATGTTAGTTATTAAATTTAATTTATCTTAATAAATTAAATTTAAAACTAACATAATATAATAATATCATATAATATATATACATATATATATAAGATATATATTTCGAAAATATATATATCTATATAATATTATTAATGAATTTTATATTATATATATATAAATATAAAATTCATCCACCCTAAATTAAACATTATCTCGTGTTGGGCCATTCTTGTGTACGACCCAGTAGGCCCATATGAAGTTGGCAGTGAGCCAATAACTATACTAACCCAAAAGTCGTAAGCGGCCTCTAGCAAGACATTACAACTACCCAATTCATTTGAGGATCGTTATCACAATGCAACCTGTCATACAACCATGTCACGTCCCTTTTATCACATGATATATCGATCAAGGATAAGGCATGGATAATGTCATCTTCTTGTTCCCGACCATTATTTTCTTGATTCCTGAGTAGCCTGATAACAGAGACAGAAACTCCTTTCATCATAGTATGGCCATACATTTCTCAGACTCACTCATCGAGGGGCCCAGTAATATCTCTCTACTAATGTGAGGGACAAATTCCATCTTGATCATTCATATTCCTCTTCATGAAAAACCACCAAGCCCGATCGTAGCCTTTATCATCACCCGGTCAAAAGTGACTTTTGACTAGTTCAAAGCTTAGCAACTTTCACGTAGGAATTCATGATGACCTCAGGTCTAAGGGCATTGTGACATGGTTATACATGAGAAAAGCTTATGACTTGATCTATGTAGCTTTCTCATAGTGGGTCGGTCCAGCACCCTGTACTCTTACAAGTGCCTAAGACTTTGATTCGTATCTCCATATCTTATCAAAGTCATACTGATCTTGTTTCATCTCTGCTCCTGCATAGATGACCGACCAGGGACATTTTAGGACAATCTTTATGAATTATCCAAGGATACAATTATCACAGTTAACATGCAAATAATATGATAATAGAATGGAGAAATTTCATTAAAATAATAATGTTCAAAGTACAATGATTGGCCCTTAGGGCACAATTTCCAACATAGGTGTCATAATATCTGAGACTGAAAAAGAACATGCTACCTTGAGGGAGATTGAAATGTTGCTTGAAGAGAATGGGAGGAGTTTGCAAGACTATCCGTCTCTTCCGTGTTCACCTTCATCCACTTCGATTGATGTATCAAACAATCTAATTCAACAGGAGTTAAGTTATGATCGTTCTTATTTACATGATGAGTTAGTGAGGCTTCTACAAGCACTCAATGATAAGCAGAAGCACATTTTTGAAATTGTTATGGCTTCATTGTCATCTATATTGGGGGCATTTTTCTTTGTATATGGGTATGGAGGTACTGGCAAGACATTCCTATGGAATGCATTGATTGCTACTATTCGTGTGAGGGGAGAGATAGTTCTTCCTGTTGTGTCAAGTGGGATTGCTGCAACATTATTACCTGCTGGTCGAACTGCCCACTCGAGGTTTGCAATCCCGATTTATGTTAGAACATATTTTGATTGGAAAAAACAACATAATCAATTATATTATTAAGTATTGAATCTTTAACATATTGGGGTGATCTGATTTAGGTTATGGAAGAATCCATTTATAACATCAAGAAAAGTTTGCCATTATCAAATTTATTATAACAAACCAAACTGATAATTTAGGTTGAAGCACCTATGGTACAATGACATCGTATTGAGGCATTTGATCGTACCTTGAGGGATGTTATGCAATGCAACCGTCCGTTTGGTGGAAAGTGCATTTTATTTGGTGGTGATTTTCATCAAATCCTTCCTGTGATACCTAAAGGTACTCGTGCAGACATTGTTTATGCATGTATTAGTTCATCATTTTTATAGGAGCATTGTAAAATATTTCTGTTGACAAAAAACATGCGTTTGACATCATCATCAAATGAACAGCAAGCCGAGGAGTTGAGGAGGTTTTCTCAGTGGTTATTGGAAGTTGGTGATGGCAAGTTGTGTTTGCCACACAATGGTGTTGTAGAAATTGATATACCTGAGAAATTATTGATACGGCATTATGTAGATCCCATTCAAGCCATTGCATCTGCTACTTATCCAGATTTGTTAGATGATTTAGGCAACTTTAATTATTTCAATGATAGGGCTATTCTAACTCCTACAATTGAAGTTGTCAATCAGGTGAATGAGTACATGTGTTCATTGTTTCCTGGTAAGTCAATTGACTATCTCAGTTGTGATGTTTTTTGCAAGACATATCAAGACCATGAGGGAGTCAAAGATCTATATACTCTTGAGCTATTGAATAACATAAGTTGCTCAAGGTTACCAGTACATAAGATCTCTCTAAAGATTAGGACACCTATAATGTTGTTGAGGAACATTGATCAGGCAGCTGGACTATGTAATGGTACACATTTACATGTGACACAACTTGGTCAATCTGTCTTAGAGGCAGTGACTCTTAATGGGTCATGACCCAACAAAGGTTTTGATTCATAGGATGGACATGAACCCTTCAGACAATCATTTGCCGATTCGAATGAAGAGGAGGTAGTTTCCTATATCGATTTCATTTGCGATAACCATCAAAAAAAGTCAGGGGCAATCATTACTATGTGTGGGTATTTCAGACAATCTTAGAGGCAGTGTGTAACATCCCGATTTTCGATTAAGGACTAATGATAATTATTGAGAATAATTATGTGGGTTATGGCAATAATAGCTAATAAGCCATAATTATTGGAAATTGAAAGAGTGAAATTGTTGGGAATTAGTTAGTGATTAATAGAGAAATTAATTACTAGCTAAGAGAAAATGAGGTGTGTGATTAAAAGATCAATGGCTAGGATTGATTGTGAAGTTGAGCAAGGGGCATAATCAAGTGTATGTGTGTGCATGTGAGCCCATGAGAGTTGGAATGAGATGGTGACAAGTGGCATGTGGTGAGCCCTTGGATGAGACAAGAGACACATCACCATCATCTCCATCTCCTCTCTTCTCTCTCTCTCTCTCGGTTTCTCTCTCTTCTCTTCCTTCCTCCATTTTCGCTGAAGGTGCTTGGGAAAGAGAAAGGAAAAATGGAATATTGAGGTAAGCAAATGGCCTCTTTAGCTCAAACTCTCTTCTCTAATGTTAATCCTTGAGTTGAGAGCTTCATTGTGGTGGTTGTAGCTTCTCCATTGGTGGTGATTTGAGGATCACGAAAATATGAAGCTTGGAGAATCAAAGAGTGTCTTTGAGAAAGTGGATAAGGTATGTGAAACCAATCCTTCTATCTATGTTTCATGCCAAATGATTATGTTATGAATTTCTGGAATTATTGCCCTAATTTCGAAAATATGGGTAATGGGTAGTTTGGCATGATATGGCATTGGAAATGGTATATTGGTATGAGTTTTGAATAGATAGAATGGGTTTGGGATTGAAATGTGTGAGGTTGTTGATTTAGAGAATTGATGATTATATTGCCCTAGACCAAAGCTTGTTAATGGAATGGAATTTTGGTAATTCTGTTGATTCCATTGGATTCAGTGAGTGATTTTGTGTGGGAGTAGCTTTGGTAGAGGTTTTGGGTCCATTGGGATCAATTGGGCAAGAGTTAGGAAAATGTGGTAAGTTTGCTGCGTTTTCTGGAATCTGATAGATTCACTCGAGCAGACAGGGGTGTGCTCGAGTGAGGGATGAACGTTGCTCGGGTGAGGAAGAACCTGCTCGAGTGATGGGTGAGTTTTCCCTTGTTTTGCTTCGAGTGCATCTGGGAATTATGAACAATGCTCGAGCACATCGCTCTGTGCTCGAGTGAGTGAAGAACATGCTCGAGAGAGAGCATGGCCTACTCGAGTGATAGTGGGAGTCCAGAGTGAAGGGTTGCTTTCTGGTCTTCACTCGCGGGCAAGGTGCAAGAAGTGTGCCTTCTCACTCGCGGGTGGGAGGTGTGTGCTCGAGTGAGGATCTGTGCTCGAGTGAGCCAGTTCCTGAAAGTGAGCTTGTGCTTCTGGAGTGGGTTTGTGCTCTCGGGCATGTGCTTTCGGTCTCACTTTCTCTTGTGCTCGGGTGTTGTCCGTACCAATGCTCGAGTGAGAGCATTTGTGCTCGAGTGATGTCCGTACTTGTGCTCGAGTGAGAGCTTCTGTGCTCGAGTGAGACAGTGAAAAATATCAAGTTTGAGTGTTCAAAAGGGGATCTTTGGGGATAGTCTCCCAACCCTTTAGAGCTATGGATTAAGGTGTTTGAGGGCACTTAAAGGGCAATAATGATAACCAACCTGAATGTCTAAAAGTTAAGGAATTGGAAAAGGGATTAATCCTATATCCTTGGTTTTGGTGATAGGATTTGATGATCACCCTGATCGTGAGCAGCCGGAGCTGGAGCTTACGTGGAAAGAGGGTAGGGAACTTACCTCTCCTGCATGTATTGATAATTGTATTTGTGTATTGATGCATGTTATTGCTTTGCGTGATTATGTGAGACATATGAGAATGATTGTAGCTCTGTTCTATTTATACTATGGCCATGAGTATGTTGTGTGAACATTGAGCATGCGGATATATCATTATGTGAACATGTGTTATTGTGATGCAAGCATGTCATGCATTAAATACTTATCTTGCATGCATATTGGTATCTGTTTCCTACTGAGATTCCCCAGAATCTCACCCTCCCCTATCAACATTTTAGACAGGGAAGGAAGATTGAGGATGAAGCAAGCATCCAAGGACGAAGAGGACTCGTTTTGGGTGAGAGCTTAGTGTTGGTTATCAATACGTAGTTGGGATTATGTATGTGTATGTTTGGACCAGTATTTGGAGTATGTATTCGAAAGAGATTTGTGTAATCCCTATTGAATGAGTTGTATGGGCTATTATGCCTTATGAGAATTGAGCGAAGATATGACCCCGGAATTGTCGGGAATTTATATTGCGTACTCTGATAATTGTATAAATGTAATTTATCTTCGCATAGTAATTATATTCGGAGTGTAAATATGAGACCGGGTTTAAAATGATTTTGAAATGTAATTGTGAAAACCCCGTCTGGTTGATGGGTTTATAAATGATGTTTTATCTTATTGGTCTCTATTTCACCTTAATTGCATAATCCGGATATTAATTACGGCAGGGGGTTACATTTTGGTATCAGAGCTACAATTCCTGGCAAGTATGGGAATTTGCTAGGATAGCTCTCTTAGATCTCTACCTTGGTGGTAGATGATGTTATGTGATAGTGATTATGTATACACATGTGTGATTGGTTATTGTGGACACAAGAGATTTGTGGAATGTGTGTATACATTGTTGGTTAGTCTTGAGTGACGAATCATTGTGTAATCGAAAGATATGGTGATTCGTCCGAGAATTTGAGGTGTAAACCCAGAGGTGGTTATAGTCAAACCATCATCTGATTTGAAGCTGAGGAAAAATGGTTTCCGAGGCGTGTGATATTGATGTTCTAGGTATCAGGACTAACCTAGATGTTGGGTATGTAACCCAAGGTGGTATGATGTTACATGTGGTAATGTCATACTGATCTTATATGTGTAAAGACCTTAAGACCTAGGGGACCGGTGTGCCTTAGGCTGGCCGAGATGTTTGAACTTGCATATAGGAGTATGGTGCTCCGTGGAAATGAGGGAAGTGATTTCCCGGTTCAACTGAGGTTGAAAGTTTGAAAGATGAGATGTGATCTAAGGATTAGACTCAATAGCTGGGTTGATTCTTAGGAACTGGATTTGACCTCAAAGGTATGTGGTACCAGGGTATGGTACTAGAAGTGAATTGAGATGTGTCTCAGGTATTCTGAGAGTGTTGGTTGTTAATCCAGCACAAGGAAAAAGTTATCTACAGAGGATTCGGATCGGAGAGTGCTATCTACGGGGACTTTTGATCGGAGAGGGCTACCTACGGTGAAATTCGATCGGAAAGGGCTACCTACGGTGAGATCCGATTGGAAAGGGCTACCTACGGAAAACTCTGACCGGAGGGGCTGACCAGTCAGTGGACTGAGTGAAGCACCGAGTGCAGTAGCGTAGTGTGGAGCCACCATGACGATGAACCCTAGAGTGGAGCCACTGTGACGATGAACCCTAGAGTGCAGCCACCTTGATAATGAACCGTGGAGAGCAGTTGCCGTGACGTTGAATCGTAGAGTAGAGCCGTGAGAGCCCATATTCTTAACGATGAGTTGATTATGGCTTTCAATGATTCGAGATGAAACAGGCACGATTTGGTACAGATGTGAATGTTGTCAGTTGTAGTAGGAGATTCCTATGGGACTCCTGTTAAATCAACTTGACATTGTGAATGCACAGATGAGGAGAAAGACCTCAGAGTGCGCAGCGGAAGCGTGGGAATGTAATATGTTTGAAAACTGTGTTGAGCAATGGCTCGAGGTTGCTGTGAGAATGATATGATAACTATGGCTTCGGGAGGTAAAACTTTGGGGTCAAGTTGAGTTGTAAAAAGGGGTCTTGAAGGATCCCAGTACGTGAAAAGAATTTGAGATGTTGAAGGTGAAGTGGTTAAGATGCCTGGTTCCAGCTTGTTGCAATTGTGCATTGTGAGTCTCTAACCTGCGGCCGCATGGGGTGATTCCTATGGCGGAGGACCGTGCCTTCGGGGCGGTAGTTACGGGGGATTGACTATTTGAGAGCCACGAGGCTATGTATATACACTGCCATGCCAATAGTCCCTGAGTCGCTAACAACGGTTCGGGTGAAGACTGTGTGTCTTCCCGGCGGTAAAAGGGGATGAGGGTGGGGTGTAACTACGTGTGTTCCATGCCAATAGTCCCTGAGTAGCTAACAACGGTTCAGGTTAAGACTGTGTGTTTTCCTGGCGGAGAAAGGGGATGAGGATGGAATGTGACATGTGATTATGTGAAAAGCCGAAAGGCTATTTGTGAAGGCCGACGGGCCGATTGTGAAAGCCAGATAGCTGTATGAGCTGTAGGGCTATGTGTGAGCACTGCCACGTCAATAGTCCCTGAGTAGCTAACAACGGTTCGAGTAAAGACTGTGTGTCTTCTCGGCGGAGAAAGGGGATGAGAGTGGAGTGTGATTGTGAATCGATGACAGTTGTGAATAAGCTGGGACTGAGGTATAGTTGTGTAGTAAAGCAGAGCTAATTTGGCTGATGGCTAATTCGACTACATGATCGGGGGTTCTCTATTCTGAGGGCAATTACCCTGGCATGGCCAACCTGGCTAGCCACCACGTTGGTTGCACTGGTGTTAACCTTAGGCCGAAAGGCAGTGCGTAAAATTAGAGGTTGCGATATGGATTGCGGTGAAAGCTATGTGAATTGCAGCGTGTGCAGGTCAGCGTGAGCCGTTTAGGGTTTGACACTGGTCATCTCTAGCTCGGCCGTTGGACTGCCGTTGTAATCAACATGTATCTTGGTGAATCCGGCCCGTGGGGCGGCGTGTTGTGAATCCAGCCGTGGGCTGTGTGTTATACATCTAATCGATGTGAATTGTGGTAAAGTGCTATGCAGCGTGTGCAGGTCAGCGTGTGCCGTTCAGGATTGACGCTGGTCATCTCTAGCTCGGCCGTTGAACTGCCGTTGTAGTTGATTCGTGTGGTGAAGGAGCATGAAGGTGATGTTGGGAGATTGAGACTCTCAACCGGTCGCCTGGATAGAAGAGACTGAGATTCTAGGTGGACCATTACAGTCAGGTACTTTGGATAGAAGAGATTGAGACTCTGGAGTGACCTGAATCTGTGATATGTGTTATGATGAGAATGCCGGAAGGGCAATGTGTATTTGTATAAGTGGCGAAAGCTACGTACAATTGTGTATACAGCCGTGGGTGCTGTCGTCTTGTGACAATCGTCACGCATCAATGTGAATTTGTCGAGAACATTGTGATTGAGACCCAAAAGTCCCGAATGGGTGAGGGTAATACCGTGGAATTTGATACGGTAATGTGATTGTTGCGAATACCCGAAAGTCTCGGTTACCACTAGTGGAATCATTGGTGGGTGTACGGGTGAGGGTAATGCTGTGAAAGTGGATACACAAGCACTTGTGCGGAAGCGGAATGTTTGTGTATACGGCTGAGGCTGTTGTTTGAAATGAGTTGGTGGTGTTTACTCCCGGAAGGAGTAACTAGATTGAGTTAAGCAGGTTGGTGGCCTATGCCACCTAACTGCCAAAATTTTATGATATGGCCCATGAATTAGAGTCATCGGATATTGAGATGCGCTAGCCACTCATGAGTGAGGAGGGCTTGCGACGATTGTGGTTGTATAGCAATCGTGAAATGGACCGATTGCAGTTTACGGCAACTAGGGTTGCATTTATGGTTTAAGATTCTTACCAGAATCAAGTTGAGATACTCCATTGTGTAAGTGGTCTAGAAGGGACCATCCAATGTGAAATGAATTGTGAAATGGAAGCTGTCGTGAAGAAGCGTCCGGAGTTTATATCCTTAGTGGTGGAACAAATTTCGAGGACGAAATTTTTTGAACGGGGGGAGAAATGTAACATCCCGATTTTCGATTAAGGACTAATGATAATTATTGAGAATAATTATGTGGGTTATGGCAATAATAGCTAATAAGCCATAATTATTGGAAATTGAAAGAGTGAAATTGTTGGGAATTAGTTAGTGATTAATAGAGAAATTAATTACTAGCTAAGAGAAAATGAGGTGTGTGATTAAAAGATCAATGGCTAGGATTGATTGTGAAGTTGAGCAAGGGGCATAATCAAGTGTATGTGTGTGCATGTGAGCCCATGAGAGTTGGAATGAGATGGTGACAAGTGGCATGTGGTGAGCCCTTGGATGAGACAAGAGACACATCACCATCATCTCCATCTCCTCTCTTCTCTCTCTCTCTCTCGGTTTCTCTCTCTTCTCTTCCTTCCTCCATTTTCGCTGAAGGTGCTTGGGAAAGAGAAAGGAAAAATGGAATATTGAGGTAAGCAAATGGCCTCTTTAGCTCAAACTCTCTTCTCTAATGTTAATCCTTGAGTTGAGAGCTTCATTGTGGTGGTTGTAGCTTCTCCATTGGTGGTGATTTGAGGATCACGAAAATATGAAGCTTGGAGAATCAAAGAGTGTCTTTGAGAAAGTGGATAAGGTATGTGAAACCAATCCTTCTATCTATGTTTCATGCCAAATGATTATGTTATGAATTTCTGGAATTATTGCCCTAATTTCGAAAATATGGGTAATGGGTAGTTTGGCATGATATGGCATTGGAAATGGTATATTGGTATGAGTTTTGAATAGATAGAATGGGTTTGGGATTGAAATGTGTGAGGTTGTTGATTTAGAGAATTGATGATTATATTGCCCTAGACCAAAGCTTGTTAATGGAATGGAATTTTGGTAATTCTGTTGATTCCATTGGATTCAGTGAGTGATTTTGTGTGGGAGTAGCTTTGGTAGAGGTTTTGGGTCCATTGGGATCAATTGGGCAAGAGTTAGGAAAATGTGGTAAGTTTGCTGCGTTTTCTGGAATCTGATAGATTCACTCGAGCAGACAGGGGTGTGCTCGAGTGAGGGATGAACGTTGCTCGGGTGAGGAAGAACCTGCTCGAGTGATGGGTGAGTTTTCCCTTGTTTTGCTTCGAGTGCATCTGGGAATTATGAACAATGCTCGAGCACATCGCTCTGTGCTCGAGTGAGTGAAGAACATGCTCGAGAGAGAGCATGGCCTACTCGAGTGATAGTGGGAGTCCAGAGTGAAGGGTTGCTTTCTGGTCTTCACTCGCGGGCAAGGTGCAAGAAGTGTGCCTTCTCACTCGCGGGTGGGAGGTGTGTGCTCGAGTGAGGATCTGTGCTCGAGTGAGCCAGTTCCTGAAAGTGAGCTTGTGCTTCTGGAGTGGGTTTGTGCTCTCGGGCATGTGCTTTCGGTCTCACTTTCTCTTGTGCTCGGGTGTTGTCCGTACCAATGCTCGAGTGAGAGCATTTGTGCTCGAGTGATGTCCGTACTTGTGCTCGAGTGAGAGCTTCTGTGCTCGAGTGAGACAGTGAAAAATATCAAGTTTGAGTGTTCAAAAGGGGATCTTTGGGGATAGTCTCCCAACCCTTTAGAGCTATGGATTAAGGTGTTTGAGGGCACTTAAAGGGCAATAATGATAACCAACCTGAATGTCTAAAAGTTAAGGAATTGGAAAAGGGATTAATCCTATATCCTTGGTTTTGGTGATAGGATTTGATGATCACCCTGATCGTGAGCAGCCGGAGCTGGAGCTTACGTGGAAAGAGGGTAGGGAACTTACCTCTCCTGCATGTATTGATAATTGTATTTGTGTATTGATGCATGTTATTGCTTTGCGTGATTATGTGAGACATATGAGAATGATTGTAGCTCTGTTCTATTTATACTATGGCCATGAGTATGTTGTGTGAACATTGAGCATGCGGATATATCATTATGTGAACATGTGTTATTGTGATGCAAGCATGTCATGCATTAAATACTTATCTTGCATGCATATTGGTATCTGTTTCCTACTGAGATTCCCCAGAATCTCACCCTCCCCTATCAACATTTTAGACAGGGAAGGAAGATTGAGGATGAAGCAAGCATCCAAGGACGAAGAGGACTCGTTTTGGGTGAGAGCTTAGTGTTGGTTATCAATACGTAGTTGGGATTATGTATGTGTATGTTTGGACCAGTATTTGGAGTATGTATTCGAAAGAGATTTGTGTAATCCCTATTGAATGAGTTGTATGGGCTATTATGCCTTATGAGAATTGAGCGAAGATATGACCCCGGAATTGTCGGGAATTTATATTGCGTACTCTGATAATTGTATAAATGTAATTTATCTTCGCATAGTAATTATATTCGGAGTGTAAATATGAGACCGGGTTTAAAATGATTTTGAAATGTAATTGTGAAAACCCCGTCTGGTTGATGGGTTTATAAATGATGTTTTATCTTATTGGTCTCTATTTCACCTTAATTGCATAATCCGGATATTAATTACGGCAGGGGGTTACACAGTGACTCTTAATGGGTCATGACCCAACAAAGGTTTTGATTCATAGGATGGACATGAACCCTTCAGACAATCATTTGCCGATTCGAATAAGGAGGAGGTAGTTTCCTATATCGATTTCATTTGCGATGACCATAAAAAAAAGTCAGGGGCAATCATTACTATGTGTGGGTATTTATTTACCGAAGCCTGGCTTCACACATAGACAGTTGTATGTTGCACTTTCAAGAGTTAGGAGTATGGGAGGCTTGAAGATTTTATTACATGATAATGGTATGACATCCAAAAATGCAACAACTAATATTGTGTATAAGGAGGTGTTTAGGAACCTAACATGACATAGTTAATGAGGATGTATTCAACACAAATGTTTAGGTTAGTTGCTTTGTGGAATGTTTTTGCAATGAGGATGTCATGTATTTGAAGTAAACATGTTTTGTGTACCCAATTGTTTGCATGCTTGCATTTGAAGAAAATGCTTCCCGCGCATCACGCGGGGGAGTAAATGCTCATTATAAAAAAAATAAAAACCTTCTTCTTCCGTTCCTTCTGGTATGAATAGTCAATGTAAGTTCCTTCTGAGAAATGCCCATGTACTCCACCATGTCGATATTTGAGGTGTGCATCAGGTAGCCATATACATATGTAATAATAATAATGTAAATTAAACTGTGTGATAAAATAAATAAGCGAGACACTAGCTTTTTAATATTGGAGCATAAACAACTAAAAAAAGGGGAATGATTGGCTTCGTTAAGTGATTTACCGAATGAGCATTCATCCCGAGGAAAGAAATATACTAAATCAGAAGGTGATTTCAGATAAAACAATTCCAATGGCACAGATGCAAAACTTTCATGTACGACAGTGTCATCAGAGAACACTAAGTGAAAGAAATCATGGACCGTTTCTCCTCCGTGAACAACGTTGACGTTAGTAATATCATACGGAAATTTCTCATAAAATCGCCATAAAAAGTTCCGCCTACTAACCCTAGAGTGAAAGCAAGCAACAATCCTCGTTCCCTACCTAATAGATTTAGCTTTCTATCATATCTTCATAAATAAAGTTTATAACAATGTCATACAATAGCCCAAACAACATACCAGTTCGTCGTAAAACACAATATCAGATCCAACATATTGCATCGTTTGGTCATCAGCATCTTCATCAAAAAGAACATTGATCCTGGTGATAATGCAGTCAACAATGAGAGTGAGACGACCTTCGATAGTGGCTTCTTTGAGATCATCTATAAATTTCTTTGACAGATGATCCATATCGCAGAAGAAAAACTATGATTTAGGGGAGAGTTCAATTTCCTAACTCTAAGTTTGAGAAGATGAAAACTAAAAAGGGAAGAACTATATTTTCGCTTAATCAAAAATTGTAGTGTGATTTTCGGAACTGTTCGATGCAAACTAATCAAATGTATAATAACCTTTTGATTAGTGCCACGTTTCCAAGTCAATTCCTTTCTTTGTTCGGAATATATCGAATCCCATTCCGCCAACCATATGGGCAATAGATTTCAAACATGTCATCGTACCTCATAATTAGATGACACTTTTTTAAAATATGAAATGTCGACATTGTTGAAAATTCAAATACCAACTCAAAAATTTTTTAGCCGTTTACTCTAAACTCTGAAGACATGTAATTAATTAGCCATATACTATGTAATTGTAATAAAGCAATTTAACGGATAAAAGTCAAGAAATGTTGTAATTCCGTTTGTTGTAAATGGTCAAATGCAACATATTTTTATCCTATAAGATGAACTGTAGCATTTGAATAGAACTAAATAATAATATTTAATAATATTATAACATTTGTTACTATTTTTCCATAATAAAGACTACGTTTTATATTTGTTACATACAATAAATAAATCACAATCTTGTTACGTGAATAAAAAACAGTTTCACGGGTTACCATTATTGATATGACATGAATAAAAAACAGTTTCAAATATGTCCATTATAAAAAATGACAAAAAGATAATCATGGTTGTGATCCTAAAATGTTACTCCCTCTGATCCTATTTATAAACAACTTTCCACTTGATGGCGCAAAATCATCTGGCAGTTAAAATCAATAAGTATGTTGAAAATGACAAGTTTTTCCCATTTAGCCCTTATTTATGAAAAGAGTATAAGAGAAATAATGGATAAAAAAATATTAGAGATACCACTTGTTGTCTATGATTATTAATTACAAATACATATCTTTAATGAGGGTAAAATAGAAAAAAAGATCTTACATTTTCAAACATAAAATGAAAGTTGTTCATAAATATATTCAACCCCATGAGAGAGAATGTTGTTTATAAATAGGATCGGATGGAGTATAAACTAAATTAGTGTATAAATTGTAAACTGTGAAATACAATAAATTTAAAACTAATTTGATTAGAAATAAAGTGAACTAAAGAGCGAATTCATCTGTGATAAAAAAATTGATACATATCAATTGTATAAGAATTTGTTTACTGATCAATTGAAAGAATTTTGTTGAATATGTTGTATTGTACAAGTTTAGTATGTGAGATGTTTTTTGACTCAAGAACAATATGTTAGATCAGTTTCGACTCATAGTACATACAATTGCAGTTTCTTCTCTACAGTATCATCTCAAACATATAAGCAAGTTATATGATATATATTACAAATTATCTCACAGCATACTTAACAACATAAAAATATACATATATTAAATAAAACTAATAACAACTAACCTAAACATGAAACTTCGAATAACCTACCTGCTTCATATTCAAATTGAAACATCTACATATAAGCAAGTTACATACTTTATATAAGGAACTTGTTTAATATACTGTATTATTCAGAATGTTGAATCCTATCCAATGAAATGAGACGATTTGTCTAGTTATGAAATGCAACGACATCTATAAATTGAGGATCGATATGCACAATAGTAGCCATTGCAAAGTTCGTGACCATTGCTTCACCTTGCATTAAAAAACAGAAATTAAAATGACATTTTTATGCTCGAACGAATTAAAACAAAAAAAATTTGACAAAAATCAATATTCACTATTTAAAATGTCAACAATGGCAAACTGTGTGAGCACAATCAATGGATCATGGTTGCTATAATATTGATATTCTATCCATATGGTCATTGCTTGGATCCTATATAGTAGTACCTTGATAGAATTGTTCCTACAATAGGATTTCATAATTGACTTACCCACTTAATCAAACACCATTAATGAAGCATATTGCATGTAGAAAAATCTAGAACATAAACTGGAATTATTTAACCAACCTGTTGTCATATATCTTGAAGGCAACATGCATTGTGTTCTCACCTCGTATATTAGCATCACACAACTCATCCATGGACACTAATTTTCCAATAATGTCTATATCAACAAAAGAACTTGCATCAATACATGGCAAAGAAAAAAACAACTATAAACAAAAATGATCAATATTATCATCGTCTTCTAACCAATTGCCCTGGGATTACATGTTGTCGAATCACTTATTTCAACAATCGATTTGACCCTAAACTTGTGAGGTGCTAATATAGCAAGAGCAGGAGTTATAAAACTGTTATGTCTGAGCTGTAACTGATATTTATCGTGAATGGCATTAAATAGCTCAAGCACAATAAAAGTAGATATATAGTATGAGCCACCAGTTGTAAACAGAGGTTGAAATCTATTAACCAACTCTTCATTTGGGCAAAAAATTTTCATCTTCAACCCTACGATGATATCAACAGAAAAATCATTTTCATATGAAAAGCAATGGACTACTATTTATTCGCAACCGTTATTTACAATTTCAGATATATCAAGCCTGGATATCCACAACAATAAGATCTATTGATGTCCATGTAGAGTGATAGTCAAAATCATCGCAAAATAAATCATGCCGATTTCTTCCAATTATCTTCAAAACTCTAACTAACACTATAGCTGCATGGTCAATACTAGTGTTTAATTCGTTGAGATTAACACGCCGATAAAATACAGACATAGCGCTTCCTCTATTGGACATTTCTCTTTAAGCGGGATAAGCTTGAGTGAGTTATTATGTTGACAGATTTATACACGCAAGACCAACAGCAAATACTTATAAAAAATTCACGAATCTTAAATCACTTAGGCAAAACGATTAATATAATCTTTATATAGTACAATGCAGATGGCGAAGAAATACTTTAAATGACCCCAACCGATACAGATAGATATTATATCATAGAGTCTTATCTAAATAAAAGCAATTGCAACATATAGTAGAACATAGGAAACAATAAAGCCTGACTTTTCATTTAACACATACTTGTTGAATACGGTTGTATCAGATTTCTGCATCTGCAACGTTTTGTTCATTAAATTAAAACCTACAAAAAGCTTGTTGTCAACACCCGTTTCCATTTTGATATGTGCAGGGCAATAATGAACAAGTTCCATAGGCAAACAGAAAAGTACAGTTATACTGATAATAAGTATTTGTTTACAGACAGTCATTAACAGAGCAGAAATTGATAATAATGACAAATATGTACAGAATGTTCCAAAACTATTTCACATACAGACTATATACAACCGCTGTATTCATCTTGGGAAACGTGCTCATCAGTTTCCCTTCTCTGCATCCTTGGCTTTCGAGCTACTGGCACTCGCTGAGACATTTGGATTAGAAAAAAAAGGGTGAGATTCCAAGGAATCTCAGTAGAAACATACGATCAACATATAAAATGCGAAAATTAAATATGCAATGCACCATATCAAGTAAAATGAAAACTCATCATCCGTGTGTGTACACAAAATTCAGGGCCAACTAACCCATTGAAACTCCTTCATGTACCTCAGCTGAGTCCTTGACTACAGCTAGGTAAGACTAGTGTACCTCAACTAGGTCCTAGACCACAGCTAGATAATGTGCCTTCAGCACGTGTTCAAGTCACAAAATACAGTAACACGCATCATACAAATAATCACATAGTATATGAGAGATAGTAGTTCCTACCTTAACCTCTTTCTTGTCTCAAAGGGTCCACCTCGTAAAACGTGTCAACTATAGGCATCCAACTCGGTCCTAAAACATCAAATGTACAAGAAATAGGTTATAACCTATCCAAGTATCATTTTAGACACTTCCATAGTGTTTCTTGGCAGCCCTACTTTTAGGGTTTTAGGGGCATTTCCGTAATTATGCTTTTTCGGCCTTTTCTGAAAAAGTGCCCAACTGTAACCCCACCTAGTTTTGCCCACTGAATCCAATGGAATCATAAAATCATTAAAAATCCAACTCTAAGGCCCTCAAACATCCCTGGCCGAAATTATAGTGTTTTTCGGGAAAAATCGGGGTTTTACGATTTCAGCTCCGTAAACGCGTTCCTTTATACTCCTAACCACTTTATTAACCATCTAATTGAGTTATAACAACCATTTGAACTAAAATTGGGCAGCATAACCCTTAGGCACACACTTTTCCAAAATTTAAAACCAATGGCAATTCAGCGAAATTTTACCAATTAAATTACCAACATCAACCAGAATAGTTAATATACGAAGGTTTGGAAGTTACCTCAAGCTCTCACAAGCTTTTCCCAAAAATGGCTGAAACCCTAACCTTTAGAGAACATATTTTTGAGCCTCCAAACCCTAAAGAACAAAGAGGAATAGCTTAGAGTCGGAGTTATAAGCGTTAGGAGCTAAATCGTCGGAGAAATCGGCTTACCTTGCGATTTTTCTTCTCCTTTCTCTCTCTAGGTTTTTCACACGTTCTCTCTCAACTTCAGGTCTGTTCTGTGCGTGAATGAGCTGAAGGAAGGAGATGAGCATGATATATTCTAATACCATATATCATTTTAATGATTTATGGAATTTTCCAAAAATTCCAAAACTAATTTTTTTATTACATAACTTCCTACATTCATGTAACCATGCCATCATGTCCAACCAATATTTCCTTCTTTATGCCACATGTAGGAGACACCTAGGGGTCCCTCCCTATGGTCTCAATTGGCTTCACAACTTGTCCAGGTTATGTATACACGTAAAGTCTCAATTTTGGTCAAAATTGCACTTTTTGCTCAAATTTTCTATAAATTCATATTAAATAGACCAAAATATTCTAAATATATTTTTAACCTTTATTTTCCTTAATTAATTGAAATTAACTTCAATTAATTGGAAAATAATTTATTTTGTGTTATTTTGGCAAAATTACGATTTTGCCATTACCTTTTTAATCCAATTTCTTTTCTTATTTTTCTTTGGCCAATTTCCCATCTATTTTTGGACCAAATATTTTCTCTAATATTCCTTCATTTTTGGACCTTAATATTGGGCCTTTTAAATTACCCAAGTTAATTCCTTAATTATTTTTGTCTAATTTCTCATGAAATTGAACATTTATAAATTCATAAATTCCAAATTCATGAATATTCACCATTTTATTGAATTTCTAAAATATTTACAATACTTTTGGTGAATATAAATTTTGGGGTGTTACACTTGTACTAAGTTAATTAAATATGAGAACAATCAGATGCAATAAATATGAAAGCAGAAGTGGAGATTTAACATTTACTACTACAACACGCATATAAAAATAAATAAATAAAGATCCTACCCAGAGATATCTTAGTGTAGTTCTATATAAAAATAAATATAACAAAAAAAAATCTACTATATCACTAATGTGTTCATGAACAAAAGATAATATATATACATTGGCATAGTTCAACACATTTGAAAATACTGTACAATGTGAACATAAACATTTCGCTCTTGTTATATATATAAAAAAGCATTCTACTCTGCGCAAACAGAAAATATCATCACACTCCGCAACTGAAACGCAATGGATATAACAACAAAACACTTAATGTTTGATCATATAGGAACAATGTGAACTCTGAGCTTCTCGCAATATTAAATGAACAATTGAAAACCTAGTTCGTTAGTTGGAAAAATTCTCTGTATGTGTCTGTGGAGTTTAATAATAATAAAAACTAACCTACATGTTGTTTATCAGTTAAACGTAATCTGATGTAAGTAGAATCCGTACTATCAAGTGGGATTTTATTTTTATTTTTTTGGCGCATGTTATATCAATTATCAAACCAACTTATGTGAATAACTCAATATATGGGAACATTTGTTTGATGCAATATGATAAATATTAATCGATGAGTGAAGTAAAAATCATTAACCTTATGAAGTACAATCTTTCGTTTATTTGATATATAAAAAATTTTCTTCCAGTTTAGTGAAGTAAAAAGTGTTCACCTTAGTCATGTATTGATGAAGGTTGAATTCAATCTTTCATTTATTAATACAAAAAAAAATGTACAATATATATATATATATATATTAACTATTGTTTTTCATTAAGTACTTAAAGATAAAAACAACAATAAAGCACTACAAGGTTCATCTACAATAGTAAATTCCAATTGATAGTAATAGAAAAAAGATAAAGACTGAAACTTTAATATAATTGAACCGACGGTGGACCTTGTACAGAAAATTGTTAGAAAACTATAAGCTCATAAGTTTTTGCATGAACCACTTTATCTCACAGTCCAACCTACACCTTTGGCAAATGGGATATAGGGAATCCACAAGAATTTGAGAATCATCTGAGGTGCAAGGAATGTATAGTTTCCATTCTGCAGGCGTCTTGTGAACTGAGCATGCCGCTGCGTAATTTCCAGGTGAAAATGATATTTTTCGGAGCCTGCACTTTAAATGAGGTAAAAATGGAAGGATGATTCCTCTAATATGAAAATTTTCTTCTTCAACATAAGAACGTGTTTAGAATGAAAATGCATGATCAGTGCTTTCATTCACTGCATCATGACCTATAGCCAACACCAGCATGGAGCAAATATACATCACAGGATTAACTCCATCAACTGAAAAATTATGCCATGGTTAAAGTATCTAAATTACTACTGAAACAGGAAATTCAAACATAAAACAACTCACCTTCGTGAAATAACATAAATATTACCAGCATCTTGTGACAAACTGAGAATACGAGCAACAGCTGGGTTGTATGCCTCAACGTACGGAGGAATATCAACCGTGTTGGCAACTTGAATCACCCTATTCTCTTCACCTAATTCCCTCAACAGCTTACACGATGCTTTCACGTTTACCAGATTGTGAAAGCTATTCCACCAATGTGCGCAAGAATCTCCATTATAATTTCTTCCGGAAGTGAAGTAAATAGGCACAGCTGGTCAATACTGCGATCCATTAGTATTCCCTGTTGAATGTTGGATGAATGTTCTAAATTTATTAGAAAACATTCGGTATATTCGACATGTTAAAGAAAAAGTATGGGTGCACTAAAAAGTTCAGACAAGTAAAAAATACAACTTTATGACACACATGATATATTTCTGTCAGGGGCCCATCCTAAATGTACTGATTTAATATCAAATTTGTTTTATTATTTTAAATAACTGCTTGTTTTTTATATACGTAATTAAAAATAAAAATAATCTTCTAATTGTTACTTCTAATAAAATTGAATTTCTCATTTAAAAACACATAAATTAAATATCTTAAAATTGAACCCTTCATGTCAAAATTTATAGGTTTGATGTATCATTACATTTATATATTTGAGAATGTAATGCAAAATAAATTTCTGTCTCCTGTAGTATTACAACTTTGAATAATGATAATTGTATCTATTACTTGAGAAAAATATTAGGCATAACTATATAAATAAGAAAATTAGAATCTCAACTTATTACCATCCATAAGTTTTACCCTAATCACAACGTTTATTACAAAGTTATAATCAGACTAAAATTCAACATTGTTATTAAAAGCAAAATTACTTCTTTCGTTAAAAAAATTTTCCATACCTATATATTGATTATTTAAAAAATCATAAATAAAACTGTACTACTGAAATTATTTCATTCGCCACATGTATTTGTAAAAAAGTAGGACTTATGCAATCATATACATTCTATACTAATTCATTGGAGATTTGGTTAAATAAGTTACTAAAAATATATAATTTATGGTAGTTTTATAGCCCCTGATCCATGCTCATTAGCACTAAAAAATATGTCTTAAAATTAAATAGCTCATCCTAAATATATTGCTAAACCTTTAGCATAGTATAATACTAATTTATACTAACATAACTGAAAAAAAAAACACATACGTACTATGTAACCCCCTTCCGTAATTATATCCGAAATATGTGATTAAAGTGAAATAGAGACCAATAACAATTAAATAACATTTACAAACCCATCTACCAGACGGGGTTTTCATAAATAACTTTCGAAATCTAGTTAACCTGGTCTCATATTCAATTTCGAATATAATCACATCATGCGGAATATCACATTTATACAAATATTAGAGTGTACAACAATATCATCCCGGCAACTCTCGGGTTCATACCTTTACATGGAATTCATATGGCACATCCACCTTTTACAATTCTACGAATGGGGATTACACAGTTCTCCTCATATGCAAATACAAATGCCCAAATGCTCATTCCAAATACATAATCAAATATTCTCATTCAACATATAACCAAATATACATTCCACAATATATACAACTCATATCCAAATACGAATACAAATCATCCCAATTATAATAACCAACTATCAAAAGATTACAACCCAAACGAGTCCCGTCGCCCTTGATTGCTTGCTCCATCCTCGATCCACCTACCCTGTCTAAAATGTTGGTAGGGGAGGGTGAGATTCGAGAGAATCTCAGTAGGAAACATATACCTATATGCATGTATGATATGTGTTTAATGCATGACATGCTTGCAATACATAACTCATGTTCACACAATGATATATCTGCGTGCTCAATGTTTCAACAACATACTCATGGCCATAGCATAACTAGAAACAGAGCTACAATCATTCATACATGTTTCACATAATCCAGCAAAGCAATACATGCATCAATACACAAACACAAATATCAAAACATGCAAGAGAGGTAAGTTCCCTACCCTCTTTCCACGTAAGCTCCAGGTCCGGCTGCCCACGATCAGGGCGAATATCCAACCATATAACCAAATCAAGGACATAGGGTCAATCTAAATTCCAAATCCTTACTTCCATATTACTTAAGGTTGGTTATCATTCACGCCCTTTAGGTGGCTATAATAACCTCAACGAAAGCCTAAAGGATTGGGACGTACTAGAATTGAAATCACCTTTCAAAATCACAAACTATTGAAAATAGGGGTTGGCTGTAGCCAAGAACCCTCTGGCTGCAGCCAAAATGCACACAGAAGGTTTCTGGCTGCAGCCAAAACGTGCACAGAAACTTTTTGCACTGCAGCCAAGATTTTCTGCTGCAGCCAAGGTAACTTTGAAAATTCATAACTAATTCCAAAAAAATCAAAATGAGGTGATTCCAAAGCCAAATGAAAGCTATTCAAGTTCTCTTCATAGGAAAAATATGAATCAAGGCTGCACATAACTACAGAAATACAGAATTACACAAATATCCATACTGCTCCAGAATCAAACCCAGTTTCGACCTCAAATTTTGGGCAAACATAAATCCCAGTTCACAAAACTAAATGACACAATTTATATGTCCATTTTGAAGCTTGGGATGTGAAATTTAAGACTGGAAAGTTTCAGAATTTTCTGACATCATTTGCCCATTCAAAAAGGTAACACAAGCAGACTGTCCAGAACAGAGTTTCAAAAGACAGAATTCCAGTTTTTGCAATTTGGCTTCCAATGGTTCCATTTTCATACCAAACATCATTCCCACACAAATTTTCATAAGGAAACCATTGGAAACACCAAAACAACCAAATTCACATTATATTGACATGTTTTAACAACAATCACAACATGTCATCACAAATCACAACACAAACACCACATTGCCATTCTTTTCATTCCAAGTTCTCAAACCAATTCCAATGACACCAAAGTACACTATGGCATCAATTTAACCACAATTCACCATTTTCAACACAAAACACATGACAATTCATGCATTTCACAATTCTACCAAAATCAGGGCAAAATTCACAATTCACAAAACTCATCCACAAATCACAAAACTTAGATCAAAAGGCTTCAAATACTCACCTCTTCCTCTTTCCCAAACCAATTCTTTAATTCTCCATCTTTCCACTTTTGCTCAAGCTCTCAAACACCTCCAATCAAGAATCTAAAACCATAGAGATGAAGCTCTCATCACTATGAACAACTTTATAGAAGGTGATTAGAATATTAGAGGCCAACAAACAAGCTAAATCTCACCTTGATTCTTTCTCTTTCTTCCTCCACTTTGGGCGTTCATAGAAGCTAAGGAGAGAGATAAAGAAGATGAAGAGGGTCAGATTTTTGGCCCTCATTTGACCATTTGGACGTCCAAATAAGGGAGGAGAGGAGAGGGAAGAGTTGACAAATTGACCAAGATCCAAGGGTCCAAATTGTGCCAAGTGTCAAGATCTTATCACACCTCCATGAGCTCACCAAGGCACACATACATGGGATCCCACCCCTTGATCTCTTGCAGAAATCAATCCTAACCATTGATCTTTAAGTTACCAATGAGTTTCCTCTTCGGAAACTGACCAATTGGTCGGTAACTTTACCGTTTTGCCCATGATTACAGCAATTCCTCTTGAATCACCACCAAACACACCATATCATTCCTTTTCTTCCACAATGTGCCCTCCCCTCTATTTTAAGTCAATTTAGATGTTAATCCATAATTGAACTTAAATACAGGGTTTCAGCACTGCTCACAACACATACGAATCACATCAGGTGCCAAATCACACCATAATCTCCAAAAGGGTTTATCCATCACTAACCACATCCACTTTTGGAGTCATTATCTCTTAATCACAATTTGGGATCTTGCTAAACTGGGGCTTAGCAGTCCACTTATCTCAAGCTTATTCTCTAGCCTCAAGTCTCAAAATTCGGGGTATTACATACTAGCTTATTGCTAAATAGTTGATGACGCGTTTGCCATTTGTTGGAAAAAATTAGTAGATTACGTCAATACACTCGGTTATTTAAAATAAGTTAACCATCTTCCTCAATTACTAGACATGAAACAAAAGTACAACTTGCTCCTATTATAATGTCACCATTGATATACCAATACGTGACAAGACAATATAGTGCAACATATTATATTACATATCAAATTTCGAGCAAATTATGTAACACAAGACCTAAAATATGTTAACACATATTATATTACATATTAGACACATACAAACACACGAGACAATGGAACAACAATACTAATACTATGAGTCCAAATCTTGCACAACTATGCTTCACTCATATCATAAATTCTTTCACTTCTAGCTTCAGTTTCTGGTCTGTGTATCATTTTTGAGAAGCCAAATACCTCGTATGGCTAACAAAGCCCAATATGTCAATGAATTCAGCATTGAAATGAACAGTTGTCTCAGTTGCAAGGTTTATAACGACCACTTCTTCTATAATAAGCAAACATATTTATAAGATATAACATACATGCATGTAAAATAACAATAACAAACTAAAATACTAAAATGTAAACACAAATGATTAATAATGTGTAGCATCGCAAACTCGATAAGAACAATCAACGGATCTAAGTAGCTGTAAAACTTAAACTCTATCCACGTCCTCAAAGTAGGCAACCCATACAATGATACTTTGACCGCATTGTTTCTGCATGCAACATCACAATATAAAAAATTAGTATAATGATATATTTTTTAAAAAAGTTCATAGCATCAACCCCAACACTGAGTTCACAGTACTACTCACTCACCAATCGTCATATAACTTGAAACTAACGTGCATAGTCATTTTACCACCAACCTTTACATCAGATAGCTGATTAATTGCAATCACTTTACCATAAACATTTGTAAGGCATAACTACCATGAGAATAAAGCATCGACATCAATAAGAACTTAGCATAAACCAACTTCATTTGAACAAAATGCAAGAACTACTATATATATACACTAACCAGTAGTTTGATGATCATACTCTTTAATGTGAAGGACTTCCTCAACAGACCTCAACTTGAACTGGTAAAATGGCAAGAGTTCTTGCGTTTCCACAATAATGATCTAAGGACGAAGTTGAATAAGATATTACTTATGAATGTTGTTGTGTACCTTCATCACCCCAAAGATGCCTATGTAATAAGTATTCCTTACTTGAATATTTGGCCTAAAAGTTTCAACCATTTCTTCAGGTGAACAACATATCTTCATCTTTGTTCCCTATAAAAGAGAAAGTGAGCATGGCATCCCAGCATTTCGGTTACAAAATGAGGTAAAGACATTCACAAGCTTCATACTATGAAAGATATATATACATACCTCTACATCAACTACAATGATGTCCATGACAGATCATTTGGGTTTATAGTCGAATTCATGTGAACATATATCAAGGAGATTTTTTCTGATAATGATCAAAACTCTGACGAGAACAATAAGGTTAGGGGAACCAGGAGAAGATAATTGACTAAGGTTAACCCATTGCCCAAAAAGCATGCTGAAACTGTACAAGTATAAATAGATACCGATAAGAAAAGAGATAGTATGCTTCAGAGAGTATATATATAAGGGAAAAATATGAGTTTTATTTGAAGAAAAAAGTCATGCTACAAATACATAGCAACAATTGAAGAGTCAAAAAGTTGTTCACTCAGTACTTGATAGGTTCTTTCTTTCGTTGAAGTTCTTTTCACCTACTATTACAATATAAAAAATATTCAATTATTCAAGTTCCCATGCTATAACTTATGTACTTCGTCGGTCTCAATGAACTCATGTTCCCACCTTATACACTTTGTAATTCAATTATTGATGCATCACAAATTTCAGTCAAAAAAAATAAAAGTTAACAAACTTTGCAATATTATTTTGGAGTTTGTTATAATTTAGTGATTCTATAACTTAGAAATTTTTCCCTAGATTACATTGTTGTATGCAAAGAATAACACAGCAAAACTTTTATTACAACATATCGTCACCATTGATATACCAATACGTGACAACGCAATATAGTGCATGAAACATTATATGTGACTAGTTATTAGTACATCCCATTTTCCTTTATTAACATGTCATTAACTCGATGTTCTTGTATGCTACGTACCTATATAATAGCACCGCCTTTCATACTTATTCAATATATAAAAAATTATGCGTATTAAGTTACAATTACTATCCAACATTTTTAACATTCGAAATATATTTACAGAACAAAATATCTTGTGCCTACACCAATGTTTGTGAAAGGCGGTAATTTTGTTATATTGCATGCTTCATTACATTCTTTTGCGCTTTACCTAATGGAGGGAACATTTTGTTTCATTTAAAAAACATAAAACAACATCCTCGATTAATTCATTAGGTGTATAGTGAACACCGCATACGTTCGGATGGGCAAACTGATGTTGAGAAGTGTAGCAGAAACCGATTATGCAGTAAATGTAGGTCAAAGTACTGGAAAAAAAGAACGGTTTTTGGATACAATGGACTGCTTTATTTATTTTGTGATGAGACACAAACTTCATACAATGACAATCCATTTTAGCCTTATCTTTATTACGGGCATAGTGCATTGAATTGGAAGAGACATCAAGTTGTACAAAAAATGCATCTGCGCTTGAAATATGTGTTGAGTTCAAACGCAGAAATAGATAATATATATTTAAACTCCATCGGTATGCAAACAAATGTGACCACTATCAGTATAGACAAACAAACATTTTATCAACAAAAAATGACCTCAAGTAATTTCAGCAATAAATGCGGAAGACAATTTCCACATCTTTAACGCTTGAAGGACACATCCATAGGTACTTGTCTACTCAAATTATCTATCACAGCTCGTAAAGTACCAATTCTTGGAACTTTAAATTTATCAACATTTATTGAATTTGATGTGCACAAAAGAACATAGCATTTAAAACAAATTACAGTTCAAGACTAAAGCATATTACGGCAATACGAATAAAGAATCAATCAAACTATGTCATATCTACAACCTGTCGAAGTGATGTATATCGTGTACTATCAATTAGTGCGATGCTTTAATGCCTTTCTTCCAATGATATTGCATATGTTTAAGTTACGGATAATCTAGTTACCATTATCTCTAACAAAGTAAAATCATCATTAGTCATTACACGTAGCCAATACATAAATTGAAATTATTATCTATAATCTTTTATTACATATTGAAATTATTATCTATAATCTTTTATTATAAATTGTCATTAGTCATTACATGCAGCCAATACATATTACTGATAAGACTTAAACTTCACTTTAAATAAATTAAGTGAACTATCTCAAATAACAATAAAGTTATGTTATTTATTTAAAAAACACAATCATTCCTAATTGATACATTAGTTGGGGTGCTCAACCGTTCAAAAGGAATTTTTCCCATTCCATCTCTATGCACCTTGTAATATCCCAAAAAGTGATTAAGGGCTAATGAATTCAAAAGTAGATGTAATTATTGTTGAATAAACACTTTTGGAGAATGTGTGATGAGAATTTGGATATTTTAATGATTCCAATGGCTTCCTTGTGAAAATTCGTGTGAGGAGGGTGTTTATTGTGAAATTGGAACCATTGGAAACAATTGCGCAAAAGTTGAAAACTCTGTCCATTTATTCTCTGTACAGGGCAGCCGATTTGTGTGGACGTTTTAAATAGGAAAATGGTGTCTAAAAATTATGAAAATTTCCAGTCTTAAAGTTCACATCCCAAGCTTCAAAATGGACATATAATTTGTACCATTTCGTTTTGGGAACTTGGAGATATGTCTGTCCAAAGTTTGGGATCAAAACTGGACTCTGTTTTGGAGCAGTGTTGAGTTTTGTGTAATTCTGTATTTGTGTGGTGATTTCTAATAATGGTCCATATTTTTCCTATGAATAGGACTTAAAAACCTTTTATTTGGCTTTGGGATCACCTCATTTCAATTTTTTTAGAATTAGTTATGATTTTTCAAAGTTTGGGCAGAAAATCTGAAAATGGGAAAATAAGGAATTATGACATCAACTCATTAAAGATGATGTCAGCATGGATTATTAATCAAATTGCTCATCTTCTTCAGCCATTTCACGCCATTTCCAGCTGAAGCAAGAGGAAAAAACGTGAGAGAGAGCTTGGAGAAAAATAAAGAGAAGGAAGGAGAAATCTCACAAGGTAGGTCGATTTCTTCAGTGAATTCGTACCTAATGTGTATAATCCTCCTCCTAAGCTATTCCTCTATGTGAATTAAGGTTTTGAAGCAAGGAATTTCATTGTTCAAATAGGCTAGGGTTCAGCCATATTTGGGAAAAGCTTGTGGGAGCTTGAGGTAACTTTCAAACTTTCGTATATTGCTTATTCTGGCTGCTGTGGGCAATTTAATCGGTGAAATTTCGCCGGATTGCCATTGGTTTTAAAGTTTGGAAATGGTGTGGCCTAGGGGTTATGCTGCCCAAATTGGGTCTTAATGTTAGTTGTAACCTAATGTAATGGTTAATAAAGTGGTTAGGAGTAGAAAGGAACGCGTTTACGGAGCCGAAATCGTAAAACCCCGATTTTCCCCGGAGAACTCATAAATTTCGGCCAGCCCTAGAAATGGGTCTTAGAGTTGGATTTTCAATGATTTGATGGTTCCATTGAGTTCAAGGGCGAAAATTAGGTGGGGTTACAGTTGGTCACTTTTTCGGAAAAGGCCGAAAAAAGCATAATTACGAAAACGCCCCTAAAACCCTTAAAGTGGGGATGCCAAGGGTAAATTTGTAATTTTACATTGAATTTGATAATTCCGAGTCCGGAAATGGATTCCTTTCGTGGAAATATGTTAGGATAGCCCATATTAGAATTTTGGGAAAAGTGCAACCGGACCGGGTATGGCGAGGCCGGGCCGGGTCCCCGGGGGCATTTTTGTAAATTTTCATTATAGACTCATATAACCTCAAGAAACACTATGGAAGTGTCTAAATGGTGCATTTGGAATTGTAGGATTCGATATTTGCCCTGTTCGTGAACGACCCGTGCCAGAGCACGTTCGGAAAGAACCAGGTAGTGACTCCTCTCTTATACTTTGTGTGAAACATTGTATGTATGTTTGTCTTACATTGAGAATACATTGTGACATTGTGATGCTTTGTGATCGCAGCGAAAGCTGACGCCTAGTGAATACTTTGTGAATACATTGAGATCGCAGCGAAAGCTGACGCTTAGAGTTTACAGCCATGAGTGCTGTTGTTTGTGGCGAAAGCCATGATACATTGTGATGCTGCTTAACATGATCATATATGCTATGTGTTTATACACTGTATGAGTGGTTTGTTATTACAGAGATTCTTTTGAATCTCATTCTTTCCATTGACTAACATTTCAGACAGGGCAAGTGGCTCCAAGGAGAAGCGAACCACCAGGAGTGGCTAGGATCTTGTGGAGTGTGTTGTTAGGCTGTTGGTTAACTATTTTGGACTTGGGATTACTGTTTATTTTTGGAGATGTAAATATTACTGTTGATTTTGGTTATGTAATCCCCTAGTGGAGACTTTTAAACCCTCAGATTATATATGTATAGAACCCGGGAGTTGTCGGGGATTTGGTTATACACTCTGATGTGTGTGAATGTAAATTAACTGCACAGGTAATTATATTCAAATTTTGAAATTGAGACCAGGATAGAGAAGAGTTTTTGAAAGTTTTTGGTGAAAACCCTATGATAGTGTAGGAACTTGAAATGAGTTTAAGCTATCTGACGGTCTCTAAACCAATTTAACTATGTGATATCGAATTATAATTACGTGGTTAAAGGCAAGGGGTTACACACCTAGACATATATGATATGTCTAATTTACACACGATATCGTTTTATTTGACATTATGCGTGGTTTATAAACATTATATGTTTATGATCATGAAGTAGTACTACCTCATATTATTTTTTAAAATTTTAGATGTGCACTTCAAAATACAGATATTGATGATAATATATTCATAGGATAATCTTAAATTCATAATAAAAACATTTTCTTCAATTTTCGCTTCCACAATACAGTAAGAATAAACCTAATGTTTATATATATGTTACAAAATATTTCATTGTAAACAACATTATGTGTATATGATATAGGAACTCCTTCTCATCATGAATGAGCACTTTAATCCCATCAACCTACTTGACTCAAGATAGAGCAACATACAATTGTGCATGGCTAAAAACTGACTTTGGTAGATGTAAACCAACATTCTTCAATGTCTGACCCTGAGTCTTATTGATTGTCATAGCAAATGACAATATTATAGGAAACTGTCTCCTTTGCATCCTAAAAGGTAATCTCATCTCTGTTGGATTCATGTCTATTCTATGAATTATAACGGATTCATTAGGATGTGATCCATTCAAAGTAATAGCCTTAACAACTTGTTTACCGAGACGAATAATTCAAAGTCAAGTCCCATTACAAAGTCCACTTGCTTGATTTAAATTTTGCACCAACATTATTGGTGCTCCAACTTGAAGACTAAGCTTATGTGGAAGAAGACCTAACACATTGATTGTGTTCAAGAATTCTTGGAGTACAATTCATCAATAGTATTAACCTCCATTGTTGCCTTATATACTAAATCTGCGCTGTAGTAAGCCACCTGTTCACCAGGTAACATAGAGCAAAGAAACTTATTCACAACTCCAACACAGTTTAATGTTGGCAATAGTATAGCTCTATTATTGAAATATGAATTATTGCCCAAATTATTCATCAAATCCGGATATGTATGTGTAGCTATCGCAGTAATAGGGTCAACAAATTTGTTGCTTCTAATCTCAAAGCTTCTTTATCATAGGGTATAGGGTCAACAAATCCGGATTCTACCAAATTTGTTGCTTCTAATCTCAAAGCTTCTTTATCACAGTCTAATTCTTCTAATAACATGTGCTTAGTCCAATCAATGATGGGGATCCATCATCCAAATAAAGAAAGTTATAATTGTTTATATGTTTGCCATTTTCCTGTAGCATCTTCACAATTTCCTTGATGCCTGCTTGTTCTTTGTCACATGGTAGTATATGTGTTCCTATAAAAAAAATTAAAATAGTTGTTTCAATCAATTGATATATTAGATAGCAACGACATTAAAAAAATTGACAATTTTAATGTAAAAATATATCTATTTAACATTATTAGTGTCTTGCCTTTAAACGAATGATCCCCTCGATGAACATAACATATGTCTTCACACAATAAAGATGATGTCTCTTGCTATAGAACCTCGAGTCGAGATACACAACAAGACAATAAGATACTGACAAACAATTTTCTTAACATCTTCCCTGATGCCCATAAAGAATCCTCCTTTATGCAATATATGAATTCCTTGTCGTCATCTAGAAGACCTCTTGCATAACATGCCGCCCTAAAGTTATCATACACCACTCCATCTACAGTCCTTATTTGTTCATAGGATTTAGGACCTTTAACTTTAATCAATAAAACTCATAGGTAATATCGTTCACCTGCACTGGGTGATACATGAGATAAACGGCCAATACTAAATCCTTTCTTTCTCTTCTTCCAAATTATCACATCATGATGAAAGACATAATACTGTGGAAACTCACTATACGTTAACTGCCTCACTTTTGACTCCAACTTGTTGCATTTCATCCATCAAAGGAACATTGACTCATTAACTTTTTCTTGATTCATCACAGTCTCTACATTTTCATATTCAGAGTAGACTATACACTGTTCATTTGGAAAATGGAAGCTTAACCTCTCAACTAATGGGCTTCTATGATGTATATCAAATGAGAAAATATGCCAAGCACCTTCACATGCAGACACATACCTACAATCAAGATAATGTTGTATCTCATCCCTTACTCTTATTTGGCCATCATTCGAAGAATCATTGTACAATGCAGTATGTAACAACTCTGTCACTCCCCTTTTTTATTTATTTAAGCAAATATTTGACAGGAGTAGATTGATTCGTCTTATCAATATTTATGAGACTAAAATATATACAAAAGCTCAGAATTGTATGGCACAACATATCACTTATCTAGTAAAGCTCCTTTCTTCTCAACCGCTCGACCATCCTTTCTCCTCCTATATGTGGGAAACCCCTCATAAGCAATAACAGTAACTTCATTGTACTTTTTTGAAAAATACTTACTGCACCTTTTATTTCTCATGCAAGGTGCTCTATCGTTAAAACTCTCATATGGACCATGTATCATATATGATTTGACAACATCATATAGTAAAGGACATGATTCCTTATCTAGAATCTTAGCTAAAATAATTTATCAACCTCATGAGCATTACTCAACTTACTGTCCTTGTCTAAAAATAATAAGATGTGCGCATGAGGCATACCTCTTTTCCGAAATTCTATAGTATATATCTCTGCAACAAACAAAAAACAAACAAACTTGTGTATTACTAATCAATCACGTGCATATAAAGTATGATAGAAACATGACAAAATCTACATCAATAAAGAATTCCACATACCTACCCTAATAGTACAAAACAATTTCCTCTATTTTATAACCTTTAGCATATTCTTCAACTTCATCTTGAACACTCTACATAAAATGTCAGGTCTATCTGCTGGGGATAGATTTTGCTCACCAATAAAACACTGAATCTCAGGCCAAGCTGGATTGCAAGTGAATGTTATAAACAAATCAGGATATCCAGCCCATCTACAAATAGCCATTGCATCTTGATAATTTTGCAACATATACCATGCTCTTCCAGTAAATGATGATGGCAAAATTATCCGCCTATAGGTCATAGCTGCATCTCTTTCGCCATTTAAGAATGCATCAGACAATCCTTGATATAAGTCACTCCTAAGTTCTTTTTGGTGAGTCCTAATATAAAGCAATCTCTAAAATTCCATCATTGTATAACCATCAACAACAAATTGTAGGAGAAGTCTCTCAGCATGAAGTAGTGTAGAAATCTCAGAATCTCTTGACATTAATCAATAGCTTAGATATTCCCTTATAGTTACTTTACCTGTGGGGTACTTCTTTTTGCTTCTATTTACACGATGCAATATATCATCTCTCTATCCATCTTCCCCATATGGAAAAAACAAAGGATACTAAAGTGGCAAATATAATGGATGCAACTCATTTATCCATTGGGGAGACCCACTTGACTCCTCAACAACGATATCTCTTACATTAAAACCAATATCTATGTCACCAACAATTAAAGCAGCTACTTCTACAGACATAGGCATATTATAAACTCAACCATCGCTATCTCTCTTATTGAACAAGCAAAGTCTCAGCCTCTAGTAATCTTGGTGCGCTAGCATAGCAGATGCCATACGATACTGCTGGACTAAAACATTACAATCATCCAACATGTAACGTAACTTGGACATAATGCATGCGTCAATGTTATTGGCTTTGGAATGTTTGCTGCAATAATAAAATCACAACATCATTACTATTATTTGTATTCAAATACATTCTGCATATAACATCATTACCATATACATAAGATTGTTATCTGACAGCTTCTATGCGATTTGAAATCTTATTATTGGTGTCATAAATATACAATTGTGAATACACAGGAGCCTCTCTGTCTAGAGGAAGACGACAACCAATATTATGGTAGTTTTGGCCTTATAGGACAAGCTATATAGTGCACCTCCAGAGTTCAAGGAGTGAGTAATGTGACCTCCTATTGACGTGAAAGAGAACATACTATTGAATGCCCTAATGTTGGATTTAAAATTCTTGCTTAGAAAAAAAAAGATCATAGAGAATACTTGGAGGATTCTTTTTTAAAGGCAACACAATCTTTCCTTTGCCACAGTAGAGTGAAAAACATGCATTCTCCTCTGCAACACCTCTAATAATTCTTTCATTAGCCCACATTTTTGCTTTGCAGTATGTGCACTTAGCATCAGGATCTCCATCATGGATATACACTACAATAAATACACAAATTATTTAAAAATACACTTCATATAAACTACCCTATTCTAAATTTATCAAGGAAAAAAACAATTATTATCAACTATACCACATATTTATAAAAATTATGTCGACACACTATACTGTCGACAGAAGTGACCATTATGATATATAAATATGTAATTTTATAAAAGAGAAATATGTTACTATATAAATATAGAACAACACTCACTGTTTTAGAGGTCAATTCCATGAATCATATCTTCTTTTTCATTCCACGTTTCAGATGGTTCATCATCTACATACATAATTAACATGTTTAAATATATTAAACATCAATATTCACTCTCCTAGGTTATCACTCAACAAACTTCGTACCTTCTTCATCTGCAAAATCAAGTATACGATCAAACCTACTTGTATTCAACTCACCTGCATTATTACAAACGATTGCTGCAACATTTGGATATATATACACACACAAAACTTTCAAGTGAAATATATCACCCACATTACACTAACTTATTATATACTGTTACTATGTTGTTGATAATGAATATCAGCTGTTCGATAAAGATCACCAAGACATGTATTTAGTCCTTTACCTTCATTATCACATTTCATAAAAAAAGGTTGCATTTTATGAGTATTCACGTCAGAAAAAACTTCATATATGCAATTGGATATACTAAATAATTCCTTCCATATAAAATATTTACATAATATACTAGGTTTAATACTATACAATATATTCCGTATCTTATCGTCGTCAGACATTGTGGTACCTCTCACATCATTGTTGTTCAC
The DNA here is from genome assembly GCA_963242795.1 of Inga leiocalycina. Taxonomy (NCBI): domain Eukaryota; kingdom Viridiplantae; phylum Streptophyta; class Magnoliopsida; order Fabales; family Fabaceae; genus Inga; species Inga leiocalycina. The sequence goes on from OY725331.1 coordinate 43,438,865, forward strand.
AGCCAGCTCTAAATTTATGTTCGCTTTATCTATTGATATTATGTTATGTCAAATATTTTATTTCCAAACTAAATGCTAACAAATTAATAAGAAAAAAATAATTCAACCTAAATCAAAATCAAAATATGTATCCTCGATTTGGAGTTGTTTTGTCGTAGGAGGTTTACCAATTACTAAATCACAAAAAAGGAAATTATATCAGTAGTATGAGTATTATATTTCCGATTCTAATTCTACTTTGCTATAATCACAACATAACCATGTGACTTGAACTTAAAATGTATGTTATAATTATACAGATGGCATTTCTTAGTTATAGAAGAAACAATTCAACAAATATTAGCAACACGTATTTTTGTCTTAAAAAATACTTCCCCTTACAATTGTCCTCATAACTATTACTCACAACAGATATATAATATTGTCTATTAGCATATTAACAATGTAGATGATTACAATTCTAATATTTACTGTATGATATAACAAAAAACTACCAGCTACATCACCTGTTGATTCAAATCTCGAATGCAAATTAATTGCAAGATTTGTCACATCTGCCAACGACACCCTAGACTTAACCCATTTCAAAGGACTTTGATCGTTATGACTAAAAACCTGGCTAGCATTTGTACACCCTTCAAACACTTTTAAAGATGATGGACGTCCACTCCAGATACTTTCATCAACTACACCTTACAGCAAATTCACCGTGAAATAGACCAATAAACCAATAAGAGCACAATCATCGAAGCACACATAAAAACTACTTACAGTACATATCGGGCTGATCGTTTGCTAAGTTTTGAATCGCAGTGATTCTAGGACTCTTTCGTTTAATCTTGCTCATTGCTTAAATGATATCAGAAATATTGTCATGAACTAAATAACATATAAAAAAGTATACAAAAAAAATCATATGCATTCTATTACGCATCCAAAACATATGAAACACTTGAACAATTCACCCAACTTATTTGATTTCCTTTCTTATAAATCGCATAACTTAACATTAAAAAATTATCCCATTAACTACATATTTTAGAAGAAATGTAATAGTACATATAATAAAGTATCAAACCCAAAAGTTTCCATGCAAGTTGCAGATAGGATATATTGACTTCTTAAAAACATAAAACTCATATACAAACATTCTTACTTCATTACCAATACATTCTCCTGCCGCTTTCCTTTAGATTAAACTCTACGATTCTCACACTTTCTAATCGATATTATACAATGGAGACCGCAACTCTCCTCTACACTAAAATAAAATACACAAGTCATTAAACTTTCATAACGTATGCAAAATAACATCATAAAAATATCAGGAAGCACAATCTAGAATGTTGTCAGTGAAACAAAAGACATACACTAAGGATACTCTGCTGCATTCAGTACGGTGTATAGTTAACATGACAATAAATAAAAAGGATTCATAACTGTTCATTCCCTTAAATAAAGAAACAACTTTGTACTACATTACGCAATATAGTTTGTAGTGCACAGTTGTACATAACTTTCCAATATCCTGACGACCTTAATATGGGGCCCATTGTTGAATGACACAACAACACGGTACTAATGTGATATCACTGTCTTCTATTTTATTACAACCCACTATAACATCTTCTTGAGATAAAACAACCATATTCTTAACAACTAAGGAGATCACGTACTTATTAATTTGTTCAACTCTCACAAATTAAGTTTAATTATTCTTCTTTGATAAACCAACACTTTTATAGTAAAAAAAATAGGGTAAATGCTCCATTTTTTAATCCTTATGTGTATTTCCCTCCTTAAAACATAATTGTGCCTGACACCTATTACTTACAATTTCATTGGTAGATCTACACCTTAACTCATAAAAATATAGCTACTATTCTATCTATATTATATTGTGAAGTCAGTAAGGCAAACTATATGAATCATCAATACTATTAGAATAAACTCATTTGTATCAATCCCTGTAGATAATATAAATAAGAGGCAAGCATTTTCACATTATCATCGGAAAGCTTTCCCTGCATATTTAATATAATAACTAATAGCATAATTAAAATAACAAAATAGGGAAGATGAAAACTTATAGTAAATACAACACTCTTAATATATAGTCATAGTACAACATGCATTTAGGCCAGAAATATATGAACAACATAATTAATTGAACAAAAGTGCATTTGAACTTAAACAAATAAAACATCTGAAACATATTGAATATTCGAAACTAGAATCGACTCTTACATATTACAGTTACAAACCATTGCGTTGCCTAATCAAACTTCTCTTGTTTCACACTCTTGAATAGTCTCGTCCTTGTTGTCACAGGACTCTTCGGCTCAGACCTCTCGGCACCATGACCCAATCCAAACTCACGCTTATTTTGCCTCTTCTTTCCAAAATTTCTCACCTACTCAACAAAGTCCTTTATAGTCAACTCTTCGTCATCTACACTCTCCTTAGAATCAAGAACGTCGGCAGTATCACAATCAAGACCAATCATCCGAGGCTTACTCATACCACCAGCATCTTCTTGTGATTGCACACACATGTGTAGAACAACTTATACTCTAAGAATATAATATAAAACATATATACTATGCAAATGGTGTGTAATGACTAATATTCACCTCTGACAAAGTTTTACTAAATTGTTGCATTAAATCATTTTTCACTGTGAAATCAATCACCTCAATACTCAAATATGGATGCTCAATGTTATATCGATTCTTTTTCAGTGTGATAAGCATCTTTTCCCCACAACTTCTTCAATCTCCTGCTGAAAAACAAAGTTCACTGCATCCTATTGTCACTATCATACCACATAATGGTCATATTATCAATCAAAAAACCTATATGATCGATATACACAGATAATATTTTATTCATAAATCAGATAACAATATGCTCTCGTTGAAAAAAACGGGGGGGATTTCCTATACCTTAGGCAGCTTATCGATCATATCCTTCACAGACTTGCCATACAGTTGAGATGCTAACTTATCAAAAAAATACAACAGACAACAAATTTCCTTCATCATCCTCGACAGTATAATGAATCTGCATCCTGGAAATATATGAACATTTTATAGGAGGACAAATATACACTCCATCTTTATAAATATCTACCGTCGGCAACCTTAATACTTATTATTATAACTTACTTTGGCTCAATCTCTGAACATTAATGCTTACAACTTGGGCATTTCATCACACCATCCTCATCCCTTGGTTTAAGCAATGATTTAACACAAACATCATACGTCCATCCATAAGTTGTTTCCAGCTTCTGTATAAGAGCTTCTATCATAAAAGGTTGATCCTGATAACAAAGGACAAGAGAATAGAACTTAACATAATATTATACCCTATTAACTATAAGTACACAAAAAAACAAATGACATACATCTCCCCAACGTGAAATGATAAATAACATCAATATCATCAAATAATCTTAATAAACATCAGTTAATTTGTCTTAATCATAAATTTTAAACACATGTAACCTGAGGATGATTAGAGACTTCCTCAAATTTGACAACAGGAGCATTCCGAAATATAGCAGATCCAAAACACTCAGATCATTGAGTCAAATGTGGTTGACTTTGACTTAACAATACTCTACTCGGCGTCACATCAAAACTAGGAAAACGCAAATCAAAATTAAGCAAATATATATATATATATATATCATGTTCAACTGCATTTATTAATGTAATTCAAAACTAAAAAAGCGATTGAAAATAACTACCTCTTCAAATATTCAGGGACATGAATTTTGACCATTCAAGCATACTAACATCGCACCCCATGAATTATATATTTTGAAGAGATCTGAAGATAAATAATTATCAAAACAACCACTGCAAATTTTGTAATCACTATCCTAATAATAAATATATAAAGACCAACATGAACTAATACCATTAACATGAAAAACACTAAAACAACCTACCTCCGTCCAAATTAACTCTAGCAAGTTGCATAGTTATGACAACTGGAGGATCCATATGTTCCATACATTTAGCATAAGCATCCTTTGCATACTCACCAAATAATACACAACTAATAGTGTTCTCCCTTTATGAAAAAAATATGATATATATTAATAATATTGCAACTCATATCATAACAAATACAGTATAGATCTTATAAACAATGATTCCAATTAGCCAATCTATATTTTTTACACAAATATAAAAGTTTATGCAAAATTTACAGCACAACGAACCGTTTATATAATTCAATGCCATCAACTTACACATTGTCAATGATTTCAAAACAAAATCTGTCTAGAGTACCATTACTCAGCTACTCAATATTGGAAATCAATTTCAACAAACCAATTACATCTGCTATAAACTTGTAAGGTTAGTGCATGTATAAATAAAAATACAATGTACAGAATTAGAATAAATCCATAAGCACTGAATACCACAAATACACTTGCCTATTAGCATATCAGGTGCACAATTGCCCCAAACTATATCGCTTAAAGGAACAAACTCGTACGGCATCGTCCCAATAACATCATCTTCCTCCCTAATAAAAGCCCTGTTGTTGAAATATAGAACGTACTTATGCCTCGAAGCTTTATATCTTTCCTTGTTCACCAAAACTTTAAAGTTAACCATGAAATATGTCTGTCCTTACACAGGCTTATCCATATACTTGTCCACTAATTGCATCTGATTAATTAGACACTGAATCTTTATCCCCTACAGATTATTTTAAATAAGAATCACAAAATATCCCAACATAATCTACATTTTTTACTATATTTTACGCTTTCTTAATCTACCTGCTCGTCCACCAGAAGCAAATTTATACAGTAAGTGTGGAAAGGTTCAGCCTTCGTCTTACTCTCCCAACGTCAGACTACTTGAACCAAGATCTTCCATGTTTCTTTCTTCTTGTAAATATCCTTTAAAAGACTACAATCTCTCGTCGACATTGATACTCAACCACAACTAACTCAGAGCTGCAAATTTTCAAATTATTACCTACAAAATGCAAACTGACGCTGAAAAGAATAATTAAACAATATTGCACCTCATACACGAACTACATAATGTTATATCTACTAAAGCAGGTACTTAAAACACTCGTCCAAAAATACTAATAAATCTCAACCACAAACGAAATTGCCCACCTACCAATACCTTAATACCTCACAAATCTTCATTCATCAAGAATCATCCAACCGATCAATATATAGCGAAATATACTACAAAAGCCATTCAGCAGTATAATAAATAAAAAAAATGATAAAAACCTAAATTGACGTGTAGCAAATATAGTACTTTATCAAAAAATGTATATTACTCCACCACGAATAGGATCTTAATTGTACATTCACACTGACACATCCACCATTACAACAGACATACGTGTACTTTACATCCAACAGCCTACCACTGATTGGACCCAACTATTACAATCCTCACATTGAACCCTAAACCATCAAAATATGTGTCCATTACACGTCTCCATTACAAGACATGCCAACCCTCAAGCTATATAAAAAAAAATTAAAAATATCATAATCAATTCCTTCCACACGATCTCGATACTTTTAATTCCATACTTTTCATTATACCAACTTGATAAATATACTAGAGCAACTTGATAAATTCCTCCAGATGGCAACATTGCCATGCAGTCCTCCTAAACGAACCTATCTTATCGAACTTACAGTCAAAAATTACATGGGTGGCATTTGACATATTTGTGACAATAGGTCCACCTGCCAAAATTTCACATGTGTTAAACGTATAAATCACAACATATAACAACTTTTGATAAAGCATAAATAAGATATATGGCTAACCATCTTGAATTTGTATCAGGTCATATTGAACCACCACAACCAAAGGATTTCTATACATCCCGTCATTTGATGGGTTAGTAAATGTTATTTGATTATTATTGGTCTCTATTTCATTTTAATCGCTTATTTCGGATATAATTACGGAGGGGGTTACATCGCCTATTTGTAGTGGTTATATTTCCAAAACTGCTATAGAACTTTAAAGGTCATCATATTTGTAGCGGTTATTTTATAACCGCTACAAAGTTTTGCAGCCTTAGCTTTTTGTAGCAGTTGATGTAGCAGTTTTTTCAATAACCGCTACAAAATCCACAACTATAAAAAGACCGTTATCCCCTCCTTTTTCCCATTTATCCATTTTGTTTTTTGAAGTTTCTCTGAGAGTTTTCTTTTAGATCTGAGCGTTCTGACGTCTGTTGGAGAGTTTTCTCTGTAGTATTTCTCATTATCACTTGAGGTATGGACAATACTTATTTTATTTTTATTATAATTTTACATATAAATGTGACTAAATCTTTTTTTTTTGAATTTTGTAGTTGATATGGCTTCAGGGATTGATAAGGGGGAGGAGCCCGAGGTGCCCAGACCGATTCTATGGGGTGGCAGCAGCAAAGGAGGGGGTGGTTGGAGGGAGGGCGATCGCGCCATTTTAGCCCATCTCCCCATAGTAGCCATAGGAGTCAGCCTTACCATAGCCATCGCTGACGCTCCCACAGGAGATGACTACACCAGAGGTGCTTGATCTGGGAGAGGGAGAGATCAGCATCAGTGTCTATGACGCGAACGAGGACTTCGAGATCTTGATTCCGATCAAAGAGATGGAGCACTTCCTGGATGAGGAGGAGGTGCGGGACTAGAACAACCCATGGCGATCATCTTCTCGGTCTACTGGGTTTGAGGTATAGGTCTAAAGTAAATATATTTTTTAATAAATTAAATATTTAAATTTGAAATGTTAAATTTGAATTGCAATTTATCTAATATGAGGTAAATTGTGCAGATGAGCAGGGAACATATCCGCAAGGAGGTTGGACGTGGCCAGTCTGAACAGCTTGGACCGGACACTACGAGTTGTAGTTTCGTGGAATGAGGCCACAGACTAGCCCATCGACAATAGGGGTCACTTATTCAACTACTTCCTGAATGAGTTAGGCTTGAATTGGATGTGGTTCCCTTTTCACTTTAGGACGTGGAGGAACGTTCCGAAGGCACCGAAGGTCCAGGCATTGGACGAGGTAGTGTAGGTAATTAAAAGTATTTAATTATATTATGTTTTCTGTAATTAATTATATTTAATTAATTTTTTTAATTGTCTTATTTGTGATTAGTTATATTTAAATATTTTTTTTCAATGATGTTACAACTTAGGTTTGCCGTATGAGACAATCGGAAGAGGTACACACTAATGAAGATGGGTGACGGCTGGAGGAACTGTCTCTTCCATAGTATAGATAGGGATGGGACGATTTCTCTGCAACAGCTGATCGAGAACATCCCGGACGGCATCCCGCCGAACGACTAGACGAGTTTCATCCAGTTTAGGAGGAGCGCTGAGGGGCAGGTAATGTATTTATAATTATAATTATAATTATAATTTAATTAATTTTATGATTTTAATAAATTTAATATTTTTTAGGCACTTTATCAGAGGAACATAAGGTGCCGTGGGAGCAGGTGATCCACTACATAGCAGGATCGAAGTCCTTTATTGTCACTTACAGCGAGCTAGTAACTTTTCATAATATCAATTACTTTTAGCTGGTTATTTCATATTATAAATGTAGTATTTTGTTTTGATAATACTGATTTCATTTTGTAATTGTTTTAGAAGAGGAAGGCACAGCAGGAGAATCGTCAGACGGACTACGGGGAGTTGTTCGCTATAACACATAAACACCGTGACAGGACTCCGACCTCTCAGTAGGTAGAGGCAGCCATTGTAAGTGAATTCATTATTAGATTGTTTATAAAACCAACTTTATTATGAAAAATAATTATAAGTAATGTTTTATAAAATGGCAGGACCAGATGTAGCGGTTGCAGGCTGAGCTGCGAGAGACCCAGACCCAGGAGTCACAAGGGTATGTGGACCCCATGGCTCCTTTAAAGGTGGTTTTGGGTCAGGTTGAGCACCTCAGACTCGTGTGGGGGATGGGGATAGGCGCCAGACCTAGCATGATCTATAGTAGGAGCACCGCCTCTGAGGCTGGCAACTCTAGAGCACAGATGTCAGGGGTCAGACGTTCGAGAGGCGAGTCTGTTTAGGAGCTGCGGTCAGATTTGGCTAGGACACAGGATACAGTGGCTCAGCAGTAGCAGTAGATGTAGCATAAGCAGGATGATTTATACTACGCTCAGCAGACGCAGTGGCATGATATCACAAACTACATGCTTGAGGAGTCAAATGGAGTCTCTTGATCCAGGACGAGATGCATCCACAGGTTCCCCTGTCCCTCGGTTTGTCGTCTAACCTCCTCCTCCTGCTAATGATGATGGTGCTGTTGACTCTGCCCAGCGCCCTAATACAGCAGCACCTGAGGGAGCCCCACTTGAGGGATGACCAGATGATCAGCCTCCTACTAGTTAGTTTAGGCCATTTGTATTTTTTTTAACATTTGTAAATAAACCTGGATATTTTATTTTCAGAAATTAAATTCTTGCTGTGTTTACAATAGTTATATTTATATTTTAAGAGCCTTGTTAAATTCTTGTTGCATTTACGACATTTGTATTTATATTTCTACAAATAACAAAAAAAATTAATTAACATATATTTGTAGCGGTTTTATTGTATAACCGCTACAAATATAAAAAACTTATATTTTGTAGCAGCTAAATATTCAAAACCACTACAAAAATAAAATGCATCAATTTTGTAGCGATTTTACTATAAAACCGCTACAAATTTTATCAGAGGAGCAAGGGAGGGAAATTCAATTTTCAGATGTTGAATATTAGTAGCGGTTACAATAATAACCGCTACAAACATTCAACAATTGAATTTCAATTTCCCTCCTATAATCTTCTAATTTTCTAGTGGTTCATTAATAACCACTACAAAGTGATACCTAAGTTTTCCAATGGTCATGAACATTTGTAGCGGACTTTTATTAATAACCGCTAAAAGATGAAAAAAATTTAAATTTGAATTTCTACTAGTACCGAAAATTGTAGCGGTTAATATAATGAACCTGTACATATAATTATTAGTAGCAGTTATACTGATTTAACCGCTTCAGGTATGACATGAATTTTTCTAAATCCTGGCAACCATTGATATTTTGTAGCAGTTATGTTTCATAAAATAGCTACAAATACTCAATTTAGTAGCGGTTACTATAGCGGTTTTGTAATCGCTTCAAAATGTTAAAAGTTGAAAAATCTTTATATAAGCTTCCAAACATTCATAATTCTCTATTCACTCATCTTCTTCACTATATTTTCTTCTTTCTCACTAGTAGATATGAATTAATCATGGATCAGGATGCCACACAATTCTTTGAAATATTTGTATGGATTAAACAATTTCTTGGATTTCGCATTCATTCATGCCAGCTATAATGGCAAGATCATATGTCCGTGTCGGAGTTGAAAGTTCAAGAAATGGCATGCACTACAAGTTGTTAAGGAACATTTGCTTCTGAATCCTTTCCCGGAAGACTATACATTATGGGCAGTTCATGGCGAGAAGGCCGGTATGAGATATGATGATGCTCTACCTCAAAGTTCATAAGTTGGAGTTCAACTACATGAAGATGATCCAGTTAATGATGTTGTGCGTGATGCTTTTAGATTTCAAGGCGACAACTTCAACAAAGAAGTGCACAGTTTAGAGCCAATGTTCATAAGGAATGAAGCAACTCGGGATTTTTTCAGCTTGATGGATGAAGCAGATCGTCCTTTATATCAAGGTTGTCGAAAATACTCTAAATTATCTTTCTTGATCAAGTTATATCATTTCAAGTGCTTGTGTCCAATGTCAATGTTGCTCGAATTATTAAAACATGCATTCCCCGACACGAACATTCCTACAACGTTCCATGAGGCAAGAAGATTATCAACAAGTTGGGGTTGAACTATCAAAAAATTGATGCATGCCCGAACGATTGTATGTTGTATTAGGGAGACAATGCCAGCAAGGAGACTTGTAAGAGATGTCACACATCGAGGTACAAGACAATTTAGAAGGGGAAAAAGCAGAAGACAAAACTTGCAAAGATTCTCAGGTACTTCCCTTTGAAGCCATGCCTACAAAGATTGTTTATGTCTTCCAAAACAGCGGAGTACATGAGGTAGCATGACGATGATAAGAATAAAGATGGTAAATTAAGACATCCTCAGGATGCAGACGCCTGAAAAATGTTTGACAACGACTTTCCATCTTTCACGACTTACCCCAGAAATGTTCGGCTTGTTTTGGCAACCGACAGTTTCAATCCATTTGAGAATCTTAGCACAAGTTATAGTATTTGCCCGGTAGTCTTAGTTCCCTGCAACTTGCCCCCTGGAGGTGTATGAAACAAAGCTCCTTCATTATGTCTATGATCATTCTAGGCAAAAAGGCCTTGAGTAATGACATTGATGTGTATCTCCAACTGCTTATTGTGGAATTGCTTGACTTGTGGAATGTCGGCATCGAGACATACGACACTTATGGGAAGACATTGTTCAACTTGCGTGCAACCTTGATGTGGACGATTAGTGACTTTCCTAGCCTTGGCACATTATCTGGTTGGAATGTGCATACTGGGTCGGCGTGTCTAGCTTGCAATTTTGACTCTGACGCAGTACACCTTCCCCACAGCAGAAAGTAGTGCTTTATGGGGCATAAGTTCATATTGCAATGGAATTGCTTCAATGGGAAACCAAAAAAAAGAGGACCACCTCAGACTTTGTCTAGTATAGATATCTTATAGCAGCTTAAGCATGTTGAATTCGAGTTCGGAAAAGGTGACGATTCATCACAAGCTCGCCAAAAAACGCGCAGGACTTCAGCACCTCAGCAATGGAAAAACATAAGTATTTTCTTCACTTTTCCATATTGAAAATCTAATTTACTTTGTCACAATCTTGATGTCATGCACATTGAAAAGAATGTTTACAATAATGTGCTATATACGCTGCTTAAAAAACCTGGCAAGACAAAGATCATCTTCAAGCGAGGAAAGATTTTTCACTATGGGAGTTCATGAAGACGCTTGGCCAGATGAGCATGACAAATTTCAACTGGCCAAGTTTACCCTCACAAAACAGAACAAGGAAGTCTTCCTCATGACGTTGAAGAAATAAAAAGTTCCTTATGGGTATTCAAGCAACATTTCTCGATGTATTGACCTGTAGGCTCGAAAGGTTGCTAGCCTAAAGAGTCATGACTCACATGTTCTTATGCAACAGTTACTCCCTCTGGCTATAAAGAATGCACTTCCTCCCGATGTGTCCATCGTTTTGGTAGAACTTTGTTCTTTCTTTCATAAGTTATGTTCCAAGGTTTTGATCATTGACGAGCTTGATTAGCTGCAATGCAAAATCATTCTTACGCTTTGTCATTTGGAGATGATCTTTCCTCCATCCTATTTTTCTATGATGGTTCACCTTACAGTTCACCTCATTCATGAAATAAAGCTCGCTAGCCTAGTTCAGTATCGATGGATATATTCAATTGAGAGGTACTCATTTTAAATATGTGCTTTATTGTTAGTTCCTATGTTTGTTAGTCGCCTTTTTCAGCATTTAGTATCATTTTTCCCTTTTTTACTTCGTAAGGAATAAGGCATGGCCAAAAGGTTCTATAGCTGAAGGCTATATAGTGGATGAGGTGCTGCATTTATGTTCAAGGTACTTTGATGACCTTGAGATGGCTTTCAACCGCCTACCTCGTATTGACAATTGTCCTGAACCTATGCCAACATCAGGAGAATTTATCCGTCGTGTTGGTAAACCAGTTGGAGGAGCTGAGAACTTCAAACTAACGGCAACTAAGAAGTTGCAAGCACATAGACATGTCTAGATTAATTGCACTCAAGTTGAACCTTTCATACAGTAAGAATTGTACACTCACATGTTATTCTACATCTTTCATAACATTTTTCACTTTCATTTCATTATCACCTTCCCATGATTAATTATAGGGAATTCAGAAGTCATGTTAAGCGTCAACTCAGGATCCGTACACAAACATCCTCTGAAGTTGACAAAAAGGTCCACAGAGAATTCCTAAGCTGGTTTGCTTGTAGAATACTAAATGACCACAACCCACACTCACTATACTTCAAAGCCCTCGCAATCGGCCCTCTTGATCATGCAAAAAGGTTTACAGCATACAATGTCAATGGTTTCAAGTTTTGCACGATTTCATGGGATCAAGGATCGCAGCTCAAAATTCAGGTGTTTATGGCACCTTTGGGGCAAGGCGTTATGCGAGCAACAGTGACGCCAACATGTAGTTCGGAGGCGTTCTTTACTATGGAAAGCTTCTTGATGTCGTTGAACTTAATTACCAAGGTCATTTCACCGTGACGCTATTCAAGTGTTTGTAGGCAAATACCACTACTTCCCAGGGCTGACAACTTACGACTTAGGGATCACATCAGTCAATTTCTCACGACCAATTCATACTGGTAATTCTCAAAATAATGAGCCATATATTCTTGCCACAGAGGGACACCAGGTTTATTATGTCAAGGACGAGAGGCACAGGGATTGTCACATGGTCGTTCATTTAAACCATGAGACCTTTACGACATGGGTGAAGGCGATAACATTGCCTACGAGTCTGAGCCATTTCAGCCCACCAATTTTGAAAACTGCTTCCTTGAAATCGATGACAATTTACCTCTAATTCGGTGCTTTTTTTAAGTTCACATCATTTAAATTAAATTTTTTAACAAAATAATACATCACTAACAAAATAAAACAATTTTTGTAAGGATGGTGATGATGAATGATTAAACAAATTATGTTTTTGTCTTAAAATTTTTTTTTAAAAAAAAAATTTAATAAAATATTTGTAGTGGTTATAAAACCGCTACAAAAACATAAAATAACTACTACTAACAAAAATCTCTACAAAACATGATACACTAATCGCTACAAGTGCTACGCAAATCCCTATAAATACCCCACCACATCACATTTCAAACACTTCCCTATTTCTTTCTACCTAACCCCTCTTTTATTTTCTCTCATTCACAAATTTTTTTCTATGAGTTGAGAAGCTGAACAAGGTGATCAAATACATATGGTAACAAGTTTTTAAATTTTTTATTTCAATATTTTTTTCCTTTGCACAAAATTTATTCTCACTATTTTTTGTTGAAGATATTCAAGAGTTTTTTCTCATTTTCACCTATTTTTCTTACACAATCATAATCACATTATAGTAGATAACATAATAATTTTTTGTTACCTAGATATCCTCAATAATATTATCAATACAATATCCATTCTTTTCCAACTAAATTAAATCATTCCTTTTAAATTATAAAGCTAAACTATTGAATAATAAGCTAATTAAATTAGCTAAACTACTAAAATAATTAACTATTTAATTTAATATCAAAAAAAGGTAAACAAATGATTGTATTTTTTTAAAAAAATTTCTTACTTTGGTAGCGGTTATTTAACCGCTACTAATTAACGGTGCCATTTTAAAATAGAAACTAATTTTTTGGCGCAAAATTTTAATTTCAATGAAATTAGTAGTAGTTCAATAACTGCTACTAATTAATGACGCCATTTTTTAAATCCAGATTAGTAGCGGTTCTTTAACCGCTATAAAACGGAGCAAAATTTTTATTTTTCATTTCACGCTTTCCAAATTTTAGGTTTTGAAATTTGTAATGGTTATATAACCACTACAAAGTTCAGAGAAAAAGAATATTTCTCTTGGCGGTGTTGTAGCAATGGTTTTTAACCGCAACAAACATAGTAGCGGTCATTATGTTTGAGTTGTGGTTTATAGTAACCACTACAAATCTGCTTGCAACAGTGGATTCAGTAGCGGTTTTATGAACCGCTACTAATGATGTTGGTAGCAGTTAAAATTGTTACAAATACACTTTTTTAACTGCTACTAAATCACAGTTTTTTTTTGTAGTGTATATATGGGTGTATGGTGCCACTTTTCTTTTTCAACCTCTTATAATTTTAGATTTTTTGCCCAAAAACTTGTATTGTCCATTTATGAAGAATTAAAATGCATCGTCACATCAAATGGTGTCTTAATTCCAAAAAATGGTTTAGTATTTAGGCATAATTTATAAGTGCACTACATGTGTAATTCAATTTGAAATTGAACTTTACTAATTGGTTGCAATTTTATCCAAAGGTCTGACATTTATTATCTATTATCAACTACAAAGAATCATACATCTATTTCTCCATACCATAACGCCTTATTTAAATTTGATAAAATTGGCATATAGTTAACGGGAGCTACAACTTCTAAAACAAAGTAATCCTGCATGCACACATCAACATGTAATGCGACTGTAGCAAAAGTCGTGATTTTGAGAAACTCACATGCTAAACATTAGCTGATGTGGTTAGTTCATGTAAAAGACTTGATTGCGACCTGACACTTCCATCTGATGAAAATGATGACCTAGACCATTTGCTTTGCAAATTTTCCCTAGCAACATCTTGCTAATAGCTCATTGGACCCAAATTCAGCATTGCAAAGTTTCATTTTCTCTTTATCATGAAAAAAGTTTCTTTTCCTCTCCTTTTGAGGAAAGGATATATGATCACCAATATTCAAAAGCCATCGCACCACTTTATTTCATGCAATGGTATTGTGTAAGAATTGGATTTTAAAAGCTGTCAAAGGTAGATAATATGCTACTATGTTAATTGTTAAGTACAAATTCTTAAGATAACTTTCTCTCATGGAAATACTACATATAAAACATTTGTTTAAATTATTACTACCATTCTCCAACCGGATGGTCATGAAGGTGACATAATATAGCTTAATGATCGAATATCTTATATGCATATTTTATTATATGCTTAGGAAACTAAAACATGTTTTGCATGAAGCTATATCTATAGACCTGACTGTGTTGGTTAAAAAAAAAATCTATAGCCCTGACTGTCTAGCGCTATTCACAAGATTGAACATAAATAAATGTAACTTCTTTAACAATGCTTACCCAGGTTTACAAGGATAACCAAAAAGTACATGAGTTGGCAATAATTATGGATGTGAGATGAACCATACAAAGACATGTAGGATCTACGTCGCTAGCTAGTTTGCCTCTAGGCATCAATACCTAATATCAGTTATGCCATGGAAATGACATTAGTGGAGAGCACTCCTATTTGTTTTCATGATGCACACATATTCTTAAAATATGATGAAGTGATACCAAAATAAAAATAGAAAAGAAAATTGATACCAAAATATGATAACAAGACTGTCAAAATTTTCTACAACACATTAGATTCAGAAGATCTGTTTGACCTTAACAAGGACCTAGACAAACGTTCAAAACATAAGATTCAGAGGAATTTGTTGTATAAATAATATTATTCAAGAAAAAGCAAGCACTTGCAACTTTTATCACATGTCTTATTTGGCAAAGCATAAGAACATATAGTCTAGTTTCCAATAAAATCACTTACTTTATTAGTTCCAGCTTGTATTTGCAAGAAAAAAAGCATTTCAATTTCCTTCTTTTTTAATTAGAGGGGCTAACACTAACGGTCTAAGGTTACAAGCGGATCAAACGTGTGACCTCCCACTTGTAGAGGAGCTCTCATATCACTAGGTTACAAGGCCATTGGCTTTCAATTTGCTCCCATTGATTTATACATGCGTGATCTAATATCCTTTTCTTTTTTAAAAAAAGAATGTGTGAATTTTTAACATTGCATAGAATAAAAACTTCATTGGATAACTTTTGCATATTTTGAGAAGCGATGACTTAATTGTTGAAGTTTATGGTGAACATTTCTTCTTTATATTAAGTTAGAATGAATTTTAAATTCTTATTCCATACAACAAAAAAAACAATGGATTAGTCACGGAATCGTCATCAAATAGATTGTCACTAATTAATTAGCAATGGAATTCCATTGCTAATTAACATTTTTTTTTGTAGCAATTAATGATATGCTCCTTTTCATGACTCTTGTAGGTTGAGAATGCAGACTTTTGATGTCCTTAACCACTAGTGCAAAATACTAATTTAGCTACATGATTTTATATCATTTACTTAAAGAACCGAAGTGATAATTCATGTGACATAATTTTGCTTCTGTTTTACGTGTAACTGATGCTATAATGTACAATATGGCATCAGTTATTTGAAGAACAGAAGTGATAATTCATGTGACATACATTCGCTTCTGTTTTAAGTGTAACTGATGCCGTAATATACAATATGACATCAATTGTATAGTCAACTGATGTCGTAAATAAGATGCTATAATAATAATAATAATTATGGTATCAGTTTATTGAGCACCATAAGCCATAATTAATATAAAGTTTTGGAATTTACTTGTGAAATAAATAAATTTAAAATATAACATTCATAATTGTAATTAAATACTATAAATAATTTTTTCCAAAATATAATTATATTCACTAGTACAAAATACTAATTTAACTACACGATTTTGTATTAGTTACTTGAAGAATAGAATTGATAATTCATATAACATAATTTTGCTTCTGTTTCACATGCAACTGACGCTATAAGGTACAATATGGCATCAGTTACTTAAAGAACGGAAGTAATAATTCATGTGACATAAGTTTGCTTCTGTTTGAAGTGTAATTGACGCAGTAATGTACAATATGGCATCGGTTATATATTCAACTGATGTCGTAATTAAGATGCTATAACAATAATAATTATGGAATCAATTTAGTAAGCACCAGAAGCCATAATTCATATAAAGTTTTGGAATTTAATTGTGAAATAGATAAATTTGAAATATAACATGTCATAACCATAATTAAATATTGGAAATTGAACAGAAGCAAACTGCGTGGGATTTTTTCGACGGAATTTTTCTGTAGCTAAATTTGTCACAGAATTAACCACAAAAAAGTTCTATGGCTAAATTAGCCACGGAATTACGTCGCAAATATTGCGGAAAATTTTTTTGCCACAGTGCCAGGGAACTTTTCCGTGGCACATTCCGTCGCAAAATTTTAAAATTTATAAAATTTTATATTAAAAATAATATTATAAAATTAATTATTAAATAATTTTAATTAAAAATAAAATATTATTATTAATGAATATTTTATTATTATTTATTGATACTATATTTAAAATTTTTGACTAAAATAATATTTTTAATATTATTATATTAGTTATTATTTAATTTTATTTAAAAATAAATTATTAGTTATTAATATTATATTTATCATTTTATATTAAAAATAATATTTATAATATTAAATTATTTGTTATTAGTTAATTTAAATTAAAAATATATTTAAATTTATAAAATTGATTAAAATATAGTTATAAAAATATTTATTAAATATTTTAAATTTATTGAATTTGAAATTAATTAATCATAAATATATAAATATTTTTTTGTTATTTTTATTTATTTTACTTTATTTTTAATAATATTATATATATTATTAATTTTATATTATGATAATATTATATATATAACATTATGTAATAAAATAACGCAGGTTCATCTTGGCGAGATTGGCAAAGGCTCGAGCGTGAGGCACCAGGAGCATGAGGTCGCGGGTTCGAACAGGAAGGGAGGCATTTTCAAGATTTAAGAGGCGCAGACACGTGGCAGCTCTCGGAGGTGACACTTGACTCTGGCGCACTTCGAGGAGGGACACGT
Organism: Inga leiocalycina; assembly: GCA_963242795.1. Taxonomy (NCBI): domain Eukaryota; kingdom Viridiplantae; phylum Streptophyta; class Magnoliopsida; order Fabales; family Fabaceae; genus Inga; species Inga leiocalycina. The sequence goes on from OY725331.1 coordinate 43,456,527, forward strand.
GGTGCACTACAAGGAGGGTGGACATATGGCAGCAGTAGGAGGTGACATGTGGTAGCGTGAGGAGGAGACACGTGGCTGAACCAACGATGAGGTGGCCTCCTACGGACGTGACATGTGGTATTTGAAAATTTTAAAATAAAAAAATATCCATTAGATTTGAAAATTCATTTGTCACACATCTATTATGGCGTCGGTTTAGTTACAATGCGAAGCCGTAATATATTCATTTACGGCGTTATATCTTAAGCAACTGACTCCATAATATATTCATTTACGGTGACATATCTTAAGCAAGTGACGCCATAATATATATTTTTCCCTACGGCTAATTCCGCTACACCCTAAATACTGTGGCAAAAATGTAATTTTAACTGATGCCAAATTAACTTTTTGCACTAGAGCTTCTTAGTTTCTTGCGAGAGCAACAATTTTGATGCATAGAATTAGGGACCCATATCGTCAAATTTTATGTTTGGCTTATAAAGTTTATGAACCATTATTACATGCGGACAAATAAATGATAAGGGGCATATTAGAATCAAGGGTTAAGGTGCAAATCTACCAATGAAGTCTTGTCCGTGGAGCGTCCACCATAAATATCTTTTAAAAAGGGCAAAAATACCAATGAAGTTTTAAAAAGGGGCATCCACCACAATTTCCGTTAAATCCGTACTAACAGCGTTAAATCATAAGAGAAGAAAACCCCTAACGGCGTTAGTACAGATTTAACGGAAATTGTGGTGGATGTCCCTTTTTAAAACTTCATTGGTATTTTCGCCCTTTTTAAAACATATTTGTGGTGGACGCTCCTCGGACAATACTTCATTGGTAGATTTGCACCTTAACCCTAGAATCAATTATTTATGGAGTCCATTATATGTGGAAGCAAATAGTCTTATGGAGATCATCCTACTCAACATAGATATTCTCTTTTCAATATCAAACCTGTGATACCAATTACTCATTAGGTGCTTATTTCTATAATTAAAGAATATTTGAAGCACACTTACAATAAGCATCTCATGTAGATCTATCATTGTATGTAGTTGAAATTTGCTGCAACATTATATTCAAATTGATCTTATATCAATGTTTTAACAAGTTTTCATGATTCAATAACTTGAATGCCCATGCATATTGTTTAAAAAAGCCAATACATATATTGGCAAAAAAGGAGGGAAGCCACCAATCAAGTCTATCAAAGAAAGACAACAAAATCCAAATGCCATGTGCATACTTATGTAACATGTGGTTTGTTAGGCTTTTTAAATATTGACATATATGGTTAACATAAAGGAAGGATCTATTAATGTGTGTACTTGCAATCGCGCCAAGTCGTATTGGTTAATAAAAACCATATTTACTAGGTAGAGAAAATATAGTATAGGTGTAGCTACCTAGGTCGTTTCCTAGTCAGGTTACTTAGCATTCGATTGATTAATGTCAACAAGTTAATGGAGAAGGTTATGAATGAGTAGATTTTCTAATCAGTAAACCTAATTCCAAATGTATTTGTTTGTCTTTTCTATTTCTACGATAAGCTAGAAGTAGAAAAGTAAAACAAGACGTGAATATGATGATGAAATTCCCCTGGATTCCCTACCCAGCTTTCCTTGCATTCATGTGATACAGCTTAGCCAATTAGAATAATCCAAATCAATCGATTGGATTCCCATGCATTAGATCACTGTAACCTTCTTATCAGAAGAATAACAATGATAAAATCTAGCTTTGGAGATAAAACTAAATATGATCAATTGATTAAACTCAATCATATCTCTCAGTTTAGTAACAAAATCTTTTTTACCGTCAAACCAGTCCTCAAACGCATCTAATTCAACCTAGATCTAGATTAATGAGATTAAATTAAAGAAGGTAAATGAACTCTCATTCTAAGCAATGCTCCGGCAATGGTAAAGTTTCAACAATAAGGAAGTGACTAGCCTCTCATAATGGCAGTCACTCCATCGAGCTTAATAGAACGATCAACCATGGTAGAAGGTGGTGTAGAAGCTCTGAACAGAGATAGAGGTGCGATGGAGGAAAAGAATGGAGAAGGTGATGAAGTTGCATGGTGATGAATGGAATCGTGGCAGCGGAGGTGACAATGTGGAAGGATGGAAAGGGGATTGGAGAACACGAGATTGAGCGTGAGATGAATCGGGAACTAGAGCTAATGTATCAAATCTAAGATTAGAGATGAAGTCAAACCCTAAATGTGATATCTTTCTTAAAATCCACATTTTGGTCCTTCTCTGGGTTTTCTTCAATTCAGGTCCTTGGTCCTTCTCTGGATTAAATTCCTTTGGTCCTTCGTAATTATTCTTCAAGAGTACCAAAATTACAATTTAGTCCTCTGCTTCTCTTTTACACAAATGCCCTGCACTTATAATAGGTCAAAGTAAATTTCCAAATGCCTCACAAAATGCTATTTTCCACAAGAATTAATATAATAAACTCATTTAAGAATTAGGTTCTAATCCATTCTCTAACACCAATAAAAATTTTATAAAACCTTTGATTGAGATATGAATTTATGCTATAAAATATAGGTTTATCAACAAGTTTCAAGTTCTTATAAATGTGGAACTAAATATACAAATGTGAAGCTTTAAGTTTTTGTTTCGAGTTCTGCCAATGAATTGGAGGAGTTGTATAGATCTGATGTTATTTTTGCTTTGGTTATATGAGTTTGTGTAAATATGGCATGATTCCTCTCTTCTCCAATTGATTGTTTTTGGGTTTGATTTTTTTTTTTTTTTTTGGATTTTGATTTCTGAGTTTGTTAATCTTATGGATGATATGTTCTTCAAAGTATATGCGTTTTGATTGCTTCGGTAATGCTGAAGAAGGCTTATGTGGGCTACATGAGAAGAGGTGAAATGTGAGCCAATGAATTTTTTTCCTCTTCCCTTCATTGTTAGCTTTAGATTAAAATTAGCTCAGTCATCGTTTATGTCAGTGTAGTCAAACTAATAGTCAACATAACAGTGATGGTATTTTTGTTTCTGTTTTGAAAATTTATGGATACTTTTGGACCTCCAAGAAGTATATTGTGTTAGGTGCACTTTGGACAAAAGTTCATGGGTATTGTTACACCTTCAACTTTTAATATTTGATATCACCAAAATTGGTTATGAAACCTAACAAGGATGCCTATTTTGTGGCAGAATTATGAATTGCATTTTTCCGAATTGTAGGGAAACTTGATTCAAGGCTTCTCTCAGGTCTTCGTCCATAAATTCAAAATGGTTACAAAATTAATTTTATTGCTCTCATTGAAACTAAAGTGTTATAGATTGATCAAGAAATAGAAAGAGTGTAGAGAGAAGGAACAGAGAAGAGAGGAGAAACAAAGAGAAGAGAGGAACTTAGAAATGTTATTGCTAACAATGCACATGAACGATAGATCTCACAATAGGCACGAGGTATTTATAGTATCTCCTCTCACTTAACTACCGCCTCTTATTCTTATCCCTATAATAACTAATGGCTCTATTTACTAACTAAGCCTAATTCACTAATTAATGGTCTAACTAGTCGTTAACCCTCTTTTTATATTTTACATAACAATACCCCCTCCCAAAACATCCTTGCCCTCAAGGATGATTGAAAACAATAGAAAAATACAGAACTGAAACAACAAAACAGAAGCTTCATAAGCTGCTAAATTCTAGAAAAACAAATTCTGGTAATCAATGAAGTAATCTAGAACTTTAGCTGCTACACACTTCTCCCTTTCTTTTCTTTCTATTTGGAGAACAAAAACCCCCCATGAAGCATTGTGACTAACTCTTATAACAAGTATAGCGTCACTTATGGATTCTGAACCAAATGGAAATAATGGGTCTAATGCTGATCTAAAAAAATATTTAGACCAAGTACAGAGAACCTTGCACCAAGCCAGAACCTTGCAGCATTTTCACTAACTTCCCCTTAAACCAACTCAAAACCAAGCTTCTTGCAGCAAAAACAACCCAATAACAAAACGAACTTGTAGGCTTGATAGGTAAAATCCATGATAGCAAAAAACATGGCCTAATTCATGAAAAATAAAGGCCATATGCCCCTGATTTTCAAAAGAGTTCTGCCCTCCCAAGAATGTGCAAACCAGCTATAAAGGGACATGGATTTTTGACTTTTCAAACCTAGCTTTACTCAGCCACATAGATCCCGGGACAACAGATTGATGCTCCAAATAGTTCGTATCTCGCCACGCAACCCCATCTCTTGTCCTTGAGATATAGCAACTCTTGGTAACTTCCGATAATTCTAGAATTGCAGTGTTAGAATTAGACAAAGGCAACGATGAAGCTAGGGAATTCGACGGCAAGCAAAGCAACAGAGATAGCGATGAGGGAAGGGAGCTCGACGATGGAAAGAAAACAGAGACCGCAGACAAAAAACACAGAGCAAGCGACAACGACAAAGACTTCTTGTGTGATTCACCTAGAAATTTATCAAGAGAGTCGAAACTCACTGACCCACCAATGTCTGACTTTGCTTCCATCACCACCTTCGTGTCCTATTTCACAACGAACATGGCTTCTTTATTTCCTTTCGTCACACATGCAGCCTTATGAATGGAGCGGCAATTGTCAACAACCAGAGCTAGGGCCTTTGTTATGGTTGGTTGCACATTCTCTACTTTCAAAATATGGGGTCACACATCTTGGTCAGCCTTCAAGTGATTCCTTTGATCATCTTCTACACTTTCCACAGAGTCTTGGGAGGTGAAGGGTGAATAGCAACCCAAGTCGATGAAGGATTCCAAGCCCTTCTTGGGATCACCATGGTCATCTGCTTCCATAGCATCTGTTGCCCTCGACGCACTCTAGGAAGGTCCAAGAAGACTCCAGCTCAGTAGTTTTGTAACGTTTCTGGCTTCCTTTTGACTCTGCGTATACGTGCCACACCTCACTTCCTCTTCTTGGGTGTTGGTCGAACACGACCCACCATTTTCTTGAACCTTGTAGGCTTCTTGAATAATTATGGGCTTCTTTGGAATTGATGGCAAAGGAACCCTATTATCTTCTTGATCTTCCAAGATTCTTCTTGCCTTCTCCAACCACCTCAACAGAAATATTTCTTCTGCTCTGCTAATAGAATGAGCCTATTGCATCATGCGAGGGTAAAACAATCGGACTGAATTTGCAATCTCTTTCTTTAGACCTGCCACATATGTCATGACAAGATAACGTTTTGGAAGCTACAATTTACTAGTGGCCTTATCAAACAAGGCATTAAATTCCTTGACATTGCCTTTTTGCCAAAGCCACATTTTATTTTCATCTGAATTTGGGTATGGAGGAGCCATAGAATTTTTTTTTCTTTGGATTTTAATCAAGACAGAAGTGGAAAGGGTGGGAGAGACGGCTAAGGAAGGACCACTCTGAAACCATTGTTATAGATTGATCAAAAAATAGAAAGAGAGCAGAAAGAAGGAACAAAGAAGAGAGGAGAAACAGAGAGAAGCGAGTCTGAACTCAGAAATATTATTGCTAATAATGCACATGAACGATAGATCTCACAATAGGCACAAGAGGTATTTATAGTATCCCTTCTCACTTAACTACTGCCTCTTATTCTTATCCCTATAATAACTAATGGCTCTATTTACTAACTAACGGCCTAATTCACTAATTAACGGTGTAACTAGTCATTAACCCTCTTTTTACAATTTATATAACATAAAGCTAGTGGTTTTCATGCTTGAACTTGATGTACAGACAGGAACTTGGGCTTTGATAACTTTGAATTCATGGAGGCTAATCACTACTACAAAAAGTTTGAAAGGTGGTGCACATTTTGTGGCTCTTCTTTAAAGAAGTACCACAGCTGCCTTTTTTTTCTTTTTCTATATATATACTTTTTTTTAATTTTAGGTACCAGATGTGGCGCCTAGTAGGATAGGGGCCACAGTTGGGATGATGCAAGCGCCATAGGAGGGTATTTTTTTAAAAAAAATTATAATGCTGTGGCGCTTACCAGCGCCACAGCTTCTTTTAGTGGTGTCCAGATATGTAGCACTTCTCTAGCGCCACAGCTAATCAATTTATAAGTGCCACAACTTTGCTTTTTTGTAGTAGTGAATGGTTATAGTCGTGATGTTTGGAAAACTTTATGGAATGATATTAAATGAATGGTGATGTTGCTTGATGCATCTGGGTAATATATTTATGCTATGGTTGAATGGAGGAACATGAGAATTTTGATAACCTCAATGTGTTAGACAGGATTTAACCTAAGAGGGAGTGAATTGGGTAGTATTAAAAATTTAAAACCTTTAAATTTGAAAGTTAACAAAAATGAGTTAAAGATATATCACCAAAGATAAGTGGACATAGAGATTTATATTGGTTTGGTTTCAACCACTTGACCTAAGTTCAATGCTCAAAACACTTCTACGATTCCACTAACTCCTCTAAGATCCGAAAGGGCTCTTGATGCCTCAATACATATCTCACTCAAAGATTTAATGCTCCCCCTTACAACTTGTAAGATAATACCCATTCAAGATTCCACAATCTTGACACACTTGGCAAAGAGTATAATAAATGAAACTGTATCTCTCTCTCTCTCTTTCTCTCTCTTTCAAAGTAAATGCTAATCACTGAAGCTTACACTACAACAAAAAATGCTTTTAACGTCCCTTTTTTGGGCCTTTTAATGTCTAAAAACAGGGGGACATCTATCTAATGGATGTAGAAAAAAATGTAAATAACGTCCGTAAAATAGGGGATGTCTATAGGCTAGACTTTAGACATCACCACTTCAAACTGCGGACGTCTAAAGTATGAGGGGCACTTTAGACGTCCACAGTTTGGAGTGGGGATGCTAAAGTGTGACCTTTAGACGTCCCAACTCCAAATTAGGGATGTCTAAAGGTTGTTGCCCCCAAATTTAGACGTCCCCAGTTTAATGTGGGGACGTCTAAACTAACGTGTAAATTGTTATTACATCCCTTTTTATTTTAAGGACGTTAAATTTTTTTTAAATGGCCTTTATATATATATTTCACTATCTGGAAAATTTAAACTGCAGAATAGGATGGAAACAACAGAATGGAAATAATAGCAGTTCAGCAGAATAGAAACAAAAATCTTCTATATGCCTTTGTTATGTAATAAAAAAAATCTATATGTACAATATAGATTAGATAAGACATAGCTGCCATGACAAACTCTTTTGCCTCTATTATGCAGAAGATGGAAACAATGACTGGGGATTTAGAAGAGGTGAAGTTAAAAGCACAAATTTATCTAGCTATGTCACACAACTAGCAGATAGTAAGAGTAGCACGCAAGCTCAGACTGGAGGAGTTATACCTTGAAACACAGTGATCAACCCTAAGTCTCTACATGTAATAACTTTAAGGAGTAACAAAATGCTGGAATAGGAAAAAATTGCACAAAAAGAAAGAAGGGATGTGTCTATACTAGAAGAGGAAGAAGATAAGGATATGAAAGAAATTCAAGTAGATGGACCATAATTACAGAATAAGAAAAAAGTGTGTCCTACACAAACGACTAGTTAATTAACTAATTAACTAACAAACTATACAAAATACTCAACAATCTATATCCAACACAACAATTCTAACTATATGTACAATATATAGAACCACCACAAAAGTGTGTCCTACACAAACTACTAATATAAATAAAGACTTTACTCTGGTATACATTGAAGAAGATGTCCAAACAAAAAGTCTCAGATCAAATTTATGTCTTCATATAAGTAGGCATCTTCATTGTCAAAAATCTGCAAATTAGAAAATAAGCTTAGATGAAATAATAAATCAAGTGAATGAATTAATTTGCTATTGAATTACAACACCAAAAATATTATCCTTTGAGAATGAAGAAGTGATTACTTGTTCAAAATATGTCATAATGCCACTCTGAATGATGTTATATATAAAAAGTAAGACATAGTATCCACATTCCTAGCCGCCAGGTTTAAACAAGGTACTTAAATAGAGCAAGACTCGAGGTATTTTGAAATAGAACTTGAGTTATTTTTGATAGAACCACATATCAATTTGCAAAATTGATATTTTGACAAGTTTAACATGTTTAACCATTTTTTATCCTAAAAAGCAATATACGCAAAATTTGTTATCATAAAAACTCTTTATTCCAACATAATGTATGGTAGTCTAAATATTAAGTTGAACACTACTACCTAAAAGCTTATATTCACTACAAAAAGGTGGAAAGGTGGCGCACATTTTGTGGCCCTTCTTTAAATAAGTGCCACAACATCCTTTTTTTGTTTCTTTTTCTATTTTATTTTTCTTTTAATTTGGGGCACCAGCTGTGGCGCCTAGTCCACCAGGCACCACAGCTGGTAAGGCCAAGTGTAGTGCCTGCCTTCACACTTGGCCTAACTGACCCAGCTGTGGCATATAGTCAACTAGGCTCTACAGCTGGTCTTTGGCCACGTGCGGCGCCTGCCAAGATAGGTGCCACAATTGGCTAGAAGTGGATAGAGAATCCACTTCCTTCCAATCGATTTCCCTCCTTTGCTTTACTTTTTATCCCTTCCCTCCCTTTTTTCCTTTTTAATCCCTCTTCCTCAGCTAGAGCTAATGCCCCTCCCCCTGTAAAAGATATCACTTTCTTTTGCACAACAAACACACACACATCATCTTCATTAAATTCTCTTGTCCCTTTTTCCATTTTTGGTTCATCCGTCCCCACTCTTGTCCCTGATTGTTCCCTTTTCTTCATACTCTCTGTCTCTCTTCCTCTTTTGAACCCCACTTCAGTTGGTCCCCACTCCACTCCACAACTCACATTTGCTCATCCTCGTCACTCAAGCTAGTATCACCAATGTCGTCCCCCACTCCCTACGCTGGTCAATTAATAGATTTGTAAGTGTCTATGCTTTTTTAATTTTTATTTTTTTCAAGTTCTTTTATATGATATAACATTGCTCAGTCGAATTTTTTGGTTGGTTATGATGTCAAGAAGAAGACTGTTTCATTCTAGCTTGCTTTGTTTAAATTTTTTGGCCGACAAGATTGCATTTTTTTAGTAATCTTTTAATTTACTTAATTAGTTTCTGATGTACTGTGATATTGTTTATGTTAGCTTTGGAGAGTATTAATGTAAGAACATTATTGTTGGGGAAATGACAATAAAAATATTATTGTGTAAGAACATTATTGTTGGGGAACTTGAATTTTAAATGAGAAAAAAATAAATGTTATATAAATATATATATATATATATATATAACATTTTAGAAGGAAATGACATAAGTGAAAGGAAAATTATTTTAAACAAGTTTTAGCATTTCAATAATAATGATTTTATTATTGTTAGATATCTTAAATGACTGTGTATTTGAAGTTTAATGTTTTTGGTGAAATTATATAAAATCCCTGAACTTTGGGTCAGTTGTAACTAACCCGTTGACTTTTTACTAAATTTAGAAAATTTAAAGTAGTTTTTATGTGAAAAGAATTAAAACTTGGAAAATACAAAATACAAATAATTTTCTTAATAAAATACAATTATATTATATTAATATAAGGATGTCAAAATTATATTATTTTATAATTTAATTGGAAAATAAATATATGTGTATATGTGAGATTTCAAAACATATATATTCTTGCTTGTTTGTATATATAAAAAAAACATATTAAAATATTTAGTTTGCTTTCCTATGATTCATAGTATCATGAAACAACACATACAACAAATTAATTTTTGTGTTCCACATTGCCAAAGCTTGTTTTCCTATGTGTTGGGAAATATGTTTTCTTTCCTTATGAGCTGTATTATTTGTCACTTAAAACATAGGGTTTAATTTAAGGTTTAGAAAGCTTCAATTTTATTTTAAAATTGGTAAGAAGATATAAAAGTAATTAGTAAAATAGTCATACAACTAACCAAATACATTTTTAAAAATAGATTGAAGGTATAGATGGATCGTAAATGGATGTCATCTAATCGGTGTTCAAGGGAATATGTAGATGGGGTGAAAAATTTTATTACATTTTCAATCGAGCACACAAAAGATCCCAACAAAATCTTGTGTCCTTGCTTATCTTGTTTTGGAAAGCAGATTAGTCCACTTGATTTGCTAGATCATTCAGTGTGTTACGGTATTGATCAAACATATATACGATGGACAAGGCATGGTGAGATGAATGATGCATGTAGTGATCGGTTACATACCACGTGTGCTGCTTTGAATGAATTTGATCAAAGCATGTTTAATAAAGATGATGGTCTTGAAGAAATTCTAAATGTGGTTGAAGGGGTGCGTCATAACTGCCCTAACGAATTTAAGAAGTTGAAAGGTGATGCAGAGAAACCATTATATACCGGTAGTACTAAATACACAAGATTGCTAGCAGTGTTGAAGTTGTACAACTTTAAAGCTCGCTACGGATTGAGTGATTCGGGTTTCACCGCACTGCTTGAAATGTTGCAAGATATGCTTCCAAAAGAAAATGTACTTCCTACCAATACATACGGGGCAAAGCAAATTCTTTGATCTACAACTGGTATGGGATATGAGAAGATACATGCATGACCTAATGATTGCGTATTATTTCAAAATTAGTATGCAACATTGGAGAAGTGCCCTAAATGCAACACATCTCGATATAAGAAGAAAAAAGGAAAAAGTCCTTTGAAGTTCCTATGGTATTTTCCCATTATTGGGATATTCAAACGACTGTACAGTAATGCAGAGATTGTTAAACAGTTGACATGGCATGCAGATGAAAGAATTAAAGACACGAAGCTTAGGCACCCTGCAAATGCTCCTCAATGGAAAAAAATTGATCATGAGAACCCTGACTTTACAGATGAAGCAAGGAATCTTTGCCTTGCACTATCAACTAATGGAATTAATCTGCACGGTGTTCAGAGTAGTACACGTAGCACGTGGCCGGTGATATTGATGATTTATAACCTTCCTCCACACTTGATCATGAAACATAAGTTTATGATGTTGTCCATGTTAATTTCTAGACCAAGGCAACCTGGGAATGATATAAATGTATACTTGGCTCCTTTAATTGATGACTTGAAGTTGCTTTAGGAGGAAGATGTTAGTGTGTATGACGGGTACATAGAAGAAAGTCTCATTTTGAACACTATGTTGTTTGGCACAATTAATGATTTCCCTGCTTATGGTAATTTGTCGGGATACAACATCAAAGGATATGGTGCAGGCCTTATATGTGAAGATGACACTCATTCAGTGCGACTTCATCATTGTAAGAAAAATGTTTACATGGGGTATTGAAGATTCTTACCATCACAACATTGTTAGAGGAAGTGGAAAAAGCCTTTCAATGGTGACTCAGAAGAAGGTAGCTCACTGAAGATGTTAACCGGTGCCCAGGTGTATTCTAAGGTATAAGACTTGGATAACAATTTTGGCAAGCCTTTTACAAAACAAATCGAGACAAGTTGTTGGAAGAAAAATTCTATTTTCTTTGAACTTCCATATTGGAAGTCTTTGTATGTGAGACATTTTATGATGTGATGAACATAGAAAAAAATATTTGTGATAGTCTAATTGGCACGTTGCTCAATATCCAAGGAAAAAGCAACGATAGTGTCAATTCAAGGTTGGATTTGGTGAACTTGGGAATTAGAGAAGAGTTGGCATCGATTAAGCAAGCGCAACTTATCTACCGCCAGAGGCATACACTCTGTCGAAGAAAGAGAAGAAATTGTTTTGTGAGTTTCTGCAAGGAATTAAAGTTCCCAAGGGCTACTCTTCAAATATAAAGAACCTTGTATTAGTGAAAGAGTTGAAGTTAAAGAACCTCAAGTCTCATGATTGTCATGTACTCATGCAAAATTTCTTACCAGTTGGTATACGATCCATTTTATCCAAAAATTTAAAAAACACCATCACTAAACTTTGCATGTCTTTCAAGTTGATCTGTAGTAAAGTGGTAGATTCAACTAAGTTACAAGATTTGCAAAGGCTAATTATGTGTACTCTATGTGATCTTGAAATGTATTTTCCACCTTCTTTCTTTTACATTATGGTACATTTAACCGTACACTTGGTCAAAGAGATTCAATTGTTCGGTCCTGTGTACTTGAGATGGATGTACCCAAATGAGCGATTCATGAAAATATTAAAAGGGTTTGTGAAAAATAGATATCGTCCAGAGTGTTGTATCACTGAAAGGTACATCGTTGAATAAGAAAGTGACTTTTGTGCTGATTTTCTATCAAATGTTGATCCTGTAGGGATCCCCCAGTCCCATCATGATAGACGAAGATCAGGGAAAGGAACAACTGGGAGGGATGTAATAACGATATCAGTGACTGAACGGGAGCAAGCCCACTTGTATATGCTACATAACACTGATGAGGTCGAACCGTATGTAGAAGAACACAAGGATGTTCTTCGATTGGTACATGGTGATAGGAATGAAAATTTATTAACAAAATAAGACAATAAACAATTTTTAAGATGGTTGAAAAATTGCATTAATGATGAGATGGAGCGGAATCCTGATTCAATTTCTGAAAAATTGAAGTGGCTATTGAAGGGACCTAGCTTAAATGTATTATCTTACAATGGTTATGCAATCAATGGGTACACATTCTATATACAAGACCATGATACACATAGCACAATGCAGAATAGTGGGGTAACACTTGGTGCTGACTCTTGGCATAGATCTAGTGTTGAAGACATACACCCTATCTATGCATCAATGTCACACTTTGGTGTCATTGAACACATATGGCAGTTAGATTACTCTATGTTCAAGGTCCCTATCTTTAAATGTAAGTAGGTTAACAACAATAGTGGATTGCAGATAGATGACTTAGGCTTTATTCAAGTGAATCTTTCTAAGGTTTGGTATGAAGATGATCCTTTTATTTTAGCAGTAAAAGCAGAACAAACATTTTTCATTCTGAATCTTGCCAAAAAGAATTCGCCTATTGCACTCCCAACCAACAAGAATCGTCAAGAACAAGTTGATTTTGAAAGTAATGAATATTTGAACTTCAATGATGTTGATCCTTCATTTGAGAATTTGTGGTCAGTAGACATTGGTATGGATGCAGATGTAGATGAAGATGGAGATGGAGATGTACTCGTATATGTGAGATATGATTATGAAGAGGGAACTTGGGTCATGAGAAACACAATTTTCAATTCAACACGAATTCTGAAGAATAAAATTTTAAATCAAAAGAGAAAAAGGAAAACATAATGAGTGCCTAACTTGTTTACTTGTACGTACGTTTTTATAAATTTCAAAATAATTTGCTTTCGTTGACATGGTTGACATTGTACACTAATGTTTTATTTTGGTTTATTTCACTTCCAAGAGTCTAGACTCACCATATGATGAAACTGATGAAGTTCCCAAGAACATTGGTAGACAAAGATTTGAGGAGAACGTAAGATGTGGTAGGACAGTTATGGCGAGGTTGATCAAATTGAAAGGTAAGGGAATCAAGTTACAACTGCAGTGGAATGAAACCCATTCGGTGAGAACAGTACCTCATTAAATAACTTGATTAGGACTATAGTTCGAGATAGAGTCCCTATTACAGTTCAAAACTGAAAAATGGCAAGAAAAACTATGAGGATGACATCTGGGATGAAGTACAGGTAACACATTAATTATATTATTGTTCGGTTTGCTTTGTTTCACTTAATTTCAATCTTACATATTATATATGTTTTTTTATTGTTGTAGAGCATTTTTATTATTGATGATGATCGGAAGAACTTCGTACTAAGAAAAGCCGAAAAACTTATGAGAAAGTTTCCTTTTGATCTTGTCAAATACTTCTTGAGGGATGATAATGAGATTATCATTACTACACCACTGACATTATACAAAGGAATCATCACTCAAGAAATGTGGGATGACTTTATTAGAACACATACAACTTAGGAATTCCTAGTAATATAATATGTTTGACTTTCCCTATTACTTGTTATGTACGTATTTGTAACTAACATCTATATATTAATATGAATCAATTTGATCTAAACAGGAGTTGAGCGAGAAAAATCAAGCTAACGCGACCAACATGGCATACCAGTACACACAAGGACCTGTTTCATATGCACAGTTAGAAAGAAAAATGGTACGAACTAATGATTATTTCATTTGTACATAAATTGTATGAATATCATTTAACTTCAACTAAATTTGCTATGTAGATAGAAGAATCAAGTTTAGATATTACATAGGTTCCACGACATGATCTGTGGGTAGTTGGTGTTACAAATAAGAAAGGTGAAATTCGTAGTGAGGAAGCAAGAAGAGTAGCCGAATATTGTGTAAGTATTGGATTATACGTACAATAAATAATTGGCTTTACTTAAATGAACTTGATTTATAATAACTAATATTGTTGTAATTCTTTTTTTGATAGCGGCAAATGACACAGGAGGATCCTGTGTTGGCAAGCTATGTTGGTCGGGATAATTTGTTGAGCAGAGCGCTAGGAGTACCCGAGTATGATGGCCGTGTTCGGGGTATTGGTTTTACTGTCACCCCATCAGCATACTTTGAATGTCAGAAGCGCCCTAATGGAAGTGACATTTTCTAGCTGCGTGAGGAGATAACTAGTTTTAAGCATCAAATGCAAGAACTTCAAGAACAAATGCACTACAAGGAACAACAAGAAGAACAATTCTTAGAACAAATGTGTTTGATGCAAGAACAGAAGGCGCTGTTAACAATGCAAATACAACCGTTGGTGCAGTGTAGGCCAACACAAAATATTCCCTTCTGTGATAGCCCAAGTGTCAAAGATAGCTGTACTTCCATGCCTAAAGTCCTTTTTCCTTTGGTAATTAATGTCTTCTCTACTTAACTTTATGTTACATTGTAATTTAGCAAACTTTAACATATTAACTCTATTTTCTATAGAGCGAATTTCAATGCAAGTTATATGTCGATCAAGCTTCCAAGCACGTGGTTGTAGTAGGTGCTGACTACAACACTGATAAGGACACACTGCACAATTCACCGTTGCCCGACAACATACTCCAAGTAAGGGTTGATGTCTGCACCAATGAAGACACCCTCTTACCGATCCTGTCTTGGGATGAGCAAGTAATGGTGAAAGATGTTGTAGGTGGCTATGTTGCTTGGCGAATAGGTCTTATCGAGCCATATGAAAAGGTCATTCATTTACAATTCTCTACACTTTTCCTTCATACTTCCATCCACAACTATGATTTAATTTTCTGATTTTCACAGGGTACACAGTCTAGAGATAAAAAAAATCCAACCTTATGGTAAAATTTCAAAGTGTTCGACAACAAAACCCAAGTCAAAAGCATCAGCTAGCCAACAGAGCAAAAGAAGACCGACCTCATATCACGATCAATTAGTATCGATTACATCACAATTGATCAGTGAAGGAGGACTAGAAATACGTTTTGAAAGACATATCTACAGTGTTAGCGGTCTAGTTGATTATGTTACTGCTGAGGTCGTGCACGACATTTGTACTCATGATTGGGTCAATGCTTCAGCTATCAACATCCGGATAAGGTACTTGACCATCATCATTTGTCACTGTTATTAATTTTTCTCGTTCCATTTCTTTTGTTTTTCATGACACTGTTTGTTTTATACCAGGCATTTGTACCATGACATCTTAATGGATATAGGGTCCAATTCGTATTTGTCAACTCTTATCTCATTGGCCACCATGGGGGTAAAGTAGATATAAATGCACAGTCGAATGATCTAAAAGATTACTTTAGAAAGAAAGCGACACTAAGTATGCTATTTTTAGTGTCATACAATGCGGGATAAGTTATTAGTGGTACAAGTTTTGTTTTTATTATTTAACTTTTATCATAACATGATAGTTGAAACAAATTTTTTAAAATATTTTAGGCACCATTGGATATTGGTAGTTATCAATCCAGCAGAACCTTCAAGCCCTCACGTTTACTATGTAGATCCTCTAAAAAGTAGTCTTTCACAAAACCGTTATGATATGTTACTATTGTTCAATAGGTAAGCGTACGTGCGTATATGTAAATATTTCCATATGTGATTAAATAACCAAAAGTAATCAGTTTCTATTTGTTTTGTTAGCGCATTGACTACGTATCGGTCCTCTGTATCCTTAAGCTATTATAAAGCTGATAACCTTCACCTTAGCTATCCTTGGAAGAAGATACTGGTACTGATAGATGAATTTACTCAAACTATCTTAGTAAACAATTTTTATTCATAAACAGAGTTAAATATTGCATTATATTTTTGTAGTGCCCTTTCCAACCCAATGACAACGATTGTGGGTATTACTTCATAAAATTTATGAAGGATGTAATTACGCATGATCAGTCATTTATTCTTCAAAAAATAAGTCATTTAGTTGCACTTCATATTGTGTTTTAATTAAATTTAATTAGTTCCTAATAATCACGTTTTATTGATTTTAATTCATTTTACATTGTGGTTGATTGTATATATGTATAGTATTTTGTAGATCAACGTTGTGACATTTTGACTGACCATCAACTTAATGAAGTGATTGAGGAATGGTGTGAATATGTGTTTAGGAAAATCTCTAGGTAGCTATACTATTTAATTTACGAGCTGACCTTTGTTGTGTTGATTCTTGCCATTTGATGTGTCATGTATTCAAGTTGAATTGAATTTGTTGTATTTTATTCACGTACAATATATTGTATAACTATTTTAGTACCACTTTAGTTAAGTAATCATCTATTTGTATCATTTTAAAGTTATCTATCATTGTTGCTGTTTGCTTTTCTTCATTCTGCTATAGATATAGATACAAAATGTTTAAATCATGCAGTGCAATACTGCAATTATGGGAGATATGAGCAAAACAATGCAAAAAAAAAAAAGAGTTCCTGTGGCGCTTCCTTAAACAAGGGCCACAGGAAGAAACAAAAAATTAAAAATTAAAAAAATAGGACCTTCCTGTGGCGCTTCCTTAAGGAAGGGTACCTCCTGTGGTGATTGCTAACGAAAGCAATACAAGACGTATGTTCTCCTGTGGCCATTGCTGACGCAAGCGCCACAGGAGACCCCCTCCTATGGCCCTTCCTCCAAAAAGCACCACAGCAGGGTATTTTTAAAAAAATTTAAATGTTGTGGCGTATCCAAGCGCCACAACTTTTTTAGTAGCGTCCAGATATGTGGCACTTTTCCAGCGCCACAACTCTGCTTTTTTGTAGTAGTGATTCAAGATTCTTTTTCCCAATATTTAATGATTCTAATTGTAAAATATATTAACGTCAAATATTAATATTTTATGGTTACAAACTGTAAAATATATGATACAGTATTTTACGACTCTTGCATAAAAACCATGAAATATTTCACATAAGCTTGATGGTTTTGAGCCATTTATTGTCAAATATACTATAGATTATTTGATGGTTTTACAAAACAATTGTGAAATATGTATTAAATACTTTACGATTCTTTCTGAATCACTTGAAGTATTTGTGAATAATTTTTTTATATCGGGGGCCTATTTTTTTACTAGCCCTTGAAAAATTACCTACAGAAACAACATATAGCAACACCAAAACAAATCCAGTTCCAGAGCTATCAAATGTACAAAACAATCAATTCCAACAAATATCAAATGCCGAACAAAATTGACATAAACAATAATTAACTCAAGCAACAAAGCAAAGGAAATTTATCAAGTGACCCTATAACAATATTTAAAGAATTTTAATGCTACAATTGTTTTCTTCAATTGCAAAGCAATTCCCCTCTGTTTGAAATCCAAATTCCTTCATTGTGGTCATACCTAACGTACAAAATATCGTCTTCATTGAAATGTGTTTCAAATGGATCATCCTCAGTTGCATTGTCTTCACTTCCCACCTCCTAATTTGTTTTATTTGCTAACAAAACAATAGGCCATTCTTTATTAGTAGATTCAAGAACATAGAACACTTGTTTAATCTGATAAACCAAAATGAATGGCTCTTTTTTGTACTCTTATTTGTTCAAATACAATTGTATCAACCCTAACTCATCCACTTTAATTTCAAAGCATTATTATTGTTAACCCACTTGCACTCGAATACTAGAACCCAAAATCCTATCTAATATAACTCCCAAATATGATCAATCACCTTAAAGTATGAGATATTCACATAGATAAAATTTTTATCTTTCACACTTGATATATGTATGGTGTTAGTAACAATATAGGCAAGTAGGTTCAATATTGCAATAAGCAATCTTCCTAAATCAGTGGCAAAACTCTATGCACATACAAAATCATTGAAAAAGAAATAATTCCAATAAATTTAATCACACTAGAAGCCTCAAAACGCAAAATGCAACTCAGGACATAGGAGGAGGAATTTGAACTTACCTTCAGGAAGAAGAGACAAGCTTAAAAAACCTAAGTCATAAATCCAAAACCCATGATTGACCTCATTGAGCAATGTGCTACCCATAAACCCAAAACCTTCAACCAAAGCCAAATATCTTCACAGAAAGTAACAGATGTGTTAGTTTAAGCCTTTCACCCAGGACATTGAATCAGGTGATATTAAAAATTTTAAACTTAAAACAAGACTTAATGAAGAGATTAGAGATAGAAAGATGTCGCCAAAGAGATAGACACACAAGATATATGTAATAGTTTGGTCTAACCACTTGACCTATTCCAATCCCCAAAAAATCTTCTGAGTGTTTCACTATGCTTCCAAGATTCACCAGGCTCTTAGTGTCTCAGTACAAGCAAGTTCATTCGAAGGGAACACTCGCTCCTCCTTGTTAGATCCCATATGTTTTGCTGATAACAAAGATTGGATCAATAATATGAAACGATTTGATAACAAACAAATGGATTTGAACAAAGTGGCAAAGCATCACTTGGAGTAAGAACTGGAAGTAATCAACAAATCCTTTGAAGGCTTACTCGAGTAGCCACTCAGGTAAGAGAAGCCATTACTCGAGTAAGCTAAGAGAATTTCATCTAGTGAGGCACTGCCAAATTTTGAACGAAGTTACTCGAGGGACCACTCGAATAATCTGCAAAGTTATATAGACCATTACTAGAGTAACAAGATTTTCACAGGCATCACTCGAATAGCTACTCAAGTAACCAGCTCCAAAATCTTCCAGTAACTCTCGGCCAAGAAATGCAGCATATCACTCGAGTAGCCACTCGAGTAACCAGTGAGAAAATAGCATTACTCGAGGGACCACCCGAGTAATCTGTAGAGTTATTTGAAGTACCACTCGAGTAGTCACTTGAATAACCAAAAAACAAACTCTCGGCCAAGAATTTGATCCCATTACTCGAGGGTGTAATCAAGTAATCTGCCGGGTTATTTAAAAGCTACTCGAGGGACCACTCGAGTAAGGTGTGAAGAAAAATGAAGCCCACTCGAGTAGCCACTCGAGTAAGCAGTTTACCACAGTGATTACTCGAGTAATCTGTGATTATAAAGACATGGCCACTCGAGTAGCCACTCGAGTAATCAGGTATTTCAAGGTTTGTAATATATCACTCCATGTCTTACCCGAGTAATGTCTGATATAAACTGTTGATTTACTCACTGCCATATTTTAGACAAGTTTACTCAAGGGACCACTCGAGTAATAAACTTGATCACTCTAGTAGTCACTCGAGTAAGGCAGTCCAGAAATTATATTTTCATCAAATATCTCTTGATTTGTTATCTATATGATTAACTCTTCATTGTATTAGTATTCTAAGTACATTTGCAGAGAAACAATGAAAGGGTATGACAGATTTGAGAAGTCAAATAAAAGTCTGAACGTTCACCTACCGCTACCTACCGCCAACAGAAAGTTTTCAAATACAAAGAATAGTCAACCGTTGCTGCGCGACTCTAACAGACAAGTTTGAATTGCTTCCAACAGACACTACAAATCATCAATATATATGGAACATTCAAAGAGAAGAAAACAGAAGTCACAAACTGAGATACTGATCAACACACTCTTGTGCTTTGTTTTCATATAGTTATTCATTTGTACTTCAGAGATTATATATTTGCTCTGTGAGAAAGTTTTTCATTACAAACTCAATATTTGTTATTGAGACAACTTAAGGTAGTGGAACCTTAAGTTGGGGATTTGATTACAACGTGTAAGGGGGAGCGAGTTTCTAAGTGAAGGAACTTGCTATGTACTGAGATGCCAAGAACCCACTGAATCTTGGAGAATATAGTGAAACTCTCAGAGACGCTCTGAGGACTGGACGTAGGTCAAAGTAGTTATGGCCGAACCAGTATAACTCCTGGTGTACACTACGGTAATATTTCTCCTTGCTCTTAACTGCTTTTAATATTTCATCAATTTCCTTATACGCAACGAAAATTTTAGAATCACCCAATTCACCCCCCCCTCTTGGGTGAAATGCTTGCACTAACACTCCTTACACTTTGTAATCAATGCACACACTCAAGATCCCACTTCCTTGACTTCCAAATAGTAATAAAATGATTCAATGTAAACTCTCTCAAAGAGTAAATAGATAAACACTAAAGTACAGGTTTTCCCACAAGAGCATAGCACAAGACTTGGTAATAAATGAAACAGTGAAAGCTTGCAAAGAGTTGGTGCCTTGGTCTTGCTTGGCTATTTATAGCTTGGAGTAAATTAATGACCATTGCTTCTTTGAATATAGCTATTGAATGAATGAGGTACCACCCTTACTGGGTTCATTACGGTGGCTAGTAGCTTTAGTAGGATACATTTCTCTTAAATTGTTCTCAGTAATCCTACATTGTTCCACCACCTTATTGAACTTGGTGAATTGGTGGGTGACTAACCATTTTCTCAACTCTCACCTCAGGCCACGAATAAGCATGTTTGAGCTCCATTCTTCATCATCCTTATACAAAAGGTAGGAGGAATACCTGTACAAACGGATGAAATGAGATATATAGTTGTCAAAGCTCTACGTGTCCCCTTGTTTGATATTCAGGAATTCTATTTCCTTCTCAAGCCGCACTGATTTAGGAAAATATTTCTCATTAAATTTTTGCTAGAATAATTCCCAAGTCAACGGCACATTTCTACTACGTAGAGTGAGAGAGATATTCCTCCACCAGCGATCCGCATCGCCTTCTAACTTATAGATAGCCAGGCGTGACTTCACCTCAGACGAGCATCCTAGGACCTCAAAGATTTTCTCAAGGTGATTCAGCCAATATTCAGCAGCTTGAGGATCAAACCTCCCTTTAAACACTGAAGGCATTTGTTTACAGAATCTGGTAACCTAAAAATGAAGGTCCCTTTCCTCTCTTACCGGTACCCCATGTGACTATTGGTTTAGAACAGTGTGAGATAGAGACCCTAGCAGTAGTGCTGACCCTTCAGCAGTGTCCCCGTGCGGAGTTTCTTCTTGAGTTTCCTTGGGAGTAGACTGAACCAGTTCCTCTCTAGTTTTGGTTTTCTCTACTCTAAGCTCTTCTCTTAGCTCCGTAATCATATCTCTTTGATCTCGGATTAGACCCATCAACTCTTGCATTGGATCTGGTGGATTGTCATTGACTACCTCCACCTCTGGGTCCACACGCGGAACATTGGGTCGTCCTCAAGTTTTCTTCATTCTACAAACAACTCACCCCATTAATATAACAGAGATAGTATGCACACATATTCACCAGTTTCATACATATCCATATCAATAGAACATACATGTGCATACACCACAATTATTCACAAATGATCTTCTATCCCTAAGGTCAACAAAGGGATCTATCCTAGCAAACTTTACCCGTGCCAAGAATTACAGCTCTAATACCAAAAATGTAACCCCCTGCCTTGATTAGCGTAATTATGATTCGATATCGTATAATTCAATTAAATTAGAGACTGTTGGATAATTTAAACTCATTTCAGCTTCCTACTTTTTAGTAGGGTTTTCACAAAGTTTTTGAAAAATTCTTCCCTATCCTGGTCTCCATTTTCAAAAATCGAATATAATTACTTGTGCAATTAATTTACATTTCCACATATCAGAGTGTATAACCAAATCCCCGGCGACCCCCGGGTTATATATATATATAATCTGAGGGTTTATAAGTCTCCACTAGGGGATTACATCACCAAAATCAAATGTAATATTTACATCTCGAAATATACAGTAATCCCGAGTTCAAAAGTAGATAACCAACTAAATCAAATATACCCGTAGGGTCCTAATCGCTCTGGGTTGCCTGCTTCTCTTTAGCGCCACTAGCCCTGTCTGAAATGTTAGTCATTAGAAAGAATGAGATTCAAGAGAATCCCAGTAGTAACAAATCACTTACACAAGGCATAAATACATAGCATGTATGATCATGTTAAGCAGCATCACAATGTATCATGGCTCACGCCACAAACTACAGCACTCATAGCTGTAAACTCTATGCGTCAGCTTTCGCTACGATCTCTATGTATTCACAAAGTATCATAATGTATCACTATGCGTTAGCTCTCGCTGCGATCTCAAAGATCACATTATATCACAATGTATTCTCAATGCATGAGAAACATACATACAATGTTTCACACACAGTATAAGAGAGAGAGTTACTACCTTGTTCCTTCCTGACATTCTTTGGCACCTGGGCTCTCGAGGGCTGCAAATATCAAATCCTATAAACCAAACCAGGGACAACCCATCAATCTCTTTTCCAAGTTTCCTAATTTCGTAACGCTTTATGTTGGTTACCATTTAATCTCTTTAGGGTGCTATTATTAGTCTAAACATATCCCCAAAAGGGTTGGGAGAAACTACCCTGAAGATACCTTTTTTAGAAAAAGAACACTAAGTTTGGGTTGGCTCACTCGAGTAAAGGACACCTCACTCGAGTATTACCATAATTGCGCTCGAGTCCCAACGAGTGAGACACAGAAAGTGTGTACCCGAGAGCACCAACACCTTCTAGATGACCAGTACACTCGAGCACAGACACCAGCACTCAAGTGATAGTACTCTAGTCACCCGAGTCCTATCGAGCGAGGTGCAAGAAGTGACAACCCGAGAGCAACTACCATTCCCAGGCGACAAGTGCACTCGAGCACCAGCCCTAGCACTCGAGTGACGCCCAATGCTCACGAGTGCCCAAGCACACTCTTAGCAATTGTCTGCAAGTTATAACCCGAGACGCCCACCCATAGTGCTACATGCACTCGCACTTGAGTGATACCATATGCACTCAAGTGATAACGTTCGTCACTCGAAGACGAAGAAGTTCACTCATGGTTTCTGCCTGAAGACTTAACCAAAATACCCAGAATTTCATACTGCACTCGAGTGAGACCTTACCTCACTCGAGTGAAGCTTATCAGAAGCCAGATCGCAGCAACTGATATAGTTTTCCAGATTTACCAAAACTGGTTCCAATGGTCCTAAAACTTGTACTAAAGCTCATCCTTACCCATTTTGACATAAGGAACCCCTTGGTAACTACAAAACAACCAAATTCCCACTCAATCAACACATTCTCAACTCTAGATCACAAAATCACCCAAAACCACAATTTGCCAAACTTCCTCATTCAACTTCAAATCAAACTTAATGACATTATAACACATCCTAACATCATTTTCTACACCATACCACTCCAAACTCTTTCATTATCCAATTCTCATGAAATCAGGGCAAAAATTCTAGAATTTACAAAAATAAAGGAAAAAATCATACTAAATATACCAAAATGCATCAAATGTTTACCTTCCCAATTTACTAAAATCAAAACCTTGATTCGTTAACTTCCAAATTTTCTTAAGCTTCCAACCACCACAAATCAAAATTCTGAAACCATGGCAAGGAAGTTCTTAACACTATGAACAACTTTAATGAGTATAAGATGAGTATTTGAAGCCAAATATTTACCTAAAATCAAGCCCTTCCTTTCTCTTTCCTCCTTAGACTTCAGCGAAAATGGAGAATGATGAGAGAGAAATGAGATGAAAATATGATAATCCCATTCCTTCCCTTTTCCTATGCAAACCAACTTGGAGGGAGAGAGGATAGTGTTTTTTGAATCTTTGACCAATCTTAAGGCCATCATAGTGACACTTGGCCAGATCTCATTCTCCCTACCATGAGTTCTTATAAACTCATCCACACAAGATTCAACCTCTTGTTCAACACATCCTAGCCATCCTAGCCATTGATCTCAAGTTACCTATGAGTTCCCTCTTTAGTAACTGACCAACTAGTTGGTAAATTTAACATTTTGCCCCTGGTTATAACAATGCTTACTAAACCATCTCCAAACACATTTTCATCATAATTCACATTATTTACTTCAAAAGTGCTTAATTAACATTAATTACATCCCTTTGAAGTTATTAGCCCTTAATTACAGTTAGGGATATTACAAAAGTGATTGCCCAAATGGTGCATCACTCGTCTGCTCACTCAAGTGATCAAATTGAACTTAGTATTATAGAACACATATCACTGCCTAGTTCACTTGAGTAAAGTTAAAGTAATGCACACATAGTGGTTGACTCAAGTGATCTTTTGAAAAACATTTGAAAGAGACATGTTGTTAGATCTCATATGTTTTAATGATAACAAAGATTGGATTAATCATACAAAAGGTTTTGGTAATAAACAAAATGATTTGCACAAAGTAACTAAGTTCTTGGTGACAGGGCAAAGCATTACTCGAGTAGTTACTCAAGTAATGAAGAAGAAATGCAAGATAGAGATCAAGAGAAAACATCACTAGCTGAATTCAGAAGGCATTACTCGAGTAAGCCCTCGGGTAATGGTCTTCATTACTCGAGGGATCACTCGAGTAATATGAGAAGAATTGCTCTCTGTCAAGAATTAAGCAGGATTACTCGAAGGGATCACTTGAGTAATTTGCAAAGTTATTTGAGACATTACTCGAGTGACCACTCGAGTAATCAGAGAAGAAACCAACCAGTAGCTCTCGGCCAAGAATTGATGGACATTACTCGAAGGGATCACTCGAGTAATTTGCAAGTTATTTGAAGCAATACTCGAGTGACCACTTGAGTAATCAGGTAAGTCTAATAGAAAATTGCTCTCGGCCAAGATTTTAATGATATTACTTGAAGGATCACTCAAGTAATCTCCAAAGTTATTTAAACCATTACTCAAGGGACCACTTAAGAAATCAGAAGAAAAGGCATACTTACTCGAGGGATCACTTGAGTAAATAAGGTGTAATGTGGTTAGAGTATGTTGACTTACTCTCTGGCTTATTTTTAATGAAGTTACTCGAGGGACTATTGAGTAATGAATCATGATCACTAGAGTAGCTACTCGAGTAATATAGTACACAAAGTATGATTTTAATTTAATGATCATTGATTTGTTATCTATATGATTAACCTTTTATTGTATTAGTTTCTTAAGTATACTTGCAAATAAACAATGAAGAGATTATGCATTCAGAAGAGAAGTTAAATATATCGTCCGTAACATTTGACACGCCTACCTACCGCAAACGGCTAGTTTTCAAATTTGAAGAATGGTCAAACCAAGCTGTGTGACTCTAACGGACATGTTTGAAATGCTTCCAAAGGACATCACAAATCATCTATATATATGAAGCATTCAAAGAACAAAACACAACAACTAAGAACAAGCAAATTCACATCGATCAATATATTCTGTGTGCTCTGTTTTCTAATACTCATCCTTTGTACTTCAGTGATTATATATTTGGTCTGTAAGAGAGTTTTTCATTACAAACTCAATATTTGTTATTGAAACAACTTAAGGTTGTGGAACCTTGAGTTGGGGATTTGATTACAACGTGTAAGGGGGGTGAGTGTTTAGTGAAAGAAATTACTATATATTGAAGTGCCAAGAACCCACTAAATTTTGGAAGATATAGTGAAACTCTCAGAGAAGCTCAGAGGACTGGACGTAGGTCAAAGTGGTTGTGACTGAACCAGTATAACCCCCGGAGTACACTTCGGTGATATTCCTCCTAGCTCTTAATTGCTTTAAATTTCTAGTCAATTTTTATATACGTAACAAAATTTATGGTATCACCCAATTCACCCCCTCTTGGGTGAAATGATTGCACTAACAAATGTAACATCCTAAATTTTTATTCATAACACCTAGGTAATATTTTGAAGGAAATATTTGGTGGTAAATAATAAGTAAATAAATAATAAACTAAAAGGGTAATAGGAATTCTCATATCGACTAAAAAAGGAGAAGAAGGAAACCTCGGAGCCTATATATGAGAGTGGTGAGTTGGATTTAAGGTGCAACAATTTCATTTTTACATATACCTGAGGCAGCCTAGGTGAAATGTTATTTCTCCTTTTTAACCATTGGATCGGGCTGATATTTGGTCAGCCCATCCAAGACATACAACTCATCATATTCAATGGTTAGATTAGCTATTGACATTTCCATTTAAGTGTTATAAAGCAAGAAACACAATCAGCATTCTAAGACAAGGAAAAACAAACCCTAGAGGAAAAGAATCAATGTTTCCAACTTTGTCCACCATTGGATCGTCATGGAATTTTGCTAGAGGTTTCATGACATCCCTTTCAGAAATTTAAATGGAGGGATCGATTATAACACCATTATTTCAAAGTGTTGAAAACAATTCAAAACATGTAATGAAGTCAAACCAGCGACCAAAAATAGTTTTTAACTCATTTGGAATCTTGACTTCAATACAGGGTTTGGTCCTGTATATAAGTAGGTTCCCAAAAAATTTTCAAAACATTTTTTTATGGCCTCATTTCGTTTTTCAAACCTGTTTGTCTAATTCGGTGCTGTTTCTATTTGTTAATGTCAGAGTTCTTATCAAAATTTTCGGCAGATGTTCCGGTTAGGTTTGTTAACTAATGGGTCCATAGTGCACAGTCACCCTACTTTACTTCATCTGTAGTGATGACGTACTAATATTTGAGTATACATTTAGTACGTTTACCATTACAAGGACTACTAGCCTTACAGTGTACTTATATATACATCATAGACAATTCTTTAAAACTAGATAACCAATAAAAGTCCTAATCCTTTATCTGCGCTCCATCCATCCTTATTTATCTACTTACCCCTTAAGATGCTTGCCCTTGATATAGGCTAATCATTGGAAACAGTGAGATTTATATGAATCTCAGTAGTAAAATTCACTCCTATGACATGTAACTTCATAGAGCATGTAAACAATCATCACATAATAGCATTCATGACAGTCGTACATTCTTGACAATTCGTAACATTCTTGACATTCTTAACATTCTTAACATTCATAACAATAGATGATATGAACATGCATACAAAGTATTACACATGATACAAGAGAAGAGTCACTACCTTGGTTTTTCCAGTCTTGTTCTTACACTGATTTCTTGTGCTCAGGGCAGATATCAAATTCTATAAATTAGAATTAAGGACCACAGGTCATTACCTTATTTCAAATTCTTTAATAACTCCAAAATACTTGGGTTCGTTATCATTTGAGCCTTTTAAGTAGCTATTAGAAGCTCAAACAGAAGGCTGCGGCTAAGGAAGTTTTGGCTACGGCCAAAAATAGGTTAGAAACTTTTTGGCTGAATGTCCAAAAATCATAACTTAATCTACAAAAATCGAAATGGAGTAATTCCAAGTCCTACTTAAAGCTTTTTAAGTCCTCTATATACGAAAAATATTAACTACCATATACATCCACAAAAATACATAATTCCACGAATTCCCATACTCTTCCAAAATAAATTCCAGTTTCAACCTCAAATTTTGAAAATGCATAACTTCTAGCACACATGCCCACATGACTTCCATTTAAAATCAATTTAAAGCTTGAAATGTCTACTATTAGACAGAAAAGATTCACAATTTTTTGGACATCATTTACTTATTTAAAAATGTCATGCAAACTGACTGCCCTACATAGAACCTATATTGGCAACATTTTCAGTTTTGCAACATATATTTTTGATGGCCCAAAATTTACAACCAGGTCTATTCCCACACAATTTTTCGTGTAGAACACAATGCAAACCTCAAAAGAGACAAATTCCCATTCCTTTTATATGTCCTATTTTGGCAGAAATTATGCACAAAACTCCAACAATTACCAAACTTCCCATTTGAGCCTCAAACTAGTTTCCTATGCTTAATACACACCGCAAGACACCATTCATACCATCAAAACATCATGAAACTTCAAAGGTAATGTAACTCAAGAATATGCCAATTCACACAAGCCAAAGTTCTTAACTAATCATTACAATATATACACCAAAGGATTGCTCTTGCTCACCTCTAGCACTTCCTCTAGGTTGTTCCTTGACTTTTAGCCTTTAGCTCTTCTTGGAACACCCCAAAAACCTCCTCTTGAAAAACTAAAACCATAGAAATGAAGCTCTCATCAAGAGGAACAAGGTTTAGGAAAAGGTTTTGAGCAATAGAGGTGGTTAACAAGGTCAAAATCCAAGTAGTAGAGCTCACCTTAACTTTGATCTTCTTTCTCTTTCCTCCTCCTTGCCTTAGCCAACTTTGAGAGAGTTTGAAGAGAGAAAGTAAAGTGATTAAATGATTCAACTTCAACCCATCTTATCCTTCTAGCTGAAATTGAGAGGAGAGAGGGAGAGTTTGAATATTTGACTTAATCCAATTATCATTGCTTGTTTCATGTTGTACCAAGTGTCATCATCCTATGACTCCATCAAAAGCAAGTAATTATTTAGTTATTTTAATTAATTCAATTAGCCATTTAGTCACGCCTCTTGTTCTTTTAGTTAATGGTCAATTTCTTCTTCCAAAACGAGAGGAAATTGCTTACTAATTGGCCGATAATTTCTTTCTTCCCGTTTTGCCCCTAACTATGGCAATTTAGTTAGATGGCCACTTGGTGTGTTATTTTATTCCTTTTTCTTTTTCCATACACCATTCCCTATTATTTTAGTCCAATTTAGACTTTGTTACCATAACTAAACTAAAATACTGGTTTCGGGCATTTTCTACTACTAATTCGAGTCATAATTCACACTTTATTCCCTAAAAGTGTTTTTCTAGCGTTCATTACATTCTCTTTTAGAGTCAATAAGCCCTTGTACATTTTTTGGCACATTAGAATTCTTCCCCCGTAAAATAAATTTTATCCCCAAAATTTGTTACACATCTTAAGGCAAAAACTCTAGATAATGCCTCTTTATGTCTGCCTCTACTTCTAAGGTTGCTTCCCTCGGAGATAGTCCCTTCCAGACTATGTTTACAAATGGCATACTTCGGTGTCTGAGCCATCTTTCTTGTTGATCAATGATTCATTCTGGCTCTACCGCATAAGTGAAGTTATCTTCCATGTTGACATCTTAATCCTCAATGATATACGTAGGATCTGGTCGATACTTCTTCAATTGCGAGACATGAAATATGTCATGGAGTCTGCTCAAGTTTAGGAGTAGGGCTATTATATATGTCGTGGGTCCGATTCTTGCAAGAATCTCAAATGGACCAATATACTATAGGTTCAACTTCTTTCTCTTGATTGCTCTACCGATTCCAGTGATCAGTGACACTCTCAGAACACGTGATCTCTAACTTCAAACTCTAGAGATCTTCACCTTTTGTCAACGTAGCTTTTTTGTCTACTCCATGCTATTAGGAGCCTCTTTTTGATAATTTTGATCTGCTTTATGGCCTGATCAACAAGATCTGACCCAATAAATCTTCTTTCATACAACTCTATCCAGCATAAAGGTGATTGGCACTTTCTACCATATAGCGCTTCATAAGGAGCCATCTAAATGATCGCATGATAGCTATTGTTTTAAGCAAACTCATCAAGTGGAAGGAAGTGATCCCAATTCCCTTTAAAGTTTAAGGCACACGCTCTTAAATGTTTTCTAATATCTGTATGGTTCTTTCTGACTATCCATCTATCTGTGGATGATAAGTCATACTAAACCTTAATTTTGTACCCAGAGCTTCATGTAGAGCTTTCCAAAACTTCAAAGTGAAATGAGGATCTCTATCCAAAATAATGTTCTTTGATTCTCTTCTTATATCAAACTAATCCACTAGGCAAAAGATCATAGTCTCGAGTCCCTCCTTGTTCAATCATGATTTGGATGGACTGCGCTCATTCATATTGTATTTTAGCCTCTTCAATCTTAGTCCTCATATTACTTTCCCTATGGATAACACCATAACTAGCACATAAGATTTGGTTTTATAGATTTAGATCCTGAAAATCTTCTATTAATTTCCCTTCTTGTATCATCATTGTTGCCACTTCCACCACCTTCCGACTAAGCATATCAAGGACGATATTAGCTTTACCCAGATGATACTTGATCTCTAGGTTGTAATCTTTTAACAACTCCATTCACTTTAGCTGTCTCATATTTAATTCTTTATGGTCATATAAATACTTGAGACTCTTGTGTTAGATTCCATATATTTAGATGATAACAAAGATTGGATCAATAATATGAAAGGATTTGATTACAAATAAATGGATTTGAACAAAGTGGCAAAGCATCACTTGGAGTCAGCACTGGAAGTAATCAACAATTTTTAAGAAGGCTTACTCGAGTAGCCACTCGGGTAACAAAAGCCATTACTCGAGTAGCCACTCGGGTAACAGAAGCCATTACTCGGGTAAGCAAACAGAATTTCGTCCAATGAGGCACTGCCAAATTTTGAATGAAGTTACTCGAGGGACCACTTGAGTAATCTGCAAAGTTATATAGACCATTACTCAAGTAGACACTCGAGTAACAAGATTTTCATAGGCATCACTCGAGTAGCCACTCGAGTAACTAAGTTTAAAATCTTCCAGTAACTCTCGGCCAAGAAATGCAGCATGTCACTCGAGTAGCCACTCGAGTCACCAATGAGAAAATAGCATTACTCGAGGGACCACCCGAGTAATCTGCAGAGTTATTTCAAGTACCACTCGAGTAGTCACTCGAGTAACCAATAAACAAACTCTCAGTGAAGAATTTGATGTCATTACTCGAGGGTGGAATCGAGTAATCTGCTGGGTTATTTGAAAGCCACTCGAGGGACTACTCGAGTAAGGTGTGAAGAAACATGAAGGCCACTCAAGTAGCCACTCAAGTAAACAGTTTACCACAGTGATTACCTGAGTAATCTGTGAAGGTAAAGACATGGCCACTCGAGTAATCATGTATTCTCAAGGTTTGTAATATATCACTCCATGTCTTACCCGATTGATATCTGATATAAAATGTTGATTTGCTTACTACCATATTTTTGACAAGTTTACTCGAGGGACCACTCGAGTAACAAACTTGATCACTCGAGTAGCCACTCGAGTAAGGCAGTCCAGAAATTATATTTTCATCGAATATCTCTTGATTTGTTATCTATATGATTAAATCTTCAATGTATTGGTGTTCTAAGTACATTTGCATAGAAACAATGAAAGAGTATGACAAATTTTGAGAAGTCAAATAAAAGTCCAAACGTTCACCTAATGCTACCTACCGCCAACGGATAGTTTTCAAAACCAAAGAATAGTCAACCGTTGCTGCGCGACTCTAACGGACAAGTTTGAATTGCTTCTAACAGACACTACAAATCATCTATATATATGGAGCATTCAAAGAGAAGAAAACAAGAAGTCACAAACTGAGATTACACTGATCAACACACTCTTAGTGCTTTGTTTTCATATAGTCATTCATTTGTACTTTAGAGATTATATATTTTCTCTGTGAGAAAGTTTTTCATTACAAACTCAATATTTGTTATTGAGACAACTTAAGGTAGTGGAACCTTAAGTTGGGGATTTGATTACAACGTGTAAGGGGGAGCGAGTGTCCAATTGAAGGAACTTGCTGTGTACTGAGGTGCCAAGAACCTACTGAATCTTGGAGAATATAGTAAAACTCTCAGAGACGCTCTGAGGACTGGATATAGGTCAAAGTGGTTGTGGCCGAACCAGTATAACTCTAGTGTATACTACGGTGATATTTCTCCTTGCTCTTAACTGCTTTTAATATTCCGTCAATTTCCTTACACGCAATGAAATTTTTGGAATCACCCAATTCACCCCCCTCTTGGGTGAAACGATTGCACTAACATCTTATAGTCGCAGTATAGTTCCACAGTCACACCATACAGGTAGTGTCGCCATACTTTTAATGCAAACACGATTGTCGCAAGCTCCAGATCATAAGTGGGATAGTTCATCTCATGACACTTTAGTTGATGAGAGGCGTAAGCCACCACTCTTCCCTACTACAGTATGAAACTTCCCAATCCCTACTTGCTAACATCACTTTAGACTACATAAGTCAAGCTAGAACCAGGGATAATCAACACTGGTGCCGTCGTCAACCTCTCCTTTAGCTTAGTGAAGCTCTTCTCACATCAGTTATCTCACTTAAGAGGTTGATCCTCTCGCATGAGCTTGGTAATCGGCAAGGTGATCCAAGAGAAATTCTGAATGAACCTCTGGTAAAACCAACAAGACCCAGAAACTATGCATCTCTGCAATAGTTTCTGGCCTCTTCCAGTCCAATACTACTTCCACTTTATTGGGATCCATTGAGACCCCTTCTTATGAGATGACATGGCCCAGAAATTTCACTTCCGAAAGCCAAAACTCAAACTTATTCAGTTTGGCATAGAGCTACATTTCTCACAAAATTCCCAGCACTATTCTCAAATGATGCTCATGTTCTTCGTTACTCTTAGAGTATATTAGAATGTCATCAATAAAAACCAACATAAATTGATCTAGATACTGACAAAAAATACCATTCATATAGTCCATGAATAAGGTAGGTGTAGTAATTAATTCGAAGGGCATCACTAGAAATTTATAGTGCCTATATCTAGTCCTGAATGCAGTCATCAGTAAATCTTCTACTTTCACTCGTAGCTGATGATAGCCTGACCTAAGATTAATCTTTGAAAATACACAAGAACCGGATAGTTGATGTAGAAGGTCGTCGATTCTCAGAAGTGGATACTTGTTCTTGACAATTACTTTGTTCAGCTCTCTGTAATCTATACAAAACCTTAGGCTCCCTTCTTTCTTCTTAACAAATAGTACCGAAGCTCCCTACAGAGAGACACTGAGTCGAATGAACCCTTTCTCAAGTAACTCTTAAATTTGCTTCTTTAGCTCTATTATCTCATTGGGGTCCATTCTATATGGCGCTTTGGATATAGATCTAGCTCTAGGTATAATCTCGATTGCAAATTCTACTTCCCTTTCTAGCGGTAATCTATTAAGATCGTCTAGAAGCACTTCAAGAAATTTCTTTACCATGAGTATATTCTCCTAAGTTTCTTCTGTCTCTACCTGAATGGAAAAGAATATTATGTACCCCTAACACCCCTTCTTTAAGCATTTTTCATCTTCAGCCATTAAGAGAAAACTTAGACTAGCACTTATATTATCATCCTTTTACAGAGTAGGATAACCTATGCTCTTGCTTCCGTAATCCAACAACACATTATTCGCCATCAACCAATCAAAACCTAGTATAACTTCTAGTTGTTGGAGTGGCAAGCAAATCAAATCAACCATAGACTCATGTCCCACAACATTTGACACCCATCAGCGTCGATACCACCAAATCAAATCGCAGTTTATGAACATGCAATCCTAAGTGCTTCACACAGTCATAAGCAATGAAGGAATGACTAGCACCCGAATCAAATAAAGCTTACAGCAAACAACTAGTGAGAAGGATTTTTTCTTGAATCATTTTGAGGGACTTCCATGCCTCTTCGTGTGTTATGATAAACACCCTACCCTGATTCCTGGTCTTGGATCTACTCGCTTTACTTGCAATCACTAGTAATATGTCTTGTTGGCTGACAGTTATAGCAAATTATTTGTCCCATAATGGTTTTGCCGACATATATCCTGCCACATCGAGGGCATTGCCGTGGCACTAGAGGTTTCTAGTTCCAACAATCCTCAGGCCGATATGGTTTCTTACTGCTGCCCTTGGATGAGGACCCTTGACCTTTCACTTCTTGGAAAAGTTTCCCTTACTGGGTTCACTGTGACTGCTAAAATTCTTAGCTAGATACTTATCCCTCAGGTTGTTCTCTGTAATCCGGCTCTCTTCCACAACTTTGTTGAATACTATGAACTATCACGACACTAAACTTTTCTTTATCTCACACCTTAAACCTCGGATCAATATGTCAAAACTCTACTCTCCACCATCTTTGTGCCATAAGTAGGAGGAGTAACGGGCTAGTCAGATAAATCGAAATAGGTAGTTATCAAAAGTCTCTCCATCTCCTTGCTATATAGACAAAAATTATGATTCTTTTTCAAGCCTAACAAACTTGGGAAAGTACTTTTTATTGAAATTTTTCTGGAACAACTCCTAAGTCACAGGCACATTTCAAGTCCACAGCATCATGACGATGTTCTTCCACCACTTATCAACATCTCTCTCTAGCTTATAAATAGCAAGTCATGCTTTTACCTCAGTCAGGCATTCTAATACTTCAAATATCTTTTCTAGTTGAACCAACCAGTCTTCAGCTACTTGAGGGTCAAATCTTCCCCTAAACATCGGGCCAGATGCTTACAAAACTTAGAAACCCAGAACTGTAGATCTCTTTCATCACGACCTAGCACCCTATGAGATTCATGGTTCGGTCTGTATGTTACTGTGACCCTTCAGGTTGTGTTGTACCTTCCTCTGTCTCTACATGATTTGTCTCATCATGTACCGGTGATTCTCTATCCTCATTTCTTTTCTTTTACCTCCCGAAGCTCTTCCCTTAATTCATAACTCATATCCTACTACTCCATTAGCATGCCAAGCATCTGTTATATGGGATCACGTGGGTTATGATTTATCTTACACCTCTAAATCCACACATCTAACTTTTGGTTGAACCATTATTTCTTTTCGCTATTACAAAGAAATCATAACATAAATATCATATAAACCATATACATATATTCCTTAATACTTACACACTAACAAACAATAGGAACATATATATATAGTGCAAACAGTCACATTTACATTAAAAGGGTCAGCATTTACCCTAAAAGAAGCCTATACTACTTTGTTTTAACCACATAAGTTCATAATAACACTACATCATTTACATATACTTCCATACATCATCAAACAGAAGGTCCAAGAAAGGAGAAAACTTATATGCGCCCCTCTTGACTATATCATTCTTCTTTTAGACCAAAAAAATTGTATCGGGGAAGTAGACCAAGGTAGTCTTGATCCATACTTCATCGGTCATCCATAACTCGTACATGTCCCGCTTACTATACAACAGTTCTACATCAAACAGGAACATATTATATTGTGATGAGGTGGTACTACACTTCTTATAAATACTAAGGTACAACACTTATATACACCTCCACAATTCAATATTAGGATGGGGATCAAAAGCTAGTTTGACCTCCAGAGCCTTAGAGTCAACCGTAGAATCGATATCCTACACTACCATCCTAGCTACCGAGTCATCCTTGTCTCCAACGGAAAACTCTACACTCAGGTTAGGCCCTTTCTTGACCATTATTAGGATAAGGACTCTTTTCCTAGCAGTATGCATTATCATGACACCGCCCTTTGTCCTATACACTACCATATGCTCCTCTTCCAGGATTCGCTTCTCCTTCGACATATGGTTAACTGCCGTAAACGAATGACTCCCAAGTTCACTTCCAACTTCTATAGTCCCTAACATAAAGTCATTAATGAGGAGTTAGCAAATGTTAGCAAAAGAAAGAACTCTAATAACAACCTAACATTGCCAAGAACTAAGCTCTAATACCAAAAATGTAACACCATTATTTTAAAGCATTGAAAACAATTTAAAACATGTCATGAAGTCAAACCAGAGACCAAAAATAGTTTTTAACTCATTTGGGATCCTAACTTCAATACAGGATTCGGTACTGTGCTTAAGTGGGTTTTCAAAAACTTTTCAAAATATTTTTGATATGGTCTCATTTTTGCTTTTCAAATCTGTTTGACTCATTTGGTTCTATTTCCATTTCTTGATATCAGAATACTTATCAAAAGTTTTGACAGATGTTCAGGTTAGGTTCGTTAACTAATAGATCCATAGTGCACAGTCACCTTACTTTAGTTCATCTGCAATGATTACATACTGATATTCGAGTAACATTTGGTACGTTTACCATTACAAAGAGTACTTACCTTACAGTGTACTTATATATACATCATATATAGTTCTTCAAAACTAGATAACCAATAAAAGTCCTAATCCTTTATCTGTACTCTAGCCATCCTTGTTTCCTACTTGCCCCTTGAGCCGCTTGCCCTTGATGTGGGCTAACCATTGGAAACATATGAATCTCAGTAGTAACAATTCACTCATATGACATGTAATTTCACATAGCATGTAAACAATCGTCACACAATTGCATTCATAATAGTCATACATTATTGACATTCTTGACAATTCGTAACATTCATAACACTCTTAAAATTCATAACAATAGATTATATGAACATGCATACAAAGCATTACATATGATACAAGAGAAGAGTTACTACCTTGGTCTTTCTGGTCTTGTTCTTGCATTGATTTCATGCGCTCAGGGCAGATATCAAATCCTATAAATTAGAATTCAGGACAATGAGTTATTACCTTATTTCAAATTCTTTAATAACTCCAAAATACTTGGGTTGGTTATCATTTGAGTCCTTTAAGTAGCTATTAGAAGATCAAACAGAAGCCTAAGAGGGTTATGGAAAGCTAGACCAAACACCACCTTTCAAAATACAAAAAATACTGACATTTGGTGTTGGCTATGGCTAAGGAATTTTTGCCTGCGACCAAGATCCTTTGGCTGCGGCAAAAAAATAGGTCAGAAACTTTTTGGCTAAACTTCCAAAAATCATAACTTAATCTATAAAAAAACTAAATGCAGTGATTCCAAGTCCTACTTAAAGATTTTTAAGTCCTCTATACAGGAAAATTATTAACTTCCATCTACATACACAAAAATACAGAATTCCATAAATTCCCATACTCTTCCAAAATAAATTCCAGTTTCAACCTCAAATTTTGAAAATGCATAACTTCTAGCACACATGTCCAAATGACATCCATTTTATATCAATTTAAAGCTTGAAGTATCTACTTTTAGACTAGAAAGTTTCACAATTTTTTGGACATCATTTACTTATTTAAAAATCTCATGCAAACCGACTACCCTGCATAGAACCTACATTGGCAACATTTTCAGTTTTGCAACATATATTTTCGATAGCCCAAAATTTACAACCAGGTCTATTCCCACTTAGTTTTTCATGTAGAACACAATGGAAACCTCAAAAAAACCAAATTCCCTTTCCTTTTATATGTCCTATTTTGGCAGAAATTATGCACAAAACTCCAATAATTACTAAACTTCTCATTCAAGCCTCAAACTAGTTTTGTATGCCAAATACACACCACAAAACACCATTAATACCATCAAAACATCATGAAACTTCAAACCCTAATGTAACTTAAGAATATGGCAATTCACACAAGCCAAAGTTCTCAACCAATCATCATAATATATACACCAAAGGATTGCTCTTGATCACCTTCTAGGTTGTTCCTTGATTTTTAGCCTTTAGCTCTTCTTGGAACACCCCAAACACCTCCTCTTAAAAAACTAAAAACCAAAGAAATGAAGCTCTCATAAAGAAGAACAAGGTTTGGGAAAAGGTTTTAAGTAATAGAGGTGGTTAACAATGTCAAAATCTAAGTCGTAAAGGTAACCTTAACTTTGATCCTCTTTCTCATTCCTCCCCCTTGCCTTAGAAAACTTTGAGAGAGCTTGAAGAGAGAGAGTGAAGTGATTACATGATTCAACTTCAGCCCTTCTTATCCTTCTAGTCGAAATTGAGAGGAGAGAGGGAGAGTTTGAATATTTGACTTAATTCAATTATCATTGCTTAATTCATGTTGTGCCAAGTGTCACCATCCTACGACTCCATCAAAAGTAAGTAACTATTTAGTTACTTTAACTAATTCAATTAGCCATTTAGTCACACCTCTTGTTCTTTTTATAATGGCCAATTTCTTCTTCCAAGAGGAGAGGAAATTGCTTACTAATTGGCCGATAATTTCTTTCTTCCCTTTTTGCCCCTGACTATGGCAATTTAGTTAGATGGCCAATTGGTGTGTTATTTTATTCCTTTTTCTCTTGCCATGAGACATTCCCTATTCGTTTAGTCCTATTTAGACTTTGTTACCATAACTAAACTACAATACTTGTTTTGGGTATTTTCTACTTCTAATTCAGTCATAATTCACACTTTATTCCCCAAAAGTATTTTTCTAGCATTCATTACATTCTCTTTTGGAGTCATTGAGCCCTTATACATATTTTGGGATATTACATCAATGATTGGATCCCTAAGGTAAGATACATTTATCACGCACTATATCTACTATTCAAAAAGTAGGAATTCTATCTTAAATTTGGGACTTTTCTATAAAACGGGTTTCTAAAGGTTAGAATCACAAATTGAGGTCATAGAAATGTTAGATAAGGCTGTTCTAACACTTCAATGACCCCAATTCTCATATGTAGTATATTTCTCATATAATGTTTCCTACTCATAGGAAATTCTGAGCAATTGAATGGAGGTAAAATTATAAACATATAGTGTTGCTAAATAATTTTATTTTAATTAAGTTTATCTTTACTCTATAGTTGAGTTTGAGCTTTTTGATAAGGACTTTTTTTAGTTGCAACTTAGAGAATACAAGGTAACGTGGTGTTATCTATCTTAATTATCGGTGTAATACCCTGAATTTTGAGACTCGAGGCTAGAGAATAAGCCTAAAATAAGTGGATTGCTAAGCCTCGGTTTAGCAAGATCCCAAATTGTGATTTAGGGTTAATTACTCCAAAAGTGGAGGTGATTATTAATAGATAAACCCTTTTGGAGAGTATGATGTGATTTGGCACTCGAATGTGATTCATATGTGTTGTGAGAAGTGCTAAAATCCTGTATTTAAGTTCAGTTATGGATTAACCTCTAAATTGACTTAAAATAGACGGAGGTCACATATTGGGGTGTAAAGGAATGATATGATGTGTTTGGTAGTGATTTAGTGTGAATTGTCATAATGAGGGGCAAAACGATAAAATTACTTACCAATTGATTGGGTACCGAAGAGGAAGCTCATTGGTAACTCAAAGATCAATGGTTGGAATTGATTTTTATTTGATTAAAAGGGGTGGAATCCCATGTGTGAGAGTCCATGTGTGCCCAAGATGATGAAACAAGAGTGTGACACATGGCACTTTTTGGACCCTTGGATCTTGGTCAAGATTTCAACACTCTTCCTCTCTCCTCTCTCCCTTATTTAGACATTTTTTGGGGCCAAAAAATGCTTCCATCTTCATCTTCATTATCTCATCTTCCTCTCTCTTCAAACTCTATGGGCAACCAAGTGTAGGATGAAA
The DNA here is from genome assembly GCA_963242795.1 of Inga leiocalycina. NCBI lineage: Eukaryota > Viridiplantae > Streptophyta > Magnoliopsida > Fabales > Fabaceae > Inga > Inga leiocalycina. Next base: position 43,495,932 of record OY725331.1, read on the forward strand.
GAGAAAGAAGAAGTTCAAGGTATGGTGTTCTATTTGTCCTCTAATGCTCAAATACCCTTCTATAATGTTGTTCATAGTGATGAGAGCTTTATCTCTATGGTTTTAGATGATTGATTGGAGGTGTTTGATAGCTTGAGGAAAAGTGGAAAGATGAAGAATCAAGGAATTGGTTTGAGAAAGAGGAAGAGGTGAGAATTTGAAGCCTTTTGATCTAAGTTTTGTTATTTGTGGATGAGCTTTGTGAATTTCAAATTTTTCCCTGATTTTCTTGTGATTTTAGATTGGATGAATTGGGTTGTGTTTTATGTTGAAAATGGTGTCATGTTGTGGTATTTAGTCATTGGAATTGGTTTGGATTGAATTGGACACATTGGTTGCAAAATTGGAAATGTTGTCGATTGGAAGTCTGTCCTGGGAAGTCTGTTCTTGTTGTCGTTTTGAATGGGCAAATGATGTCAAAAAATTATGAAACTTTCCAATCTTAAATTTCATATCCAAAGCTTCAAAATGGACATATAATTCATGTCATTTCGTTTTGTGAGCTGGGAATTATAGTTGTCCAACATTTGGGATGAAAATTGGAATCTGTTTTGGAGCAGTGTTGGATTTTGTGTGATTCTGTATTTTTGTGGTGATTTCTGGTAATAGTCATATTGTTCCAGTAAATAGGACTTAAATAGTTTTCATTTGGATTTGGAATCACCTCATTTCAATTTTTCTTGAATTAGTTATAATTTTTGAAAGTTCAGTCAAGAAACAGGACTTTCTTGGCCGCGGCCAGAGGTTCCGGGCTGTGGCCCAAATGTTTCTGACCTATTTTTTGCCACAGCAAGTGGATTCTTGGGCTGCGGCCAACCCCCAAAAATAACATTTTGGACTTCCGAAGATGGTCTTTGGCCAAGTGTTTTCCTAAGCCTTTAGGCATATGTTTGGGCTTTGAGTAGCCACCTAAAGGTTGTGGATGATAACCAACTTTAAGTATAATGAAAGTAAGAATTTGGAATAGAGAATAACCCTATGTCCTTGTTTTGGTTATAGGGTTTGAAGATTGCCCTGATCGTGAGTAAGCGGTGCTGGAGCACACGTGGAAAAGAATAAGTGTAGGAAACTTACCTCTTCTACATATATTTGATATTTGTGTTGGTGTATTGATGCATGTATTGCTTTGCCTGATTATGTGAAACATATATGAATGATTGTAGCTCTGTTTCTATTTATGCTATGGCCATGAGTATGTTGTTGAAACATTGAGCTCGTAGATATTTCATTGTGTGAGCATGAGTTATGTATTGCTAGCATGTCATGCATTAGACACTTATCTTGCATGCATATTGGTATTAGTTTCCTACTAAGATTCTTTAGAATCTCACACTCCCTACCAACAGTTAGACAGGGCAAGCGGATCGAGGAGGGAGCAACCAACCGAGGGCGGCAAGGACTCCATCGGGATATGATTTTGGTTGTTGGTTATCATAGTTGGGAAGTATTCTATATTTGGTATTTGTATTTGGATTTGAATATGGGAATGTATATTCAGATATGTATTTGAAAGGATATTGTGTAATCCCTGTATGAGAATTTGTAAAGGGCGTTTGTGCCCTGTGAGGCTATAATTTATGTATAGAACCCCTGGTTATTAGGATTGTTGTGCTCTCTGATGTATATATATGAATGTGCCTAAAGTGTGCAGGTAATTGTATTCAAAATGTGAATATGAGACCATGTGTATTAGATATTTGAAAGGCATTTATGAAAACCCCGTCTAGTTATAAATAGATTTGAAAATGTTATTTGATAATTATTGGTCTTTATTTCACTTTAATCACCTATTTCGGATATAATTACAGAAGGGGGTTACATTTTTGGTATCAAAGCTATAGTTCATGGCAAGTATGGGAATTTGCTAAGATAATGGTAGTAGGTGCTGCCTTAGGTCATAGAGGATGACTTGGTTTGTTTACGGTATACACATTAGTGTCCCTGTTATTTGTAGTTATGTGAGTGTTAAGGGCTGTATGTATACATTATCTGTGATGTGGATATGGTGAATCAATATATTTCGCCCGTGAATTTGAAGAGTAGACCCAGTATTGAAGTCACGTCTAGCTGTGTACAAGCTAGAAGGGTGTTGATCGTTAGTGGCAGAGTATCACTTGATGTTATGAAATTGGAATATGCCACCAACCTGAGGATGGTTCTTGATAGAACCAATGAATATTTAAGAAATATGGTCTCAAGATTGAGACAGAAGATGGAATGTGTAAATGGCTTCTGAATTCTCGTACAATGATACCTTCATCTTAAGACAACCAACTGGAAAGAGCTATCTACGGAGGATTCAGATCAAAAAGGGCTACCTGCGGAGAATTCTGATAGGAAAGGGCTACCTATAGAGAGTTTGGGTACCGTAGTGTGGAGCCACCGTGACGACAACCCTAGAGTATAGCCGCCTTGACAATGAACTGTAATACCCCGAATTTTGAGACTCGAGGATAGAGAATAAGCTTGAGATTAGTGGATTGCTAAGCCCCGGTTTAGCAAGATCCCAAATTGTGATTAGGGGTTAATGACTATAAAAGTGGACGTGGTTAGTGATTAATGAACCCTTTTAGAGAATATAAAGAGGATTGTAGTCGCTTGTGTTAAGAGCAACGCCAAAACCCTGTATTTGAGTTCAATTGTGGATTAACATCCAAATTGACTTAGAATAGAGGGAAGAATTGAATGGGGTATTGTGATGGAAATGGTGTCATGTTGTGGTATTTAATCATTGGAATTGATTTAAATTGGATTGGATACATTGGTTGCAAAACTGGAAATGTTGTCCAGTGAAACTCTATTCTGGGCTATCAGTTTGTGTGAACATTTTGAATGACCAAATGGTGTCTAAAAATTCTGAAACTTTCCAGTCTTATATTTCATATCTCAAGCTTTAAAATGGACATATAATTAGTGCCATTTCGTTTTGGGAACTGGGAGATATGACTGTCCAAAGTTTGGGATAGAAACTGAACTCTGTTTTGGGGCAGTGATGAGTTTTATGTAATTTTGGAATTGTGTGGTGATTTTTAGTAATGGCCAATATTTTTCCTATGAAGAGGACTTAAATATATTTCATTTAGCTTTGGAATCACCTCATTTTGAGTTTTCTAGAATTAGTTATGATATTTCAAAGTTTGGGCAGAAAATCTGCCAGAAAATCCGAAAATGGGAATTATGACATCATCTCAATAAAAGATGACATCATCATGGAATTAAATATCTTCTCATCTTCTTCAGCTCTCATTTTCTGTCGTGAGTTTCAGCTGAAATAGAGAGAGAGCATATGGGATCTTTAGAGAGAGAAAGAGGAAGAAATCTCGTAAGGTAAGCCGATTTCTCTGACGATCTAGCTCCTAACGCGTATAACTCCAATCCTAAGCTACTCCTTTATGTTCCTTAAGGTTTGGAAGATCTTCCTTTGGTGTTAAAACAGCTAGGGTTTCAGCCAAGACAAGGAAAAGCTAGTGGGAGCTTGAGGTAACTTCCAAACTCTTGTGTATTGACTATTCTGGCTACTGTGGACAATTTAATCGGTGAAATTTCGCCGGATTGTCATTGGTTTCAAAAATGGAAAATGGGTGTGTGGGGCTGTTATGCTGCCCCAATTGGTACTAAATGGTAGTTGTAACCTAATGGAATAGTCAATAAAGTGGTTAGGAGTAGAAAGGAACGCGTTTACGGAGCTGAAACCGAAAAACCCCAATTTTTCCCAGAGTACATGTATATTTCGGCCAAGGCTATAAATGGGTCTTAGAGTTGGATTTTCAATGATTTGATGATTCCATTGAGTTCAGGACCAAAAATTAGGTGGGGTTACAGTTGGGCACTTTTTCAGAAAAGGCCGAAAAAGCATAATTACGAAAATGCCCCTGAAACCCTTAAATTGGGGCTGTTAAGGGTAATTTTGTAATTGACATTGAATTTGATAATTCCGAGTCCGGAAATGGATTCCTTGGGCGAAAATATGTCAGAATAGCCCATGTCAAAATTTCAAGAAAAGTATAGCCGGACCGGGTACGGCGAGGCCGGGCCGGGTCCCCAGGGGTATTTAGTAAATTTTCAATATAGCCTCATATAACCCCTAAAAACACTTTAGGAGTGTCTAATTAGTACATTTGACATTGTAGGATCGAATGTGAAGCCCTGAGTTACTGGCACGCAAATCGAGGAGAAAAGACTAGAGGTAGGGAACTTATCTCTCCTGCATGCTCTGATAACTGTATTAATGTGTTGATGCATGTTATTGCTTTGCTTGATTATGTGGAACATGTATGAATGATTTAAAGCTATGTTTCAATATATGCTATGGCCATATGTGTATCGTTCGAATCATTGAGCTTATAGATTTGTCATTGTATGTGTTCATGAGTTATAAGATGCAAGCATGTCATGCTTTAAACACTTATCTTGCCTGCATATTGATAATGTTTCCCTACTGAGATTCTCTCGAATCTCACCCTCCCCTACCAACAATTTAGACAGGGCAAGTGGCAAGTGGAGGGAGCAGCTAGGACTCCTTCGAGATGAGAGTTGGCAGTTGGTTACCAAGGCGTTGTGAAGACTGTATATGATTCGGTTGAATATATGGTTATGAATGTGAGATGAGATTGTGTAATCCCTATTTGAAGAATTGTAATGGGCAATTGTGCCCTGTATATCTTTAGCGAAGGTATGTACCCGAGATTGCCGGGATGATTAAGTTGTGCACTCTGATATTTATATGAATGTGATTTATCTTCGCGTAGTAATTGTATTCGAAATGTGAATATGAGACCAAGTTTATAAATGATTTCAAAAAGTATTCGTGAAAACCCCGTCATATGATGGGTTAGTAAATGTTATTTGATTATTATTGGTCTCTATTTCATTTTAATCGCATATTTCGGATATAATTACGGAGGGGGTTACATGAACCATGGAGTGTATCCACCGTGATGTTGAGTCGTAGATTAGCGCTACAGAAATGTTGGCTCTCAATGATAGTGTATTGTAATGAATCCCACAGTGAATGAGTTTTCTTGAGATAAGAAGTCATATATCTCAGAATGATTCAAGTTGAATCAAGCCAAGGTCTGGCACAGATAGATATGGATTGTGAGTGATATCAGGTGTAGTAGGAGGTTCTTATGGGACTTCTATTAAATCAACCTGACATTGTTCAAGCACATATAAGGAGAAAGACCTCAGAGTATGCAGCAAAAGCATGGTGAATGTGACGTGTTTGAGTACAGCACTGAGCAAGAGCTCAAGTTTGCAGAAAGTGTGATGTGTTAGTGATGGCTTCAGGAAGTATAACTCCAAAGTCCAAATTATCTAGTTAGAAGGGGTCTTGAAGGATCCTGATTTGGTGAAAAGAATTCACGATATTGAAGGTGAAGTTGTTAAGATGCTCGGTTTTAGCTTGTTGTGATTGTGTATTATGAGTCCATCTCCCAGGTTGGGCCGATCGGATTGGTTCGGTGGGCTGAGCCAGGGTCGCATAGGCCCAGGATGTGACAAATATTTGTGATGTCTCTCACCTACAGCTTATTGGGTGATTATGGTGGGAGGACCATTTCGCTGGAGTGGTAGTTTACGGGGATTGACTATCTGAAAGCCGAAAGGCTATGTGTAATTTAAATTCATAATTTTATTGAACTCTGAGTAGTCCTTTATTTGGATTTTAGTAGTAAACGGCCTGAGGCCTAGGATTTTCATAGAAATGCATTATTATAGCTTATGAATTATTATGTTATAAGGGCATGGATTTTGATACTTGTTATAAAGGCATGTTGAGTATGCCAATGCAAGATGATAAATGAAAATTTTTCTTAAAATTTACTCTAATAATAGGGAATTTGATATAAGGTATTACATTTTGGTATCAGAGCAGGTTGGCCTGCGGCTAACGCTCTCCATTACACTATATGTAAGACTATGGCAATAACTGAAATCAAGCATGACTTCCCAGCTACCCCCTTGTTATTAATTGACTTGTGATTATTATTTCAATTTTTTCCTTTTAGCTTGAGGCACCTAAGGCGACTCGTGTCCTTAGGTAGGGAGTATGATAAGACTCTAAAGAAACAAACCAGCATACAACTATAAGTTGCAAGCCTTTGATAGTAGACTGGAGTGCTGCAGCATCTACACAACAAACTCTTCATGGCTCAAGCAAGGGTGGGTCTTGACTTGCAAGGTTCAGTCATCTAGTGCCAATTTTGTATCAAGATGTTATGGCTTGGAGCAAATAAGGAATGTAGTGTTGAATCTCAATAAGATGTTTAAGTTTAAGGCAACATAAGTAGAGAATAAAAGTTTAGGAAAGATTTAAGATATTTTGAAATTAATTAGATTATATACTTTATACATATTGCTTAATTGACACAATACTCTAACAATGCACCTTCACCTTAATATAAGGATGAAACCTTGATGGAAATAAGAGAACTAGTTGTGAGCATTGTTATACAACTGAGGGATGTGAAAATGTGTCTCGATAAAAGAATACATGTGATAGAATAAAGAGTTTAGATGGAGAAATGTCTTAGGATGTGAGGCCAAGTTGATAGCAATCTAGAAAATTTGTAACATAAGGTGAAAAGGAAAACGAATAAGAAGCTTTAGTAGTGAGAAAAAAAGTGTGAATGAGGATGGTTGTATGATAGGTTTTGTTCTTAGAATGTGAACAGATAGAAAATAGTTATCCTGCATCGGTTAAGTCTAAAAAGTTTTAGACCACTACATCAAGACATGTAGGTCATTATTGAGGAAATTGAATGGGATTTGGGGTTCAAAATGTGATATAAATTATTATTAGAAGTTCAGTAGAAGATTAAGTTAGTGGACCTAACATAAATCTAGCAGCCTAAATAAGATGTCCAAATAACGACATCCATGTCCAAACTGCTAAACTATTCATACCAAAAGGGTTCATATCTATTGATACATTGTGATAAGTTTAACCATAGATAATCTCTTAAACATCTCATGAAATAGGTAGAATATTCATTAAATTGTGAAACGTTACCTTGCCACAATATAATGTGCTTCCAATGCTAACAAAAAGTAGCCCATCCAATGGTATTTAACATCTAAAAATGACCAGATAAAATGCTTCCTGAGCCAAAACATCACAAATACCACCTTGTTCTAAAACATCACATTGAAAACTATAACCAAAAATCTTTTTATCTAGCATTAACTTGGAACCACAATTTATCAAATGTAACATTTTTAGAAGAGGGCTAGCATAGTGGGTTCAAGAGTTGACAAATGAGAGAAATTAAGTATAGAACCATGAAAATATAAATTACTTGAGTATGTTAGGAATGAGAAAGGAGAGATAAAATAAAGGGTACATTGGTAATGTGTGAAATTTGAGTAAGTCAAAAGTGATTGACAATACTTGTATGGATAAAGTTAAAAGTATGACAAGATAAATAGATAAATAAATAATGTAATGTAATGTAAAAGTGAAAATGCATGGTGCGCATAACATTACTATAAATAATACTAAAACACATGTATGTATAAGTACTACTCTGTCTTTACTAAATCCAAATCGAGATTTGATTACCATCGATCAACTGAGAGTGAACATTCCTAAGACCATGTTGCATAAACTAAACAAGGCCTTTAGATCCTACGCATATAAGTCATGACAGTTCACATCAAGGAGATCCCCATTTACTTCAAATGCGAGGAAGAGCTTAAGGAATATGCCTAAGTAAAGCTCTGAATACCAAGAGAGCACTAACCCTATGCCAAGTTAAATAAGACTAAATTCTAGCTTTAAGAAGTAAGCTTATATTGCCATGTGGTGTCAACAAAAGAAAGTGATTGTCGACCCCAAAAGAAAGGACTCATACTAAAGTGGAATCTGAAATACTATTGGCCAAGTGGTTATGAGGGAATAACCCTTCAACTGAATAGACGAGCATGAAGTGAAAGTGTGAAACCCAAGAATTAGAGGTACGGTTGACCATTGTACTTGTGCTGACTATCCAACTATCCACCTTTGAAAGGTGAAGCGCCCTTGGAAGGTTTGGGTCATATTCTCATGTAAGGGGACATAGTGCAACTTACGCCCCAAGACAAATGAGGCCATTCGAAGATAATCTCCCCACTCATGACCCAGAATTAGTTACGTTCATGCTTGATCTAAAGGGTTAAATATGCTACCTCTATGACTCAAGGTTGAGGTGTTCAGTGGCTACAAGAGATAGAAATGCATAGCAGACTAGTAAAAGTTAAATAGTAAATAATATGAATAGATATTATCCTTAGAGTACTATTATCCTTTGGAATTATAGTATTACATGAGAACACATATATATTTAATAATGACTTCAGGAGGAAGAAAATCATTGCATTCTAATTAAGCCTCTATGAGGACATTGATTGGGCTAATTAAAGGGCACGAACGTGATAAGGTGCTAGACCTTAAAAAAAATAATTGTAGCATGTGTGAATTGGAAGTGAGTTCTACACACTACTTTGAAAGAAATGGCTAGATGAGGAAGCATTATTATGGGTAAGAATAAGGATTGTAAAGATCGGTGAGGGCATACAAGGTAAATAGTGACACACCTTAAGATATAAAGACAGGATTGGACAACAAAAATTCAAAGGGATATCTCCACAAATAATCTCATACGAGTAGGTACACAATTTACTTAGGAGAAATTAATATGTATCATAGCCTGAAGTGTAACATTGGTGATCATAGATGGATCGAGACGTAATAAACTTTGGAACAAATTGGTTGTCATGTCAAGAAGTTAAGATCAAACACTGGGAACCACTTGAGCATTCTAGAGCATAGATATTCCTACATTGGAATAAGAGACCATCTCCAAGGATATAGACCATATCATGGAAATTGACCACATACATCAATGGAATACTCGTTTCTTAGTTATTATGGATTAGCTGATAAAATTAAGTTGTTGTTGTCTAAGTGAACAATCTCCTCTTGAAAGAGATTGGCCCAAGGAGAAGTCGTAGGAAATCGTAAGTCACATAGAGTAAGAGAAGACACTATGGCTGATTGTGATATGAGGATACTTTAGAAATTTTGGAAGCCTCTTCCTAAGGCTATAGGCACCAAGCTACGGATAGAATTGTCTTCTCAAATTCAAGAATTCATTCAAAGGGCATGCATAATATAGCTAAAGGGAAGTTAGGGTGACTAATCACTTTTAGAAGGAGATTCTTAAAGTGACAACTAGGATTTGAGTGTTTATATGGCTCCATGTAAAGCACTATGCAACTAAAAGTATGAATCGCTCGTGTATTAAACCAATCTTAGCAAAAGGACCATTGATTCGGACTTGGTAGAGGAAACAACAAGGAGAAATTGAAATGAAATTATTAAGGCATTTGATAAAAGATTGAAACTATAACTATAATAGTGGTTTAGATCAAAGTATATTGTGACTAGATTTGGGAAAATATGTTCATTTAGAGTCGCGCCAAGGTAGTAGGACTTTGTAAATGGAGAAAGTAAAATAAAGCAATATTTGTGATAATACGGAGGTTGAATTTGGACAAGACATTTGAGAAACATGGATAAGAAATGCAGAGATCCTGGAAGGCCTATTAGCATATGAATTTTGGGGCAAAATTCTTAAAAGGTTGGGAGAATTGTAACATCCTAAATTTTTATTCATAGGAATTAAGTAATATTATGAAGGAAATATTTAGTGGTAAATAATAAGTAAATAAATAATAAAATAAAAGGGGAATAGAAAGTCCCACATCGACTAAATAAGGAAAAGAGGGAGACTTCAAAGCCAATATATAGGAGTGGTGAGTTGGATTTAATGTGAAACAATTCCAGTTTTGTATATACCTGAGGTAGCCTTAGTAAAATGTTATTTTCTCTTTTGTTGACCTTTATATCGGGCTAAAATTTGGTTAGCCCATCCAAGACATCCAACTCATTATATTCAAAGGTTTGATTAGTTATTTGCATTTCCGTTTAAGCGTTACAAAGCAAGAAACACGATCAGCATTATAGGACGTGGAAAACAAATTGTTGTAATATATATTTTTAGCAAAAAAACTGTTAAAGGCATTAGGTCAAATTTGACAGTTTTGTGCTGGATGCTCTACTTTTAATTCCTTATGCGTATTTTTGCCTCCTTTAAAATATAATTGTGCCAAGCGCTCCTTCATTAAAACTTTGTTGGTAAATCTGCTCCTTAACCCTAAAAATAACAATTTGATTTCAACCATGCACATGGACATGAAATATTAATGGTACATACTTATAACCTCATATGAACAAATTACAATAGACCTCTTTATACACAATACTGCAAGTCTAGTTCGTTGGATTTCCATCTTCATTTAGGATTAATATCTTCAAGCCCTCTTTGCTACGAACCCACAACATAGCAACATATAACTTTTCAGACAAAAAATCGTCATTTGAACTGATACAGGACGCACTCTGAACAAGGGGTGGCAGTTATTCTTCAATTTTGAGGATGATGTACAGAACTCCAATGATGATGCATTTTGTCCAACTTTTTCGCGCCATGTATCTAACTTGAAAATGTGTTAAGAATATATTTGATAGTAATTTTTTTGGCCAAAGATTTTGAGACTATTTTTTTTTTTCAAAAGATTTTGATAATGTTTAATGGTAACAAATTAAAATAAATTAAATGTGCATTGGTAAGGCATTGGATGCATGTGTATTTAATATGTGACAGAGACTTTCATCACAAACTATGAATAGATCTATTTGAAATTATAGGAAGAACCATGACTGTGTTGCCATATTTAATTTTGCAATCTTAACTTTCACCCAGAATAATGAAGGCTGTTAAATATGTACCTGTTGTTTACAAGACATTTCTAAGGTAACATCAAATAATATTGAAGATTCTTCCTAGGTGCCACAGTGGGATTTGAATGCAAGGATTTGGCACTATAGTAGGTATAAATTAATTGTTGGTACCTATATAATGGTGGACCATCTTCATTTTTTTTCCGATTACAGGACTATCATCATGTAAACTTACGAAACAGTAATTTAATTATTTGCATAATTTCATGAATCTATCCTTTTAAGATTTGTTATAAACGTTAGTTTGAGAACTCAACAGAGAGAGAGGATGTGAAAAAATAGAGCCACAAAAGTTTATCTGTCTAGCGTTTTTTTTTTCCAAGGTCAATAAAGCATTGGCAGAAATAAAATAATTTTTCAATGTAATTTAATTAGAAATCCGAAGGATGAGATCCGAAATTAATCTATAACTATCTTTGATTATCACGGCATTGACCTGATAGATTTTGTATTATCATATGAGATTGAACATGTTAATGTTACTTCTACCCACAAAATCCTACCGTATTGTTAGTTTTGTTTTAAATATAAATTTTGAAAATTTATTTATTTTCATACTTTTATGAATATGTAGATTTAAGATTTTATTAAGGTTATTTACATTTAACTAAAGAAGATAAGATTTATCTCCCATGATCACGGCATGCCATTGATTTATTTTGAGTTAAATATTTAAAACAATATGTTAATGTCTGTTATGGAAACTAAGAAATATTTGAATGCATATTTTAACATTATTTATTTTCTTTTTGATTTAATTCTATTTTGTATTTCATTTATTAAAAATGAGAAATAGAGGTAATTTTGGTAAGATAAAATGGCGAAAACTATGATTGCTGATAAAAGACACATCATTTCACACACAAATGAATATTTTCCATAATTTAAGATAATTTAGAAATTGCAAAGTAGCCTTATTTGTGTTTTTTTCCTATTATTATTAATTCTTTTTGCCTTCACTTAGTATACTACTTACAAAAGTGGCGTAATGACAAAGTTATGATCGTAGTATATATGATATAATAATGAAGTAAAGATTTTATTAGCTATCATATAATGATTAATTAACTATGAATATCGTTATGTATTTGAAAGGAACATCACCATGTCATATGTTAAGCAATTGAAAACCGATAACATTTTCTATGACACTTGAAATGAAAAGTTGAAAAAGAAGAAAAATTTTACCACAAGTGGAAAGGGAAATCCAACAACAACAATTGAAAGCTTGAAATTAGAAAGAAACATAGGAAACTAACGAAAGTCTACAATAATTGAGAAAAACCTAAAATAGCGACAACAAACCACCCTAATCATCAATGACAAACTAATGTTTCTTCTTTCCCTTGGCCACTTTAATAGCTTTATCTTCACATTTCAGCTTCTTTGAAGTACCACCCAAATAATCAGCTAAGTATTCATTGTCATCATAAGCAGAATCATCCTTTTCAATTTTTACTTTGACACCCACCTTTTCACCCGCAATCATCGATGAGCTTGCACCCTTAGAGCCAAGAAGGGACATGTCGACATCCTACGATATTAGTAGTACCAAAGAGACAAACATCAGTTATAAATGCATAAATGTGTACAAAGAAATATGTAGTCTTATGACCAAATGAAGCAAATGATGCAAACTCACAGGGTCATCTTCCTGGCTAGAAGACACCATAGTAGGAGAGCCAGTTGGAGCATCCAGTAGATCCTTAAATGCTTCGATGATTTCAGAGTCTAAAGTCAAACGAGTCACGATGCATGAAATGGAAGACTCATCCACATATTCCTCAGGAATTCTTAATAGGCACAGAAATTTTTTGCCGACAATATTGTCCACAACATCCGTAGGGAGAACATTATCATCTTCAATATCATCCTACATTCACAATATTGGAAATTGTGCCTTAAGAGCCAATCATTGTACTTTAAACATTATTAATTTAATGAAATTTCTCCATTCTGTTATCATATTATTTGCATGTTAACTGTGATAATTGTATCCTTGGATAATTCATAAAGATTGTCCTAAAATGTCCCTGGTCGATCATCTATGCGGGAGCATAGATGAAACAAGACCAGTATGACTTTAATAAGATATGGAGATACGAATCAAAGTCTTAGGCATTTCTAAGAGTACAAGGTGCTGGACCGACCCACTATGAGAAAGCTACATGATCAAGTCATAAGCTTTTCTCATGTATAACCGTGTCACAATGCCCTTTGACCTGAGGTCATCATGGATTCCTACAAGAGAGTTGCTAAGCTTTGAACTAGTCAAAAGTCACTTTTGACCGGGTGATGATAAAAGCTACGATCGGGCTTAGTGGTTTTTCATGCAGAGGAATCTGAATGATCAAGATGGAATTTGTCCCTCACATTAGTAGAGAGATATTACTAGGCTCCTCAATGAGTAAGTCTGAGAAATGTATGGCCATACTACAATGGAAAGGAGTTTCCATTTCTATTGTTAGACTACTCAGGAATCGAGAAAGTAATGGTCAGGAACAAGAGGATGACATTATCTATGCCTCATCCTTGACCGATATATCGTGTGACAAAAGGGACGTGACATGGTTGTATGGCAGGTTGCATCGTGTTAACGATCCTCATATGAATTGGGTAGTCATAATGTCTTGCTAGAGGCCGCTTGCGACTTGTGGGTTAGTACAGTTATTGGCCCACTGCCAACTTCATATGGGCCTACAGGGTCACACACAAGAATGGCCCAACACGAGATAATGTTAAATCTAGGGTGAATGAATTTTATATTTATATATATATATATAATATAAAATTCGTTAATAATATTATATATATATATATATATATGTATTTTTGAAATACATAATATGTGTGTGTGTGTGTGTATTATATGATATTATTGTATTGTGTTAGTTTTAAATTTAATTTATTAAGATATATTAAATTTAATAACTAACATGATAGAGATATAGTATCTCAGATTTGATTTACGAAGATAAATTAAATCTAATGGCTCTTTATTTGGATTAAATAAATTGGTTAAATTAAAACAGTTAGACAAATTTAATTTAAACTAAATTTATTTAATTAGCTCATCAAGATAATTAATTGTTAATTAATTTTGAAATTAATAAAGATTAATTTTGAAATTCAAAGTAGGTTATAAACTTTATATCGTAGGTTATAAACTTGATAGAGTATATAGACTCTGATGCGCATGAGAATCCAGAGCCGCAAAGGAAAACCCTAGGAAACATTGGAGGCACTAGCACGCAATCTCTATTGGAGAGCATTAGTGTGGAAACCGGTAGAGGGAGCGGACATGACGTGCTGGCTCCTGGAGATCGAAAACCCTGAATTCAAAAAGGTATGAATCTTTCTAACTCTGTTTAATTGCCGTTGATAGATCCTTGATTAGGATCGAGAAAAAGTTTTTTTTCTAAATTATTCCACTGTGGCTCCCAATTCAAACACACACAACTCAAATCAACAACATAGACCTCCAACAGATAACTGGTATGATATAATTATAATATGTTAATGGATTGCACACACTCACATCATGGTGAACAGGTTAATGAATCACTCGATCTATCATCTCCACCGCAGAACAGTCGGCCAACTTAGAAAACTCCCTATCAAACAACACAAAGATGCAAGTGCCACTGTCATCCACAACATCGAACTTCACCAAGAACCTAGCACACCAAACAGTCAAAATTAGGGTCGCCACAAAAGCATGCTTATTTTGAGTTGACAGATTGGAAAGAAAATGAGAGCATATAACCTCGGAATCACATTCTTCACAATCCCTCTACACTTCTCGCAAAAAAAACCGTCCCTATCCGGAACAACTTTCTTTCCATCGACCTTGCATGAGTTGTAAAACCAGCCATGCTCATAGCGGACATCGACAATTTCAGCAAACACCACGGAATTTTTAGACACCATTTACCCATTCAAAATGTCCATAAAAACCGACTACCCTGTATAGAATTACACTTAACAGTTTTTCAAATTTCCAACCAATGGGTCCAATGGGTCCAAAATCAACAATCAAACCCATTCCCACACAATTTTTCACAAGGAAACCATTGGAATCACTAAAACCACCAAATTCCCATCACACATTCTCCAAAAGTATTTATTCGACAATAATTACATTCACTTTTGAAATCATTAGCCCTTAATCACTTTTTTGGGATATTACATTTCTCCCCCATAAAATAAATTTCATCCTAGAAATTTGTCACACAACTTGAGCCATAAACTTTGGATAATGTCTTCGCATATCCGCTTCCGCTTCCCAAGTTGCTTCCCTTTGAGTCATTCCCTTCCAGATCACCTTCACAAATGGAATGCTTCGGTGTCTGAGCCATCATTCTTCTCGCTCAATAATATGTTACGGCTCTACCGTATATGTGAAGTTGTCTTGTAACTCCACTTCTTCGTATTCAACAATGTGAGATGGATCCGGTTGGTACTTCTTCAGTTGGGAAACGTGAAACACATTGTGGAGCCTACTCAAGTTTGGGGATAGGGCTACTCGATAAGCAACAGGCCCAATTCTCTCAAGAATCTCAAAAGGACCTATATATCTTAGGCTTAGCTTCTTCCGTTTGATCGCTCTCCCGATGCCAGTAACTGGTGACACTCTCAAGAACATATTGTCACCAACCTCAAACTCTAGAGACCATCTCCTCTTGTCGGCGTAGCTTTTTTGTCAACTCTGTGCTGCAAGAAGCCTCTTACGAATGATTCGAATATGTGTTGAGGTTTAGTCAACAAGCTCCAGCCCATACAGCTTCCTCTCATATAACTCATTCCAGCACAAGGGGATTGGCACTTCCTCCCATACAACGCTTCATACGGCGCCATCTGAATGCTCGCAAGATAGCTATTGTTGTAGGCAAACTCGGCAAGTGGAAGAAAGTAATCCCAATTTCTTTTGAAATCGAGAACAATGCTTGCAACATATCCTCAAGTGTCTGAATAGTCCTCTCTAACTATCCATCTTTCTAAGGATGATAGGTCGTACTAAATCTAAGTTGAGTACCCAGAGCCTCATGCTAGGCCCTCCAGAATCTCGAAGTAAATCAGGGATCTCGGTCAGAAATGATGTTCTTCGAGACACCATAGAGCTTTACAATTTCCCATATGTAAATCTCTTCCAGTTTATCCGGAGAGTAGCTAGTATTGATCGGTATAAAGTGTAACCCCCTGCCGTAATTAATATCCGGATTACGCGATTAAGGTGAAATAGAGACCAATAAGATAAAACGTCATTTACAAACCCATCAACCCGACGGGGTTTTCACAAATGCATTTCAAAAATCATTTTAAACCCGGTCTCACATTCACACTCCGAATATAATTACTATGCGAAGATAAATTACATTTATACAATTATCAGAGTACGTAATATAAATTCCCGACAATTCCGGGATCATATCTTCGCTCAATAATCATAGGGCACATTAGCCCATACAACTCATTCAATAGGGATTACACAACTTATCCGAATACATTCTCAAATACTGATCCATACAATCAGATACATAATCCCAATTACGCATTGATAACCAACTACTAAGCTCTCACCCAGAAACGAGTCTTCTTCGTCCTTGGATGCTTGCTTCATCCTCAATCTTCCTTCCCTGTCTAAAATGTTGATAGGGGAGGGTGAGATTCTGGGGAATCTCAGTAGGAAAACAAATACCAATATGTATGCAAGATAAGTATTAAATGCATGACATGCTTGCATCACAATAACACATGTTCACATAATGATATATCCGCATGCTCAATGTTCACACAACATACTCATGGCCATAGTATAAATAGAACAGAGCTACAATCATTCTCATATGTCTCACATAATCACGCAAAGCAATAACATGCATCAATACACAAATACAATTATCAATACATGCAGGAGAGGTAAGTTCCCTACTCTCTTTCCACGTAAGCTCCAGATCCGGCTGCTCACGCTCAGGGAAATCATCAAATCCTATAACCAAGATCAAAGACATAGGATTAATCCCTTTTCCAATTCCTTAACTTTTAGACATTCGAGTTGGTTATCATTATGCCCTCAAACACCTTAATCCATAGCTCTAAAGGGTTGGAAGACTATCCCCAAAGATCCCCTTTTAAACACTCAAACTTGATATTTTTCACTGCCTCACTCGAGCACAGAAGCTCTCACTCGAGCACAAGTACGGACATCACTCGAGCACAAATGCTCTCACTCGAGCATTGGTACGGACAACACCCGAGCACAAGAGAAAGTGAGACAGAAAGCACATGCCCGAGAGCATAACCCTCACCTGAGGCACCAGCTCATTCGAGCACAGATCCTCACTCGAGCACAAGGCCAAAAGCCTCACTCGAGCACCCGCGAGAGAAATCCAGGAAGTGAGGACCCGAGAGCCCCCAACGCTCTCCAAGCACTGGATCACTCGAGCACACCACTCTCACCCGCGAGCACACACCTCTCACCCGCGAGCACACACGGCTCACACGAGCAGATGCCCTCCACCCGCGAGTGAGAAGGCACACTTCTTGCACCTTGCCCGCGAGTGAAGACCAGAAAGCAACCCTTCACTCTGGACTCCCACTATCACTCGAGCAGACCATGCTCACTCGAGCATGTTCTTCGCTCACTCGAGCACAAAGCGATGTGCTCGAGCAGCGTTAATGAAAACCCAGGCGCACTCGCAGCAAAACAAGGGAAAACTCACATATCACTCGAGCAGGATCTTCCTCACTCGAGCAATATTCCTCCCTCACTCGAGCACACCCATGTTTGCTCGAGTGAATCTATCAGATTCCAGGAAAACGCAGCAACACTTGCCACATTTCCTAACTCTTGCCCAAATGATCCAAATGGATCCAAAACCTCTACCAAAGCTACTCCCACACAAAATCACTCACTGAATTCAATGGAATCAATGGAATTACCAAAATCCCATTCCATTAACATGCTTTGGTCTAGGGCATCATAATCATCATTTTCCAAAATCATTAACCTCACACATCTCAATCCCAAATCCATTCTATCTATTCCAAACTCACACCAATATACCATTTCCATAACCATAACATGCCAAACCACCCATTACCCATATTTTCACAATTAGGGCAATAATTCCAGAAATTTCCAACTTAATCATTTGGCAATGAAACATAGATAGAAGGATTGGTTTCACATACCTTATCACTTTCTCAAAGACACTCATTGATTCTCCAAGCTTCATATTTTCATGATCTTCAAATCACCACCAATGGAGAAACTACAACCATCAAATTGAAGCTCTCAACTCAAGGATTAACATTAGAGAAGAGAGTTTGAGCTAAAGGGGCCATTTGCTTACCTCAAAAACCAAATTCTCCTTTCTCTCTCCCAAGCATATTCAGCGAAAATGGAGGAAGGAAGAGAAGAGAGAGAAACCGAGAGAGAGAAGAGAGGAGATGGAGATGATGATGAGGTGTCACACTTATGACCCATCCAAGGGTCCACACTTTGCCACTTGTCACCATCTCACTCCAACTCTCATGGGCTCACATGCACACACATACACATAATTATGCCCCTTGCTCAATTACACAAATCAATCATAGCCATAGATCTTGGAACTACCAATGAGTTTCCTCCTCGGTAACCGATCAACTGGTCAGTAACTTTACTGTTTTGCCCCTGATTATGGAAATTCACTTGGAATTACCATCAACTCATTTTATATTTCTTAATCACAATTTGGACTCTTGTTAAACCAGGGCTTAGCAGTCCACTAATCTCAGGCTTAATCTCAATAATTATCATTAGTCCTTAACCGAAAATCGGGGTGTTACATAAAGTGTGCCGACTTTTTTTAACTGGTGAACAATCACCTAGATCGCATCATAATTCTTGATTCTGGTTAATCCCACAACAAGGTCTATGGTCACACTTTTCCATTTCCATTCTGGAATCTCAGGACTCTGCACTAAACCTGGCGGTCTCTGGTGCTCGTTATTTACCCTCTGGCAAGTAAGACACTGCGCCATATATTTTGTCACATAACACTTTAATCACGGCCACCAAAACACAGACTTTAAATTATGATACATTTTGGTCATTCTAGGATGAAGAGTATACTGGCTCTTATACGTCTCATCTAGGATCTTTTGCCTCAACTCCGCCTTAAGTGGAACACAAATTCTCTTTTGGTAACGAATTAATCCACTAGGCCACAAGTCATAGTCCCGACCTTCTCCCAGTTTGATTCTAGCCCGAATCAACTGCATCCGACTATCCTGCCTCTGAGCTTCTTCAATCTCAGCTCTCAGATCACTTTCCCCTTGTGAAACATTATAGTTGGCAAAGATGATCTGGTTTGACAAATTCAAATCTCGAAAGTCTTCTATCAACTTCCCTTCTTGTATCATCATTGCTGCCACAAGCACCGTCTTTCGACTAAGAGCTTCTGCAACTATATTTGCCTTACCCGGATGATATTTGATTTCCAAGATGTAGTCTTTCAACAACTCCATCCAATGACGCTGTCTCATATTCAATTCTTTCTGATCATATAAATACTTGACACACTTGTGGTCACAGTACAGTTCCACCATCACGCCATACAAATAATGTCGCCAAATTTTTAAAGGAAACACAATGGCCGCAAGCTCTAGCTTATGGGTAGGATAATTCATTTCATGAGGTTTGAGCTATCAAGAGGCATAGGCCACCACACGTCCTTGCTATATAAGGACACACTCTAATCCCTGCTTACTCGCATCACTATACATAACATAAGTCAAGTGGGATCAGGATAATCAACACAGGTGTTGTAGTCAATCTTTGCTTCAACTCCACAAAGCAATTTTCACATTTCTCAACCCACACAAACAGTTGATCTTTTCTCATGAGCTTGGTCATTGGCAAACCAATACGAGAGAAATTCTGAATGAATCTCCTATAGTAACCAGAAAGACCCAGAAAACTACATACCTCAGTAACAGTTTCTGGCCTCTTCCAGTCCAGTACTGCTTTTAACTTACTGAGATCCACAGAGACCCCTTCTTGCGAGATAACATGGCCTAAGAATTTTACTTCTAGCAGCCAAAACTCGCATTTACTCAATTTGGCATAAAGTTGCTTCTCACGCAAGATGTTCAACACAATCCTTAAATGATGCTCATGCTCCTCCCTACTCTTAGAGTATATCAAAATATCATCAATAAATACAACAACAAATTGATCCAGATATTGTCAAAAGACACGATTCATGTAATCCACTTACAATCCTCGCAGCAACCTCAGCAACAGTCGGATTTATGTACTTCCCAGCCTTAATCCTCCCTGCTTTCCATTTTTTGTGACGTGGAGGAGGCACCGGTGGATGGATAACGACGCTAGGATCAGATTCCGCTGCTTCCTTCATTTTCTCTAACTCTTCTTGCATCATTTTCCGCTCAAGCTTCCGATATCCACCACGAGACATGTAATGTTGATATTTATTTTCTGATTGCCTCTGTGCATTTGCTGCACTTAATTTCTATGAATGAAAAACAACAAAAAATAAATCAACGATATCAAGTATATGAAAATTAAAAGTTCTATATCATGATGATAGAAATCTTACCAAAAACTCAAGATCTGCTCATGATGCCGCAAACAACCTCCAGTCCTTTGGAGACAAATACGTATACTGTGCACATGGATCCTGACCCCTAAGGGCTCCTCGAATATACTGTGCTGTTAGCTTGTTCTTGAAACCTTTCCATCATACACGAACCTCATCCATCCAGTGCCTATACATCTCCCTGGTGTCTGGGACATCATATGTTTGCTGTAAGGTAAAACATAAGATTATTATATTTGAAACAATAAGAACAAAGCTACAATGCATCAAAACTTATATACCAAAAGTTGCTGCCAAATCATGTCTTTCATTTTTGGGGGAACCAATCTCCAATTATCGTAGGTAATGCGCACTTTGCTTTGACCCAAAAACCCTACGTAGCTAATGAAGTGGTCTTCCTCAGGACCAACTGGATTCATATTGTCATCGAAGTCTATATGCTGTTAGATATGAATAGTTTTGATTATGTCAAATATAGATGTCAAATATGAGCAAAAAGTTTGTATAATATACTTATCTTCCACATTGACTAACTACCATATTTAATGTTGTATATCTTGTAGATTAGTCATAGACATCATTGTGGGTTGATATTATAATGCCTCATAAATGGAGAATAATCAACAAGAAGAAAATCAAGAGGCAAGGAATTGAAGAAAGAAGAAAGAAAGATAAAGATTGAAGATATTCATCAAGAAGATTGAAGTTGGGTTATGAAAAATGATCATCAAGAGGAAAAACAAGAAGAAAGAGATTAAAGAAAGAAGAACTTGCAAGATCACATGAGAATATCAAGATTCAAGCTCCTAGAAGTGATACTGGAGGTTTCTATGATCATACGGAAGTTGGAATGGGTCAATACGAAGCTAAAATGATGTATACAAAAGCTATGGTACCTTTGGGTATGATTACCCAAGTAATAACTCGAGTAATATGGCATTGTCTGATTTTGGAGGTGTTTACTTGAGGCCTTACTCGAGTAATCTGCCGGATTATTTGATGAATTACTCGAGGCGGCACTTGAAGTAAATGGCACTCTGTTTTCGCGTGGCAGAACAGAGGTTCGGTATTTTGATTATATCTCTCCAACCACATGTCGGATCGAACTGAAACTGGTGGCATTGGAAACTAGACTTCCAACATGAACTTTTGACACCAAGATCACATTCAAAGGAGGTCATATGAGAGAGATATAAGCCTCGAAAATTGACACATGAATCAGTGTCATATTCCAGGACAGCTTCGGTATTTTGGACATAACTCTCAAAATACATATCGGATTGAGACGAAACCTGTGCCATATGAAAGAAGACTCAAAGATTTTTCCATGGATAGGTAATTTGATATATTTGAGGTTATATTCTAATAGCTATGCCATCTGGAAGTTGCTGCTCGTGATTTCGGGATTGTCTAAGAACAGTAGATACTCTTTGGATCATAACTTTCTGTACACAACGAGTTTGGAGCTGATTTTTGTTGCATTGGAATGTAGATAATGAGGGCTTTCCGATGATATATAATTTGTCATGTTTCAAGTCAAAATCAAGAATTCACTTGAAGGCACCACTCGAGTAACTAGTTAATAACAAAAGACTTTACTCGAGTAGGTACTCGAGTAATCAGATAGAAAACTTCCAGTTGCTCTCGGCCTGCCAACGTTACTCGAGTAAGTACTCTAGTAACCATGTAGGTCACTTGCAGTTGCTCTCGGCATTTTCAATCCTGCCAATGTTACTTGAGTAGATACTCGAGTAACTCCTGTGGTAAGCAAAAACCTAAAGTTCATCAAAGTTTTCCCGATGATACTCGAGTATGTACTCGAGTAAACTTTAATAGATACTCGAGTAGCTACTCGAGTAAAGCACTGTGCTAGCAAAACTTGAAGAGTTATTTAGACGAGAACTTCAAGTCACTACTGGAGTAAAGCACTGTGCTAGCAAAACTTGAAGAGTTATTTAGACGAGAACTTCAAGTCACTACAGGAGTAAAGCACTGTGCTAGCAAAACTTGAAGAGTTATTTAGACGAAAACTTCAAGTCACTACTGGAGTAAAGCACTGTGTATGCAGAGTTATTTAGAAGTGAACTTCAAGTCACTACCCGTGTAAGCTATGCAGAAAATGGAAGGCCACTCGAGTAGCCACTCAAGTAACCTGTGAAGAAACTTGATGTCTACTCGAGTAAGCACTCGAGTAATGCTTCCCAGGAAAACAGAGCAACGTCCCGAAGATTCTGGAAATCAATGGAATGATCATATAACTCATTCTTATTGCTTCTCATCACTCTAACACTTTATTGTATTAGTGTTTAATGCATTTTTCCAGTAAAAAATGAAGAGATGATGAGAAGAGATAAAAGTTGAGTTTACGGAGCGGAGCGGCCAACGTTCCAACGGCTAGTTTTCAAAATCGAAGAACGGTCAAACAAAGCTACGTCACTCTAACGGACATGTTGAAATGCTCAAACGGTCATCAATCCTCATCAGCTATAAATAGAAGATCATCCAAAACAGAAGTAAGACTCAGTATATACATCGTCCAAATGCCAACATCCTGACATCAATACTCATCGCACATACTCTCTGTTTCTCTAGCTTCTATATGATTTACCAATTCACCCCCCCTCTTGGGTGTCAGCCGGTTCTAACATATGCAGCCTCTCCTGTTGATGTTCATGACGTGCAACCAATGCTCTCATCTTTGTACAACCTCTAACCCTCCTTCTTACAGGGGGTTCAACTCTAGGCCTTTCGTCATTGCTAGAGCTTTCATCATCTCTATGCCTCTCGTCATCACTAGAGTTGTCCATATTCCTGTTAACACAAAAAGTGACATCAAAAATGTAAATAAATTGCAATAAAAGCGAAATAAACTAAGCGGGAAGTAAAACAGAAAAAACACACAGTTCTCGTTTATAAATTAAGGTCTTACTCTATATTGTTTCCCATAGTCTTCACCATGGACAAAAATACTTCCCATTTTTTGCAAGAGCATTCTTTTTAGCGAATTCAATAAATTCTTCCACCCCTTTCTCATATTCTTCACTAGTTCTCAAAGCATTCATCCAACTATGATTCATTGTGTTACCACCTAAGGCATTCCCAATAACATTCACACGTTTAGTACAATTGTCAACGACATATGATGGGATTGCCTAATTAAGTTATCAACCCAATTTAGGATTTTAAAATATGGGCTTAATAACTTTATTGCCCCCTCCTAGTCTCCTCTCTCCTCTTAAAAGGGTTTCAGTGCTATGTAACTTATTTTTTTAATAAGTATATGTATATAAACATTAATGTGTAATAAAATAAATATAATAAGATTAAATTAAAGAATTTTTTTGAGGTTATGGTTTTCTTTTTAGTTTTAGCTTGAATTATTCTTCATAATTCCTTTGGAATACAAGAATTTCTTTAATTTAAACAAATCATATTTTATTTTATTATATATACTAATTAATGGTAATATATACACAACTAAGTTATGAATAACTTAATTAGGGATTTGTTGAGTTTAACAACCAAATTTAGAATTTTCCTATTTGAGGCAACTTTATATGGAATTTTCCCTTGATTAAAATTAAAATAACCCTTACTCATTCAAGTAAATTTATATTTAAAAAATAAAATAAACCATTACAGTGGAGTTCCCGAATACAATTTAAGCAATATAAGCACACCAAACACACCAGGCCAATCTCAACCATCTCAATATAAGCAATATATAAGCACAATTAACGTGATATTTCCTATTGCCTAGTCTTTTCACATTGCAAGTTTTACTTTAATTTATTTAAGTAAATGTATATTTCAAAAAGATAATATACCATTCTATACAAAAAAAAAAGCAAGAAGAGAATAAACTAACCTAATCAAGGGCCACCCACTATGCTATGTTTGCTGGAGAGGTAGAGAAGACGTTAGAGATCAGAGGTGTATGCACGGTGGGGAGGTACACCAGAGGGTGGAGAAAACAAAGAACCACGGTGGTGGGGACGACAATGGAAGGAAGGAGGTGGAGGAGAGCAAAAACCTGTGGAGGATGTGAAGTTGTAGAAGGGTGGCCTCTGGTGTGTGCGTCCTTCAATAGATTTCAGGTGGAGGAGGGAGGAGTTGAAGAAAGAAAGAGTAGTTGAAGAAGGGAGGAGTTGAAGAACAAGAAAAGAGGCCGACGGTGGGGGGAGGAGGAAGAAGAGTAAAGTTTTTTTGGGTCAAAAAAAGAGGGAGGAGGGAATGGATGCATGTGAGGAAGGGGAATGGATTGAGAAGACGCATGTCAGACAAGTGTCTGACATGCGCCCAGGGGACGCCTTTAGGCAACCCAAATGGCATTTGGGACGCCTAAAGTTGGGACTTTAGGCGTCCCAAATGCCATTTGGGACGCCTAAACCAAGACTTGATTTGGGACACCTAAAGTCTGGGTTTAGGCGTCCCAAAATTATTTTAGGACGTCTAATCCCGGCTCCTGGCGCTAAAAAAAATTTAAAAAATTTATATTTCGCACCTGGAAGCACTTTAAACGTCCCAAATTCAAATTTGGGACGCCTAAAGGTTCCCCTGCATATATATAATTACGAAAATGACACCGCCTCCCTTTTTAACCACCCAATTTTAAATTTGGAATGTCCTTGGGGGTGGTTATATCCCAATTCTGTAGTAGTGCCAGGTCAATGGTACATTACGGCTTCAAAGTGTTAGGGCGATATTCCACCACCAATGGTCCACATCTCCCTCTAGCTTATACACTGCCAACCGCGCTTTCACCTCTGACGGGTACTCAAGAATCTTGAAGATCTTCTCTAGTCTGTTCAACCAATCTTCAGTTGCTTCAGGATCAAATCTGCCTCTGAATACTGGTGGTAAGTGCTTACAGAACTTTGATACCCAAAACTACATATCTTGTTCTTCTCTTATTGGCACCCCTTGAGACTCTTGACTTGGGGCAGTATGTAGTGGGGATTCTAATGGTCATGCTGATCCTTCAGCAGTTCCTTCGTGGCGAGTCTCTTCTTGGGTATCTTCCTATGTGGACTGAACCCGGTTTTCATTCTTCTTGGCTGTCTCTTCTCTGAGCTCTTCTCGAAGCTCAGCTATCATATCTCGTTGATCCTTTATCAGACCCATTAATTCTTGCAACAGATCTGGTGGATTATCATTAACTACCTCCACCTTTGGGTCTACTCTTTGCATACTGGGGAGACATCTTGTTTTCTTCATTCTACAAATAACTTACCCCTTTAATATCACAAATAAGGTATACACATATATGTCCACAAATCTCATGTATATCCATAACATCAGAACATACACGTGTACACATAGCATTCATTCTCAATCATCTTCTATCCCTAAGGCCCACCAAGGAAACTATCCTAGTAAACTCTACCCTTGCTAGGAACTCCAACTCTGATACCACAAATGTAATTCCCTGTCTTAATTACAGTAATTATAATTTGAGAGTGCGTAATTAAATGGTTTGGAGACCGTCGGATAATTTAAAACTCATTTTAAACTCCCACCCTATGGTAGGGTTTTCACAAATTTTTTTAAAACTTTATCCCTATCCTGGTCTCAAGTTCAAATATCAAATATAATTACCTGTACAATTAAATCACATTTATACATATCAGAGTGTATAGCCAAATTTCTGACAACTCCCGGGTTTCATACATGTAAAAACTAAGGGTTATAAGCTCCAACTAGGGGATTACATGATCAAAATCAAACATAATATTTATATTCCAAAAACAATTTACTGTAATCCCTTTCCAAAAGAGATAACCAACAATCCAATATAACGTCCCTATAAAGTCCTAATCGCTCCTGGTCATTCGCTTCTCCTTAGAGCCACTTGCCCTGTCTGGAATGTTAGTCAATGGAAAGAATAACATTCAAAAGAATTCCAATAGTAACAAATCACTCATACAATATATAAACATATAGCATGTAAGCAACCATTACGAACAGCATCAATAGCAACACAATGTCACATGGCTTTCATCACAACGACAGCACTCATGGCTATATACATAATCACGACAGCTTTCGCTATATAACACCAGCTCACGCTGGATAACGACAGCTCTCGCTATATAACACCAGCTTATGCTGGATAACGATAGCTCTCGCTGTATAATGCCAACTCACACTAGATAACGACAGCTATCACCAGCTGTATAGGCAGCAGCATCAGATATCATCACAAAATAATGATACACACACATACAATACATTTACACATAGCATAGGAGAAGAGTCACTACCTTGTTCTTTCCTGACGTGTGCCAAGACAGGTCGCTTGCGATTAGGACAAATATCGAACCCTATAAACCAAAGTCAAGGAAGACAAGCTATTCTCTATTCCAAATTCTCACCTTCAGAACAGTTAAAGTTGGTTATCACTTGGACTCTTTAGGTGGCTACTAGAAGCCTAGACATATGCCTAAAGGGTTGGGAAGTACTATCTCAAAGACCACCTTTTAGTGTGCCTCGTAAAATGTGTTGTTTTCGGCTTCTAACTTGGTCATAAAATATTAAATGTTCAGGAAATAGGTCATAACCTATCCAAGTATCATTTTAGACTCTTCCATAGTGTTTCTTGTGATTATATTAGCCTATGGTGAAAATTTACCAAAATGCCCCCGAACCCCGGCCTAGCCCCGCCGTACCCGGTCCAGCTGTACTTTTCCTGAATTTTTGACATAGGCTATTCTGACATATTTTCATCCAAGGAATCCATTTTCAGACTCAAAATTACCAAATTCATTGTTAATTTATGAAAATACCCTTGACAGCCTGCTTTAAAGGTTTCAGGGGCATTTTCGTAATTATATTTTTTCGGCATTTTCCGAAAAAGTGACCAACTATAATCCCACCTAATTTTCACTCTTGAACACAATGGAACCATCAAATCATTGAAAATATAACTCTAAGACCCATTTCTAGAGCTGGCCAAAATTTATGAGTTCTCCCGGAAAAATCAGGGTTCTACGATTTCGGTTGCGTAAACACGTTCCTTTCTATTCCTAACCACTTTATTGACTATTCCATTAGGTTACAACTAACATTTAGTACCAATTTGGGCAGCGTAACAGCCCCCACAACCCAGTTTCAATTTTTACGCACAAAGACAATCCGGCAAAATTTCACTGATTAAATTTTATACAGCAGCCAGAATAGTCAATATACAAGAGTTTGGAAGTTACCTCAAGCTCCCACTAGCTTTCCCTTGACTTGGCTGAACCCTAGCTATTTCTAACACCAAAAGAGGAGCTTCCAAACCTTAAAAAACATAAAGGAGTAGCTTAGGATCGGAGTTATACGCGTTAGGAACTAGATCGTCGGAGAAATCGGCTTATCTTGTGAGTTCTCTTCTCCTTCTCTCTCTAAACTCTCTCAACTATTCTCTCTCTATTTCAGCTGTTATGTGCATCTGTTATGGCTGAAGGAAGGTGAAGGATAATGTTTTATGTCATATATTATATGATATTTAATTATTAAATTAATTTCCAACAATTTCGGATTTTTCAGAAATTCTGGCAGATTTCTACCCAAAATTTGAAAAATCATAACTAATTCTAGAAAAATCGAAATGGAGTAATTCAAAATCCTATAGAACCCTTATTGAATCTAATTTTAAAGAAAAATATAGAATTTTCCTAGCTGGAATCACAAAATTCCCAGATTTTTAATCTTTGCCTGCTGTTCCAGAAAATAATCAATTTCGCTGGGATAAATTCATAACTCTTAGCTCACAAATCAAAATGACACAAATTATATGTCCATGTTGAAGCTTGACATGTGAAATTTAAGATTGAAAAGTTTCATAATTTTTAGACATCATTTGCCCATTCAAAATGTCCATAAAAACCGACTCCCCTACACAGAATTACACTTAATAGTTTTTCAAATGTTCAACCAATGTGTCTAATGGCTCCAAAATCAACAATCAAACCTATTCCCACACAATTTTTTACAAGGAAACCATTGGAATCACTAAAACCACCAAATTCCCATCACACATTCTCCAAAAGTGTTTATTCGACAATAATTGCATCCACTTTTGAAATCATTAACCCTTAATCACTTTTTGGGATATTACATTGCACATAAATATTTCTGGAAGCTGTTCAATGCATTTGACTTTGAGAACCTTTTGTTGGATGAAAATGGGGATTTGAAGGTTTCTGATTTTGGGTTAAGTGCTCTAGAGGAATCCAAGCGGGAAGATGGCCTGCTGCATACAACTTGGGGCACACCCGCCTATGTTGCTCCTGAAGTCATCAAAACGAAAGGGTATATGATGGTGCCAAAGCTGATGTTTGATCCCTCATTATTAAACTAATGAGATTTTGGACTTGCTTGTTTCTGTTTTTTTTTTTCAAAACAGTTTCATTAAATTGTTTTTAAAAATAAGTTTTGAAAACAAAAAAAATTGTTTGGATAGTATTTTTTTAAAAAATATATATGTTTTTAAAATGACTTGGTAGTGACTGTCGCCAACAATAATGTGGCTGTGAATGGCGTTGATTGTGTAATGTCGATAGAGTACAAGTGGCGGCTTCAAAAAATAAGAAATAGAAAAACAAAAACAAAAAAAAATACCTAAAAATTATTTTGGTTTTCTTAGGCTTTCTAAACAGATTTACGTTTTTTGTGTTTTTAAAAACAATTTATTGAAAATAGTTTTTTTAAAATGGAGTCTTACAAGCCATTGGATTTTGGAACTGTAGATGAAATAGATGATGAATTGAGAGGTTGGGAGGGAGAGGGTTTTTCATTAAGTGTGGTTATTTTAATACTTTCATATCACTACAAAACAATTAATGAATTTCTGACGGAATTTGGCACAGAAATTCAGAGTTTCTGACGGAATTTCCAACGGAAAGGGATTTCCGACGGAATGGCATCCGTCGTTATATATAAATGTAATAATAATATAAAATAATTTTATATATTCTTATAATTTGTAATATAAATTAACTTCAAATTAAAAAAGTTTACATCTTAAATAAATTTCATATGACTATATTTTTGTCTAATTTCTAAAATTAATTTTTTATTAACATTAATTAATAACTCATAAATAATTACTAACTAATAATTTTTATTAATATTAATTAATAACTAATAAATTTTATTTTTTATAAATAAATTTTTATATGACCATTTTGCCCCTACAGGGACCAAAACCTATGGTTGGAAACTTGAGGAGCCAAAACCAAAATGAGAAAAAACTTGGGGGATGAAAAATGGTATTAATCCTATTTTTTAAATATTTATATGGATAATAATATCACAATTTTAATTTTTATAAATTTAATTTAATTAAATAATAATAATTTTTAAATTTTTCCCATGAAATTTTTACGTCGCAATTCCATGGCAAATGTTTCCATAGAATTATTCGGTTGAAAATTCAGTGGAAAAAAATTTTACCATGGAATATTTTCAATAGTTAATTTCATGTTTTTTTCCTAGTGTATTGTAATAGACAAAAGTTAGTTGAGCTTATCGGCTTTTTCACTTTTGCCCCAATTTTAAAAATTCATGGTTACTTTTACACCAAAATAAAGTTTATAGTTGCTTTTGCAAATTTGATATAATTTCATGACTATATATGCACCATAACCCAAAATAATATTATAAAAAACCTATCATCAATGTGAGAATTTTATCAATACATAATTTATAAATATTTTTTGTAAAATAAAAAATGATACACAAGCTTATCCACAAGAAACCACATCGCAAGGGAAAACTATGAAGAAAAATCGGGCAATAAATGATAAATTGTCACCATGAAAAATCAAAATTACATCACTAGCACCTGTACCTTATTATGATATTATTTCTAATCCTCAATATAAGATTCAATTGACTTTTTTAGAGTAATAAAGGAAGCTAAGAAATTACTTTAAAGTATTTATATTTATCATTTTTATATCAAACTAATTCACCTGACTTAATAAATCTTCTTTTTTAATTTGAGTAAAATACCCTATCACCCTTCTATTTTTCCTTAATTCTAAAAATATATCTTTTAATTAAAATTTATATAAAAATAAATTTTAGTTAATAATTTACCCTTGATATTAAATCCCAAATTTTGGTGGACAACTTGTAAACATCACAAACTTTTAAAAATTCAAGTAAGTTTTTTAAATGTTTCGAGAAAAAATATGAAATTATAAATTTAAATGAATTAAAATAATATCAAACCTATATAGTTTATTTTATTTGATGAAAAATGTCTTTGATATATATTTTTAGTCATTTAAGAAACTAAAAATAAATAAATTTCAATAAATATAAATATGGTAAAAAAATTAAAATTAAAGATTGTTTAACCTCAAAATTGATAAATTCTTAACATATTAGAAATTTAAAAAAAAAAAACTATTAGAATTAATATTTGGTGGTATAAAGTTAAAATTAATTGTCAACAAATGGTTTAGCTGTATGGAAATAGAATCCCAAAACACAATGGAGGTTTGTGTAACATACTTTTTAATTTGAATAGAGGTGTATATGAATTTTTAAAATAGAGGGGAGATTTGTATAATTAGGCCAAATCAGATGGATGGTTAGACTATTTTACTCTCTCTTTTTTTAATGTATCAAAAGTAAGCCACAAACTTAATTAACCTAAATTCATATATATATATATATATATATATATCGTCATTAGCATATATACTTAACTGGAGAAAGACATGTAAGAACCACCGAAATAAAATAATCTCAAAATGACATCTCAAAATAACTTAATTCTCATGAAGCCCTTAAGAATATTCTGAAATTAAGTATATTTCTTATGAAATTACCTAATTGTCCTTAGTAAAATTAGCTATCACCACCTAAGTTATTGTCCTTTGATAAGTTAAAAGTGTTGTTTATTAAGCTATTGATGTCATGCACCGATTCAATTATTGTTATCCTTTGATAACTAAATGTTACTCCATCCTATTTTTAATATAAGACATATTTACTTAATTTGATTAGATTAAGAAAGTAAGTTAAATTAGTTAATATGACATGTATTTTCTAAAATATCCTAACCATTAATAGAGGATAAATTAGGAAAAGATTGACAAATATTAAAAATATATATTGCATTATATTTAGGAATAAGATTAACTCCCCAAATATATCTTATATTAAGGACAAGAAGGAGTATTACTTGTTCAGTTAAAGTATCATTGCCATTTTGTTTTGTTTTTTCAAATTAAGAGCATATTTAGACAATTTTACTACAAAATTTATTCCCACCCTCATCCTTTGAAATTTCACAGTGATTAGGTATTTTTGGATTTGCATAATTGGGGGATTTTTGTGTCTTTTTCCCAAACTTAATTTATGGTTCAAAATTTAATATTTTATGGCAACTCAAAAATTGAAGACTACTTATTAAGATCCAAAAATTTCATGTTATTCATAATTAGCGTTGTCACATGTCCCCTTTCGTTCGTCCAAACCTCTAATTTTGTAATCAATTAAGGAAATTGATTGTTGTTCATGTGTTTGGATTCACTTCTATTTTTATTTTTTTAATTACACTGATATTTTAATAAAATTTAATTTATTAATGTGCCGCCCCAGATTTTCTTGTTAACCAAAGAGGAAGAAGAGGCAAAAAAAAAAATTGTACCCTATGCTATCATCGGAAAAATATCACCTTTAGGTCCTGAAATCTAACTCTAGAAATGTGCACTGGCTGGGGTAGCTCTCATTGCCGGTTCTCATAGACTAGCACCAATTTGCACTTGAAAAGGTAGACCAGCACCATCGAAGGCGTCTCTTCCTCTCTCCACATAAGACGATGATGAAGCTTGAAGAAAATGAGCCATTGAGTCCAGATTTGAAAATTGACGAGGCCTAACCACCAGATCGAAACCATATCGAAGGCATCAAAGCCATCATTGTTGCAAACCACCAGATCAAAGCCATTTCATCGCAAAACACTAGATCAAAGCCATCAAACCCATTATTGTTGTCGTCTCCGGGTGAGTATTCATGCCGCCTCAGCCACCGCATTAGAGCTTGCCCCGTTGCTAGGGTCACAAGGAGAATGCATTCGAGGGAGAAGGGCGAAGATTATGATGAGCTAGCAATGAGTATTAAGTGTCACCTCATTTGCCAACCTTGCATTTTGGAGTCAAACTTACTCAGTTAAGCTAACGGTCAACGTCAGGGTTTCATCCATGTAGGTCAAAATTGTCCCTGTTTTTTTTTTACTTTCAGGGCACAATTGCCCTCTTGAAAATTTCCTTATGTCCAACGTGTCAACCCGGTTTCCATTTCGATATATACAAAGTAATAGAGACCAAGCTCCACAGGCATACAGAAAAAGACAAATATCCTAATAAAAGTGTTTGTTTACAAACCAGAATCAACCATACAGAATTCGAAGATATTTATAACTCTGTACAGAACTATCCAAAATATTTCAATTACAAACTATATAAAACCATAGTCTTCGTCTCGAGAAACAGGCCCATTAGTTTTCCATATCTACGTCCCTTCCTTTAGAGTCGCTGGCACCGCTGAGATGTTTTGTTTAGAAAAAGGGGTGAGATTCCAAGGAATCTCAATAGAAACATGCTATCATTCATATAAAATGCAAAAAGTAAATATGATATGCGCCATGTATACACCAATAATAAACAATATAAACACATCATCATCATGTATATATGAGTAGGGCCTAGCCCTACTAATCATACACCGGTGGATTCTCACCAACTCCCAATGTAAGTGCACATCTGGCACTAACTGCCCCTCTCTAGGCAAACCCCTTAGGGTTAGGACTTTCTAAATTTACAAACTCTACAAAAATCACCAAATCCAACCATATACTTCAATAATCACAACATACTAGTATGGATTTGAGATTTGTGAAGTTACATCTTGAGTTCTTTGACTTTCTCTCTCTAGGCGTCCTCCTCTCTCTCTCTCTCCTTGAGCTTAGGATGAGCTTGCTAAACCATGCATTTTATAGAAAGGAAGAGATTAGAGAAGAGCTTATGCAATATTAGAAAGAAAAACCTTAAGAAATATCCACTTATATTAATCTTTCTCTTCTTCCTTCTCTCTAAAGCTTGAGGTTTCTTAAGCTTTTCTCTCTCTCTCCTCCCTTCAATTTGGACGTGCAAATGGGATAGGAAAGATGAAGGAAGAGTTTCTAAAATATCTCTCATTTTCCCTTAATTTTTATTATCCCAAAAGTCCAATTTATTATGACACTTGTACTACACTTGTATTTAATCTTATCTCCTTCCAATTGGTGTTATAAACTTCAATTAGCATTGAACCACATCTTCCTCCTCTTGTTGGCCCATAAAGTGATGCCTAGGAGCCCTCTTCCCACACCAAATTGGGCTTCAATTCCTTTATTTGGCATGCACTAAAACCATGGTTTGCGCAACCCGAGATAAAACTTCTCTCACACACTTATCTCGTAAGTCGTAAAAGCTATTAAAAAATGCTAATCCAAACAATGATGTTTTACTCCAATTCCACATGTGCTCATATTCTAACAATTATAATTTAATCATTTACCTTAGGATAGTGACACTTGGCATGTTTATAAGCCAAATAATTATTTCCCTTCCTATTTTTTTATTCCACAATTTACACATCGGAATAGTGCCAATTCTGAGAGATTTTTTGCCCAAATTTTGAAAAATTATAACTAAATTTGTAGGTATCGTTTTGGAGTGATTCCAAAGACTATGGAACCCGTATTGAGTCTAGTTTAAGAAAAAAAATATGGAATTTAGCCAGTTGAAAGCACATCATTTCCAGATTTAATTTCTTTGACCACTGCTTCAGAAAATTTTTAGTTTTTCTGGACTAATTTCAAAAATTCATATCTTTTTTAATATAATTTCAAATGAATTATATGACCTATCAAATTAAATTTTAGGATATCTACTTTCATTTTTTAAAATTTCATAATTTTTTCTCATCATTTGGTCTTCCAAAACCACATGATAAACTCATTGCCTCGCAAGCAATTTCACTGAAAATACTGTTCACCTTTCAATTTTCAATATTTAATTCCTTTGACATTAAATATTCACCATTTTATTGAATATATAAAATAATTACAATATATTCTTGGTGAATAAAATTTGAGGTGTTACACAACACCTATTTGTGGAAACTTCCAAGGCATTTTAGCCCAATAACCCATTAAAATATGTAACTCTTGAATTTAAATAACTAATAGCGTATGTGTGTTAGATAATCATATCCCACTAGTGGAAAAATGGCCTTTTAGACCGATTAATTGACTTTTTAAACCGGTTTTGGATCCGGTCTTGACACAGCCGGTCTTAAAAGCATGTCACTTTTAAGACCAGTTTGGTAACCAGTCTTAAAAGTCTCACTTTTAAGACCAGTTGTATTGATAACCGTTCTTAAAGTAAACAATTTTAAGACCGGTTGCTATGAGCACTAGTCTTAAAATACCTCTTTTGTAAGGCAATTACAGAACATTTTTAAGACTTGTTATAATTATAACCGGTCTTAAAAGTTATTTTAAGACCGGTTTCATATAAAATTGGTCTTAAAAATTTTAATTTTAAGACTGATTCTACATAAAAACGGTCTTAAAAATTTAACTTTAAGACCGGTTATATACGAAACTGGTTATATATATATGCATAATTGTTTAAAACACATGCAGGCCAATGACATGGCTCAAGCAGATTCACATGTATAAATGCATGGTTGCACATAATCAAAAAAACAACAAACATGTCAAATCATGCAACCAACAATATTTGCAACCAACCAACATGTCAATTCATCAATATATACAAAACAATTCCTCAGTTTTACAAGAACACACTATTGTAAAAGTTCATAAATGAATTCAGCACAACAATTGCGAATGTGATCAATATCTTCTTCTGGAAAGGGGTCAGCAAGTTCAAACATCTGAAACACCAAAGCCAGGCAAAACATTAACTTCACTTAAAAAATATACATTTACCTCTTCAGTAAATTCTATAATGCCTAGGGTAATAATATTATAAATGTGTCTCAGAACATACAACCCACACAAGTTGGACCCCGGTGATTGCCTACGGGTCTGAAAAATAATATGATATCATTGAAACAAGTATAAAATTAAAGCATGGCTTATTATTGAATACATTCTTAAAACAAACCAATATGTAACTAACCTTTGGCAAGATCCATGTAGGCTCTTTTATTTCACAAATAGGCCTACCACAAGCAGTGTGTTGGAATGTCCGCATAGCCATATATCATCAAAATCACAAAGGTTGCTTATTTTGCACAAATTTCATAAATTTTGCACACGAAAGGTAATTAATAATGCAAGAAAACTTACGAGTTCAAGCTCTTCTTGAATTCACTAGTTGGCTTGCTGAGGCGGAGGGAGCATAAGAGGATGACAGAATAACTTTTCTTGCGCAAAATAGCCAATTGCCAATTATCACTGAAAAAAGGAAAGACTTTTAAGCAAATATAAAACATTATGTATATTATGAAATATAAATTAATTTCTTACCCATGCAAATATGGAGCCAAGAAACACTCAATTGGGATTTCACAAAGCCTGTGCGATAAGTATGTGATTCTGATAGCAGCAGTGGTCCCTTTGTCGTAGAGTTGATGTGGGCATAAGAAACACTCAACAGTGGACAGTTGATCCCAAGTTGTGCACGCTCCCCCGTGCAACTATTCATCTCAGAGGATCCTCCACAAACAAGTCATAAGGATCACCAATTTCTTTTCCAGGACCCTCTGATGACTGACCAATACAACTCCCTTTAGTGCTCTGTTTAGGGTTTAGGGAATAAGCCTGAGAAGCACTGGTATCTGCTTGTCTTGTGCTCGTCATTATCATCCATTCCTCCTTCATCTTACTAAACCTTTCTTCAAATCGTGCATCAAATGATGCTTCTACCTCAGCCCTAGCTTCCACCCTCACAGTGGCCAACAAATGCTCCATCTCTTCCCTAGTCACCATACTACTTAAGGAACGGTGTGGGGGTGCTCCAAAGTAATCTCTTATATCTACTTCTCCTCCAACCCCCCTGATACGGCCGGGATGTTCACATTTTCATGTAGCTACGGTCAGGATGTCATTCCTTCCATCCGACCTAAACGATCCCCCAGCTTGTTTTTTCTTTGAAGCTCCTCCTATAAGACACAGATGACAGACGTTAGTAATGAAATTTGTTTACTAAATAATTAATAACAAGTCAACAACAATATTTACAATTTTCTCACCAACTATACGAGTTTGTTCACTCGTATAAGACCCGCTCCTCTTTTGGCGAGCAAACAACCACTTCTCTTCGCGACGTATAGGATATGGTAGAGAAAGAAGAACAGAAGGATTAGATTGAGCTACTTCTTCCAATCTCTTCCGTTTAGCCACCAACAAGTCTTTTTCGGCCTTCGCATAACCCCTATGAGACATTGTATGGGGGCAATCATTCTTTCTACCACTCTCTTGAGCATTTTTCCTTTTTTCCTGCAAATAAGAAATCAAAATTAAGGTACAATCAATAAAGACAATTCGCAATTCATAAGTAAATCAAATGCAAAATAAGTCAACTCACCAATGCTTCTGGAGTAGTCCGAAGCCATCTAAATTCTTGCCAAGTGTGTTCGTCAATATAAGAATACTAGTCACATGGATTAGGACGAGGCTGACCTTTTTCGACCTCGATATGCACTTAATTGTTGGCTAGACTTGTCTTAAACTTCCTCCAGCATTCATCACAATACGTCATTGTCTTATTATACAGGGCTTCATTCTCAGAAATATCGTAAGTGAGCTGGATAGTTTCCCAAATATGTCACTTCACATTTTTATCCACATTTCTCCACTACTCTATCAAGATGCTAGGCTTATTGCATGCTAGGAGGCCAACAAAACTCCTACACCATTGGGCATTAGGCCTGATTGGTTTCCAATATCTATCAAACTCAATTAGAATCTTTTCCCCAGTATTCTGATTGAGAGGAACGTCGCTCACTATGTTCCTGGCTCGGAGCATTGCTAGGCTCGCTTTGATTAACATTAGTTGGATCCGAAGTACCCTCACTAGAACGACTCATTATCCTCACTTTAAGGACACTATTTAAGGATAGCTAGTAATGGTTTAAGGAAATTTTGCTACACGGTGCTTATTGCTTTAACATGGCACTATCTACAAAGGCATTGTTCAAAAGCAATTCCCAAGTTATGCAAACATGAACAAATAATGAATTACAATGCACAAGTTGATAACCAATATCAAGCAATATCAGCACTATGAATCCAGAGTTTTACTATATCAAACATACATGCAAAAATACAGAATTAGAATTGAAGTCAAGCCATACAGTTAGGCAATATGAACACAAGCAAGTTTTCATTCATCAAAATGTTCCTACAAGAGTTTATATAGTATGAAGCACCATGAACATATAGACAGTCCTAAATGCATTAGGAGGCAGACTCAGAAGCAACACCAAAGTCCAAGGAACTATAACTTACAACAATGAACCCTTCTCATACACAACCAAAATAAACCCAGCTCTACATAAGCATAAGTGTAGGATCGGTAAGCACAGCGGAAGAATTTAAAAAAAATTTCACCGATCCTAATCGAGGATCTATCAACGGCGTTTAAACCAAGTTGGAAGGATTCATACCTTTTTTATGATTCAGAGTTTTCACGAGTTTTCACGATCTCTAAGAGCCAATACGTCAGGTCCGCTCCCTCTACCGGTATCCACACGAATGCTCTCCAACCGAGACTGCGTGCTAGCACCTCTAATGTCTCCAAGGGTTTAACTTGCGGCTCTCAATTCTGATGTCCCCTGAGTCTATCAGCTCTATCAAGTTTATAACCCATGAGGGTTATTTTCAAATTTCAAAATTAATCATCATTAATTTCGAAATTAATTAACAATTAATTATCTTGATGAGCTAATTAAATAAATTCAGTTTAAATTAAATCTGTCCAACAGTTTTAATTTAACCTATTTATTTAATCTAAATAAAGAGCCATTAGATTTAATTTATCTTCATAAATTAAATCTGAGATACTATATCTCTATCATGTTAGTTATTAAATTTAATATATCTTAATAAATTAAATTTAAAACCAACACAATATAATAATATCATATAATATATACACACACACACATATATATATATATATATAATATATTTCGAAAATATATATATCTATATAATATTATTAAATATAATAATATAATATAATATAATATAATATAATATATATATAAGATATATATTTTGAATATATATATATATATCTATATAATATTATTAATGAATTTTATATTATATATATACATATATATAATTCATCCACCCTAAATCAAACATTATCTCATGTTGGGCCATTCTTGTGTGCGACCCTGTAGGCCTATATGAAGTTGGCAGTGGGCCAATAACTACACTAACCCAAAATTCACAAGCGGCCTCTAGCAAGACATTACGACTACCCAATTCATATGAGGATCGTTATCACGATGCAACCTGTCATACAACCATGTCACGTCCCTTTTGTCACACAATATATCGATCAAGGATAAGGCATGGAAAATGTCATCCTCTTGTTCCTGACCATTACTTTCTCGATTTCTGAGTAGCCCGATAACAGAGACAGAAACTCCTTTCATCATAGTATGGCCATACATTTCTCAGACTCACTCATCGAGGGGCCCAGTAATATCTCTCTACTAATGTGAGGGACAAATTCCATCTTGATCATTCATATTCCTCTACATGAAAAACCACCAAGCCCGATCGTAGCCTTTATCATCACCCGGTCAAAAGTGACTTTTGACTAGTTCAAAGCTTAGCAACTCTCATGTAGGAATCCATGATGACCTCAGGTCTAAGGGCATTGTGACGTGGTTATACATGATAAAAGCTTATGACTTGATCCATGTAGCTTTCTCATAGTGGGTCGGTCCAGCACCTTGTACTCTTACAAGTGCCTAAGACTTTGATTCGTATCTCCATATCTTATCAAAGTCATACTGGTCTTGTTTCATCTCTGCTCCCGCATAGATGACCGACCAGGGACATTTTAGGACAATCTTTATGAATTATCCAAGGATACAATTATCACAGTTAACATGCAAATAATATGATAACAGAATGGAGAAATTTCATTAAAATAATAATGTTTAAAGTACAAATGATTGGCCCTTAGGGAACAATTTCCAACAATAAGGACATTAACCACAGACACATGTATATAGTAAAACTCTTCAGAATAATTAACTGTACCTTCAACCTTTGCTTAAGGATCCTCTTCTTCCTTTAGATTTGAATAGTCTTTGGTCACTTTACGAATCAAGTAAGGTCTCACTTAGGAGGTAACGGACGCATCTGAAAAGTGAGTTGACGACTTGATGTAAGAATCGAACAAAGAAAATGGAGGCCAAGTCATCTCACAATTTCAATGAAATGCCCAAAAACGAAACCATTAATTTAATTGAACGCCTGGCGATTGAAACACAAATCTGTCAATAAAAATGAGGTTGAGAACAAAACCAATCAGAGGGAACAACCGACGATAGCCTTACGACAATGTATTCAACCGTAGATCTGTGTTGATGGAGGCGAAGGTTAAGGATGGAGGAAAGAAGAGGAAAGGAGGAGCTGTCGCGAACTGACGTAGGGGTTTTGCTAATGTGCTTGAGTATCATATTTCAGAGTTAAAATTAGGCGCGTTATGCAATTTAGGTTAGTTTTAAGACCGGTTTTAATTAAAAACGGGTCTTAAAAAGTTTGTGTCTTAAAGTTTTAACATTTAAGACCAATTTTTATTCACAACCGGTCTTAAAAATAATAAAAAGTTTATTTTTTTTAATTGTCCTTAATTCAAATAATATTTTCTAGACCGGTTATATTTAGAACCAGTCTAGAAAATATATTACATATATTTATTTTTTTAATTGTATATATTTTAAGACCGGTTTTTATTATAACTGGTCTTAAAAGTATTTTTAAGACTGGTTCTAAAGATAACTGGTCTTAAAATTTGATCATAATTACAAAAATGCCACCGGTCATATTTTTAAGACCTTATCCGATATAATCGGTCTAAGTGTTCCGGTCTAAAATCCCTTTTCTGTACTAGTGCCCACAGTGATAAATATGAAAAAATTCCTCTTCAAATATGCAAATCTCATTTACAAAAAAGATCTAATTTCTGTGAAATTTTGGAAACCAATCTGGGATTAATTAAATTTTGTAGTGAAATCACCTAAATGCTCTTAATTTTAAAAAAAAAAACTGATATGACAATAACAATTTTAACTAGTAACAACTTTAAACTTGTTATACATATTCCAATAGTCGTTTGGAGTTCTCCAATCAAAGCTATATAACCTACAAATGAATGGCTTCATAGGAGTTTTTTTATTATTAATACACATAACCTCCCAATGTAATATATTTCACAATTACGTGGATTTATTCTTGAGAAAAAGATATTTAAATACTACTTGAACTTTAAAATCTCAAATTAGTTTTGTTGACAATAAGAGTAATAGGATTGACGAAAAAGGTTTATTTGGTATGAGGGATTTGGAGGGGAAGGAAAATTTTTGTAAGTTGAATTTTAAATTAAAGATTGAAGAAGGGAGGTAATGAAATTTTAATAAAAAGAATATGTAAGATAAAAAAGTAAGAAAAATTAATTAAAAATTTTTAACCATACTTCTCTAATTTTTTTAAATTCAACTCAAAAGAATTTTCTCTCCGCCTACTTTCCCTCCCCTCCCCTCATACCGAACAAGCTCAAAGAGTATAGCAATTGACAACTTAGGTTTTTAGGAAATCAATGATTTGGGATTTTGAAATTCAAGTAGTATTTATTTGTCTTTTTCACTTTATTCTTTGAGTAACTCTTTCAATGTAATTTAAGGACTTGTGGCTTATAAATAGTGTACATGCACCAAGTATTTGTAAGCCTTAAGGTGAACGAGAATCATCCCCATTCCTCCTCCTATTTTGTCTGGCCTTCTCCATCTCTCTCACCTTCAATCTCTTACTTTTTTTTTTCATTTTTATAACAAAACTTATCAAATTACAACAACAATTAAAATAATGACAACTATTTGAAACAAAAATTTCTTGCTGATTATCAATTGAAACAATAATTTAACAAGTAACAGCTTTAATTTTTCATACGAAAACAACCATGACAATGACAAATGATTTCACTTAGCGAAATTAGGTCATTTCACATTTTAAAAAAATGGAAACTCCCTTAAAAAGAACTTTTAAATTATGAAAAGATAAAAAAGTGTATCAAATATTAATAATCACATAGAAGTGTTAGTACCTCATTTTTCTTTTTTGAAATTTAAAAGAAATGACACAAATTCCCTCATTAAATCTCATTTTTACTTTCTTTGTCCTCTCTCTCTCTTTCTTCTTCTTCAGGTTCCGGGCTAAGAGGGTCTAGCAACAACGGCTGAAACAACCTCAGCTCCTTCAACAATGGTGACGGTAGCCTCAGGCTCCTCTAGAAACGATAAAAGGCAATGGCAGCTTCCCAAGCTTGACACAATCCCTAGGAAGATCTAGGTGTTCAGAAAGACAATTCTACAAATTTTAGGCATGAAGATTTGGGTGGAGGTGGTACCTTCACTTCTAGAATTCTCTTGGAGGTCTTCTGATACTCCTAAGCTTGACGTAATCCCTAAGAAGATCTGGATTTTCAAGAAAATGATTCTTTCGACTTGTGATCTCACAAGTTGCAAATTTTCACAAGATTTGATAAAGATTTCACAAATTCTGATAGAGGTATCATAAGTTCAAATAAGGTTTTTACAACTTCCTTAAAGAATTTCACAAGTTGCAAATCAAAATTCACAATATTTGATAAGGGTTTTCACATGCTTTAATAGAGGTTTCACAAGTTCCAATAAGGTTTTCACAACTTTTGAAAAGAATTTTACAATTTTCTTAAAGAATTTCACAAGTTGCAAATCAAAATTTACAAGATTTGATAAGGCTTTTCACAAGTTCTAATAGCGATTGCACAAGTTCGGATAAAGTTTACACAGGTTCTGAAAAGAATTTCACAAATTGCAAATCAAAATTCACAAGATTTGATCCAAGTTTTCATAAGTTATGATAGTGGTTTTACAAGTTCTGGAAAGAATTTCACAAATTCAGATCAAGTTTTCACAACTTGCAAATCAAAATTCAATTCTGATAAGGGTTTCACAAGCTATGGTGAAGGGTTCACAAGTTTGGATAAGGTTTTCACAATTTCTAAAAAAAAAAATTCAGAACTTGCAAATCAAAATTCAATTTTGAAAAGGGTTTTCACGAGTTTGGAAAAGGCTTTCACAGGTTCATATTAGATTTTCCCATGTTCGGCGACTTGTCGATGATATTGATAATACCAACAAAGCCTACCAACTCAAATCTTCCAACTTTCAATCAATGATTTTGTCAGTGATGAATTGTCCCTTCACTTTCTGGATAAAATTCAGAACCACAAAAATCTCCCAACTCAAATCAAAACCTGAGATCCCAAATTCAAAATAATCATGAAAACCTAAATTTTCACTTTAAACCCAATTCTCAATCTCTCAAAGCTCAAACTAGAAAACCCAAAATCTCATCTTTTCAACCCACCACCAACAGCCCCATCATCAGGCACAAATTCAAGGCACACACAAATGCAAAAGGATTTTTAGCTTCAAACGGATCAATCTAAATGAC
Source organism: Inga leiocalycina (assembly GCA_963242795.1). NCBI lineage: Eukaryota > Viridiplantae > Streptophyta > Magnoliopsida > Fabales > Fabaceae > Inga > Inga leiocalycina. The sequence continues at coordinate 43,539,184 of OY725331.1, forward strand.
AAGAAAGAAGGTAAACGATAATGACAATGACAACAAGAAGAAGACGAACGATAGGAACAATTTGATAAAAATTTAACAAATTCCATTTTAGAGCTAGATCTATGAAGGATGATCTAAGGACACAAGTCGCTGAACAAGTTAGATCAATAGAAGACACAAGCCGCCATCGTTGAAGACTGCCGTCGCTGGAGAACTTGTCACCTTTGCTAGAGGAAAAGAGGATGGAGAAGAGGAAGGAGGGAGACCACCGTCATTGAAGGCTGATGTCGCTGAAGAACCTGTCATCGTTGCTATTGGAAAAGAGGATGAAGAAGAGGTGGGAGGGAGACCACTATCACTGGAGAACTTGTCACCGTTGCTAGAGGAAAAGAGGACGAAGAAGAGAGGGAGGGAGATTGCCGTTGTTGGAGGTCGTCGTCACAGGAGAACCTATTAGTGATTTCTAGAGAAGAAGAGGAGGAAGAGAGGGAGAGGGAGACGAGAGAGAGACGAGGGGTTTTGATAAAATGACAAGTTTTTGTGTCATTTCTATTTAATTTCAAAAAAACAAATCAGATCATCACACTTCTCTGGTATTTTAAATATTGGGAACACATTTTTGTCTTTTAATATTTATAAAATTCTTTTTTTAGGATCTTCCCCAAAAAAAAAAATCTTCATTCCATAATAGTTCCTAAAGTCTTTATAGAAATTAAGTTATTTCGACAGACAATTTTGGAAATTTTCATATTTGGGTGGTCTTTCTCCCATTACAAACTAAAAAAGGGATAAATATGAGAAAATTTTGAAGTTTTCGAGTTGCACCTTCATATCCTTGTAATTGTAAATGATATCAGCATGACAGGAATTAATTTGTACGTACAGAAGAATGAGATTTGAATCATTTGTTAATTTGCGTTTTACACTTTTTTGACAAAAAGGAAATAATATATGCAAATCTTGTCGCGGGTAAGAGTATTAGGCCCAGAGACATAGGCTGGAGGGAGACCTAAAATGGGTTTTTAGTATTAAAGGGGAAGAAGATATAAAGACTTTGAATGTGCTGCGCTTGGCAGTTGGGTTAGAGAAAGACCCTAAAATTGAAACAAATGGGGGAAGGCAATGGTCTTGGGCCAGAAATCAAAATAATCAGAATAAGGCCTGAGGACAAAGCACCATGTAGTGTAGTTTGGATAAAGTGAACTTGACAAATGCTGTGGCCCATAGATGGAGAAAAAACTAGAACTTGAGGTCTTTTAGTTTTTTTTTTTTCAAGCTTCGGCTTGCCTGTGTGATTATAAAAAAGTTAATTTTGAATTAAAATGCTAAAGATAATTTTATACTCTCTCCTTTCTCTTTTTTAAGAGCCTGAAAATTGAATTAGACAATTTAAGAAAATGGTTAAAATTCGTTAATAATAACAAATATGTAGGAAATGAGCCTTTATTTGTTAATCATGCCCTTATTTATAAGGGGTAAGTAAGAGAGAGACATAGAGTAATAATCAGAGAATATATAATAATTAGCACTGAAAAAAGATTGAAACACATTAAATATTCAAATAACTCTAAATGGGATCTCATAAAAAAGGTCAAAGCAATTCAAATTCCAAGCAATAGGGTACTCAAAAATTTAGGGAGAATTACAGTCAGGTCTCAAGCAAGAAAGAAAATGAAGAAATAGTCCCTTGAAATCTTAAAATGAAAAATGGTTCCAAGAAGTTGTCAATTAAGACTCCTGGAGTTGTTAACAACCTGCACCTAAAATTGTTAATGGGACCATTTCTTCATTTATAACTCCGTTGGCCCAGTCATATCACAATCCCATTATTAGCCCGGTACTTGTTTTTGGATCTCATTGGCCCATTTAAAGCCAATAAAAATAATTAATGAAAGCAAGGGCATTTCTAAACAGCCATGAGAATTATTTTTTCATCTAATCCTTAATATATAAGCTAGTTGTCACGATTCAATTAAAAAAATAGGTGGAAAAAAATACAAATCTGTTGATGTATCTTACTTATGCATATATCTTACAATTTTGAGAAGTGATACAAGTCGGAATCGCAAGAATCTTGTAGTTCAGATGATTCTAGGTAAAACCAAGTCATGCACAAATTGAGTTGGATCTAACGAAACCCGATTTTAAAAAACCCCTTTTTTCATTTTTTTTAATATTTTTTTCAGATTTATTTAGAAATTTCCTTCTACTTCTATTATTATCCCCAATTTCCTTTCACTTATCCCAATCAAAGCCCTAGTTTTTTATTTATTTTTTCCTAAATTGTTATTTGCCTTTAAAATGCTAATATGTACAAACCTTTATTGTTATCTTACATAAAAATAAATTAATATCATCTTTAAAATTTATTATGAATATTCACGATACGTTCCGATTCACGATTCTAAAAATAGGTTTTCCGATTCAAGATTTATATCTCAATTTGATAATCTTGATTTGAGACTTTGCTTGCCAATGAGCTTTACCTCAACTGGCACCACCTCTCCCTTTGGTCTCATGGAAAAAAAAAAAAAAGTTGAGGCTTTGCTTTGGTTGTAAATTTGTTTCCCATAAATTGATAATTTTTTTATAAATTATTCATATTGATGGCACATATTAAATTGGGTTTCTGTCCATGAAGGTAGTTCAATGTAAATGATTAAAGGCATTACTTTAAGGAAATCGTTACACAATTTTTACAAATAATTAATATAATTAATTTTTGTAATCTCTATAAATTGGTTGTCTGGATCCTACATTTAAAACTAAACAAAGTATTATTTTTATAAAAACACATATAATCAATACGAGGATTTCATTGATTCGTCACTTGAAAATATTTTTGTTATCATTTTTTTAAAATTGTAAAGCTCAAACCACTTGTTAGAATTCAAGAAATTAAGTGGGCTCAGGAAAATGACCAAAGGAAGGAAAAGAAAATAAAAAAATGATACCAAAAATTCAAACAAAAGAAACCCTATAGTAAAGGAAAGGAAAAATATGAACAATGATTAAAAAAGGGGGAGAAAGGCAGAAAAATACCTTTAAAATATCAAAAAAATAAAAATGGGTGTTGAATTTCAATAATCTGAAATGGTCTGATTTTGAATTCTGAAATGTTGAGAAATGGTGAGAAATGACATAATTACCCTCAATTTTTTAAAAAAAAAAATTCTTGAGACCCTTGCCTGCTACCGATAACCAATGGTGATAGCCGATCATTAGAGCTCCGGTGACCTCTAGTGGCCCCATATATGTTTTTTTAAAATTTCTGAAATAAAAGTAGTTAATAGCGAAACTAAAATAGTAAATAGAGTCTTTGTTGCTAAGTATTTTCTACTAACTGCTTTTGTTTTTCTATTTACCATGGTTAAGTTATTTTTGAAATTTTGAAATGGGATTTGTATATTTGGAGAGTTTTGTGTGTTGTAAATATTATGTGTAAATGTGTCAAAGGAATAAGTCTCATATAACTCAAGATTAATAATGCCCTAGTCTATAATATAATATGAGCTTGAGTTAGTAAAAAGGCTAATAAGATGAGTTTTTAAAATGACCATTAGAAATGACTGTTGGAGTTTCTTTTCTTCCTTTTTTTTGTGATTTAATTAGTTGGTTTTAATGACAATTAAATGGTTTTATTGTATTAAATCTTAATTAATCATTGTTTTGTAACTATCATTTTTATTGTCATTAATAATCATTATGGCCGATCAACGATCACATATTCTCTACTTATAAAAGGCAATGTTTGGTGTAAGGGTTAAAGGACAAAAGGTCAAGTGACACCGAGGTCTACCCCCAAGCTCCCTTTTCTCTCTTCTTCTAAATTACACTGTTATCTTTATGTTACTCTATCACCCTACTTTATGTAGGAAATGTTCGCTTTAACATGGAAAAAGCCGCTTCTTGATTTACTAGAGTGAATGACAATGCCCTTAGGCACAAATGTTTATTATGTTTCTTCAAGTGGTACTGCTAATAATCTGTATAGGGTAAGGTGCTAAGGCCAATATTATATCTTTATCCCAAACTTAATATATGACTCATATTTTAATATTTCATGGCGAATAGAAAATTGAAGACTTATTAAAATCCAAATATTTCCTGTGATTAATAACTAGTGTTGTCACATGTCCCAATTCGTTCGTCCAAACCCTCCAATTTCGTAATTCAGAAATTTGACAGCTGTCCATTTGCTTAGATTCGACTTATATTTTATTTCTTTTTGATTCCACTCATGTTTTTAAGTAAAATTTAATTCTTAAATGAATTAGACTTTCGTTTCAAATCTAGGTAGGGAATTTTATTTTTTTTTAATTACATCAATGTTACGAGGAGAACCCCTGGAGGGAGTGGCCTAAGGCCACTTCAATGATCACTGCGCCACTAGGCGATGGTCCTAAGTAGGGGGATTTACTTGTAAATTAACTCTACTCAAATAAATTAAGAACTTAAGTATTGTTAAGGATTCAATAAACCAAACTAACTCTGGTTTTGAATTGAATTAAAGACAATTAAATACTCTTAAGTAGAATATTACAAAAAATTTACATTGAAAAAACTACTATAATTAAAATCTATAATATTTGAAGGGTTAGTGTGTAAAATACACATGAGATTTTTTCCAAAAGTGCATCTAACACCAAATACTTTTTTTAGGGGTAAAAGTAATTATCAACTTTTAACATATGTGAAAAAATGCACATTAACCATTAGTTGATCGTTTGTTTAAATTTTTTAAGGATTAATATGCAAAAATACACGTGATATTTTTTTACAAGTGTGCCTTATAAAAATGTATTTTTTTTATGAGCAAAAGTAACTATGAACTTTCAAAATAGGTGTACAAATACACATTGAGTATTAGTTGACTGTTTAATTTTTGAGTGAAAATGGTGACATTGAGGATGACGTAGACTATTAAGAAACAACTTGAAAGAAATATTTATATACTCTAGGAGTACCACGTCATTTGAACTATGTTTAATGAGAACATAACAACTCAGATCATTTTAATACTAGTTGACTAATAACTCATCTGAAAAAATTCAAATTGTATCTTGTTTTTAAGAAAAATGTTGATTGATCATTGGGAAAATCCCTATAAAATACCCTTGAAATAGGGAAATCCCTAATCAGTACATTGAAATCAAAAATTCTGGATCAGTCACGTGTCAGTACGGATGAACAGTGCGGGCGGCGCCAAAAGACAATTTTGCCTTTTAGCCCACATTCTCGCCACTTCAAAAATAATAACACGCCGTTCTTAATTAACAACTCTGGATTCTTGATTAATAACTCCGTATTCTTGCTTCACAACTTCCTTATTTAAGTTTCAAGGCCAATAACAACACCTCTTTTTTTATTAACAACACGCCCTTTTAATTAACAACTCTGGATTCTTGATTAACAACTCCATTTCATCTTTTTACTTTCACAATAACAACACCGGTGTTGTTATTAACAATATCATATTCTATATTAACAACTCTCATTTCTTGTTTCACAACTTCGTAATTTAAGTTTTAGGGCCAGTAACAACAACTCTTTCTTTATTAACAACACCGTATTTTACATTAACAACACTATATTTTTGAGATACGAATATGTGGAAGAATAAAGCGGAGTTGTTAATCAAGAATTAGGAATTGCTAATAACAAGACCGGTGTTGTTATTATGAAAGTAAAAAGATGAAACTGGAGTTGTTAATCAAGAATACGGAGTTGTTAATCAAGAATTCGGAGTTGTTAATTAAGAACGGTGTGTTGTTATGTTTGAAGTAGCGAGAATGGGGGCTAAAGGGCAAAATCGTCTTTTGGCGCTGCCTGCACTGTTCATCCGTACTGACGCGTGACTGATCCGGAATTTTTTATTTCAATGTACTGATTAGGGATTTTTCTATTCCAAGGGTATTTTATAGGGATTTTCCCTTAATCATTTTGTTTTAGTTTTTTTTTTAAAATTTAATATGTTTTTTTTCTTAAAAACAAGATACAATTTGATTTTTTTTTTTCACATGATCCATCAACCAATTAGGATTAAAATAATATGAGTTGTTATGTTTTCATTGGATAAAGTTCAAATGACATGATTCTCTTGAAGTATGTAAGTATTTCTCCAACTTAGAATAATAATTTGCTGATTGGGTAAGGGAAATTAATTTCCACCTAACCCTTTATTTCCACTTCACCACTTCTTTTCAGAAGGAGAAATACTTACATACTCCCAGAGCGCTACATCATTTGTACTCTGACTAATTAAAATATAACAACTCATCTTATGTTAATCTTACGTGGTAAATGAGTCATCTGGAGAAATTCAAATTTTATAATTTTGAAAAACATAAAAGCATAATTTAGAAAAACAAAAGACGCAATTTCCTCCCATTAGTTGTTGTTTTTTAAAAAATCATAAAATTTAAATTTATCTAGATGATTTATCTGCCATGTAGGATTAAAATAAGATGAGTTGTCATATTTTAATTAGTCAGAGTACAGATGAGGTGGTGCTCCTGGAGTACGTAAGTATTTCTCTTTCGGAAGAGGGAGGGAGAGGAAAGGAAGTGATGAAATGGAGATAAATGGTTAGGTGAAAATTAATTTTCTATACCTAGTCAGCAAATTATTACTTAAAGTTGTTTCTTAATCATCCATGTAATTCTCCATGTCACCATTTTTAGTCAGAAAACTCAAAAAAACGGTGCACTATAACTGTCAATATGTAATTTTAAACATATTTTGAAAGTTCATAGATACTTTTGTCCCTCAAAAAAACATTTGTATTTGACACACTTTTGAAAAAACCTCATGTGTATTTTTGCACCTTAACCCTTAAAAAATTCAAATAAACGGTTAACTAACAGTTAATATGTATTTTGCACCTATTTTGGACGTTCATAGTTACTTTTACCCCTCAAAAAAGTATTTAGTGAGGGGCACACTTTTAGAAAAATCTCATGTGTATTTTTGCACCTTAACTCATATTTAAATTTAAATAATTAACAGCGTGTGCATTAGATAATTCATACATATAAAAAGGGATGAAGATATAAAAATCCTCTTGAAATATGCAAATCTCACTTACAGAAATGATCTATTTACTATGAAATTTTTAAAAATTAGTTTAGGATTTAATTTTGTAGTGAAATCACCTAACGGCTCTTAATTTGAAAAATAAATGAAATGACAAAGACAATTTTAACCGGTAAAAACTTTAAACTTATCAAATTACAACAACAATTAAGCCAATGACAACTAATTAAATAAAATTGCTTCTTAATAACCAACGACAAGAATAATTTCATATAGTAACAACTTTAATTTATCAAATGACAATAACTAATAACTATGACAGTCACAAAGAACTTCACTTAGGGATACTATATTACTATGTCATTTAAAAAAAAAAAAGAATTTTCATCCCGTAATGATTCTTAAAGTCTTAATAGAAATTAAGTTATTTTGAGGGATTATTTTGAAATTTTCATATTTTGGTGATCTTTTTCTCAATAAAAAACTTTAAAAAGGGGAAAATATGAGAAAATGTTGAAATTACCGAATTCGAACTTCACACTACTAGAAAAAAGGGTTTTAACGTCCCTTTTTTTGGCCTTTCAACGTCTGAAAACAGAGGGACGTCTATGTGAGAGTCGTAGAAAATAACGTCATTAACGTCTGTAAAACAGTGGACGTAGAAGGAAGACTTTAGACGTCCCCAGGTCTCCTGGGGACGTCTAAGGTCCACCTTAGACGTCCCCAGTTGAGCCTGGGGACGTCTAAGGTGTCGCCAGCAGTACTATCCACGTCCCTTTCTTATTAAGGACGTTGAAAGGTTTTTTTTTTTTTTTAAAATGGACCTTTTATACATATTGCACTGTCTGGAAAACATGTAAACTGCAGAAATAGAATTCCAACAACAGAGTAAAACAATAGCAGTTCAGCAGAATGAAAACAACAACAAACACAGTGATCAACCCAAGGCTACTACATGCCACACAAACTTTCAAACCACACAAACTACACAACAATCTATATCCATGTCTACTACATGCCTAACAAACTTTCAAACCAGACAAACTACAGAGCAATCTATATCCAAGTCCCCAGTTTGTACAATAACCAAGACTAAAATCCATATCCAACAACAATAACACTAATTATATGTACTACCACAAAAGTATGTCATACACAAACTACTAAAGACTTTACTCTTCTGGTACACGTTGAAGAAGAAGTCCAGCCATAAAGTCTCTGATCATATTTAAGTCTTCATATGAGTAGGCATCTTCATTGTCAAAAATCTGTAAATTAGAAAATAAGCTTAGATGAAATAATGAATGAAGTGAATGAATTCCCATTGAATCACAACACCAAGAATATTATCCTCAGAGAATGAAGAAGCGATTACTTGTTCAAAATCTGTCGTAATGCCACTCTGAATGATGTTAAACATATAAAGCAAGACATAATATCCACATTCCCAGCCGCCAGGTTGTCGAGGGCACTATAAATCAAAAGCAAATGGTTAAAATCAATAAAGGCATATCTAAAACGACCGTCAATCAAAAGAACTTGATTTGAAACTACGTACCTTTGGAAACAACCATCTTGGATCTTTGCCACCTCTACGTTCGCGTGGCCCGCCAAGCGCTCGATACGTCGTGCATGCGCTATCATGAAAATGAAAATCAACATAAATTAGAATAATTCATTAAGTCAAGAATCAAGAAGCAATGAAATACAAACAAATAACTTACTGGTTGAAGACGCTTTTAGTTTCTTTGTCTGGTCTTCTATTTAAGGAATCAAACCAGTAAACAACGTGCGACCGAGGACAGACAACACACAAACTCCAGTGATAACTATCACAACATATACAGATTAAAATGAAGTTAGATGGCAAGGCAATTATTTACTAAAAAAAATATTGTGTGTCTACAAGATAATTTTTTTTGTATTTTTTTACTTTCTTTTTATTCTTTATTCTTTTCTCATTTCTTTTCCTTTCCCTACTAATTAAAAGCATTATCATGTGCCAAAACTAATAGTTACCATCATCAACCTAATCAAAATGCATAAACAGAGTAATAAAATAAACCTCTAACTAATACTAAAAATATACTATACTAAAAATATAAAAAATTAAACACTTATTCAATTCATCATACAAAACTAATAATAAAAAGAATAATAAAACGCCCTGCATTTCTTTTCCTTTCCCTACTAATTAAAAGCATTTATCATGTGCCAAAACTAATAGTTACCATCAAGCACCTAATCAAAATGCATAAACAGAATAATAAAATAAACCTCTAACTAATACTAAAAATATAAAAAATTAAACACTTATTCAATTCATACAAAACTAATAATAAAACGCCCTGTCATCTTATTCAAAACGAAAATGCATGCTAACCTGAAAATTTCTCACAGCTTTGGAGGAGGCCGACGGTGGTGGAGAATCGGCAAACCAAGAATCTCAAAAACTGCAGCAGGGGAGCAAAGAAGATGGCCTGGTGACAGAACTGAGGAAGCTTTGGAGAAAGAAATTAAAAAACTAAGAAAGGGAGAGGAGACCGATCAATGGGGATGGAGTGATGAATTTGGGAGGACATGCAGCAGGGGAGTGGAATGGGAAAGGAGAAACAATGAAAAAACTGCAGCAATGGGGACGCGCGGAGTCTAACGGAAATGGGAGTGAATGAGTAAAGTTGAGAGGAGGAGAGATAGATGGGAGGAAGAAGAGCTCTCTGACATCCTCACATGCACCGGTCACTTCATAACAGGCGCATGTGAGGGAGGCTCTACAACGTCCCCAGCTGGGCTGGGGACGTCTATACATACCTTTAGACGTCCCCAGCTCCGCTGGGGACGTCTAAATCTAGGCTTTAGACGTCCCCAGCCCAGCTGGGGACGTCTAAAGGTAGTGTTTAGACGTCCCCAGCCCAGCTGGGGACGTCTATAGGTACCTTTAGACGTCCCCAGCTGGGCTGGGGACGTCTAAAGGATTTTTTTTATTTTTTTTTATTTTTTTTATGAGTTTTAAAGGTAATCAGACGCGCCAAAAGATAAAATTTGAACCTGACCATATTTTGGGCGTCCCTTTTTCAAAAAGGGACGTCCTTTAGGGACTTTATAAGTATCTTCTGTAGTAGTGTCAGATCCTTGTACATGATATCAGCATGACAACAATGACTTTATACATACAAAAGAATGAGCTTTGAATTATTTGTTAATTTGAATTTCACACTTTTTGACAAAAAGGAAAAAAGGAAAAAAATATGCCGAACTAGTCACGAGTAAGTGATAGAAGAAAGCATTAAGTGACACTAAAGCTAATTTTGTACTAAAAAAGTTAAATAAATATTGACATAAAGTGGAAGCAATAATGGTTTAGATTCCTCACAGATGATCAGAAATGGGACCTTGGCGACAGATGATTCTTTTGTTGTTTTGTGAAACGAGAGACGATTGAAGCCACTTCTGCCTCTTAAGCAACACCCATTAGTTGTGTGTTTGGATTAGCTTTTTTTAATAGTTTTTACGACTTACGAGGTAAGTATGTGAGAGGAGTTTTGTTTTGGGTTGCGCAAACCATGGTTTGAAACCATGGTTTGAAAGCTTACCAATTGAATTAGTCTCATTAATTTAGGCATATAGGGCTGCCATCCCATTGAAAATATTATTTTGCTTTATCATTCACTTAGATTTGACTCCATCTTTATATTTCATAATAAGATACTCCTCACTTTTAATTAATTCACACATACATTTAAAATAATTTATAGTATTAAATTTGTCATAAAATTTAATCACTTTTATTAATTATTTTAAACTCCATCGTCATATTAAAAAAATACTAAAAATTCTTTATAGAAAGTAATTATAGTAAGGATCATGTTGGCGAAAAAAAAGTTATAGTGAGGATCAGGGAGAGAATTCCCTAGTTATAAGGGGTATTAAATAATTTTTATACATATCTATATTTAATAAAAGTAATTTGAAACAATATAATTTAATTTGTTGTTGGAATTTAACTAGTAAATAATAAAGATCGTATTAAAAATTACTTGAATTTTATTGCAAATTTAACATTTTTAACTGTTTTTGTTAGTATTTATGAATTAGTTAGATATCACTTTTAATTTGTTTAACTAAGATTAAAAAGGGACTGATGGCAAAAAAAAAAAAAAAGGGAAAATTGGGTATTCTCATTAGCAAATTAATTGGTATGCAAATGTTTCCGGGACCATTGGCCAATTAATTTACCAATGAGGGATTTATCCCCAATTTTCCCAAAAAAAGGGGGTTACTATCATTTTTTTTCCTTCTATTCACCCTCATTTTTAATTTTAGTCCCTCTAATTTTAAATTGTGGTTTTTATCCCCTCAAATTTTTTTTTTCATCTAAACCATTAGTCGATGTAGTTAAAAAAAAAAAAAAACTTGTGGGTGGGATTAACATTGTTAAATGTAGACGAAGCTACTTAGTATGTTTTGAAATATAAGGTGCGTTGTGCCCTTTTTTTTTGTTAAAAAAAACTCATATTTACTTCAGCAAATCATCTGTAGGCCTAACATGTCCCGTCAACAACTAATTCAACAATTTTTTTTTATGGTTTACGCAATGGATCATTTTTGGCCTTCGGTGTACCCATCTTCCAGGTATCCGGCGTTAACCTGAAGGCCAACGCCGGATTTACCGACATGGGCCCCCGACAACCGACTAATCCTGACGCCCCCAATCTGATAGGCCCGACAGGAATTCACCTCTTTGAGGCGCCCCAGGGGAGAGAGCTCCCAATAGAAATTCGTTACACCTTCCGTTTCCTGGGATCGATCCCAGGAACTGATTGGTGTGGCACAGATACCTACTCATCTGCGCCAACTTCCATTGGTACCAATTCAACAATTTAAACTACGTTAAATGACACATCGTTACAATTAATAATATTAATCATAGCTTCAAATCTATTTTAAACTATAAGTAAGGTATTGAAAACCGGACCGGATATTGAATAGGTCGAGATACTGGGTCTAGGGTCAGTGGTTCAGATCGGGGTCAACCCGGAGGTCAGACCGGGAGTTAAACTGGGGTTAATTAAAAAATATATATAATTTAAATGTTTATGTATACCATTTAAAAAACTATATAAGAGTTTTTTTTCAACCAATAGTCAAATATAACCTCGTGAACCTAATACCAATAAAAGAATCATTAAGTATATAAGGATTTTACTCCAACCAATGCAAAACAGTAAAAATATTCCACAATGCTTTTAAAATTCCTTGCAAATCAAAAAATTTCAAAGAAATAATTTTAAAAAAAGACAAAATGACGTCGTTTAGGATATAAAAAATTTTAAAAAATAAAAAAAAATAAAAAAGGGGGCAAACCGGTTCACCACGGGTCCCCCGGGTTATCCCGGTTTATCCCGGGTTGAACCGGTTTAGACTAGGTCGACCGGGTCAGTTAGATCCCGATTTTTTGACTTCAACCGGACCGGTCTAACGACCGGTTCACCTGTTCTGGTTTGAACCGGCCGGTCCAGTCTGATTTTTAATACAATGACTACAAGACTAATGTTTTAAACATAAAAGAAATTTAAGGATCCCAAAACTGCGGTTTGAAAACCACTATTTATTAATTAAAAAAGAAAATTAAATTAGTAAAAGGAAACTAAAGTACTATACAATGAACATAAATCGTAAATCAGTAAAAAATTATTGGGTTTTAATAAAATTGTTGATGATTGACGAGTTGAATTTTAAGGGCTTATCAAAATAATGGTAGACAAAAGTTTTTATGTAGATTACCTATTTTTGTGGAATTTAAACAAAGGCTCTTGAAGATAAGCCAATCTTTCAACAACCGAACCAACTTTTTTAGCAGTGGAATTGATTTTTTAGTTATAAGAATTATTCAGTATATATCTGGTACTAATTATCATAATTTCATAAAAAGTTAGTTCAATTTTTTAAAAAGACATTAAATCCCTTCGATTTGACTAATGTTGATTAAAGTAAATAATTTTATTTCTATTCAAAGGTGGACAACTTTTAAGAGATTGATTAATGATATTTCCCTGTTTTAAAAAAATAATGAGAAACGAAAGATGATGAATAGGAAATTAGGTAAAAAATGGCCAATTAATCATGACACCCTTTTGGCTTAATTACTCTATCATAAGGTGAATTGAATCTTCTTTGAAATAATATATGAATTTGTTTGCTTATATAAGAAAGTGAGTGAAAGAATAACAAAAATATAGGAAATCATTGTCTTGCATCTTCTTTTCTTGTCTATTTCAAGATCCAATAAATGAATAATTACCCGTTTCTTTTTTTGTGACAAATAAAATTCACTTTTTCATTTGGGAGAATGACAAAAAAAAAAAAAAAACTCATGAAATGCTTAGGTTATTTCATGAAAAAAAGCTAATGTCATAATTGTCCTTTATGATTTCATAAGAATTAAACCACTTCGATAGACCATTTTGAGATTTTTCATATTTTGATAGTCTTTATATATATTTCTCTCCCCTTCTCATCATTTTTTATGCAGATAAAGAAATTACCATGAAATAGGTATACAAAAATACATATACATATTCAATCTTAAGATCTTTGAAAATAACAAGTGATGGTGAAGTAAAGAAAGAAAGAGGGAGAGAGAGAAAAGAAAGTATCACCTCTACACATATGTAAATTTCACGCAGGTGGGACCTACTTTACTCTCTTTAACCTTTAGAGAATCTTTAATGTTACAATTGTTGAAGCAACTAAGTAATTAATTAATTATCTAACATTTTTTTGGATTTCAAAAGCTTCTCTTTTGTTTGAACTAAATTCTTCTTGTTGCCGCCGTTCATGATTCTCAAGCTTTGTCTCAACAAATCAAACTCTCTCTCCTTTTTAACCTTTTCTTGTTCCAATGACTCTAATTCAGATCTCAGTGACTTGATGGTTCCTTCTTTGTCTTCTAATTCTGTCTTCATTTTCTGAATGTTCACCTCATTTTCTTCTGCTTTCCAACATAGTCCATCACCTGTGAACAAATATTTGTCAAACAAATATTCTCATCAATAATTTATTTTAATAGAATCTAGATAGTCCATATTATATTTCGGCGATCTAAATTTTATAACTTTCTTATTTTACTATTATTTTCTTCAAACAAAGTAAAGTTGTTATTTCACACCATTCCCCGACTGATGCAGTTACCTAACTAGTATAGGGTAAAATATTGGTATTTTTTTTTTAAAAAAAACACTTATTTTCTATCTCGGTTGTTAATTTAATCAGTGTTGAAACAGTTTTCTAAACCAAGTTATTTTAACAATCGAGGTAGAAAGACAACGTATTTACGAAATTCTCCCTGGTCACATCTTCTACACGGCCTCTATTGCAACCGGTGTAGAAATTAGACCGCGGTAAAAACGTATTTTACACTTGCTAGTTAGTTCACGGCTTCACGCCAAAAAATGTGTAGAGGATATATCCGTCTATTAAAATACACAACAAAAACATTCAACGGGTACATTTTCATCAATCGACTCTAACTTCAAAGAAGGACAGTGAAAGACAACCTACCTGCCAACTACTGGATGACTGAACTTAATTCAATTAGTTAAAAGGAAAAATCAAGCTACAGTTAGGTTGGTGTTATGGGTTGTTTTGTACATAGAATATAATAGAATAAAAAAAAATGAAAGGGTAAATCAGTAAAAGAAAAAAAAAATTAATGGGAAGTGATAATAGAGATATAATAAATATGTAATATTTCAATTCAATTTTTGTCCGAGGAAAAGAAAATCAATTTCTCAAACACAAAAATGCAAATATTCTAAATCTCTTCAATCAATTAATTAGTGTGTGCCAGCTTTTTTTCTAAAAAAACATACAAATATTTAACTCATATACTTATTTATAAGATAGATCTAACATTTATATAATAAATTTAATGACGTGACTTATATTGATTAATAAATGATAGTTCCTCTCAACCTGATAAATCGGATCATAGGAGCAATTACTTTCCAGAAATTCTGTGGTTTAATATGAACATTACTCAACTAGCTAGCTCTTAAACAATAACCCAAATTGTCACTCATGAACCTGAAAATTTGAATCTCTGCACCCAAAAATGCAAAAACTTTTGTCCAAACCTCTTGGACCATAATCGACCCTAAATTAGTCCATAAAGTTAGATGTATACATACCATCATAAGTTCTCTGAATGAGATCATCCAACTCAGTCTTAATTTCCAGATACAGTTGTTTCCATTTCACTACAGCTTCATCTCTTCTTGCTCTTTCTTCCTTCATCTTCTCAACAAGAAGCTTAGTCCCCATTAATTCCCACTCTTTGCCACTATTATCCTCACCTTTCTCCATTATTCCCATTTTGTCCCTCTTCGTTGTCATCTCTCTTATCTTCTCCTCCCTTTCCTCCACCGTCTTCCTCAGCCGCGCCACCTCCTCCTTCAGCTTCTCCCTCTCTCTCTTCCACTCAGTCTCCTTCAAAGCAAACACCATTATCTCTCTCTCACAGTTCATGTACTCCCTCTCTCTCTCCACCGCCATCGTCTTTATCTCTTCTTGCAGAATCTTCACTCTGTGTTTCAGAGTCATCATTTCCTTTTGGCAGCTGTAATAGTACCCCCCATTATTCTTGCTCATCTTAACTCCCATGTTGATCGTTGATCTCTCTCTGCAACTTCTAAATGGCTTCTTTTTCTTCTTCTTATAGCGGGTTTTTTTTTTTTGGGGGGGGGGGGTTGAAGAGAAAGTGTTAGAAAGAGATAGAATCTCAATGTTGGAGAGCTCTTCGCTGGCTTTGATAAAATAAAAAAGCAGACAAAGAAAGAAATTTAGCCACTTTCATGAACTCCGTAGGATAAGGGCCATAAAATAGTAGTACCTTTTTTAATACCCATATAATAGTAGTACTATTTTAATATTCAGTATTGACAGGTGTATTTCTGTTTTTACTTAACGTCCAGGTCCTTTTTTTCCTTTCTTTAATTAATAAAGTTATCTAGTTTTCACTTTAATACAGAACTTGTAATTTTGTCTTTAAAATATATTTTTTTATTAATCATTTCGAGTTGATTTACATATAGTAGTTGGTCATTAAAAATCAAAATTTTCTGAATTGTTAATTTAGTTTAAGTGAAGAAAAATATTAAGACTCATTCAGGAGAATATTTTATTGAAATATACCTAGTCTATACTAACTTTTTATTTAGACCGAGAGAAAATGAAAGATAAAAGAAAATAGGGGGAGAAATGAGTTTTCCCATATTTAACTGCAGGGGAAAAAGTGAAAGGAAAGAAAAGTGAGCACCCTATTTGATCTTCAAATTGTCTTTCCACGTGTGGAGAGATTTGGGAGAGAAAATTCTTTTTTTTTTTTTGGTCGCCCTCACATTGACAGTGCTCTTCCTCCTCGTTTTTCATTTATGTTGCAAAAGGGCTATAACACTCATTTCTATAGAATTTATTATAAATTAAATTATTTAAAATTCATTGCATTATTCTTTTGTTGTTGTTGTCGTCAAATGTTGCACCGTTCTTTTTCAAATCTTATGTAACGTTATAGTTGACAGTATATAATTCATTTACTTTTTTTAATTTATACGTTATAGTAGACAATATATAATTTATATACTTTTTAATTTATGCTATGTGAATTTTTATTTTTAAAAACATATAGGTACAAGACAAATTAAACATTGTACCTCTGAAAATATAATATTTTTCTCTAAATTATTTACTTTAAAAATATAATAACATGAAATATATTTTCCTCTTCGTTCTCCATTTTTATCAAATAAGTTATTTTAGTCTTTTAGATATTTGCTCATTTTCTCTCCTCCTTATTTTCTCTCATCCATCCAAACAAGAGGGATGATACATTTTCTTTCCATTTTTCTCTCACTAGTGGAAAAATCACTTTTAAGACCGGTTAAAAACAACATTTAGACCGATTTTGGATCCGGTCTTGATACAGCCGGTCTTAAAAGTCTACTGCTTTTTAGACCGGTTAACGAAACCGGTCTTAAAAATAACTTTTCTAGACCGGTTTCTCGAAGACCAGATCTAAAAAGTCTAGAGTTGTTAGACTGGTTGTTTAAAAATCGGTCTAAAAACTTTTTTTTCAAGACTTTTAAGATTGGTTGTTAAAATAACCGGTCTTAAAAGTACTTTTAAGACCGGTTTTTATAATAACCGGTCTTAAAAGTACTTTTAAAACCAATTATTTTAACAACCGGTTTTAAAAAAGATATTTTTTTTAAAAAAAATAAATAGGGTCTTTATTTTTTGTAGTCAAATTTACAGATGAGTATAAGGGATTACATTGAAAACTCGATTGTGGGTACTTTCAAGCAAATTACCACCATCAGATTTAACAAAAACACCTTCCTTGTGAATCCCGCTGCTAAAATTTCTGAAAACCTGAATTCCTGTATCGTTCACTAAGAACATCAAACAACGTAGAAAGATAATGAATAGCTCTTGTAACAAAATTCAGGCACACCCATAAGGATCTCTCTTCTCTTCTTGACCCTTGTTCCTCTGGTAAAGAAAGCAGACAAGGAATTGTTTTAAGCGATGCGCTTCACTCTGCACTTTCTTCTTCCTCTTTCATCTATCGCCACCTTGTAGTAGATACTCAAAAATTACTTTACAAATTAATTAAGCGTTTAAAAGGAAAGTTTATTCAAACCTCATAACATCAGTTGCATCTTCTTCACGCATCTCTGGGTCAAAGCAAAGGAGCACGCAGCTTATGGTAGCAAAGAAGTGAGGTTGCCAAGGTAGGTTGCGATGAAGGATGGATGTCACGGGGAAAGAGAAAAGTCGCGACGAAGGAGATCAGAGCAAGCGAGGTTGTGGCGGCGATAAACTTATTTAGTGCAAGGGTGAGAGCACTGCAGCAACAAACATGAGAATGAGATTGAGCGAAGATGAACGAGCTCATAGAGTAATCGCACCAAGAAAAGATGTTTCAGATTTAAAGAGTGAAATTTAGGTGTGACAAAGAGGAGATTCAAAAATTTAGGGTCGATTTTTTAAATCGGGTATATATAAAACCGGTCTTAAAAGGGTGGAAAAAAATAATTTTTAAAATTTTCATATTTAAGACTGATTTTTATTAAAGCCGGTCTTAAATGTTTGATATTTAAGACCGGTTATTATTAATAACCGGTCTTAAAAGTTTAAAATTTTTAATTTTTTAAAAATATCACTTTTAAAACCGGTCTTAAAGACTGGTTATTTTAACAACCGGTCTTAAAAGTGATATTTTAAAAAAAAATAATAAATAAGGCCTTTTTTTTGTAGTCAAACGTATAGATGAGTAGAAGGGATTATAGTGAAAAATCAATTGCGGATACTTAAATTTTTCATATTTAAGACTTGTTTTTATTAAAACCGGTCTTAAATGTTTGATATTTGAGACTGATTATTAATTATTATTAATAACCGGTCTTAAAAGTTTAAAATTTTTAATTTTTTAAATATTTTGATATTTTTAGACCGGTTTTATTTATAACCGGTCTAAATAATTTTTTTAAGACCGGTTTTTTTGAGAACTGGTCTTAGAAGTTTTATATAATTACAAAACTGTCACCGGTCAAATTTTTTAGAGCTTATCCGCTATAACCGGTCTAGATATGGCGGTCTAAAAAGGAAATTTTGTACCCATGTCTTCTATTCATTTTCTCTCCTTTTGTTTTCTTTCCTCCAAACTTTTCTTTCCATCTAAACGGTTAGGACCCAAACCCCATTCAAGTGGGTTATTATGTGAATATGGAGAAATATGAGTTTAATAGAGGGAATGTTCCCTTTATGGTTTAAATGTTAAAAGCCATGTAACTCTATATTCAATATATATGGACATGGGTTAATGAATTAGTTTTTGGAAGTTGTGATGGATGAATAACTCTTTTATATGTAACTTCTCTATTTGGTTTTTTTTTGTTTGATTTAGAGTTTTGATGATAACAAACCTAGGATTCTTCGAATAAGGTTTTCTGATTTTGTTCTTGTGACTTAATATTGTGGACTATTAGAATAGTCATATTGTTATTTGAATAGCCTATTTTCAGTTCAAAACTATTCTGATAAATCTCACTCTATTCAAATAGACAAAGTATTATTCAGATAGTGCACATGCTATTCGAATAGTAATGCATTGTTAAAGAAAAGACTATTCTAAAAGGCATATCAATATTCGAATAATAAGGTTGACAAATTTCTTTGAAATTAATACTAGACAAAAACTATTCGAATATTCTAGTTATTATTTGAATAACTTATTGTTTATTTGCAAATAGAGTATACAATTAGTAAGAGTACTATTCGAATAGTAAGGACAATATCAGAATAGTAAGAAGACTATCAGAATAGTCATAGTACAAATTGACTAAAGACTATCAGAATAGTAAGAAGATTATCAAGATAGTATTGACATATGAAACTTGACTATTTCCTAATCCAATTTCAAAAGAATATCCGAATAGTTTGATATTGTATGAGGATAAAATTATGTGTTTTTCAAATGGGACTATCCAAATAGTAGAACAAACTATTCTAATAGTATCAGTACAAATTAACTAGATACTATTCGAATAGTCTATAACTGAAAAAGAGCTATTTTATCCTGATAGTAAGAAGAGTATTCAAATACTTGATTGTTCCAGAAAATAGAGCATGAAACCAAAGATTTATGAAATCAAAGGAACTTTTGATTAAAGCCTTAATCTTGCTTGTTATTATTCTTTTACATGATTAACATCTCTAAAAGCAAGTTTCATGATATTTCTTCATCAAATATTTTAATGTCAAAAAAAGTAGATTTTGTGTCAAAAGCATTAAATTCTAAGCACAACTTCAACCAACTCATTCTCTTTGCTGCAACGGTTATATTCTTACAACAGAAAGAATGTCCAGAGAAGTAATAACAAAGTATCAAACAAATGGAATGCTCACAACGGTCATTAAATTCACTCCAACTATAAATATTGCAGCATTTAAAGAAGAGTGATATACAACGACGAGAGCTCAACTATGTCAACATGCTAAAATCATGTGTCACCCACCTCAACCCAAACACTTTGTTATTCTCTGGCTTTGATATCAATTACCTTTGAGAGAATGATTATTTATATTATACTTCAGTGGTCACCTTATTTACTTCTAAGAAAGAAGATTGATTATAATCTTTTATCATTCAAGTTGTATCCTTACATTGTATAAGGGGGAATACCTCACTTGTATCCTTACGATGTGTAAGGGGGAATAACTTAGTGAGAGATTTGTAAAAGGCTTTATAAGTGTTGGCTAAACTTGTGGGATTGTAGTGGTTTTCAAGTACCAAGCTAAACTTGAGGGACATAGTGGATTGAAATCTCATGAGGTGCTTGGGGACTAGACGTAGGTCATCGTGGATTGAACCGAACCAAAATAAATCACAGTTTGCATCTTCTCTTCCCTAAGCTCTTATATTTCTAGCTTATATGATTTAAATAACTACTTATGATTTTATACTTCCATACTTCCATACTTATGATTTTAATC
Source organism: Inga leiocalycina (assembly GCA_963242795.1). Taxonomy (NCBI): domain Eukaryota; kingdom Viridiplantae; phylum Streptophyta; class Magnoliopsida; order Fabales; family Fabaceae; genus Inga; species Inga leiocalycina. The sequence goes on from OY725331.1 coordinate 43,559,752, forward strand.
CCTCAACGCGGGATGGGGTATTTCAAAAATCAATTCAAAATGTAATTAATCCTGGTCTCACATTCACGGGCGGATATAACTACTTGAGAAATCAAATCACATAATAAATATCAGAGTGCGGAAACTAAAATCCCGGCAAACCCCAGGTTACTTACATACATATAATGGGTTAAGGTTCCCAAAATGGGGATTACATGTCCAAAATATTCATTTACATCTCATATACATTTAGTAATCCCAAAATCAAAACAAAGATAACCAACTACCACTAAAGTCTCGGAGTAATCCTAACTACTCCTGGTTGTCCACTTCCCTTTCGAGCTACTCGCCCTGTCTGAAAAGGTTAGTCATTTGGAAAGAGTGAGATTCTAAAGAATCTCAGTAGTAACAACTTGTTCATACCACACGTAATCACATAGCATGTAAACGAATCATCTTATAACAGCAGCAACACAAATCACACTCTACCCTCATCCCCTTTTACCGTCAAGAAGGCACACCGTCCTAACCCGAACTGTTGTTAGTGACTCAGGGACTATTGGTGTGGTAGTGCATACGAATAGCCTTACGGCTCACACATATAGCCTTTCAGCTTTCACAATTGGCCAGTCGGCCTTCACAAATAGCCTTTCGGCCCACATAATCACATATAACACACTCTAACCTCATCCCCTTTTACCGCCGGGAAGGCACACAGCCCTTACCCGAACCGTTGTTAGCGACTCAGGGACTATTGGTATAGCGGTGCTTCCATAATTTCACATAAACACATATATGACACCCTAACCTCATCCCCTTTTACCGCCGGGAAGGCACACAACCATTACCCGAACTGTTGTTAGCGACTCAGGGACTATTGGTATAGCGGTGCTTCCACAATTTCACATATCTTGCAGCATACAGAATCATCACATCACAATGATATAGCACGCATACAATGTATCACATAAGGTATAAAGCAAGAGTCACTACCTGTATCTTTCCTGACTGGCTCTAGTACCGTGGCCTCACGAGGGCGACAGATATCAAATCCTATACCAAATTATGGACAACCGGCCAATCTCTTTTCCAAGTTCTTAACTTCATAATACACTTAGTTGGTTATCATATAGGACTCTTTAGGTAACCACTAGAGACCTAAACATATGCCTAAAGGGTTGGAAGACACTACCTCAAAGACCCCTTTTTCGAAGGCACAACATAGATTTCTGACAGCCTCACTTGAGTGAAGACGACCTCACTTGAGTGATGAGAGACTTATGCTCGGGTGAGAACGACTCTCACCCGCGAGTGCTTGATAGAGAGCAACCTTCATGGCCAGGAAGTGCTCACATCACTCGAGCACCAAGCTCTGCACTCGGGTGACGACCCCAAATATGCTCGAGTCCCCAAAAGTGCAACACCACGATTGACAACCCAAGAACACCCTTAACTCTGGATTCACACCATCACTCGAGAAAACCTAAGCTCACTCGAGAACAAAGACGTGCACTCGAGCCTGATTCAAAGAATCCAACCAAAACTCAAAGTAGAAAAAGGGAAAATGCAAACAGCACTCGAGCATGATCTTCTTTTGCTCGAGTGTTGTGCATCAGAGACCAGAAACACAGAAAACATCAGAAAATACCAAATGGTCAAATTCATACCCAATGGTTCCCAAACTCTACCAAAAGCTCATACACACTTAGCACCAACTAGGGAGCACATTGGTAACCTCTCAAACTCCCCAGAAACCTTTTTGACCACAATCATACCCTTAGGTCTCTATAACACAACAAATGTCCAATTTCCCTTAACACATTTCCAACATTCCAAACTAAATCCAATACTCAATTATCTTCACAATAAATCATTTCCAACATCAAACACAATGAAATCCATATTTTCAACATTTGGCATAACTAGGGCAAATTTTCTAGATTTTCCCAAACTTATCCAAAATCACAAACAATATATCAAAATTCACTAAATGCCTACCTCTTCACTTTGCCAGATCTAGGATCTTGATTTTCCAACTTTTAATTTCAACCAACACACAAATCACCACTATTTCAAGATTCTGAAATTACCAAGTTGAAGCTCTCAATGAGATGCATATCTTTAGAGAAGAGATTTAGGGCATTAGAGATCAAACAAAGCATCAAAATCTCACCTTTTCTTCTTCCTTTTCCCTTGAACACCAGAAACTATGGAGAAAGAGGAGAGAGAAAGAGAGGGAAATGGTGATATGATGTAAATGATGATGATGAACAAGCTTCCTCTTCCTTCCCATACACACTTCCACCAAATAGGAGAGAGAGGAGAGAGGAAAAAGTGCTATTTTATCCTCTTGTGCTACATCCAATGGCTCACCAAATGCCACTTGTCACCATCCTACTTATTCCTTCATGAGCTTACAAAATCACAAAACATAGGATTCCGACCCATAGTCAAAGAATCTCAACTCTTAATCTTAAATACCACACAAATGTATACCAAAATCACATCACATTAATTCCAAAAGTGCTTAATTACACTAATTACAATAATTATCAGAGTCATTAGCCCTTAATCCCGAATTGGGATATTACATTATACATATATAATATTAGGTTGTATGAGTTGTTGTTATTATACATATATATATATATAGTAAAAAGATTGCAGTGCTATATGTCCTTACCATTTTGTAAGGGACATTTTGTGGTTTATGAATCCATCTTCAATTCTGTTTCTGCAATTTTTATTTGCTGGGTAATGAAGAATATAAATAATCATTTTTAAAAAAATAAAACCTTTTAATGTCCCAAATTAAGAATTGGGACGTCTAAAGTTCCCCTGTAGAGGACTTTAGACATCCCAAATTGAGATTTCGGACATCTAAAGTCCTCCACGGGGTACTTTTGACATCCCAAATTGAGAATTGGGATGTCGAAAGTCTTGACTTTAGACGTTCCTATTCTTAATTTGGGACGTCTAATGTCTCACTTTAGACGTCCCATTTTTTTGGGATGTCTTTTCTTAAAACATACTACGCCCCCTATATAGACATCCCCCTGTTTTTGAACGTTAAAAGTGCCAAAATAGGGACATTAAAACCCCTTTTTGTAGTAGTGTGGATTAAATATGATTATTTTGTACATGTAGTTTGTGTAAAGGAATGGAAGCCCAATGGTATGCATGAAGGGCCCTTGGGACAATTTTGGCCTCACTAAAAGGGAGGAAAAAGGGTTACATGCTAATAAGGGATTATGACATAAGTTACATGTAGATAGGGTCAAGTACAAAGGTGCCCCAAAAGTTAAAATTTTGGAATTTATGGTAATTAACTTAATTAGGGGAAAAGATGATGTAATCATTAAGCTTTTACTTCATCTTCCTCTTCCCTCATTTTCGTCCAACCTGCCCAAAATAGAGAGAGAAAGTGTTGGAGAAAACTTGGAGAGAAGGAAGAGACAAGAAGGGAAAATCTTAAGGTAAGTTTGTTACTCCTTATGATTTGGCTTCTTAACTTGTGTAGATCTTCCTCTAAGTTCTTCTTCTTCATGCAACTCATTGTTTAGCAAAGCTAATCTCAAGGTTAAAGAGGGAGGGAGGTGACATTCTAGAGAGAGAAAGTCCAAGAATCAAAGCTAACCTTTAAAACTTGGATTCTCTAGAGTTATATGGTGTTGTTGTGGTTGTTATTGTTGAGTTTGGTTTGATTTGGCTTGTTTGGTGATTTTGGGATGATGAACTCTAGAAAGTTTATGCTGCCCAAATTTCTATAAATTATGTTCATTTAGTGTTTAAATAGCCAATCATGTGATTAGAAGTAGAAAGGAAGTGATTGAAAAAGAGAAATCAAGGAAACACATTTTTCTCTTCTAAACCCTAATTTCCTCCAGCTACTGTTCACTCAAGATAGAGTTGGAATTTTGAAATTTTGATGGTTCCATTGAATTTAGAAGAGAAAATTGTCTGGGAATATAGGTATTCATGATTTTTGAATATTTGTATACAACTATGGAATTTGTTGAAGTTGTAAGTGCATGCTGTTTGCTTTTCTCCTGTGAGATAGTGTTGTTGTACCATGCATTTCATTGGTCAAAACAAGTTCAAATGTAATGAAACTTTCAAGGATTAAAGTAGACATCTTGGGCTTTAATTTAATGGGTATTATAAGCAATTTGAACATGTGGATTGAAAGATATGAATTTTCAAAGTTTTTTCCTATTTTTGGACTTGATTTTGGAACAGTGTTGGAAATTATGAAATTATGAAATTTTATGTTTGTAGATGGTGGTGGTTCATATTTTTCCTATGTAGAGGACTTAAAGAGCTTTGCATAGAACTTAGAATCACCCCATTTCGATTTTTGTGAAATTAGTTATGATTTTTGGAAGTTCAGCTAAGAAACAGAACAGCTTCTTGGCCATGGCCAGAGGACTCATGGCCGCAACCCAAATTCTTCTAACCTACTTTTGGCTGTGGGCAAGGACTTTTGGCTGGGCCCAAGACCCTTATTTCAACATTTTCACCCATGTGATTGGTTTAACTTCTCCAATCCCTTAGATACTTGTTTGAGCTTCCAATGGCTGTCTAAATAGCCCAAAGGATAACCAATACAATGAGTTTAGAGTAACACATGAATTGGTATTAATTTAATTCTTGTACATTTGATATTTTAGGATCGAGTTGGGAGCATGAACTTGGCACGTTTTACGAGGCACTCAAAACGGGGTGAAAGAGACTTGAGGTAGGGACATTATCCTTCATACATCATGCTATAGTTCATATGATTATGTGGTTGCCATTGTTTGTGCTGTTATTAATCAACATGGTTTGCCCAGAAGAGGCAATTAGTGCTGGAAGTGTACTTACACCTAGGGGTTGGGTAAGAATCCAACCGGTGTACAATTAGTGGGCAGGAGCCCTACTCATGTATACATGATAATGATGTTTTATATTGTTCATTAATTAGTACATACATGATGCATATCATATCTACTTATCGCATTTTATGTGAACGATGATATTTTTCTACTGGGGTTCCTTGGATTCTCACCCCTCTTTCTAAATAAAACTATCTCAGTGGGTGCCAGCGGTTTGAAAGGCAAGGATGTAGATACAGGAAACTGCCGAGACAAAGATACATAGTCTGTATTGGGAATATTTTTGGATATTCTGTACATATTTGTAAACATTATCAAATTCTGCATGGTTGATTCCCGTCTGTAAACAAATATTAATTATCAGTATATTTATACTTTTCTGTATGCCTATTGGACTTGGTCTCTATTACGCTATATATATCGAACTGGAAATGGATAGTGACACTAAGAGCATTGTTGCCACTTAATAATATTCTAAAATCTCTAATCAAATCTCTTGGCCTAATTAAAATTTGTTCAAAGTAAAGGCCTTATTTAGATTTTGATTATTTCAAAGGATTTAATTAAGATTGTGCCAAGAAAGATTAAGTTGAGAGAAAGAATAGTATGTTTTCCCCCTCATTTACTATATGTCAGTTGTTTAGTAAAAAATGACAGTATATACAATTTTAGTAGTTTTCTTAAAAATAGTCATATAAGTATGCTTCATGTTTTAATCATGCATAATATATTTTGTATATGTATAAATTTATATTTTTTGTCATGAACATAATTTTGTCAATAATATAAGTTAATTAATTAATTAAAAAATAAATTTTTATCCTGAAAAATTTTTTAAAAAAAGAGATTAGTGAGTTCTGTATATACTTTCTTATGAAGGAAAGTGTAATACCCCAAGTTTTGAGACTTAAGGCTAGAGAATAAGCCTGAGATTAGTGGATTGCTAAGCCCCGGTTTAGCAAAATCCCAAATTGTGATCAAGGTTAATGATTCCAAAAGTGGATATCATTAGTGATAAATGAACCCTTTTGGAGATTTTGGTGTGTTTTGGCACCCGATGTGATTCGTATGTGCTGTGAGCAGCGCCAAAACCCTGTATTTAAGCTCAATTATGGATTAACATCTAAATTGACTTAAAATAGAGGGAAGGCGCATATTGTGGCTAAATGAAAAGATGTGAAGTGTTGGTGGTGATTCAATGAGAATTACCGTAATCAGGGGCAAAACGGTAAAGTTACCAACCAGTTGATCAGTTACCGAAGAGGAAACTCATTGGTAACTTCAAGATCAATGGTTAGAATTGATTTGTGTATTAGATCAAGGGGCGGAATCATGTGTATGTGTGAGCATGTGAGCTCATGGAGGATGTGTCAAGATGGTGACACTTGGCAAATTGTGGACCCTTGAATTTGGGTCAAATGTTCAAAGTTTTCCCTCTCTCCTCTCCTCCCTTAGTTGGACGATTTGTGGCCCTAAAAATATGCTCCCTTCTTCATCACCTTCATTTCATCATCTCATCTCTCTCTCTTGTTTCTCCATGGCGTCCCAAAGCTTGGGAGGAAAGAGGAAGTTTGAGGTGAGTTTTTAGCTGCTTGGTGACCTCTTTAGCTTAAACACCCTTCTATAATCTTATTCATAGTGATGAGAGCTTCATCTCTATGGTTTTAGATTCTTGATTGGAGGTATTTGATGGCTTGAGGAAATTTGGAAAGATGGAGAATCAAAGAATTGGTTTGGGAAAGAGGAAGAGGTGAGTATTTGAAGCCTTTTTATCTAAGTTTTGTGAATTGTGGATGAGTTTAGTGAATTTTGAATTTTGCCCTGATTTTCTTGTGATTTTGGATTGGATGAATTGGTTTGTGTTTTATGTTGAAAATGGTGACATGTTGTGGTATTTGGTCATTGGAATTGATTTGGGAACTAGAGATGGAAAGTTGTGCAATGTTAAGTTGAAATGTGATATTGTGTGACATGTTGCAATTCATTGTGAAACATGTCAATATAATGTGAATTTGGTTGATTTGGTATTTCCAATGGATTCCTTGTGAAATTTTGTGTGAGAATGATGTTTGATATGAAAATTGAACCATTGGAAGCCAATTGTGCAAATTTGGAAATCTGTCCATTGAATTTCTGTTCTGGGCAGTCTGTTTGTGTGGACGTTTTGAATGGGAAAATGATGTTAGAAAATTCTGAAACTTTCCAGTCTTGAAGTTCACATCCCAAGCTTCAAAATGGATATATAAATTATGTCATTTCGTTTTGTGAACTGGGATTTATGTTTGCCTAAAGTTTGAGGACGAAACTGGATTCTGTTTTGGAGCAATGTTGGATTTTTTGTAAATCTGGATTTGTGTGGTGATTTCCAGTAATGAGCCATATTTTTCCTATGAAGAGGACCTGAATAGATTTCATTTGACTTTGGGATCACCTCATTTCTATTTTTTTGGAATTATTTATGAATTTTTGAAGTTGCCTTGGCTGCAGCAGAAAATCCTGGCTGCAGCGCAAAAGTTCCTGTGCACGTTTTGGCCGCAGCCAGAAAATATTGGCTGCAGCCAAAAACCTTCTGTGCATGTTCTGGCTGCAGCCAACCCCCATTTTTAGCATTTTGAGATTTTGAAAGGTGATTTCCAACCTGGTACGTCCCAGTCCTTTAGGCTTTCGTTGAGCTTATTTTAGCCACCTAAAGGGTGTGAATAGTAACCAACTTTAAGTGATATAAAAGTAAGGATTTGGAATTGAGATTGACCCTATATCCTTGATTTGGTTTATAGGGTTCAGTATTCGTTTGGATCGCGAGTAAGCGGAGTTGGAGCATACGTGGAAAGAAAAGGGTAGGGAACTTACCTCTCTTGCATGCTTTGATATTTGTGTTTGTGTATTGATGTATGTATTGCTTTGCTAGATTATGTGAAACATATATGAATGATTGTAGCTCTGTTTCTAGTTATGCTATTGCCATGAGTATATTGTTGAAACATTGAGCACGCAGATATGTCATTGTGTGAACATGAGTTTTGTATTGCAAGCATGTCATGCATTAAACACATATCATACATGCATATAGGTATTTGTTTCCTATTGAAATTCTCTCGAATCTCACCCTCCCCTACCAACATTTTAGACAGGGTAGGTGGATCGAGGATGGAGCAAACAGGCAAAGGCGACGAGGACTGCTTCGGGTTATAGATTTTGGTAGTTGGTTATCATAGTTGGGATGTATATTTGGATATTGTATTTGTATATTGGATGAGTGTTGAGTATGCATGTATGGAGTTGAGATTTGTGTAATCCTCGTTTGAGGAATTGTAAAGGGCGAATGTGCCCTATGAATTCTATGTAAAGGTATGAACCCGGGAGTCGCCGGGAAGTTATTGTTGTACACTCTGATATTTGTATAAATGTGATATTCCGCGTAATGTAATTGTATTCGAAATTGAATATGAGACCAGGTAAATTATATTTCGAAAGTTATTTATGAAAACCCTGTCGTGAAGATGGGATTTTAAATAAGTTTTGTTTCCTATTGGTCTCAATTTCATTTTAATTGAGTATTTCGGATATAATTACGGAAGGGGGTTACAGAAATCACCATATAAAACAATTCAAAAGGGAGGAAGTTGAGCGTTATCTAATTTATATTTTATTTAATCCTATCATCCATATAACTAGTTTGGGGGAATATAAAAACTAGGGTTTTCAATTGACAAGTGGAACCCACTATTTTTTTGTCCCTTAAATTGCATTGAAAAAGAAATTAAAAATCTTAATTAGGGCATTGCCTCTAGCCACCATTTTCTTTTTATCTATGCTCTAGCCACCACTTTGGATTAAGGCATTACCTTTTTTTATGGAGTAGATAAGGCATTACTTTTATTTCACACACGCACGCACGCACGCACGCTTGAGCTACAATTATTTTTTCGAGTCAACTTACTATTTTTTAGATCATAAAAAGTAAACAAAGAAAAAAAGGACACTAAAAGTTTTAGTCCACTTATTGAACTCCAAATATGAGCCACACAGGTACTGCTCAACGATGGAGGCAGCAAAATCGGCAATATGTTTTTTTACTTAGATTTTTAGTAGTTTAATAATTTACTACTCTATTTTTTTTTTGCCAAGGTATTTACTACTCTATTATGACTTATGAGCTTGCACTTTATATAGAATTTAAAGTGAGTATAATGTTCATAAACCATGAATATTATAGCTTTATAAAATTTTTTGTAGGAGAAAATATTACAAAATAACATGACAGTATGTTAAGTCTATTTTTATGGCAAAAAAGTATATTTTTATTTTAAATCTGATAAAATGATAATCAATATATTATGCAGTAATGTCATTTTTGATTTATTTTTTTTTAAAACAATTAATAATATTAACTTTAAATTTTTTATTTTTTTTCTTAAAATGAATGGATTTTCCAATATAGGTGTTGAAGGTGTTATTTGAAAATAAAATGTTGTCCACTTGAAAATACTTGTTAAAGCTTTGAACATAATTATTGTTTTGAACTTTTGGTAAAAATATTTATTGTTCAGAATTATATCACTACTACTAAAAATATTTTTAATGTCCCTTTTTTAGGCATTTTAACGTTTGAACTTTTGTATTGAGCGACGTAGTAAAAAATGATAATAACGTCCGTAGATAAAAGGACGTATAAGGCGTGGACTTTAGACGTCCCCATTTTAAAGTGGGGATGTCTAGAGTGTCAGTGTAGCACTTTAGACATCCCCATTTTAAATTGGGGACGTCTAAAGTGACGTCTAAAGTGTTTTTTTTTAAAACGTTTATATTACAGATCTGGAGTAAATAGTATTTAAAACCAGAAATCACATATCATCGTCAACAAAATTACAGATCTAGTATCTGAAATCCAAATCCAAAATCTACACAATATAACTCCAAAGCTAAAATCTCATAGGCAGAAGATGAAAACAATAAGAGGAATTAGTTTCAAAAAACTTATCTCTTTTTATTATTGAAATTCATTTTCTCATAATAATGAATAGAGAAGAGCGACAAGGAGAGATGAACCTCGTTTTCTCGGTGGGAATGTGGCCATGAAGCATGTTTTAGGGTCTTGATCTACAAGTCATAACAACACGAGTTAGAAGATAAAATAGAAGGGAAACCCAAAGAAAAAAGAGAAAGAAGATAAAATAATAAAAGATTAAAAGAAAGCATAACAAATTTGGATCGAGGTGAAAAAAGAGAGAGACAGGAAGAAGCAAGAGTTAAAAGGTGTGGCGCAGTGGCTTTCCTTGTGTTTGCAGCGATGGGAAGAGAAAGATGAGTGTAAGAGTAGTATAAAACTGACAAATAAAGACTGTTAGTATAAATTTGAATTGTTTTTGGCGTCCCCAATTTAATTTAGGAACGCCTAAAGTTGTCCAGCTATTTTTTTTAGTTTAGACGTCCCTACTCCAAATAGGAACATCTAAAGTCACACTTTAGACGTCCCTATATACATTGGGGACGTCTAAGATTTAATTTTTTTTTAAAATTAGGGACGCCAATGGCCGTCGCTGGTATCATCAGGGACGCCATATTATAATATTAGGCATCCCTGACGTCCCTAATAATATTAGGGACGCCATTGTGGTGTCCGTGATGACACCAAGGATGCCCTTTGGCATCCCTAATATATATATTAGGGACGCCAAAGGGCGTTCCTGATTTTTTTAAAAAAATAACTTTAGACATCCCCAATCCAAATAGAGATGTCTAATGTGTATGGTGATAATTTAATAATCATAGTGAAAATCAGGGGCAAAATGGTAAAATTGGAAATTTACCGATCAATTGGCTAGTTGCCAAAGAGGAAACTCATTGGTGATTAAAAATCAATGGTTGAGATTTATTGTCAATGGGTCAGAATCATGTACTTTGAGGAGATGTGAGCTCATAAAGAGAGTGAGCAAAATCATGCCAAGTGTCATTGTGTGGACCAATAGATCATGAAATTGTCAACCACTCACCTTTTTCTCTCTCTTCTCTCTCCTATTCAGTTGAGCTTTGGGAAGGGGAAAGACATACTTGCATCATCATCATCATCATCTTCATCATCTCTCACCATCCTCCATTTCCAGCGACCAAGGTGGAAAGAGAAAGAGAAAAGCTTGATTTTGGTGAGTAATGGTTCTCCTATGCTCAAACACTCTTCATTAAACTTGTTCATAGTGTTAAGAGCTTCATCTTGGTGGTTTTAGAATTTTGAAAGGTGGTAGTTTGAGTGTTGGAGCAGATTTGAAAGTTGAGAATCAAAGTTTGGTTTTAGTAAATTTAAAGAGGCAAGGATTTGGTGCTTTTTGGTTGAGCCAAATTTTGAATGCATGGATTATATGATGAATGAGGTTGGAATTGGTTTATTGTGGAGTTATTTGAATGTTGGATGTGGTTTTGAGTTTTGGGAAGTGGGTTGAATGAATTTGGGTATTGTGTGTGTTATAGAGACCTAAGAGTATGAATTGTTGTTAGGATGGGTTTTGAGTGTGTTGGAGGTTACCAATGGGTTCCTTATGGGATTTTAAGTGGGTATGAGCTTTGTGTTAAGTTTGGGAACCATTGGGATCAGTTTTGGTCAATCTGGGAATTTCTGTCATTTGCTGCGATCTGGCAATCTGATAAGCCTCACTCGAGTGAGGATGAGTCTCACTCGAGTGCTATGCATAGTTTCGCCCAATTTCTTTCGGTTCTTGTTGCACTATTATGCCAAAAGTGTGAGTGCACTTCCTGATACGCGAGTGATTCAGGCCATCACTCGAGTGAGCATGGGTTCACTCGAGTGCAAGTGTAATGTTATGTTAAGAGTTGCTCTGGGCCAATCACTCGCATGCCATTTGTCAAGAGTGAGATCTGACACTTGCAAGTGTAGTTTTCTCACTCGAGTGACAAGGGTTGTGCTCAAGTGAGCTTTCTCCTCAAAAGTTGTCTATGCTCTCGGGTTCTCACTTCTTGTGTTGCACTTTTGGGGACTCAAGTGACTTTGGAGTCATCACCCGAGTGCAAAACCCCATACTCGAGTGTTGTGACCACTTTCTAGTCATGGTTGTTGCTCACTATCAAACACTCTCAGTGAGAGCCATTCTCACTCCAGTGCAATCTCTTATCACCTGAGCGAGGTCATTTTCACTTGAGTGAGCCAGTTGAAAATCAGTGTTTTGCTTTCAAAAAGGGGTCTTCAGGGTAATTTCTCCCAACCCTTTTAGCATGTGTTTAGGCCTATAATAAACACATAAAGAGTTTAAATGATAACCAACTTAGAGTATTATAGAAATAAGCCTTTGGAAAAGAGATTGATCGATTGTCCCTAATTTGGTTATAGGATTTGACATTTGCCGCCCTCGTGAGCCCACGGTGCCGAAGAATGTCAGGAAAGAACAAGGTAGTGACTCTTTCTCTTATACTATGTATGAAGCGTTGTATGTATGTTTGTCATGCATTGAGATACATTGAGAAACATTGTGCTACTTTGTGATATATAGAGTTCGCAGCGAAAGCTGACTCATAGTGTTTACAGCCATGAGTGCTGTTGTTTGTGGCGTGAGCCATGTTACATTGTGATGCTGCTTAACATGATCATATATGCCATGTGTTTGTGCATTGTATGAGTGATTTGTTACTACTGGGATTCTCTTGAATCTCATTCTTTCCAATGACTAACATTTCAGACAGAGCAAGTGGCTCAAGGGAAAAGTGGATCACTCGAAGTAGCTAGAATCTTTTAGGGACATTTGAATAGGTTGTTGGTTATCCCTCTTGTATTTGGTTTATTGTATATGAGTATTGTTTTGGGAAACGAGGTGTAATCCCCTATATGGAAAATTTAAACCCTTAGTGTAAATATAGATGAAACCCACTCTGATATATAAATGTGACATAGCTGCACATGTGATAATATTCGATATTTGAACTTGAGACCAGGATAGGAAAGAAGTTTTCAAAAATTTTTGTGGAAATCCTACCTCAAGGAGGGTATTCAAAATGAATTTTAAATTATCCGTCGGTCTCTAAACCATTTTATTACACGTTATCGAACTATAATTACATTTACTTAGGTAGGGGGCTACATAAAGCTATGCAATTCTCACTTATAATTACAAATATGCCACCGGTTGTATTTTTGGTGTCCCTTTTTGAAAAAGGGACGTCTTTTAGGGTCGTAATAGGTATATTCTGTAGTAGTGTATTAAGGACTATTGATAATTGAAGCATAAGTCAAAAATATTTTGAAATTGAAAAAATAAAACTTTTGGGCATTAAATTATTTTATGATTTAATTATTATTCTAAAATTAACTGAATTCATGATTACTAAAAGTTGAAAATTAAATCGATGTTATAAAAATGGAAAAATACAAGAGATGTTAAGAAAGAGATGAAGAGAGAACCAAAGAGAAAAATATAACAATCTCTTATTCATTTGGATGCAATTAAAGTGTGGTACATAGTGCTTTATTTATAGGCCCACAACCACAACCAAGAGTTACACAAAGTAAATGGCAAAATTTAATTCTCATAAGTGTACACATTGTAACTTTTTGAGTTATGGGCATGAAAACTCCTAAAGACTATTCATTGGAGAGGTTATGGGATGTACAAAATGAAAGGCCAAGAATTGAGAGTTTATAGACATCCACCTCAATTAGTATTTTTACAACACTCCCCCTTGGATGTCCATGAACAAATATTATGCATTATTAAAACCTTACTAGGAAAAACTCATTGGGAAAAAAAACCTAGTGAAGGAAAAAGAGTACCTGATGACAACATCACTTTATATCTTTGAGCCTATGCATTCCTAATACCAAGCATTAACTTCTTAAATGTTCTAGTTGGCAGTGTCTTGGTAGACAAATCTGTAAGGTTGTCATATGAGCGAATTTGCTGAACATATATGTCACCACTCTTCATAAGATCATGAGTGAAAAAGAATTTTGAAGAAATATGTTTTGTTCTATCTCATTTAATGTACCCTCCTTTCAATTGAGCTATACATACTATATTATCTTCATATAGTATTGTTGGAATCTTTTGTTCAGGAAACAGACCACACACTGATTGGATATGTTGAGTTATTGACCTTAGTCAAACACATTCTCGACTTGCCTCATGAACTGCAATTATCTCTGCATGATTTGATGAGGTAGCTGCCAAAGTCTATTTTGTTGATCTGCAAGATATAGGTGTACCTCCACAAGTAAATATATATCCTATTTAAGATCTACCGTTGTGTGGATTTGATAAAAACCCTGCATCTGTATAACAATCAATTGTGTTCCAGATTCATTAGAATAAAATAATCCCATATCATTTATTCCTCAAAGATATCAAAATATATGTTTAATTCCATTCTAATGCCTTCTTGTTGGAGAAGAACTAAATCTTGCCAATAAATTCACAACAAATGCAATATCGGGTCGTGTTGTATTGGCAAGATTCATTAGTGTACCTATAGCACTAAGATATAGTACTTCTGGACCAAGAAGTTGTTCTGTTTTCTCTTGAGGACGAAAAGGATCATTCTTCTTATCAAGTGATCTTACAACCATTAGAGTAGATAATGGATATGCTTTATCCATATAGAATCGCTTTAATATTTTTTCAACATAAGTTGATTGATGAAGGAGAATTCCATTTGTTAAGTGTTCAACTTGCAGGCCAAGACAAAACTTTGTTCTTCCAAGATCCTTCATCTCAAGTTCTCTATGAAGTTCTTTAGGAGTTCTAATTATATTCAAATCATCCACATATACAGCAATTATCACGAACTTTGATCCATTTCCTTTTATGCAAACACATGGGCAAATAGGATCATTTTTATAACCTTCTTTTAACAAATATTTATTGAGACGGTTATACCACATTCTTCCATATTTTTTCAATCCATATAAGGATTTATGCAAACAAATTGCACAATTTTCTTGAGAATTCTTACATCTTTTTGGCAATTTGAATCCTTCAAGGATTTTCATATAAATTTCAATATCTAAAGTACCATATAAGTAATCTGTAACAACATCCATTAGATGCATATCTAGTTTTTTGCTCACTACCAGACTAATTAAATACGTTAAAGTGATTTCATCCACCACAGGAGAATATGTCTCTTTATAATCAATGCCAGGTCTGTCAACACCCGTTTCTATTTCGATAATTGAAGAGTAATAAAGACAGAATTCCATGGGCATACAGAAAAGCACATTTATACTGATAAAAGTATTTGTTTACAATCCCAAGTCATTCTTAGACAAAATACAAAATACAGTAGAAATTTCAATATTTATAGGATTCCTCAAAATATTTTAAGAATAGATTACTTATAACCATTGTCTTTAATCTTACCTCGAGACACGTGCCAATCACTTCTTAGCGTCTACGCCTTTGCCTTTCGTCCCACTGGCAGCCACTGAGATGTTTATTTTTTTAAAAAAGGGTGAGATTCCGAGGAATCATTGTAAAGACATACGATTGACATATAAAATGTGAAAATTAAATATGCAATGCACCATATTAGGCAAAACTGAAAGTTCCATTTAATTTACATATAAGCACCTCAGTCGAGTCACCGACTAAAGCTAGGAACTTCGATAATGTACCTTGGCTGGGCACTGAACCATAGCTAGGATTTTTGATATACTGTTGTTGGGTACCAAACCACAAGTAGGTATTGTGCCTCTAGCATGCAATTATATCACAAAATACAGTAACACATACATACAATTATTCACATAATGTATGAAGGATGGTAGTCCCTACCTCAAAGTCTTACCAATACCTTTTTAATGTGCCCTGTAAAATGTGTCGCTTCCGACTTCCGACTTCCGACTTCCGACTCGGTTCTAAAATATTAAATGTGTAACCCCCTCACCGTAATTACATCCGGATTACGAAATTTAAGTGAAATAGAGACCAATAAGATGAAATCACAATTTATAGTCCCATATCCAAGAGATGGGGTATTTCAAAATCTTTTCAAAACATATATGTATTCGTGGTCTCACATTCACGTGCGGATATAATTATCAGAGAAATCAGAGTACATAATAAATATCAAAGTGCGGAAACCAAAATCCCGGCAAACCCCGGGTTACTTACATATATAACTTGGGTTCAAAGTTTCCCAACAAGGGGATTACATCACCAAAACATTCATTTACATTAGATGTACAATTGGCAATCCCAAAACCAAAACGATAATAACCAACTACCACTTAGATCTCGGAGTAAGCCTAACTACTCCTGGTTGTCCGCTTCCCTTTCGAACCACTCGCCCTGTCTGAAAAGATTAATCATTTGGGAGGGTGAGATTCTAAAGAATCCCCATAGTAACAACTATTTCATACCACATGCAATCATATAATATGCAAACACATCATCTCATATCAGCAGCAACACAAACTCACTCCACCCTCATCCCCTTTTACCGCCGGGAAGGCATACGACCTTCACCCGAACCGTTGTTAGCGACTCAGGGACTGTTGGCGTGGCAGTGCATACAAATAGCCACACGGCTCACATATAGCCTTTCGGCTTTCACAATGGCCCGTCGGCTTTCACAAATATCACACCCTAACCTCATCCCCTTTTACCGCCGGGAAGGCATACGACCTTCACCCGAACCGTTGTTAGCGACTCAGGGACTGTTGGCTTAGCGGTGCTACCACAATATCACATAACGCATATATGACACCCTAACCTCATCCCCTTTTACCGCCGGGAAGGCATACGACCTTCACCCGAACCGTTGTTAGCGACTCAGGGACTATTGGTTTAGCGGTGTTTCCACACAAAGTTTTCACAAAACTTGCAGCATACAAAATCCATTTAATCACAATGATATAGCACACATATCATACATCACATAAGGTATAAAGATAGAGTCACTACCTGTATCTTTCCTGACTGGCTCCGGCACCGTGGTCTCACGAGGGCGACAAATGTCAAATCCTATATCAATTAGGGACAACCAATCAATCTCTTTTCCATGTGTATATTTCATTAATACTCTAAGTTGGTTATCATTTAGAACTCTTTAGGTGACTAAAATAGGCCTAAACATATGCCTAAAGGGTTGGAAGAAACTACCCAAAAGACCCCTTACTCGAAGGCAAAATACTCATTTTTGGTCATCTTACTCGAGCACAAATGCTCTCACTCGAGCACAAGTACGGACATCACTCGAGCACAATAGCGAGTGAGACTGCGAGTGAACACCCGAGAGCACAAGGAAACCCTCGAGCACTGGCTCACTCGAGCACGCTGACCCTCACTCGAGCACAAGGCCAAATGCCTCACTCGAGCACCCGCGAGAGAAGTCCAGGAAGTAAGGACCCGAGAGCACCCAAAGCTCTCCAAGCACGGGATCACTCGAGCATAGCCATATGTGCTCGAGCAAACACCTCACACCCGCGAGTGAGAAGGCTCACTCGAGCACCTTACTCGCGAGTGAGAACCCGAAAGCACAACTCCCACCTGAAGCACACTCTCACTCGAGCATGACCCCCAGTGCTCGGGTGAAACGGCTATGCCCGCGAGTGACAGAGCTCACTCTTGGCATCAGCCCACGAGTGAAGACCCGAAAGCACACCCTTCACTCTGGACTTACACCCTCACTCGAGCAGACCAGGCTCACTCGAGCAGGTTCCTCGCTCACTCGAGCACAAAGCTATGTGCTCGAGCAGCACTCGCAGAAAACCCAGGTGACTCGAAGCACAAAGGGAAAAACTTGCGCATTACTCGAGCACGTTCTTCCTCTGCTCGAGTGATGTGTATCAGAGACCAGAAACGCAGCCAAAAACCAGAAACACCAGATGGTCAAATTCTCCCCCAAAGGTTCCCAAACTATTCCCAATGCTCATACACTCTAAGCACTACCAAGGGAACACAATGGCAACTCCAAAAACACTCCAAAACCCAACTTGACCACAATCAAACACTAAGGTCTCTAAAATACACATTCTCCAAATCTCCCTTAACACATTTCCAACATTCCAGATTATTTCCAATAATCAAATAACTCATCATTGAACCATTTCCACTATCAAACACCTTAAAATCCACATTTTCATCATTTGGCCTAATTAGGTGAAATTTTCCAGATTCTTCCAAACTTAGCCAAACATCATAAACAATATACCAAAATACTCTAAATGCCTACCTCTTCTCTTTGCTCAATTCAGAACCTTGATTCCTCAACTTTCAATTTCGGCCAAAAACCCAATCAACACCATTCAAGGCTCTACAATCATCACAATGTAGCTCTCATTGAGATGAGCAATATTAGAGAAAAGGTTTTGAGCAAAAGAGGATCACAACTTACCAAGATTCAAGCTTTTCTTCTTCCTCTTCCCTTGCTTGCTTCAGCGAAATGGAGAGAGAGAGAAGAGATGAGAGAGAGATGGAGCAATGATGATGAAGCTACACACACACTCCCTTGCCCATGCCTCCAACCGAATAGGAGAGAGAAAATGAGGGAAAAGTGATATTTGTCTTCTAGTGCTTCATCCTATGACTCACACCATGCCACATGTCCACATCTTAAGCACTCCATCAAAGAGCTCACTCAACCGCAAAACATAGGATCCCGACCCATTATCAATGAATCTCAACCATTAATCTTAAATACCACAAGTGTTTATTCTCAAGATTCTCATTACATTAATTCCAAAAGTGCTTAATCACTCTAATTACAATGATTATCATATTCATTAGCCCTAATTACAAATCGAGATATTACAAAATGTACAATAAATAGGTCATGACTTATCCAAGTACCATTTTAGACTCTTCCATAGTTTTTTGTGTGATTATATTAGTCTATGGTGAAAATTTACCAAAATGTCCTCGAGACCCCGGCCTGGCCTAGCCGTACCCGGCCTGATGGCATGCTTTCCCAAAATTTTGACTAGGGCTATCTTGACATATTTTCACCCAATGAATCCATTTCCGGGCTTGAAATCACCAAATTCAGTGTCAAATAATGAAAATACCCTTGACAACCTTGATTTAGGGTTTTAGGCGCGTTTTCGTAATTATGCTTTTTCGGCCTTTTTCGAAAAAGTGACCAACTACAACCCCACCTATTTTTACCTCCTTAATGCAATGGAATCATCAAATCAATGAAAATGTCACTCCTTCCACCAGATCTGGTGTTGACCAAAACCTTTATCAAGAAAAAGGGAAAATTGGACTTTTATGTTTTAGCTTCCAAAGCTTGTACCTTTTCACTTCTAATTCCTTATTAACTCATTTAAACACATTATAATCATGATTTAAAGAAATTTGGGCAGCATAACCCCTTAGGTTTAGGACTTTTCCAAATTTACAAACTTGACAAAAATCACCAAATCCAACAACAACCATCAACAACTTCATACTTGTATAGATCTAAGATTTATGAAGTTACCTCTTGAGTTCTTGAATTTTCCCTCTCTAGGCATCCTCTCCTCTCTCTCCTTGAGCTCAAATGTGTCTTTAAGATCATGGATTCCATGAATAAGAAAGGTTTAGAGGACGTTTCTAAGCAAGATCACAAGAAAATTCTTAAGAAATCACTTACCTTAAACTTTTTCTTCTTCCTTCTCTCTAGAACTTGAGAGCTCTCTCTCTCTATCTCTCTTCTCTCCTTGTGTTGGATGAAAATGTGGAAGGAAAGAGGACGGAAGAGTGCTTCATAAAATATCTCCCTTCACCCTACACCACATGATTTCATCAAGGCATATAATGGTGACACTTGTCACAATCCACACCTCCTTCATATTTGTGTCATAATTGCTCCATTAGGCTTCCATTAGCATTGAACTAATTTCCTCTCCCTTTTGGTTAGCATAAAACCGTCCCCCCTTATGTCTACCCTAACCAAATTGGTTTCCTCCAACTAATCCAACTTTACTCTCAAGTAGTGTGTCATTATCATCATTAATCATGATTACTATGTCCATGTAGCATTTTTTTAATGCAATTAGACATGTGCTCATCTTCATAAATCTTAAACTAATCCCCTCACCATATGATAATGACACTTGGCATATTTAATCTCATTAATCATTTTTCCCTCTATTATTCTTGTGCTAGGCGAAAATTTACAAGAAAAAGGGAAATAAATTTGCCTCAACATTTCCATAATTCAATTAATTGTATTATGCACAATTCCTTCTAATTTCACAACTCTTGATTTATTCTGCCAAGAATATTCAATGCATATATTCTCCTTTATTTTCCTTAATTAATTGAAATCAACTTCTATTAATTGGAAATTAATTAATCTTGTGTTAAATTGGCAAAGTTTTGATTTTGCAATAATCTTTGTAATCTAATTCCTTTCTTGAATTATTTTGCTCATTTTCTCATGAATATTCACCATTTTATTAAATTTCTCTAATAACTATAATATATTCGGTGAATATCAAATTTGGGGTGTTACAAGGTCTTTGTGAAAATCCTTGTGCTACTAATTGTGCTTTATATCTAACAATCTCATTTTGCTCATTTTGTTTTCACACAAATACCCATTTATACCCAACAGGCTTTACACCATTTGGTATTTGGACTACAGGTCCAAAAATTTCACGTTTTGAGAGTGAATTTAACTTTGTTTGAATTGCGTTTTTCCTTTTTGGCCAATTATTTCTATTTCTACATTCTTCAACTGACCTAGGTTCAAGATTCTCATTTTGATTAATTATTTCAACTGCAACATTATATTAAAATACGTTGTAGACAACTATACTTTCTCGATTCCATATGTTTCCTGTAGTGACATAACTCTTCAAGATCTCTTCATTATTTTTAGGCACCTAGACTTCTTTTAGGGTTTTTTGATTAGTTATGTCTGCCTCCTCAACTTGACTATCTTGGTTAATCGCTCCCTTTTTCTTTCTAGGAGTTTTATCTTTGGAACAAATTGGCCTACCATGCTTCAAGCGTGTCTTTGTTTCATTTCCAATTGATGGTTGTCCTACTGGGACATCAATTCTAATTGGAGCATTTTTAGTTGGAATGTGACATTTGGTAATTCTCTTAAGGTCAATAAATGCATCTGGCAGTTGATTTGCAATATTTTAAAAATGAATTATTTTTTGAACTTTATAATATCCTGAATTTTGGAACTAGAACTTGAGAACAAGTCTGAATCAAGTAGACTGTTAAGCCCCAGTTTAGCAAGTGTCCCAGGAAGGCATACATTTATTCCCTAAAATTCCTTTACACTTTTGGAGTATTAAATGGGATAAAATGGTGAATATTGATATACCTTGAATAGCCTCTGGCTATAAATTCTGAATCATAGGAATTAAACACTAAAAATTGGAGTGTGAACGTGCTGCCAGTGTAATTCCCTATGAGGCAGCAAGATTTTCATGTGATTTGGATAACCAAATGGTGTCCAACAATTGTGAAATTTTTCAGAATGAAAGTAGACACTCTAAGCTTTAATTTGATAGGTTATATAAATTATTTAGAATTATGCACTAAGAGTTATGAATTTTTGAAGTTAGCCCAGTAAAACTGGCTAATTTCTATGATAGCGTCCAAATATTGAAATTCTGGGAATATTGAACTTCTAGTTGGCTAAAGGCAATATTGTTTCTTAAAACTAGACTCAATAAGGGTCAAGTAGCCTTTGGAAGCACATTAATTGGATGTCTACAAATAAAGATATAAATTTTTAAAATTGAGTGAAAATTCTGCCAAATTTGGGCGAAAATCACAAAAATGTATCTAAAAAATGGTAATTTGCCATTCTAATCAAAAGAAAATTCTTTCTCTAGAAAATATCTTTACTCTCATCCAAAGAACGTTGAATATGAAGGGAAAATTATTCTTGGGATATTTATGATCATATTTTTGGGCAACATCAACACCGAAAAGTGATGAAGTAAAGTGGTCAACAATTGCAACTTAGACAAATGTTTGTGGAGGAGAATAAATGGCTGCATTAAATCATCATAATACTCCCTTCCTATATGCACTTTCGGCCAAGCATTTAGAAGAGGAAAAAAAATGATGATCCATATTTAAATAGCATGTGTTTTAAAGCAATTAAATAATATATTGTGAGGAGGTGAGTATAGATATTTTAAATAGGTCTTTATCTCTTCCCCTTGGCTTATTTTCGGTCAGATGAGCAAGAGAGAGAGAGAGTGTGTGTGTGTCATACGATTATGGAGCTCAAGAGAAGAGGGAGTAAGGTCAAGATGCAACCAAGATGAGTTGAATATGAATTTCATGTGTTTAAGCCTTCTAATTCATAGGAAATCTCTCTTAACTTCTATTCCTTCTTGAAACTCATGTGTGGTAAGAAAAATCAAGAGGTTAAAGGGAGGGAGCAGCCATGGTTAGAGAGAGAAAGTAGAGTAATCATAAGGAAATCTCAAAAACCTTGACTATCTTGTTGATTCCTGATAATATATACTTGTTGATATTGTTGTAGGTGGTTGTTTAGTTTGTTTTGCTTGGTTTTTTATTTTGGGAAGACCAAACCCTAAGGGGAGGTGCTGCCCAAATTCATTCTAATCATGTGCAATTGGTGTTTAATGGGTTAAACATGTGATTAGAGGAGTAAAGAAGGTGGTTTATAGAATGGAATTATGAAACTCCAATTTTCCCTTTTCTTTGGAATTTCGTCCAGCCACTATTCATGTAACCCCCTGCCTTAAATAGCGTAATTATAATTCGATATTACGTAATTAAATTGGTTTAGAGACCGTCGAATAGTTCAAAACTCATTTAGAACTCCCTGTGAAGTAGGGACTTTATAAAATTTTCAAAACTTCTTTCCTATTCCGGTCTCAAGTTTAATTATCGAATATAATCACCTGTGCAGTTAATTCACATTCATTCATATCAGAATATCTAATAGCAATCCCGGCAACCCCCAGGTTCCATTCATACACAAAAAGGGTTTACAACCTCCATATAGGGGACTACACAACTACGTTCAACTATTCTTTACAACCAACATAATATACAGACACCCTGTCCAACAAGTTTAACCAACATAACCAAAATAAATGTCCCTACAGGATTCTAACCGCTCCAGGTCGTACGCTTCTCCTTAGAGCCACTCGCCCTGTCTGAAAGGTTAGTTAAAGGAAAGAATGAGATTCAAGAGAATCCCAGTAGTAACAAAACATTTATACCACACATAAGCACACAGCATGTAAGCAAATCATCATACAGCAGCAGCACCACAAATCACACTCCACCCTCATCCCCTTTCTCCGCCGGGAAGGCACACCGCCTAACCCGAACCGTTGTTAGCTACTCAGGGACTATTGGCGTGGCAGTGCATACATATAGCCTTATAGCCCATACAGCTATTCGGCTTTCACAAATGGCCCGTCGGCCTCCACAAATAGCCTTTCGGCTCACATAATCACATATATCACACCTCATCCTCATCCCCTTTCTCCGCCGGGAAGGCACACCGTCCTAACCCGAACCGTTGTTAGCTACTCAGGGACTATTGGAATGACAGTGCTAACACAAATCCACAGATGTCGCAGCATACGAATTCATTACAAATCAATGATATAACACACATACAATGCATCATATATGGTACAAAAGAAAAGTCACTACCTCGTTCCTTTCTGACATTCGCTGGCGTAGTTGGCTCACGAGGGCGGCAAATATCGAATCCTACAATTCCAAATGCACTATTTAGACACTTCCATAGTGTTACTTGGGGTTATATGAGTCTATAATGAAAATTTACAAAAATACCCCCGGGGACCCGGCCCGGGCCCGCCGTACCCGGTCCGGTTGCACTTTTCCCGAAATTCTAATATGGGCTTTCCTAACATATTTCAGCCCAAGGAATCCATTTCCGGACTCGGAATTATCAAATTCAATGTAAAATTACGAAATTGCCCTTGGCAGCCCTACTTTTAGGGTTTTAGGGGTGTTTCCGTAATTATGCTTTCTCGGCCTTTTTTGAAAAAGTGCCCAACTGTAACCCCACCTAATTTTCGCCCCTGAACTCAATGGAACCATCAAATCATTGAAAATCCAACTCTAAGACCCATTTCTAGGGCTGGCCGAAATAATGGTCTTCTCCAGGGAAAATCGGGGTTTTACGATTTCGGCTCCGTAAACGCGTTCCTTTCTACTCCTAACCACTTTATTAACCATTACATTAGGTTACAACTAACATTAAGACCCAATTTGGGCAGCATAACCCCTAGGCCACATCATTTCCAAACTTTAAAACCAATGGCAATCCGGCGAAATTTCACCGATTAAATTGCCCACAGCAGCCAGAATAAGCAATATACGAAAGTTTGGAAGTTACCTCAAGCTCCCACTAGCTTTTCCCAAATTTGGCTGAACCCTAGCCTCTTTAAAACACCAAGTTTTGAGCTTCACAACCTTAAAGAATAAAGAGAAGTGGCTTAGAGTCGGAGTTATACGCGTTAGGAGCTAGATCGTCGGAGAAATCGGCTTACCTTGCGAGATTTCTTCCTCTTTTTCTCTCTTTTCTCCAAGCTCTCTCCACGTTTTTTTTTCTTGCTTCAGCTGCTGTGTGCGACAGAAATGAGCTGAGGAAGATGATAACATATGTAATTCCATGCTGACATCATCTTTTAATGAGATGATGTCATAATTCCCATTTTCGGATTTTCTGGCAGATTTTCTGCCCAAACTTTGAAAAATCATAACTAATTCTAGAAAAATCGAAATGAGGTGATTCCAAAGCCAAATGAAAGATATTTAAGTCCTCTTCATAGGAAAAATATTGGCCATTGATAAAAATCACCACACAATTCCAGAATTACATAAAACTCATCACTGCCCCAAAACAGAGTTCAGTTTCCATCCCAAACTTTGGACAGTTATATCTCCTGGTTCACAAAACGAAATGGAACAAATTATATGTCTATTTTGAAGCTTGAGATGTGAACTATAAGACTGGAAAATTTCATAATTTTTAGATACCATTTGGTCATTGAAAACGTTCACACAAACGGACTGCCCAGAATAGAATTTCACTGGACAGAATTTTAGATTTTGCATCTTTGCTTCCATTGGTTCCATTTTCATACCAAACATCATTCCCACATAAATTTTCACAAGGAATCCATTGGAATCATTAAAATATCCAAATTCCCATCACACATTCTTCAAAAGTGTTTATTCAACAATAATTACATCCACTTTTGAAGTCATTAGCCCTTAATCACTTTTTGGGATATTACATTTCTCCCCCCGTAAAATAAATTTCGTCCTCGAAATTTGTCACACAACTTGAGCCATAAACTCTGGATAACGTCTTCGCATATCTGCTTCTGCTTCCCAAGTTGCTTCCCTCTTAGTCATTCCCTTCCAGATCACCTTCACAAATGGAATGCTTCGGTGTCTGAGCAGTCGTTCTTCTCTATCAATGATCTGTTCTGGCTCTATCGCATATGTGAAGTTGTCTTGTAACTCAACTTCTTCATATTCAACAATATGAGATGGATCCGGTTGATACTTCTTCAGTTGGGAAACATGAAACACATCATGGAGTCTGCTCAAGTTTGGGGGTAGGGCTATTCGATAAGCAACAGGCCCAATCCTTTCAAGGATTTCAAAAGGACCTATGTACCTTGGGCTCAGCTTCTTTCGCTTGATAGCTCTCCCAATGCCAGTGACTGGTGATACTCTCAGAAATATGTGATCACCAACCTCAAATTCTAGAGGCCTTCTCCTCTTGTCAGCGTAACTTTTCTGTCGACTCTGCGCTGCAAGGAGCCTCTTACGAATGATCTGAATCTGTGCTGAGGTTTGATCAACCAAATCTGGCCCATAAAGCTTCCTTTCGGATAATTCATTCCAGCATAAAGGTGATTGACACCGTCTTCCATACAACGCTTCATACGGAGCCATTTGGATGCTCGCATGATAGCTATTATTGTAAGCGAACTCAGCCAGTGGAAGGAAACGATCCCAACTTCCTTTAAAGTCGAGAACACAAGCTCGCAACATATCTTCCAGCGTCTGAATTGTTCTCTCAGATTGTCCATCCGTTTGAGGATGATAAGCCGTACTGAATCTCAGTTGAGTACCTAAGGCTTCATGCAATGCTTTCCAGAATCTCGAAGTGAATCGGGGATCTCGATCGGAAATGATATTCTTCGGTACACCATGGAGTTTCACAATTTCTCGGATATAAATCTCTGCTAGCTTATCCGGAGAGTAACCAGCATCGATTGGTATGAAGTGGGCTGACTTTGTTAATCGGTCCACAATTACCCAGATCGCATCATAGTTTCTGATCCTGGGTAATGCCACAACCAAATCCATGGTCACGCTTTCCCATTTCCATTCCGGAATCTCAGGACTCTGAAGTAAACCAGGCGGTCTCTGGTGCTCGATTTTCACTTTTTGACAAGTGAGACACCTTGCAACATATTTGGTCACGTCACTCTTCAAACCCGGCCACCAATACACCGATTTCAGATTCTGATACATCTTGGTCATACCAGGATGAAGAGTATATCGGCTCTTGTGTGCCTCATCCAGAATCTTCTGCCTCAACTCTGCCTTAAGTGGAACGCAGACTCTTTTCTGGTAACGAACCAATCCACGAGGCGATATGTCATAGCCTGAAATTTCTCCCTGTTCGATTCGAGTCAGATTGCGCTGTATCCAGTCATCTTGACTCTGAGCTTCTTCAATTTCCGCCCTTAGATCACTCTCCTCTTGAGAAACAGTGTAATTGGCACAGATGATCTGGTTTGTCAAATTTAAATCACGGAAATCTTCAATCAATTTCCTTTCTTGTATCATCATAGCTGCAACGAGCACAGTCTTTCGGCTAAGAGCATCAGCGACTACATTAGCCTTACCCGGGTGATATTTTATCTCTAGGTCGTAGTCCTTAAGCAATTCCATCCAGCGACGCTGTCTCATATTCAGCTCTTTTTGATCATATAGATATTTAAGACTCTTGTGGTCGCAGTACAGTTCCACAGTCACACCATACAGGTAATGACGCCAAATCTTTAAAGCAAATACAATGGCCGCAAGCTCCAGATCATGAGTGGGATAATTCAATTCATGAGGTCTGAGCTGTCGAGAGGCGTAGGCCACCACACGTCCCTGCTGCATAAGGACACACCCTAATCCCTGCCCACTGGCATCAGAATACACAACGTATGTCAAACTGGGATCGGGTAAAATCAACACAGGTGCCGATGTCAACCTCTCCTTCAGCTCCACAAAGCAATTTTCACATTTCTCGTCCCACACAAACGGCTGATCTTTTCTCGTGAGCTTGGTCATTGGTAACGCAATACGGGAGAAATTTTGGATAAATCTCCGATAATAACCAGCAAGACCCAGAAAACTGCGTATTTTCGCCACAGATTCTGGCCTCTTCCAGTTCAGTACTGCTTCCACTTTGCTGGGATCCACAGAGACCCCTTCTTGCGAGATAACATGGCCTAAGAATTTCACTTCTGATAGCCAAAAATCGCACTTGCTCAATTTAGCATATAATTGCTTCTCGCACAAGATATTCAATACGATTCTCAAATGATGCTCATGCTCATCCTTATTCTTGGAATATATCAGAATGTCATCGATAAACACAACAACAAACTGATCCAGATATTGCCGAAAGATACGGTTCATGTAATCCATGAAAACCGCAGGCGCATTGGTTAGCCCAAATGGCATCACCAAGAACTCATAATGACCATATCGGGTCCTGAAAGCAGTCTTTGGAATATCTTCTGCTTTCACTCGCAGCTGATGATACCCTGACCTTAGATCAATCTTTGAAAACACACACAAACCAGAGAGTTGATCTAAAAGGTCATCAATTCGGGGAAGAGGGTACTTGTTGTTTATAGTAACTTTATTCAGCTCTCTGTAGTCGATACACAAGCGAAGACTCCCATCTTTCTTCTTTACAAACAACACTGGAGCTCCCCAAGGCGACACACTGGGTCTAATAAACCCTTTCTCAAGCAAATCTTCTATTTGTTTCTTTAACTCCGCCATTTCGTTTGGGGCCATGCGGTATGGGGCCTTGGATATAGAACCAGCTCCAGGTACAATGTCAATTGGGAACTGAACTTCCCTTTCTGGAGGTAATCCGCTCAGATCGTCCGGAAACACCTCAGGGAATTCATTTACCACGGGTATATTATTCAAGGTTTCGCCATTTTCCCCTTGCACAGAGAAAAACACTACATACCCCTGGCAACCCTTTTCAAGATACTTTTCAGCTTTGGCTGCCGAAAGAAAATTCATACTAGCATCCACATCTTCAGCCCTCTGAGATACAGGATATACTATCCTCTTGTTTCCACAATCAAGTAATATATTATTTGCCATTAACCAATCAAAACCCAAAATGACTTCTAATTGACTAAGAGGCAAACATATCAAATCTACAATAGATTGATGCCCTTCCACAGTTATGACACAACTCAAACAAGCTTCTGTGGTCAAGGCCTTAATACCCATTGGAGTTGACACTACTAATTCAAATGGTAGTTTGTGCACATGCAATCCCAGGCGCTTCACGCAATCATAGGCAATGAAGGAGTGACTTGCACCCGAGTCAAATAAAACTTGCAACAGATGGCCATGAAGTAGAAGTTTACCTTGTATCAGCTCAGGAGATTTGCGGGCTTCCTCGTGGGTCATAGCAAACACTCGACCCTGTGTCTTCGGCCTCTGCTCAACTCGTGGTTGTTGACAATCTCTTGAAAGATGTCCTGGCTGCTTACAGTTAAAACAAATCATTTCTCCCCGACAATTCTGGCCATAATGTGATTTGTTGCAACGACGGCATTTCCACTCGGTCGCAACTCTCTGAGGTTCACGGTCTCTAGGCTGATAGGGCTTCTTATCACCGCCCTTATATGAAGAAGATCCTTGGCCTTTCCGCTTCTGAGAGGTATTACCCTTGCTGGGTTCATTACGGTGACCAATGGCTCTAGCAGGATACACTTCTCTTAGGTTGTTCTCTGTGATTCGACACTGCTCCACAGCCTTGTTAAACTTGTCAAATTGATGAGTAGCTAGGCGTTTCCTCAACTCTCGCCTTAGACCGCGAATGAGCATGTCCGAGCTCCATTCTTCATCATCTTTGAATCGGAGGTAGGAGGAGTATCGAGCCAATCGAACGAAACGGGACAAATAATCATCGAAGCTCTCTGTGTCCCCTTGCCTGATGTTAAGGAATTCTGTCTCCTTTTCAAGCCGAACCGATTTTGGGAAGTACTTCTCATTGAATTCTTGTAGGAACAATTCCCAAGTTAGCGGCACATTTCTGCTCTTCAGTGTTAGGGCGATATTCCGCCACCAACGATCCGCATCACCCTCGAGTTTGTAGACCGCCAACCGTGGCTTCACCTCCTCTGGACAACAAAGCACCTCAAATATTTTCTCCAGCCTATTCAGCCAATCTTCGGCTGCTTGAGGGTCAAACCTCCCTCTGAACACCGGAGGCATATGCTTGCAGAATCGGGTGACCCAATACTGAAGGTCTTTTTCCTCCCTGGGTGGCATCCCATATGATTCCTGATTCAAGGTAGCACGAGGTGGGGATTCCAGAGGTCGTGCTGATCCTTCTGCAGTGTCCTCATGTCGAGTCTCTCCTTGAGTCTCCTCCGGAGTGGATTGAACCGGACCTTCCTGGTTCTTCGCCTTCTCAGCTCTGAGCTCTTCCCTCAGTTCAGTGATCATATCTCTCTGATCCCGAATTAGACCCATAAGCTCTTGCATTGCATCCGGTGGGTTTTCATTAACAACCTCCACTTCAGGGTCTACACGCGGAATATTGGGGCGTCCTCTAGTTTTCTTCATTCTACAAACAACTTGCCCCATTAATTCAGCAGAAATAGTATGCACAATAGTCATAAAACCCATATATGTCCACATCAATAAACATACATGTGCATACACAACAATCGTTCACAGATAATCTTCTATCCCTAAAACCAACTAAGGGAGCTATCCTAGCAATCTCTACCCTTGCCAGGAACTACAGCTCTGATACCAAAATGTAACCCCCTGCCTTAAATAGCATAATTATAATTCGATATTACGTAATTAAATTGGTTTAGAGACCGTCGAATAGTTCAAAACTCATTTAGAACTCCTTGTGAAGTAGGGACTTTATAAAATTTTCAAAACTTCTTTCCTATTCCGGTCTCAAGTTCAATTATCGAATATAATCACCTGTGCAGTTAATTCACATTCATTCATATCAGAATATCTAATAGCAATCCCGGCAACCCCCAGGTTCCATTCATACACAAAAAGGGTTTACAACCTCCATATAGGGGACTACACA
This sequence comes from Inga leiocalycina, assembly GCA_963242795.1. Lineage (NCBI taxonomy): Eukaryota > Viridiplantae > Streptophyta > Magnoliopsida > Fabales > Fabaceae > Inga > Inga leiocalycina. Next base: position 43,589,913 of record OY725331.1, read on the forward strand.
ACTACGTTCAACTATTCTTTACAACCAACATAATATACAGACACCCTGTCCAACAGGTTTAACCAACATAGCCAAAATAAATGTCCCTACAGGATTCTAACCGCTCCGGGTCGTACACTTCTCCTTAGAGCCACTCGCCCTGTCTGAAAGGTTAGTTAAAGGAAAGAATGAGATTCAAGAGAATCCCAGTAGTAACAAAACATTTATACCACACATAAGCACACAGCATGTAAGCAAATCATCATACAGCAGCAGCACCACAAATCACACTCCACCCTCATCCCCTTTCTCCGCCGGGAAGGCGCACCGCCTAACCCGAACCGTTGTTAGCTACTCAGGGACTATTGGCGTGGCAGTGCATACATATAGCCTTATAGCCCGTACAGCTATTCGGCTTTCACAAATGGCCCGTCGGCCTCCACAAATAGCCTTTCGGCTCACATAATCACATATATCACACCTCATCCTCATCCCCTTTCTCCGCCGGGAAGGCACACCGCCCTAACCCGAACCGTTGTTAGCTACTCAGGGACTATTGGAATGACAGTGCTAACACAAATCCACAGATGTCGCAGCATACGAATTCATTACAAATCAATGATATAACACACATACAATGCATCATATATGGTACAAAAGAAAAGTCACTACCTCGTTCCTTTCTGACGTTCGCTGGCGTAGTTGGCTCACGAGGGCGGCAAATATCGAATCCTACAATTCCAAATGCACTATTTAGACACTTCCATAGTGTTACTTGGGGTTATATGAGTCTATAATGAAAATTTACAAAAATACCCCCGGGGACCCGGCCCGGGCCCGCCGTACCCGGTCCGGTTGCACTTTTCCCGAAATTCTAATATGGGCTTTCCTAACATATTTCAGCCCAAGGAATCCATTTCCGGACTCGGAATTATCAAATTCAATGTAAAATTACGAAATTGCCCTTGGCAGCCCTACTTTTAGGGTTTTAGGGGTGTTTCCGTAATTATGCTTTCTCGGCCTTTTTTGAAAAAGTGCCCAACTGTAACCCCACCTAATTTTCGCCCCTGAACTCAATGGAACCATCAAATCATTGAAAATCCAACTCTAAGACCCATTTCTAGGGCTGGCCGAAATAATGGTCTTCTCCAGGGAAAATCGGGGTTTTACGATTTCGGCTCCGTAAACGCGTTCCTTTCTACTCCTAACCACTTTATTAACCATTACATTAGGTTACAACTAACATTAAGACCCAATTTGGGCAGCATAACCCCTAGGCCACATCATTTCCAAACTTTAAAACCAATGGCAATCCGGCGAAATTTCACCGATTAAATTGCCCACAGCAGCCAGAATAAGCAATATACGAAAGTTTGGAAGTTACCTCAAGCTCCCACTAGCTTTTCCCAAATTTGGCTGAACCCTAGCCTCTTTAAAACACCAAGTTTTGAGCTTCACAACCTTAAAGAATAAAGAGAAGTGGCTTAGAGTCGGAGTTATACGCGTTAGGAGCTAGATCGTCGGAGAAATCGGCTTACCTTGCGAGATTTCTTCCTCTTTTTCTCTCTTTTCTCCAAGCTCTCTCCACGTTTTTTTTTCTTGCTTCAGCTGCTGTGTGCGACAGAAATGAGCTGAGGAAGATGATAACATATGTAATTCCATGCTGACATCATCTTTTAATGAGATGATGTCATAATTCCCATTTTCGGATTTTCTGGCAGATTTTCTGCCCAAACTTTGAAAAATCATAACTAATTCTAGAAAAATCGAAATGAGGTGATTCCAAAGCCAAATGAAAGATATTTAAGTCCTCTTCATAGGAAAAATATTGGCCATTGATAAAAATCACCACAAAATTCCAGAATTACATAAAACTCATCACTGCCCCAAAACAGAGTTCAGTTTCCATCCCAAACTTTGGACAGTTATATCTCCTGGTTCACAAAACGAAATGGAACAAATTATATGTCTATTTTGAAGCTTGAGATGTGAACTATAAGACTGGAAAATTTCATAATTTTTAGATACCATTTGGTCATTGAAAACGTTCACACAAACGGACTGCCCAGAATAGAATTTCACTGGACAGAATTTTAGATTTTGCATCTTTGCTTCCATTGGTTCCATTTTCATACCAAACATCATTCCCACATAAATTTTCACAAGGAATCCATTGGAATCATTAAAATATCCAAATTCCCATCACACATTCTTCAAAAGTGTTTATTCAACAATAATTACATCCACTTTTGAAGTCATTAGCCCTTAATCACTTTTTGGGATATTACAATTCACATAGGGTTAAGACTAGATTTTGGTGTTTTTGATGGTTCCATTGTGTTTAGAAGGGAAAATTGTGTAGGGTATATGTAGAATGTGTAATATCCCAAAAAGTGATTAAGGGCTAATGACTTCAAAAGTGGATGTAATTATTGTTGGATAAACACTTTTGAAGAATGTGTGATGGGAATTTGGATATTTTAATGATTCCAATGGATTCCTTGTGAAAATTTATGTGGGAATGATGTTTGGTATGAAAATGGAACCAATGGAAGCAAAGATGCAAAATCTAAAATTCTGTCCAGTGAAATTCTATTCTGGGCAGTCCGTTTGTGTGAACGTTTTTAATGAGCAAATGGTATCTAAAAATTCTGAAAGTTTCCAGTCTTATAGTTCACATCTCAAGCTTCAAAATGGATATATAATTTGTTCCATTTTGTTTTGTGAACTAGGAGATATAACTGTCCAAAGTTTGGGATGGAAACTGAACTCTGTTTTGGGGCAGTGATGAGTTTTATGTAATTCTGGAATTGTGTGGTGATTTTTAGTAATGGTCCATATTTTTCCTATAAAGAGGACTTAAATACCTTTCATTTGGCTTTGGAATCACCTCATTTCAATTTTTCTAGAATTAGTTATTATTTTTCAAAGTTTGGGCAGAAAATCTGCCAGAAAATCCGAAAATGGGAATTATGACATCATCTCATTAAAAGATGATGTCAGCATGGAATTACATATGTTATCATCTTCCTCAGCTCATTTCTGTCGCACACAGCAGCTGAAGCAAGAAAAAAAAAACGTGGAGAGAGCTTGGAGAAAAGAGAGAAAAAGAGGAAGAAATCTCGCAAGGTAAGCCGATTTCTCCGACGATCTAGCTCCTAACGCGTATAACTCCGACTCTAAGCCACTTCTCTTTATTCTTTAAGGTTGTGAAGCTCAAAACTTGGTGTTTTAAAGAGGCTAGGGTTCAGCCAAATTTGGGAAAAGCTAGTGGGAGCTTGAGGTAACTTCCAAACTTTCGTATATTGCTTATTCTGGCTGCTGTGGGCAATTTAATCGGTGAAATTTCGCCGGATTGCCATTGGTTTTAAAGTTTGGAAATGATGTGGCCTAGGGGTTATGCTGCCCAAATTGGGTCTTAATGTTAGTTGTAACCTAATGTAATGGTTAATAAAGTGGTTAGGAGTAGAAAGGAACGCGTTTACGGAGCCGAAATCGTAAAACCCCGATTTTCCCTGGAGAACTCATAAATTTCGGCCAGCCCTAGAAATGGGTCTTAGAGTTGGATTTTCAATGATTTGATGGTTCCATTGAGTTCAGGGGCGAAAATTAGGTGGGGTTACAGTTGGGCACTTTTTCAAAAAAGGCCGAGAAAGCATAATTACGGAAACACCCCTAAAACCCTAAAAGTAGGGCTGCCAAGGGCAATTTCGTAATTTTACATTGAATTTGATAATTCCGAGTCCGGAAATGGATTCCTTGGGCTGAAATATGTTAGGAAAGCCCATATTAGAATTTCGGGAAAAGTGCAACCGGACCGGGTACGGCGGGCCCGGGCCGGGTCCCCGGGGGTATTTTTGTAAATTTTCATTATAGACTCATATAACCCCAAGTAACACTATGGAAGTGTCTAAATAGTGCATTTGGAATTGTAGGATTCGATATTTGCCGCCCTCGTGAGCCAACTACGCCAGCGAACGTCAGAAAGGAACGAGGTAGTGACTTTTCTTTTGTACCATATATGATGCATTGTATGTGTGTTATATCGTTGAATTGTAATGAATTCGTATGCTGCGACATCTGTGGATTTGTGTTAGCACTGTCATTCCAATAGTCCCTGAGTAGCTAACAACGGTTCGGGTTAGGGCGGTGTGCCTTCCCGGCGGAGAAAGGGGATGAGGATGAGGTGTGATATATGTGATTATGTGAGCCGAAAGGCTATTTGTGGAGGCCGACGGGCCATTTGTGAAAGCCGAATAGCTGTACGGGCTATAAGGCTATATGTATGCACTGCCACGCCAATAGTCCCTGAGTAGCTAACAACGGTTCGGGTTAGGCGGTGTGCCTTCCCGGCGGAGAAAGGGGATGAGGGTGGAGTGTGATTTGTGGTGCTGCTGCTGTATGATGATTTGCTTACATGCTGTGTGCTTATGTGTGGTATAAATGTTTTGTTACTACTGGGATTCTCTTGAATCTCATTCTTTCCTTTAACTAACCTTTCAGACAGGGCGAGTGGCTCTAAGGAGAAGCGTACGACCCGGAGCGGTTAGAATCCTGTAGGGACATTTATTTTGGCTATGTTGGTTAAACCTGTTGGACAGGGTGTCTGTATATTATGTTGGTTGTAAAGAATAGTTGAACGTAGTTGTGTAGTCCCCTATATGGAGGTTGTAAACCCTTTTTGTGTATGAATGGAACCTGGGGGTTGCCGGGATTGCTATTAGATATTCTGATATGAATGAATGTGAATTAACTGCACAGGTGATTATATTCGATAATTGAACTTGAGACCGGAATAGGAAAGAAGTTTTGAAAATTTTATAAAGTCCCTACTTCACAAGGAGTTCTAAATGAGTTTTGAACTATTCGACGGTCTCTAAACCAATTTAATTACGTAATATCGAATTATAATTATGCTATTTAAGGCAGGGGGTTACAGAATGTGAAGTGAGAAAAGCATTATAATGTGAAATGTCAAAAATACCCTTGAAAACCCTAAGTAGGGGCTACCACGGGTAAAATTGTAAGTTGAGCTAGATTTTGATAAAACTGAGGCCAAAAATAGATTCCTTGGGCAAAAATATATAGGATAAGTTTGGGTCATAATTTGTTTGTAAAGTACAAAAATACCGAGTATAAAGGGGTTTGGACCGGGTCCCCAGGGGTATTTTGGTAATTTTATAGTTTTAGACAAAGATAACCAACACAACAAGTTTATAATGAATTATGAGTGACTAATAACTCATTTATCCTAAATTTGGAATTTTAGGATATACCGATAGCCCGAGCCAGATACAGTATTGGATCGATAGTCAGTCAAGGGAAGGGCGATCCAGGTAGTGAACTTATTGAAAGAGGCAAACTTCACCCAAGACGGGGGTGAATTAGGTGATGTGATAAATTTTTCGGTTGATTGGTGATATGCAAAATTACTATAGATAGAGTAGAGTTGAGAGGATTAGCACAAAGAGTGTTATATTGGTTCAGCTCAAAATCTAAGCCTGCATCCAGTCGTCAGAGATTAAGACCTACTAAGATTTTCACTAGTCTTCCAAGATTCAGTGGGCTCTCAGAACGCCACAAGACAACAATAATCTTTGTATGGACTACGAGTAGAAAGATTTTAATACCTAGAATTTTCTCTCCCCTTTACGACAAGTCTTATGTGCAGAAACAATCCTATAACCTTTCTCTCTTACTTACGTATGCAAGTCTTATGAGTAGCAACTTCTCTCCTGCTTACACCCTTGTAAATCTTACGAGCAGCAGTGTTCTCTCCTATTTGCACCTTGTAAGTCTTACAAGCAGAAAGTACTCCTAGGGATTCTCTCAACTGCTTCTCTCGAAAGGATATCTACCTTCTCAAGGTCCCTGTAGCTTGAGATCAAATGAAAATATGATTTGAAATGTATACAGACTCTCTCACAAAGCAAATATAATAAACCCTGAAGTATAATATGAATACAGAGAAAATATGAATGATAGAGATTCATGAATTTGCTTGTGTTCATAAAATTATGTATTGATGGTCTTTGAATTCTGTATTTAAAGACCATCAATACATAAAATATGAATAATAATTGATCATAAAATATGAATAATAATTGTCTGTTCTTGTTCTAAGTTCATGTTCTTGATGGTCTTTGAATTCTGTATTTATAGTCAGCTGATTTTGTCCATTGAATAATCGTCGTTGTGGAACGGAGCATTTTATTGTGGAACGGCATGCTTACATTTGAAATCTCTGAACAAGATATCATGGTAGGTACATGCTTAGTTGGTTGTAATGATTTTGTCCGTCGTTGTGTGACTTTCTCTATACATCTCTAATTCAAATTATCAAACTCCTATTTCACACTTGAAGTATATGTTAAATGATGTTAAATAATAACAACAAGTGAAAATAAAATGAATAAATAACATTGAACTATGTTTGGATTAATCATTGTAACTTTGTTGCGTTATAGTTTCTGATAGAGCATTACTTGAGTGCACAGTGGCCTCACTTGAGTGCAACTTCATATTTCCTCTTCTACTTCAGCTTTTGATTTGCACTTCTATGCAAAAAATCAAGAGTGCATTTTCTTACTTGTGAGTGTTGTGGGTCTTCACTCGAGTGCATGTGTATTTTGCACTGTGGACTCATGTCTCTGGATAACACTTGCAACATATTTTTCAAGAGTGTGTTTTTGCACTTGCAGGTGATGTGGGTCCCCACTTGAGTAACAATGTCTCACTCTAGTAAACCATTGTATGTAACCTCCAAGCTTCGCTTCTGGACAGCACTCACACCAAATTTTACAGGAGTGAGATTTTACACTTGCAAGTGATGTGGGGCCTCACTCGAGTACTGAGACGCTCACTCGAGGCAATAACATTTCCTCGTATCTGGTCAACCTTATGCTCATCACTTACAGCAATATTTGAGGAAGTGTGTTTTCTTACTCACGAGTGTTGCTCTATCACTCGAGTACCAAAGCCATTGCTCAAGTGCACTTCTTACTTTTAACTCTTCCTTACTCTCGAGTAAATACTTCCTATACCACACTTGCAAGACTCGAGTGAGCTTGAGGCTCCCACTCAAGTATTGAGTCTGTGCTCGAGTGCAACCACCATTTTCTGTCTCTGACTTTGCTCCCTGTCAAACACTTGTAAGAGTATGCCTTCATGCTCGAGTGCAAATTAGATCATCACTCGGGTGCTAGGCTCATCACTCGAGTAGTCCTATAATTTTCAGCTAGAAGACTGCTTCTGTAAAACACTTTCAGTCCCACACTTGCTGTGCTCGAGTGAAAAACTGCTTCTCACTCTAATGCAAGCTCTATCACTCGAGTGCATCAGTTAAAATCACAGTATTATCCTCTGAACTTTATGAAATGCATTTGGTAACATTTTGAATCAACGTTTATACTTCCAAAACATGAGTTTCTTATCAAAACACACAATCACTTTTTGTTATCATCAAAACTTGGATTCTAACACTTACCTCTCTAGCATGTATTTGATATTTGTGCTTGTGTATTGATGCATGTGATTGCTTTGCTTGATTATGTGAAACATATGTGAATGATTGAAGCTCTATTTCTATTTGTGCTATAGCCAATGAGATTTTGTTTGAAACATTGAGCATGCAGATATGTCATTGTATTAGCTTGAGTTTATGTAATGCAAGCATGTCATGCATTAAGCACTTATCTTGCATGCATATTGGTACTATTTGCTACTGAGATTCTCTTGAATCTTACCCTTCTCCAACAAACCATTTAGACAGATGAACACATGTGGTGTGTTGGGAATAGAGAAGAAACTTGTGTGAGACGAACACAGTGGGGGAACGAAGACGGGGATATGTCTATAATACTTGTAATGGGTTTAGACACTTTGGTAGCCCTATGGCTACATTAAATATGTGTGTGTATGTGTGTGTGTGTGTGTATGCAAATGAATAAACTAAGAATGAGAAGGGGAATGATCTGGCTAAATAAATGAGCAGCGAATCACTCTAATTGAATTAAATAAAGGTGAGAGTTGATGAATAGTAATGAAGCTATGAACCGTTGAATGACACTTTTGCAAGATTTTGAAAATTATTTTGAAAAACTCACTCAACTATAGGTTCGAATCCTGTCTTGAGATTGAGAATTTAAAATGATTTTATGAAAATGGTTCGGACTTATTGTATACAAGCTCATCTGATCTATTACAAGAATGAGGCGTCACAAACTTCAAGCTCACATTGTTGTGTACGAGGATCTATATGTGATAGTGACGATGTTTTCCATGTAATTTCTTTATTCAAATGCTTATTATCTCCCCCCTAATATTGGAAAAATTGTCTAATCTAGATGGCAATAATCAAAACATGCCGTAAATAAATCTCCAGTTGAAGACTCTAAATACTTGATTATAGAAGGAGATTCATAGCCAACATATATTCCTAACCTCCTTTGAGGTCCTATTTTTGTGTGTTGTGGTGGAGCAATAGGAACAAATACCGTAAATCCAAAAATTCTAAGATGGGAAATATTTGGCCCTGACCAAAAGCCAATTGTAATGGGGAGAATTCATGATAACTTGTTGGCCTAATACATATAATTGCTGCCGCATGTAAAATTGCATGCCCCTAAGTTGATATGGGAAGCTTTGTTCTCAAAAGCATTGGTCTAGCTATCAGTTGGAGGTGTTTAATGAACAATTATGCTAGGCCATTTTGAGTGTGGACATGAGCAACTGATTTTTCTACTGTTATTTCAGTTGCCATACAATAATCATTAAAAACTTGAGATGAAAACTCGCTAGCATTATCAAGACAAATTGTCTTAATTGTATGATCTGGAAATTGTGCTCTTAGCTGAATTATTTGAGCGAGTAATCTAGCAAATGCTAAATTATGAGTTGACAACAAATACACATGTGACCAACTTGTAGATGCATCTATTAGAACCATAAAATATCTAAATGGTTCACATGGTGGATAAATAGGCCTACATATGTCCCCTTGGATATGCTCTAAAAGAACAGGGGATTCAAGCCTAACTTTTGTCAAAGAAGGTCTTGCAATTAATTTTCCTTGAGAACAAGCAGCACATGAAAATCCTTAAATTGAAGATTCTTCTGGCTCTTCAATGGATGTCCGTATGAATTTTCAATAATTCTTCACATCATAGTTGATCCGGGATGGACTAACCGATCATGCCAAACAATAAATATATTTTTATCAGCAAACGTCTGGGTTACTGTAGCATTTGTTTTAATTGTACTAATATTTGTATAGTACAAACCATAAGATCATGTTGGTAATTTTTCTAAGATACATTTTTCACCAAATCTAACAATTATAATTTGTAAATATTTCATATTCTTCTTATTTATAGCCTCAATATGATACCCATTTTGGCGGATATCCTTAAAACTCAATAAATTTCTGAGAGATTTGGAGGAATATAAAGCATCATTAATAACAAATTTCATTCATTTGGGTAATATTATAATTGCTCTTCCGAAGCCTTCAATTAATTATGTATTACCCGTTATGGTATTGATGCTTGCACTACTTATTATCTCTAAGTATGGTGCATGTTGTAGTACTATCTATGAGACATATATCTTCATTCTTGTGTCTAACGATCAAAACATCCATAATCTTCACCAAAAAGAAAAGAAAAATGCATTAAAACAAATTCAAAGTTACATGATGAGCAATAATACCCTTATTACATATGAAAAGGGGAAATAAAAGTAAAGCATAAACTAGATTCAAAAAACCATAAATTAAAACATTTTTATTGTTCTTCCAACCAAACTTATCTAATCATGATTCTCAAAAAAATCAGCCACCTCCAAGTGTGCCATAGCATCAAGGCCATTAATACCATCTAGCTCATTGACACCATCATTCTTGTGTGTCTTAACATCATCATCTTGAAAAATCAAATTTGCTTCGACATTGTTCGCACTCCTTTTCATGGAGGCTTGATAAAGTTTTGCTTAATGCTCAGGCGTACGATAGGTACGTGACCTGTCATGCCCTTACCTTGTTTTAACCTTTTTTTTAGAGTATTCACGGAAAACGATATGCAGTTCAGTGGGTAACACATGAATAACATGAATATACTGATAAGAAGTGCATGATTACATAAATTCCCCATAGGGGTTCGTACATGATCATTACCATCAATGTAGCCACATAGGGCTACTTGGGTATCTAAACCCGTCCCAGTGAAATAGAGACATCTTCCCGTCTTCGTTCCACCACTGCAATCCCTTTATATGGTTCTTTGCATTGTTCTCAGCATATCTTCTATATTCTCCTATCTAAATTGTTGGTAGGGGAGGGTGAAATTTGAGAGAATCTCAGTAGAAAAATAATACCAATATGCATATACGATAAATGTTTAATGCATGACATGCTTGCATCACATAACTCATGCTCACATAATGACAAATCTATAAGCTCAATGCTTCGAACAATATACTTTTGGCCATGGCATAAATTGAAACATAACTTCAAATCATTCATACATGTTTCACATAATCAAGCAAAGCAATAACATGCATCAACACATTAACACAAATATCATATACATGCAGGAGAGGTAAGTTCCCTACCTTAACCCTTTCCCGCCTCAAAACGTGTGCCTCGTAAAGCATGTCATAGCTCGGCTCACAACTTGGTCCTAAAATTCCAAATATACAATTTAGACACTTTCATAGTGTTTCTAGAGGGTTATATGAGCCTATTATGAAAATTGACCAAAATACCCCCGGGGACCCAGCTCGGCCCCGCCGTACTCGGTCTAATTGTACTTTTCCTGAAATTTTGACATTGGCTATTCTGACATATTTTCACCCAAGGAATCCATTTCCAGACTTGGAATCATGAAATTCAATGTTAAATTACAAAATTACCCTTGACAGCCCCACTTTAAGGGTTTTAGGGGCGTTTTTGTAATTATGCTTTTTCAGTCTTTTCCGAAAAAGCGACCAACTGTAACCCCACCTAATATTTGCTCCTGAACTCAATGGAACCATCAAATTATTGAAAATCCAACTCTAAACCTTAGATATAGCCCTAGCCAAAATCTTAGTATGCTTTGGGAAGAATCGGTGTTTTTCAGTTTCGGCTCCGTAAACGTGTTCCTTTCTACTCCTAACCACTTTATTGACTATTCTATTAGGTTACAACTACCATTTAGTACCAATTTGGTCAGCATAACAGCCCCACACACCCATTTTCCACTTTTAAAACCAATAATAATCCGGAAAAATTTCACCGATTCAATTGCCCACAGCAGCCATAATAAGCAATATATGAAAGTTTGGAAGTTATCTCAAGCTACCACTAGCTTTTTCTCAAGGTGGCTGAAAACCCTAGCCTTAGAACACCTAAATTTGTGCTCCACAAACCTTGAAGAACATAGAAGAATAGCTTAGGAGCGGAGTTATACACGTTAGGTAAGTATTTACCGAAGAAATCGACTTACCGTACAAGTTCTCTTATCCTTCTCTCTCTAGAATTTCTCAAACCTTCTCTCTCTTGTTGCAGCTGAATGGCACGGTTTTGGGCTGATGGAGGAGGTGGATGATGATTTAATATAATATAATATTATTTTCTACTTATTTACTAAATTTCCAACAATTTCAGATTTTTACAAAATTCTGGCACATTTCTGCCCAAATTTTGAAATATCATAACTAATTCTAAAAAAATATAAATGAGGTGATTCCAAAGCCAAATGAAAGTATTTAAGTCCTCTTCACTGGAAAAATATGGACCATTACCAAAAATCACTACACAATTCCAGAATTACACAAAATTCACTACTGCTCCAAAACAGAATCCAGTTTCGACATCAAACTTTAGACAACCAGAACTCCCAGCTCACAAAATGAAATGACACAATTTATATTTTCATTTTGAAGCTTGGAATGTGAAATTTAAGATTGGAAAGTTTCAGAATTTTTAGACATCATTTTCCTATTCAAAACATCAAAACAAACAGACTGCCTAGCAAGAAGTTTCAATGGACTGAATTTCCCAACTTTCCATTTAAGGTTTCAAACTAATTCCAATGACCAAATAACACAACATGACATCAATTACACCACATTACACCATCCAATTCCACCATTTTGAAATTATAGAAAATCATGGCAAAATTCACAATTCTCATCATCTTCTCCAGAAGTGTTCATTTATCACTAATCACATCCATTTTTGAAGTGATTTACCCTTAACCAAAATTTGGAATCCGGCTAAATCGGGGCTTAGCAGTCTACTTATTTCAGGCTTATTCTCTAGCCTCAAATCTCAAAATTCAAGGTATTACATGACTAGTGCCTCTTTATACCACACCGATAACATTAATTCTCAACAACTTTTGAAGGTCCACTCTTGTTGTTTTTCTCCCCTTAATTATATTTCTTCTTCTTGTGGATATTAGGATTATAATTATTACTTTCACCACCATGATAACAGTAATTACCAAATCCCCTACCATGACCACAGCCACGACCACGACTATGACCATGAGCATGGTAATATTACGTACACTCACATTCGCTTAAGGGAATGGAGCAGATCTAGTGGGACAATTTTCATGATTTTTCATCAATAGCTCATTGTTTTGTTCAGCTACCAAAAGGCATGAGATTAATTCAGAATACGTTTTAAAACCTTTCTCTCGATATTGCTGCTACAGGAGCATATTTGAAGCATGAAAGGTAGAAAAAGTTTTCTCTAATAAGTCCTCATCAGTTATTTTCTCACCACATTATTTCAACTGAGAATTTATTTTGAAAACCGCTGAATTATATTCACTTACAGTATTAAAATCTTGTAGCCTAAGGTGTATCCATTCATAACGAGCTTGAGGCAAAATCACTTTTTTTTGTGATCATACCTTTCCTTCAAATTAGTTCACAATTCTAGTGGATCTTTTACCGTTAGGTATTTAGCTTTCAGTCCTTCTTGGAGATGGTGCCGAAGAAAAATCATGGCCTTGGCCTTATCTTGACTAGTTGCTTCATTTCCTGGTAAACTAGCCTTTCCTAGACCCTTAGCATCTAGATGGATTTCAACGTCGAAGACCTAGGATAGATAATTCTTTCTCGTGATATCAAGAGCTGTAAACTCAAGTTTGGTAAGGCTGGACATGATTCAAACTAAAAATAATGATAACAATTAGAATCATGGTAAAATTGATGAAACATAAAACATTATTATGAATTAAAACATTATAATTCACAGATCATAATCAACATATTGGTAAACAACATAATTAAAGGGGGCAAAATTTCATGAGTAGCCAACATATAATTCAATAAAGAAAATTTCTTGAAAATATTCTTCATATATTCATAAATAAACATTTTACCATTAAAATCATAAAATCATGAATAAATAACATATAACAACATATATAAAGGAGAAAAGTAGAAAGAGGGAGGGAGAATAAAAATGGTGTATAGAGAGAGAGAGAGGAGGAAATTATAGCAATAAAAATAGTATAAAGAATAAAAGGGATCACACTATATACTCATATATAATACCATAAATAAAATTAATAAATGTAAATCAGAGTAAATGTTAATAAATATAAAATAAAAAAATTTAACATAAATATAGCAATAATAAGGGTAAAATGGAAAATAAATTAAATAATAATAAAATAAATAAACAAATGAATTATAAATAAGAAACTAATGAATAATAAATGTGGTGATGAAATAAAATGAAAAATGTAAAAGGAATAATTTAAAACACAATACAAATAAATAATAAAATATTAGAAATAATAAACAAATGAAATAAAATGGCTTAATAAAATGAAATAATATAGCAACATCAGTAAATGAAAAATAAAATAACAATAAAATGAAATGAATAACGTAAAATAAAGAAATATAAATAATAGAATATTGCATGAAATGTAAATAAAATGAAACACAAATAAAATAGCTATAAGAAATGAACTGAAAGAAGTCCATACAAAACAACAAAATGTATGAGAAGATGATAAACAAATAAAAATAAATAAATATAAATGTAAATAACAAAGTGAAGCAAAATATAATGAAACACTAGAAAGTTGTGCCAATAGAAAATCAAAATGATAAAACAAATAAAATATAAATAAAACGAACTAGTATAAAATGTAAATAACAACAGAATCTAAAATAAAGAAAAATAAATGGAAAAACATAACAATAACCTCCAATCTCAGCCATGGAACCCGATGTATAAAACAATCAGTAAAAGGGTCTCTTTAATTCCATACAATAGCTCATATTATCCTAGATAGATTAAACAAAGATATAGTAAAAGAAGATGGAGGAAATGGTTGAGACAACAGTAAAGAAAAAAAATACCTTGGTTTGAAAGTCGTGTTGATAACATGTTCTAAAAATGGGGAAAATACAAGAGATGTAAAGAAAGAAATGAAGAGAGAACTAGAGAGAAAGATGTAGCAGTCTCTTACTCATTTATATGCAACCAAAATATAGTAGATAATACTCTATTTATAGGCCCTCAACCACAACCAAGAGTTACCTAAAGTAAATTGCAAACTTTAATCCTGATGAGTGGATACATTGTAACTTTTGAGTTAAGGGCATGAAAACTCCTAAAGACTATTCATTGAAGAGGTTATAGGATGTAGAAAATGAAAGGCTAAGAGTTGAGAGTTTATGGATATCTACCTCATTTATGATTTTTACAACAATAAAAAATATTTCATAACTTACTTGGAAATAATATCAAATTAACTTGTTGGGAGATTTGCCCAAAAATACCTTAGAGGCAAATTAATTGTTGATTGCTACCAAGCGTGCAAGCGATCTTCCGTGTATGCAAGCGATTTTCCGTTTTGTGCAAACCATCTTCCGTGTGTGCAAAAATCTTCCATATAAATATGCAAACAATCTTCCGTAGTGTGCAAAATATCTTCCGTTCTGTGTAACAGATCTTTTATGGTAGCAATCAGCAATTAATTTGCCTCCAAGGTATTTTGGGGCAATTCTCCCTAACTTGTTTGGGCTATAAACTAAATTTTCTAATTTGTACTTATACCTACTAATAATTGAAACTTAGACTACAAATGTTTCACAATTCATTTTAAAATGGAGTATACAAGATATATTGAGTTTTAAAACAAGTATTTCTAAAGTACACTAGTGGAAAAATGGCTTTTTAGACCGATTAAAATTGACTTTTTAGATCAGTTTTGGATCAGGTCTTGATACAGTCGGTCTAAAATGTATATCACTTTTAAGACCGGTTTGGTAACCGGTCTTAAAAGTTTGGTTAACTGGTCTTAAAATAAACCATTTTAAGTCCGGTTGTTATGAGTACCAGTCTTAAAAGACATCTTTTGTAGGCAATACAGAAACATTTTTAAGACCAATTTTCCATTTAACATGTTTTAAAAGTTTGACTTTTAAGACTGGTTTCTCATAAAACTGGTCTTAAAAAATTTTAAGACCGGTTATATGGGAAACCGGTTTTAAAAGTATTACAATTTTTTTTATTGTCTGTGATTAGGTTAGTTACCAGAACACATCCTAGAATTGCTACTTCCAATGCCATACTTATTAAGTGTCATAAGGTGTTCAATTTGCTTCCACTTACCATTTCCATTTTCTTTAACATTCTTATTGGGAACTTGTAACATAACGTGTCATATATCCTCATGTAATGTGTTGTTTAAAACCATCTATATATATGCATAATTGTTTAAAACACATGCAGGCCAATAACATGGCTCAAACAGATTCACATGTATAAATGCATGGTTGCACATAATCACAAAAACAACAAAGATGTCAAATCATGCAACCAATAGGTTTTGCAACCAACCAATATGTCAATTCATCAATATATACAAAAAATTCCTCATTTTTACAATAACTCATTGTTGTTAAAGTTCATAAATGAATTCAGCACAACAATTGTGAATGTGATCAATATCTTCTTCTGGAAATGGGTCAGCAAGATAAAATGTAACCCCCTGCCGTAATTAATATCCGAATTACGCGATTAAGGTGAAATAGAGACCAATAAGATAAAACGTCATTTACAAACCCATCAACCCGACGGGGTTTTCACAAATGCATTTCAAAAATCATTTTAAACCCGGTCTCACATTCACACTCCGAATATAATTACTATGCGAAGATAAATTACATTTATACAATTATCAGAGTACGCAATATAAATTCCCGACAATTCCGGGATCATATCTTCGCTCAATAATCATAGGGCACATTAGCCCATACAACTCATTCAATAGGGATTACACAACTTATCCGAATACATTCTCAAATACTGATCCATACAATCAGATACATAATCCCAATTACGCATTGATAACCAACTACTAAGCTCTCACCCAGAAACGAGTCTTCTTCGTCCTTGGATGCTTGCTTCATCCTCAATCTTCCTTCCCTGTCTAAAATGTTGATAGGGGAGGGTGAGATTCTGGGGAATCTCAGTAGGAAAACAAATACCAATATGCATGCAAGATAAGTATTAAATGCATGACATGCTTGCATCACAATAACACATGTTCACATAATGATATATCCGCATACTCAATGTTCACACAACATACTCATGGCCATAGTATAAATAGAACAGAGCTACAATCATTCTCATATGTCTCACATAATCACGCAAAGCAATAACATGCATCAATACACCAATACAATTATCAATACATGCAGGAGAGGTAAGTTCCCTACCCTCTTTCCACGTAAGCTCCAGATCTGGCTGCTCACGCTCAGGAAATCATCAAATCCTATAACCAAGATCAAGGACATAGGATTAATCCCTTTTCCAATTCTTTAACTTTTAGACATTCAAGTTGGTTATCATTATTGCCCTTTAAGTGCCCTCAAACACCTCAATCCATAGCTCTAAAGGGTTGGAAGACTATCCCCAAAGATCCCCTTTTGAACACTCCAACTTGATATTTTTCACTGCCTCACTCGAGCACAGATGCTCTCACTCGAGCACAAGTACGGACATCACTCGAGCACAAATGCTCTCACTCGAGCATTGGTACGGACAACACCCGAGCACAAGAGAAAGTGAGACAGAAAGCACATGCCCGAGAGCACAACCCTCACCTGAGGCACAAGCTCACTCTAGCACAGATCCTCACTCGAGCACAAGGCCAAAAGCCTCACTCGAGCACCCGCGAGAGAAATCCAGGAAGTGAGGACCCGAGAGCCCCCAACGCTCTCCAAGCACTGGATCACTCGAACACACACCTCTCACCCGCGAGCACACCCGCGAGCACACACGGCTCACTCGAGTAGATGCCCTCCACCCGCGAGTGAGAAGGCACACTTCTTGCACCTTGCCCGCGAGTGAAGACCAGAAAGCAACCCTTCACTCTGGACTCCCACTATCACTCGAGCAGACCATGCTCACTCGAGCATGTTCTTCGCTCACTCGAGCACAAAGCGATGTGCTCGAGCAGCGTTAATGAAAACCCAGGCGCACTCGCAGCAAAACAAGGGAAAACTCACATATCACTCGAGCAGGATCTTCCTCACTCGAGCAATATTCATCCCTCACTCGAGCACACCCCTGCCTGCTCGAGTGAATCTATCAGATTCCAGGAAAACGCAGCAAACATACCACATTCTCCTAACTCTTGCCCAATTGATCCAAATGGACCCAAAACCTCTACCAAAGCTACTCCCACACAAAATCACTCACTGAATTCAATGGAATCAATAGAATTACCAAAATCCCATTCCATTAACATGCTTTGGTCTAGGGCATCATAATCATCATTTTCCAAAATCACTAACCTTACACCTTTCAATCCCAAATCCATTCTATCTATTCAAAACTCATACCAATATACCATTTCTATAACCATAACATGCCAAACTACCCATTACCCATATTTTCACAATTAGGGCAATAATTCCAGAAATTCCCAACTTAATCATTTGGCAATGAAACATAGATAGAAGGATTGGTTTCACATACCTTATCAACTTTCTCAAAGACACTCTTTGATTCTCCACACTTCATATTTTCGTGATCTTCAAATCACCACCAATGGAGAAACTACAATCACCAAAATAAAGCTCTCAACTCAAGGATTAACATTAGAGAAGAGAGTTTGAGCTAAAGAGGCCATTTGCTTACCTCAAAAACCAAATTCTCCTTTCTCTCTCCCAAGCATATTCAGCGAAAATGGAGGAAGGAAGAGAAGAGAGAGAAACCGAGAGAGAGAGAAGAGAGGAGATGGAGATGATGATGATGTGTCTCACTTATGACCCATCCAAGGGTCCACACTTTGCCACTTGTCACCATCTCACTCCAACTCTCATGGGCTCACATGCACACACATACACTTGATTATGCCCCTTGCTCAACTTCACAATCAATCCTAGCCATTGATCTTGAAGCTACCAATGAGTTCCCTCTTCGGCAACCAATCAAATGGTCGGTAACTTTACCGTTTTGCCCCTGATTAGGGAAATTCACTTGGAATTACCATCAACTCATTTTCATATTTCTTAATCACAATTTGGACTCTTGCTAAACCAGGGCTTAGCAGTCCACTAATCTCAGGCTTAATCTCAATAATTATCATTAGTCCTTAATCGAAAATCGGGGTGTTACATAAAACATCTAAAACACCAAAGCCAGGCAAAACATTAACTTCACTTAAAAAAAATATAAGTGATACAAAATTTTTGAAATATATATACATTTATCTCTTGAGTAAATTCTGTCGTGCCTAGGGTAATAATATTATAAATGTGTCTCAGAACATACAACCCATACAAGTTGGACCCCAGTGGTTGCCTACGAGTTTGAAAAATAATATGATATCATTAAAACAAGTATAAAATTAAAGCATAGCTTATTATTGAATACATTCTTAAAACAAACTAATATGTAACTAACCTTTGGCAAGATCCATGTAGGGTCTTTTAGGTCACGAATAGGCCTACCACAAGCAGTGTGTAGGAATGTCAGCATAGCCCTATATCATCAAAATCGCAAAGGTTACTTATTTTACACAAATTCCATAAATTTTACACACGAAAGGTAATTAATAATGCAAGAAAACTTACGAGTTCAAAGTCTTCTTCAATTCACTAGTTGGCTTGCTGAGGTGGAGGGAGCATAAGAGGATGACAGAATAACTCTTCTTGCATAAAATAGCCAATTGCCAATGATCACTAAAAAAGGGAAGACTTTTAAGCAAATATAAAACATTATGTATATTATGAAATATAAATTTGTTTCTTACCCATGCCAATATGGAGCCAAGAAACACTCAATTGGAGTTTCACTAAGCCTGTGCCATAAGTGTGTGTGTCTGATAGCAGCAGTCATCCCTCTGTCGTAGAGTTGAACTGGGCATAGGAGTCCAAATTTATTGGTTTTGTTAGAATCAACCAACCTACGATTCATGTACCTATAATAATGCAAGCACACAAATCAAAGTTTAACGGCGTAATTTGTAAAATATTAACTTCCAATTTGAGAATATACTTACATTAAAAAGAGTTGGACAATCAAAACCGTAATCTGTTATAGAGGAGCTATTAGGGACATTAAATCATCCCTCTTAAGATAGCATTGCACCCCTGACTTGCCAACAGCTAACTCAGTTGGTCAATCTCTTGTTTGAAAGGATGTATCATATATCAGAATTACTTGCTGCATGACATTCAATGGAGATCGTGAAACATCTTGAGTGGAGGGAGGAGCATTAAATCATCCCTCTCAAGATAGCATTGCACCCCTGACTTGCCAACAGCTAACTCAGTTGGTCAATCTCTTATTCGAAAGGATGTATCATATATCAGAATTACTTGCTGCATGACATTCAATGGAGATCGTGAAACATCTTGAGTGGAGGGAGGTGGAGGTAGAGGTGGCGGGGATTTCTCAGCTTGATCAAAAATAAGGTTCTTTAGCTAAAAGATGAAAGAGTTGAGGACATCGCCCACAATCTTGAAGTCATCAACAAGGATAGGGAGAGCTGTATCTGCAACGATCATCTTTTCAACTGCCACTCTGACTTGATCATCCTTTATTTCTTGGTAGGGACAGCTGATCCCAAGTTCTGCACACTCGCCCTTACAACTAATGGTCTCAGAGGATCCTCTACAAATAAGTCACAAGGCTCACCAATTTCTTTTCCAGAACCCTTTGATGACTAACCAATACAACTCCCTTTAGTGCTCTGTTTAGGGTTTAGGGAATGAGCCTGGAGAGTACTGGTATATGCTTGTCTTATGCTCGTTATGATCATCCATTCCTTCTTCATCTTGCTGAACCTTTCTTCAAATCGTGCATCAAATGATGATTTTGCCTCGGCCCTAGCTTCTACCCTCACAGTGGCCAGTATATGCTCAATCTCCTTCTTAGTCACCATACTACTTGAGGAACGGTATGGTGGTGCTCCAAAGTAATCCTTTATACCTACCCCGCCCCCAACTCCCCTAACACGGTCAGGATGCTTGTGTTTTCTTGTGGCAACGATCAGGATGTCATTCCTCCCATCCAACTTAAATGAACCCTTAGCTTGTGTTTTTTTTAAGCTCCTCTTGTAAGACACGTAAGGCAAACATAAGTAATGAATTTTTGTTTACTCACTAATTAATAATAACAACAATACTTACAATTTTTTCACCAACTATACGAGATTGTTCACTCATATAAGACCCGCTCCTCTTTTAGTGAGCGAACTTCCACATTTCTTCGTGGCGTATTGGAGATGGTGGAGAAAGAATAATAGAAGGATTAGATTGAGCTGCTTGTTCTAATCTCTTCCATTTGGCAGTCAATAAGTCTTTTTCAGCCTTTGCATAACCCCCACGAGACATTGTTTGGGGGCAATCATTCTTTCTTCCACTCTCTTGTGCCTTTTGCCTTTTTTATTGTGAATGAGAAATAAAAAAAAAGGTTACAATCAATAAATTAAAGATAATTCATAAGTAAATCAAATACAAAATAAGTCAACTCACCAATGCTTCTGGAGTAGTCCGAAGCCGTCTAAATTCTTGCCAAGTGTGCTAGTCAATATAAGAATACTGGTCGCACGGATTAAGACGAGGCTGACCTTCTTCCAGCTTGATATGCATGTAATTATTGGTTAGACTTGTCTTAAACTTCCTCCAGCATTCATCACAATATGTCATTGTCTTGTTATACAGGGCTTCATTCTCAGGAATGTTGTAAGTGAGATGGATAGTTTCCTAAATATGTCGCTTCACATTTTTATCCACATTTCTGCACTGCTCTAGCAAGATGCTTGACTTGTTGCATGCTAGGAGGCCAACAAAACTCCTATACCGGCTTGCATTAGGCCCGATTGGTTTCCAATATCTATCAAATTCAATCAGAATCTTTTCCCCGGTATTCTGATTAAGGGGAATGTCTCTCAATAGGGTGCCTCTTCTACCCCTTCGATGTATGGGCCGGTTACATGGCTCACTTTGTTCCATACTCGAAGCATTGCTAGGCTCGCTTTGATTAACATTAGTTGGATCCAGAGTACCCTCACTAGGACGACTCATTATCCTCACTTTAAGGACACTATAAAGCTACTTTAACACAAAAACATGTAATTTAAGGCAGCTAATTACCAAGCTCTAATCATGCCATATATGTAACACATATTCTAACTAAAGCTAAATACAAAGAGATAGAGATTCACAAAGTTCATGATCATCTAAGTTAAAGACCATTGAAAATAGAGAACACAGTTTTTTTTGGAAGAAGGGGACACATGTAAGGAAATCTTTTGACTGGTGTGTAGGTGTATTGATACCAACTCAAATAGTTAACACAATAGTTAAATAATACCTTCAAAAAGTGAAAGTGATTTAAGCTTTCTAAATAGGAGTCTCTGACTAAGAAAACATGAATATCATATTACAAAGGAAAGAGGCACCTACATTCCTTCCAGGAACTAAGAAAGTTGCTTAAGTTATAAATTGAAGTCATCAAAGTCAAGCACTAGACATATGTTTAACTTGGTGAGCAAGCAAAAGCCAAAGACCAAAATAACCAAAAAGAAATGCAAAAGAACCAAATATATCCTTGCGTCTTTAGCTTCCTAGCTAACTCTCAAGAACTTGATGATGTGATAAACCAGTTACCAGAAAATATACATAGAATGTGATAAACTTGTTGCATAATTTTATCTTCAGCCTTGCCCTGAACAAGATAACATCCCAAAGAAGAGAACATTCAAACAAGGGAATGGCAAATGTACTCTCACATGTAATAGTAAAACTCTTCAGAATAATTAATGGCAGCAAAATACACCCCGGTCCATAGAAGAAAGATGCCAGTAAAATACAAATTGAAAGTCTAAATTAGGCTTTTACTTTGAACGATATAATAGAAGAAAAACCATAGTCTTGATTAAAAAATCAAGAATCCTGAGCTTCAGTCAGTTTTTCATACCTCTTCTTCCTCTGGATTTGAACAGTGTTTGGCTAGTTTACGAATCGAGTAAGGTCTCTCTTAGGAGGCAATGCACCTCCGATCCCGAATTGCTTTGGACGCCTGTCGAAAAGTAGGTTGACGACTTGCTACAAGAATCGAACAAAGAAAATAGAGGCCAAGTCATTTCACAATTTCAATAAAATACCTAAAAATGAAACCACTAATTTAATTGAAGGCTTGAAAGAAACCAATCGAAGGGAACAAACGACGTTAGCCTTATGGTAATGTATTCAACCGTAGATCTGCGTTGACGACAGTGAAGGTTAAGGACGGAGGAGAGAAGCGCAAAGGAGGAGCTGTCGCGAATCGAGGGAGGGGTTTGGAAGATGTGCTTGAGTATCAGTTTCAGAGTTGAAATTAGGCGTGAGCTGAAATTAGGTCAGTTTTAAGACCGGTTGTTATACAAAATTGGTCTTAAAATTAATATTTTATACTGGTTTTTAATAAATAACTGGTCTTAAAAAAATGAAACTTTTTAAGATCGGTTATTATTAATAGCCGGTCTTAAATGTTTAGTATTTGAGACCATTTTTTATTTACAACCGGTTTTTAAAATAATAAATATTTTATTTTTTTAATTGTGTTTAATTCAGATAATATTTTCTAGACCGGTTATATTTAGAACTGGTCTAGAAAATATATTACATATATTTATTTTTTTAATTGTATATATTTTAAAACCAGTTGTTTTTGGAATTGGTTTAAAAGTTATTTTTAAGGCCTTATTTCAATATAACCGGTATTAAAATTTGATTTTATTTATAAAAATGCCACCGGTCATATTTTTAAGACCTCATCCGATATAACCGGTCTAAATGCTCCGGTCTAAAAGCCCTTTTATGTACTAGTGGTAATAACATAAAGATATTTATAATAGGGTTAATGTGTAATTTTAGCAATGAAATTTTTGACATATAGCACAATTAAATTTTGAATGGTGCAAAAGTATACACAATCTTTTAAAAATAGTGTAATTTTAGTAATTCCGTTAAATTGGCTCAAACTTCCATTATAAAGATAGAGGGGGAAGAAATGGGTCTCACTTTAAAAAGTAACAAGTTTAAACTAATTTAACGGAATTGTTAAAATTGTACCATTTTTAAAATGTTATATCTATTTTTGTGCCTTTTAAAACTTAATTGCACTAGATGATCATAGTAAAAAACTTTGTTGTTAAAATTGCTCTTTAATAATCCTTTATAATAATTTAACTATATAGTAATTGTTTAAATTCATGGAGAAATATTCGAATATAAAAAGGAAAAATTTCAGAAAAATACATCCGAAATAGGGAAATCCCTAATCAGTGCTATGAATTCCAAAATTACGTATCAGTCCGTTGTCAGTACAGATGAACAGTGCGAGGGGCACCAAAAGAAGATTTTTTCCTTCAGTCCTCATTCTCGCCACTTCAGAATAACAACACGTTGCTTTTAATTAACAACTCTAGTTTCTTGATTAATAACTCTTTATTCTTGATTAACAACTCCCGTTTCATCTTTTTACTTTCACAATAACAATACCGGTCTTGTTATTAACAACTATGGAATCTTGATTAACAACTTCGCTTTATTCTTCCACATATTCACATTTTAAAAATATAGTGTTGTTAATGTAAAATACAGTGTTGTTAATAAAGAAAGAGGTGTTGTTATTTGCCCTGAAACTAAAATTACGAAGTTGTGAAACAAGAAATGGGAGTTGTTAATGTAAAATATGGTGTTGTTAATAACAAGACCGGTGTTGTTATTGTGAAAGTAAAAAGATGAAACTGAAGTTGTCAATTAAGAATACGGAATTGTTAATCAAGAATCCGGAGTTGTTAATTAAGAATCGCATGTTGTTAATAAAGAAAGAGGTGTTGTTATTAACCTTAAAACTTAAATTATGAAGTGTTGAAACAAGAAATGGGAGTTGTCAATCAAAAAACCAGAGTTGTTAATTAAGAGCAGTGTGTTGTTATTCTGAAGTGGCGAGAATGAGAACTGAAGGGCAAAATCGTCTTTTGGTGCCCCTGCACTGTTCATCCGTACTGACAGCGTACTGATTCAGATTTTTGAAATTCACAATACTGATTAGAAATTTCCCTATTTCGGATGTATTTTTCTGAAATTTGCCCCCAAAAAAATATCGCAATGCAAAGAGTCACTTAGCATGTCAGTATGCACAGTGAATATGGTTATTACAATGGCAAACTGTTAGTGGGTCGTAAAATAGCATTTTCCTAAAACCTTTTGACAATTTTACATTTGACGAATGGACATCACGTGTGACGTGTCTACATCGTGTGGCTGGAAATAAGAGAAATAGGCTCACAATAACATTATTAATTCAATAGTGGCAGGGGCAAAGTGGCAATTTGCTTTTGATTTATTCATGATTTCTTAATATGTTTTAATACTTTTTGTCTTGAAGAAATTAAATATAGAATCAAAAGACAGCATAAAAATGGAATAAAACTTTCACTCAGAATAAAACGGAATAAAACCATGTATAGGAAATTTGTATTTCATTTTTAAATTATCAATTCGATTTTTTTTTCTTTTTGTTTGATATGTGTCGTACCGGATCTATACTAGTTTCAACTTAAACGGTTTAAATTTCATGTTAAAGTTTTATTTTACTTTATCTTTTTATTAATTCATCATTAAAAAATATTTTTATTTTTTTTCCATGAATTAAATTAAGCTTTAAAATAACAAGTTCTTATAAAGAAATTAATTAGTACCTTTGCTCTTTAAGGTAAGATGCCATAAATTTATTTGAATTAAGAAACTTAAATCTATAATAATTCAAATAAAATATTATAATTAAAAACATAAATAATGGATAGATATGACTTGCATCAATTAATTATTAGGGATCGACCTCCTGATGGGAGAGATATGCCTCCTCTGAATCCTCTCCAATCCTATGTCTTTATCATTGAATTAATTTTTAATGGATGAAATTTAATTCAGCTAAAAGATGATTGATATTTAATGTATTATAATATTAAATAACAAAAAATAGATAAAAGTAAATTTAAAATGTTAAAATTTGATACAATTACAGCAACCCGGTACATTTTAATTAAAATATTTTATATTTTTTTTATCCTCTATGGGCTGCATGTATGAATTGTGCATGAAGGTTAAATTTATTTATATATATTTTTGTTATTTAATATTATAATAATATTATTATAATATATTAAATTTTAACCATTAGAAACTGATTCAATAGTGGAGACTAGTGATAATAAATAGAGAGGAAATAAAAAGGTAAATTGAGATATTCCTCTCTCCTAGACAACCTTGCATCCACCAATTCTTCAATGATTAAACAGTTATTACCGCATAAGAGAAATGTGGTAACGATTGTTGTTAACGAATCTCTAATGACCTGCTAACTAGCGATTGTCTATAAAACTCTTATATATATATATTTTTTGGCCACAGAAACTCTTATATTTCGTATTATGTCAAAGGGCAAGTTTTTTTATTTTTATAATTTAAAGTCTTTAATTATGAATATGTTTTTACTAAGTCCTTAATCGTCATTTTAACAAATGCCTTGAATTCACATGCAAAATTGTCTTGTGAATGTGGGGTATACGTGTTCATGAACCCAATTATTAGGCTATATTGGACAATGGGATTCAAGGCTCTTGTGGACCCTGCGTCTTCGATCTTTTGCCAACCAATAATGCAATATTGTAGTTTAGCCCTTTTGTACAGTCTAACTCCCGCATGAGTTTGATCAGATTATTTTATTATTTAGGTAACCAATTAAAAGAGAAAACATTAATGGGACTTGGTTAAAAATCAAGTTACATTATAAGACCATGATAAAAAGAATTAAAAACAAGGTAAGTTCATATACTCCCAACAAGCTATTCACATCATGTAACTTGGTTGATCCCATGAGCTGTCATAACGCAATATAAAATAAATATAATTTTCAAATACTACTGGATTACGGTAACTTAGATAAAAAAAAATATTAAGGTAGTACTGTCCACAATCTTAAATATAAAATTCAATTGGCTTTATTGAAGAAATTAAGAAAGTCAAATAAATTACTTAATTATAATGTTGTGTATCAATATTGGATTATATAGTATTTTATAAGTAACGCAAATTAATTTGAAAAAGGAAAGAAAAATATAAATACACTAAAGTAATTTATTTAACTTACTTAACCTCTAAAAAAAATGTCAACTTGGTCTTATATTTAGGATCATAGGTAGTAAAATTTATATGGTCATTAATAAATGTGCACGAGATTCACATTGTTTCAAAATATAGAAAATATGAATGCATTATCAAAAATAAATATTCATGAGGCACCCAATAGGATCAATATGCACACACACGTACTATACAATTTTGTAAATAATTGTGCAATTCACAGGCTATGAACAACTTATTTCTCATCGGTACAATGTACAGAATCCACATAACTCTTTCAAAATATTAAAAACAACTGTATGCATAACAAGAATTGAAACAAATTACACACACACACTTTTAAATATGTTAATTTTTTTCCTCAAATGTATGGGATCCAGTGAAATAATATTTTATAAATGAATCTATGAATGAAAGAAGTTAATTTTTAGTTAAGTCAAGAATTAGATCTTGAATTAACAAATAACTTAGTTGAAATTCAAGCTAATTAAGTAAAAATGGAAGAAGGACAAACTTCTCATTCTGCAAGAAGAGAGACTAGAAGAGTCTATGGAAATAGAAATGAAGAAATAAATAAACATAGAGAAGATGTGCCAAGAAGAGATTATCGATTTTATCGATATGAGATAATCTATCTTAAGAAATCTATCATTTTTGTCCACAAAAAGTGACCATTAAGTAGTGTAAGCCGAAAGTTATTCTCAATGATGAGAAAGATAAGACAACCTCTCTGTCTCTCTATATATAAAGAATGATACAGTCACATATATTCAATTTCATTATGGGGAAACGGTCCTAAGATATGGAGACGGCGTGAGAGGTCAAATTATACAAATCCCTCGAATTTTATGTCATATGTAAATAACCTCCTTCACGTTTGAAATTTTACAATAAATCTCTCTAAACTCTTAAATTTATACAAATAATTCTCATACTCTTATTAACTTTGTTACTTATTATTTGAAAATGACTTGAAATTTAAGAGGCCTATCTGCATATAACTTAAAGCTTGTAGGGATTATCGGCATAAACTCAAAAGTTTATGGAGTATTAAGTTTTAAAAGAGGTTATTTGTAAATAATTTTAAGTTCAGGGGAGTTTTAAGTAATTTAATTAAAAAATGAATTTTAAAATGTTCATTAAAAAATCTAATCTTCAAACAATAGAATAATGTTTGTCCCATAAGTCACATGAACAACAATAAAAACCGCATATTATAGAAGAAAGGAAGAAGAATCAATAATAAAAAGAAATTATTTAAAAGTAGGAAAATGTGGGGCAAAATATTCCTTGGAATGTAATTGCTAAGTTGTCTTACGTTTCTATGTTCCACCAAAATTTTGATGAGTTATGATCTGCTGGTCCACGCTAGACATGATGCCTTACACCATAAAATATTATAGTCCTCTTTATTTTAAAACAAAATATTCTGATCATAAGCAATTCAGCATCTTATTCCATTCAGTGTTCAAATAATGTAAGAGTTAGTAGAAATATTTCCGTCTGAGAAAAAATCTTAAAATTTCAATCCCTTACAAATTTATAATTATTTTTCTAAATTCTTTCCATTGATTGAATGTATTAAGAAGAAGATTTGCCATTTAAAGAGTAATTTCTACTGCAAATGATTAAAATGGGAGGTATTGAAAAACCAACATGCATTTTTTTAAAATATAATTAATATATGTAAATTAATTTTTTAGTTTCTACATTTAAACCTGCAGAGGGTAATATTTTGCGATTAATATTTTTTCCCCTTTGGAAAAATTTTGCAATAATGTATCCATTATAACTTGAGAAATTCTTGTGCTCGATTTTGATACCTGAAATGTTTTTTTTTAATTATGTGGGATTGATATTATGAATTAATTCAATATTTAAGTATTTTCTGGTCTAAAATAAGAGATAATTCTGCTAACATATTTTTTTACTATTCACAACATTCAAACTCATGACTTGTTTAAAGCTTATTGCATTAAATATTATTGGTTAATATAGAATTAAATATTGACAGATCCATAATAGATAACTCTTCCAATGTGTGTTTTCCCCCCACAATATTTACCCGTTTTTCTTTTTGGAAAATGCATTATTTGTGTAACGAGTATTGTTTTTCTTCCATTTGACTCAATTGCCCTTGGTGTGGGGGTTTTGAAGAAGTTTTTTCCCCCAACTCCAAAGAAAGTCAAGAAAATTTACAATAAGAGGTTTTACAATTTCATATCTTTATCACTTAATTGCATCTTTAATTTAAGAATCATGAATAATCATGCAGGGAAAAAAAACTAACTAACATTAAAATATAGGGAAACATTTAGCTTCAAAAATTACACAGCTTTCGATTAAAAAACAATCAGCAAAAAATGTATGCGGAAAAAGTAATGTGGTTGAAGTTGATCTCTTAATTTTTTAACTAATCCAATTTTTAAAAGGTTTAGTTTTAACCTAAAATATTGTAATCTATTTAAATAATATTAAGTGATTTTCCTCCTGATTTAACCAATTCAGTCTGATCCTGTAAAAAATGCAGTGTTAGCTAAAATGTCTTCTATAAAATTTTCAAAATAGAGCAAATCAAGTAGATTTGGATTGTTCATACACGAGATTTAGACAGTCCAAATTATTATTTTTTTTTTTTGATGTATTTAAGCTAAACTATTTATTTTTTATAAGTTGATAGTATTTATAAATTTTATATTATTTTTTATTTAGAATAATTTATGATAAAATTTTGAAATCTCATTAAAAACATAAAAAAGAAAAATAGACTATCCGAATTCCGTCTGAACGATCCAGAAAAGAATGTGCTTACCAGATCTAAATTCCAAACAATATAGATTGACAAATATGAAATGTAATGTGAGTGCAACAATAGTTTTAGTACATCTCAAACTATTTTGCAAAGAAAAAGATCCATATCAAATTATTTCATAATTGACAACCATATTTATTTTTGGATGCTGATTTTTTAATATTTAGTTTAATTTAAGGAAAAATTAATTCCTTGGTCCTTATAGCATCACATGATTTTTTTTTATTAATTATGTCCCTATAATTCTTTTCTTTTAATGGGCCCTTAAAGTTTAATTTCTTCATTCATAGGCATTAGTTCCTATGCTCATAATATGCTAATCAGAGTTGATATGGTTGCTGATAGGGCCTGTGTTGAGAAAGTAGTGGAAAAATACGTTCACACAAGTCGAGATAAAACTCATATTATAAAGTTACTTCAAATTTCGTAAATCACATTGGAAGAGCAGTTTCTACTACTAATCCAAACAAAGCACTAATTGACATGTAAGTTACCACAAAATACAAAATAAAAAGAGAATTTTAAAAAATAAAATGATGGAATAAATTTTTTTTATCATCAAAATAAAAATAAAAATATTATACTATTGTCTTCTTACATCTACATTTAATCCGTAATCTAGTTGATTATGATTTTTCTTAGATTTATCTGATAAAATTAAAGAAAGTACATGCTAAATTAATCAGAGTCATGTCATTAGCTACTGGCCTATTTATATATCGTTGGTCTTATAAATTAACAAATTATGAGTGTATGAACCAATAGCCATGATTAAGAAAAGACCCAATAAAAAATATTATAAAGATCTAGAGGCTTACATATTTATTTTTTCTTATTTTAATTTAGCTTAAACATTATGGCAGGGGACAATTATGCATACGACATCATTACATGCCAATTGACCCCAATTTACATTAATAGGGTCTCAATTCGTCGGATTCCTTGCTCCAAAAACGACACGTCGCATTGTGTGATGATGGTTTCATACTCAAGATATGGTGAGGGTTCAGGCTCATTAAAATTGTCCCTTACTCCATCCCCTTATTGTCAAACATTTCTGCGTCGTTTGTCCACATCGGACCAAACCCTTCGTCTGTCCATCTCAATCAGTGTCGTTTCAACCACGGGATAAATAAAACGTTAAAATTGTAAAAGCCTAAAAAAACAAGTCACGGGATATATGGTAGTGGGACGATCAAAAAAAATAAAAAAGGTCATGGGATATATATGATAATACTACGGTCCAGAATCAAGGTAATTAAATCTAGACTGGTCAGTGAATCGATCGGGGTACTGGGTCAAGGGTCAGTGGGTCAGATCGGAGTCAAACCGAAGCTAAACCGGGACCAAACCGGTGAGAAATGAAATATTTTAGACTTATAGTATGAAATTCTAAAGGAAAAATGTTTTTAAAAAATTTCTTTTTTTAAAAAAATAAAAAATCTGACCCGGACCGGACCGATTTAGAGGCTGGGTCATCGATTTCTGACCTGGTTCGATCAGGCCGGTCCAAGTTAGATAACCCTGCCCAGGATACAAAGGAATCTTTCACCCAAAAAAAAAAGCGGATCTAGAAAACCGACGGCACATTTAGTACAAATAAAATTAATTAGGTGTGACTACTTGGAAATAACTTAACTCTGACGTCATACCTATGTGAGTTTAAATCAAAGGGATCCAGCTTTCCTCCTATATCTTTTAACATCCGTTGTCCTCCTTATGCTTAAAACCACGATGTTTTATGTGGGAAATAAAATTTGGACCATTTGTTTGTTAAATTGCAAGGACGGTGATAAGGGGCAACTATTTGAAATGACACAGTTTTAAAGACTTCATCCGAACCGTCGAATTTATCTGTAAATCTTAGCCATCCGTTTAATGTCATATTTCTTTCCTCATTTTCCCCAAAAAGAACCAGAATGCGTTAGTTTTTTTGGTGCCAATGTCCCTTTCTTCTGCCTGAAGTTGTGCGGGAAAATCTGAGTGGGTGGGAAAAGGTTTTAGAGGAAATCAAAGGAGGTGGGAAAAGCTTCCAGAGAAGAGGAATAACAAGGGAGAGTATGGGATATCAAAGATTGATGAGTGAAAAAATTAATCTTTTGTTAAATACTCACAGATTTCTTGATATTTCTCATTTAATTTTTACATTTACGTTTTTTTTTTATAATGTAACTTGATAATCTTAAAACTTGATGTTACTGGATATTTTTCTTCTGTGTATATATATTCCTATTATAGATATAAAATCTTTTTTATTAGTTTAGTTTATATGAATTCTAGTGATGCGCCTGTTGTAGTGAGAAGTTTTTTATTTGATGTGACTTTTGTTTTATCAATAGTTTCGGTTGGTTTGCTGAATTTTGTGCGCGCGCGCGCGCTGTTAATATATTTACATGTTGTTGATATATATCTGTTTCGATTTTTTTTAGTATGCTGTGTTGTTAATATATTTCTATGTTTTTATTTGTACTTTTCCTATGTTGTTAGAGGAATACTTACATATTCTAGGAGCGTCACTTTATTTGTATTTTAACTAATAAAAATATAACTATTTATCTTATTTTAATCTTATATGGCTAATGAGTCATCTAGAGAAATTCAAATGTAAGGGCCACATGTCCCTTTAACCTTGCACCACGTGTCTCTGTGAGATAATTTAACCTTGCACCACGTGTCTCTGTGAGATAATTATTGCATTTGGTGACAAAAGTGGGATTCGAACCTCTGACCTTTGATATGTGTTCTGATGCCTTTGTTAGTTGAGCTGCTTTCATCTTGTGTTATTTATTTATGTAATAATATATATAATATAATAATTAAAAAAAATATAATATTAAGATAAATATATATATAATTAAATATATATATTTATTTATATATAATTACATATTTCATTTTTTATAATATAAAATAAAAAATTTTTAATTTCTAATTTCGTTTAAATATTTAATATTAATATTAATATATATAATATTACATATATATTTATATATAATTATATATTTCGTTTTTTATAATATAAATTTAAAATTTTTTAATTTCTTATTTCAATTAAATATTTAATATAAATAATATTAAATATATATTTATATATAATTATATATTTGTTTTTATGATATAAAGTTTAAAATTTTTAATTTTTTATTTCATTTAAAATGTTTATTATTAATATTATATATATTTAATATATTATATTAAATATTAATTTTATGATATTTAAATTTTTATTTGTTATAGATTATTTTTATTTTTATTATTTTATATAAATTATTAAATGATAATAAAAAAATTATTAATTTTACTGACGGATTACCCACGGAATTCCGTCGGTAATTTCTCATTCAAATTACCCACGGAATTCCGTGGGTAATGCATAGGTAATTACTGATGGAAAAAATTCCATGGGTAATTCATCAGATGTTAGCGACAGAATTTTTTCCGTTGGTAATTAGAGACGACTTACCCACGGAATTCTGTAGATAATTTTTTATTAAAATTATCCACAGAATTTCGTGGGTAATTACTGGCGGAAAAAATTCCGTGGGTAATGCGTCAGAAGCAACCAACGGAATTTTTTCCGTGGGTAATTTCTCATTCAAACTACTCATGGAATTCTGTGGTTAATGCGTGGGTAATTACTGACGGAAAAAATTTCGTGGGTAATCTGTCAGTAATTACCGACGGAATTTTTTCTGTCTTTAATCCATCGGTAATTAGAGACGGAATTTTTTTCCGTCGGTAATTTTTTTGACAGAAAGTTCGTCGGTAAATCGTCGGAAATTACCGACGGAATTAATTCCATGGGTAATTCCGTCGGTAATAGCATGCTTTTTTGTAGTGTTATAAGCCATGTAGGATTAAAATGAGATGATTTGTTATATTTTAATTAGTCAGAATACATATGAGGTGGCACTCATAAAGTATGTAAGTATTTCTCATGTTGTTAATATATTTCTGTTTTGATTTCTTGTTCATATTGTTACATGTGTAGATGATTTATTAAATAGTGCAAGTGTACACCCTCGTAATCAAGTAATACAGAAGTGAGTAGAGTATCGTTCCCATGAGGATTGATCACTAAGTACCCAAATGGATAATTTATATTCTATTTAGTCGATCGAGTAGTTAGTGGTTGAGAGAACAAAATAAAATGACTAAATATAAGTGCAAATAATATGAAAACAAATATGAGAAAAAGCCATAGGGATTAGATTTCACTTAACAAATTTTGGATTGAATCACTTATCTATTCTAACCCAATTTACTCTACATGATTGATAGTCGAGTGTCCCTCATTTAATTACTAGCCTCTTCCAATGTCAAGCAATTCTATAATCAATTACTGATCCAATATATTCCTATATAAATTTAAGCAATTAATTATGCATTAAGATTTATGGAACTTAATAAGATTACACAACTCATATGAATGTATTCCTATTTTATATGCAAGTCATGGTTTTAATTATAGGATCTATACACATGCATCTCCTTTCAGTCTCAACATACATATTGGAATCATTCAAAAGGTGGCCAATCAATGGAAAGGATTAAGAACAATAATTAAAACTCAATCATGAAGGAGAAATTCAAACTAGATTTAATAAGTTAAGATTCAATCCGTCATTAGTAAGCTATATCATCACCCTAAGAAAATATCAATTTAGCTCATGATAAAATTTAAAAAAAAACAAAAATAAATTAACATTACATAAAACTAGAATGAAAACCTCATAAATATTGCATAAAGCTTGAGTATTAAATTCTAACGCAAATACACAACCAAAAAATGCATGAAAAATGGAGAAATCTAGCCATCTATTTAGGAGGTAAAACATTCTATATAGAAGGCGACCTATGCCATCCATATAGGAGGACTACCTAAGCCTTCCATGTAGGAGGCAAGCAAGAAGTAATACAATGCATGAAATTAACTATAAAAAATAACACAAGTTTTACAGAACTGTTAGAGAAGGACCTCTAATTGTCAGAGAATGAAGCCTCTACCTCTCTTCCCTCTCTTCCATTTATGCTTGGCCTTGCTCTCTATTTGTAGGGAAAAAAGCGTTGCTACAGTGCCTAAAACGCATTGCTACAGTGAAAAAACATGTTGCTACAGTGAACTGCATCTGGAACAGTGATTTCAAATAGTAAACCGCGTCTGGAATAGTGGAAAGCGCTTTTGCTATAGTGCTTTCGTTGCTACAGTTCTTTCCATCCACTACAGTAGTCACTTCTGTCGGCTACAGTAACTGTCTGCTACAGTGAAAACGCTGCCACAATAACTTCCATATTTTTTATTTTATATATATATATTTTTTATTTTTTTTTAAAAAAATACTATTTATTCCAAAAAAACATTATTTATTTATCAATTACACCCAAATTTATTATATTAAACTCAAATATTGTCCACAAAATTATCGTATGAGGGAAAATAAATATGCAAATATTTTACTTATCACATATATTATATGTTCTTAATATATTTCTATGTTTCTATTTGTGTGTGTGTATGTATTGCTTTTGAGACCATAATCTTTATATTTTCGTTGTGAGTTTATATTTATATTAGGTACATATTTGTCAATTTTGCATATGGATATAAATTTGACTTCAAGACTTGATCTTGAAGTTAACAATATAGAAGAAGCATGGGAATTTTGGAGGGCATATGGCAAAAAAAAAATGGTTTTGGTGTTCGAAAACAAAGCTTTAACAAGTGCAAAAAAGATAAGTTAAAATATTCTTCTCATCTATATGTTTGTCGTAAAGAAGGGGTGAAGAAACCATACATTCGTGATGTGAAAACTAGGAAGCCTAGAGAAGAGACAAGAACAAATTGTAAAGCAAGAATAAAAGTTAAAGAAGTAAATGGAAAGTACAAAATAAATGAAGTTTTCTTGGATCATAATCATCCTATTCAACCTCCTGGAGTTGTTCATCTGTTTGCATCATTTTGAGGATTAACATTAGCTCAACAATATGAATTAGAAAATGCTGAAAAGGCTGGGATTAGTAAAAAATCAGCATTCAATTTGCAAAGCCAATATGCAGGAGGTCGAACCAATTTGGGATATACATGAGGTGATGTGAAGAATTATCTTAATTCAAGAAAGCAACGAGCCATGAAATTTGGGGAAGCTGGATGCATATTTGGGTATTTTGAATGTCAATTAGTAGAAAATCCATCTTTTTTCCATGGTCATCAAATGGATTTAGAGGAGCAAGTGACAAATGTATTTTGGGCTGATGCACGCATGTTGGTCTACTATGCTTTCTTTGGTGAAGTCATTTCACTTGATAATACTTATTGTACAAATCGTGACCATAGACCTCTTGCAATCTTCTCTAGCTTTAACCATTACAAAGGAAGGGTAATATTTAGAGTGGCATTGTTATATGATGAGATTGTTGAAAGTTTCAAATGGCACTTTGAGACTTTTTTGTGTGTACATAAAAATGTAATGCCACTAACTATGTTTATCGACCAAGATAATGCTATGTCACGTACATTACAAGAAGTGATGCCTGAAGTAAAGTCTGCCTTGTGCATTTGGCATATTTCAAAAAATGTAATGAAGCACCTTCCAAGCTCAATGGTTAGTGATTTCAACCATTGTATGTATCATTATTGGGATGAAGTCGAGTTTGAAGAAGCTTGGTAAACATTATTATTATAACAAGATATGGCAAAAAACTCGTGGTTGATGTCCATGTACCAAATAAAAGAGAAATGGGCAGTATGTTGTATGAAGAACTCAAGGACACTTGGCATGAGAAGAACACAAATTAGCAAAAGTGTCAATGCATCTGTCAAAAGTTGCACCCATGCTAAATTGGATATCAATCGATTCATCCAACAATTTGAACTAGTTTTGGAGGATAAGTGCTATAATGAATTGAAAAGTGATTGTGAGGCGGTTGACAAGTTGCCAAGGTTGATATTGCAGAGTTTAAGTATGCTTCATCAGCTTTCTGATGTATATACTTGACCTATTTTTAACTTGTTCCAACAACATGTAATTTACACGATGCTACATGTATAAAAGAGAGGACATAAAGAAAGATCATTATGGATGCGGAGCATAGTGTCACCATGTTTGATTATGTTATTACTATGAATAGAAGTAAATGAGAGAACAATTTGACATTTGATCCTTCAACGGAAATACTAACTTGTAGTTACAAAAAGTTTGAAAGAGTTGGCATATTATGTTGTCATGTATTAAGGGTATTGAATGAAAGTGATGTTAAATTACTCCCTCAGAAATATGTTATAAAAAGGTGGACAAGAGAAGCACGATGTGGTGCAGTGTACAATATCAAGGGGAAACAGATTTAAGTTGTTCCTAAACTGCAAAGATCAAATGGGTATAGACAATTATGCCCTTTACTTGTTAAATTAGCTAATGATGTATCAAAAAGTTCAGAGGCATTTTCACTTGTTCAAGAAGCTGTCTTGGAACTAAGTAAAAAAGTGACTTAGCTTCATATAAAATATGTATTAAATGATGGCAAAGGTTATGAGAATGGTGTGGGGGAATCATGGTGGCGATAATGGTGATGGGAAAGTTGTTGGCTTTAAAAAGAGATATGTTAGAAAGATAAGTAAACGAATAAAGAGTTGTCTTGAAACCATTCGAAGAAGAGGAATAACAAAAGCCACTAAAAAGCCTCATCAAGCTCCACAGGTATACTTTTGGTCAATTATTTATTTCAAAGATGCTTAATGCTTATTACATATTTAACATTTCTTCCTAAATATGTTTTAGGAACACCATAATGAACTTCAAAAATCTAAGACATCAACTCCAGTACAACATAATAACATGATGTTGGAAAACTCTCAATCAAGTCAAATGACTCTTACTAATTTATTGATGATATGTCATATGATGATGAATAGCATACTCAACTAGTTTATTTTATATATTGAGAGATTTATTTTATTTAATTTTTTTATAGGCACCACTTGATTGCGACTTCACATCACTTGAAGCATTGGATTTTAGCTAAACATATAATGTTGGTAAGCATAAAGAATAATGACAATGAAATAAAACAATTTAGTCTCTTATATTGAAATATGAAATTCGTTACATAGTATTGTCTCATCTTATAATAGTGGACAAATTCAAGACTGTCAAAATATAGTTACTAACACTACAAAGTTGAATTGTGTTACTGAAGGAAAATATTAACTAAAAGGAGATTAGTCGTACCTGGACGAATCCATGTTCGGATCCGGGTCAAAGCTCCAATACTCCATACTTGTGCCCACACAATTATTAGACTACTAGAGCCTAATTGTGATTTGCACAGCAGATCACCAGAACCAGAAAGATAGTAGGAGAGAAGGGAATTGCCAGAAAACTCAATGGCGGGGTGAATTGCAATTGAGGAGGCACACCCTATTTATAGTGGTCTATGGAGGCCACTAATTAGGAAACGTGTTCACTCCTTCTTGCCCTCCAAGACAGCAATTAATTGTCTCTCAATTAATTCCCTAATTATGGTGATTTGTTCCTCTTTTAACAAATCCATAATTATTGCTGAAATATTCCCAAACCTGTATTTTATGCTGATTTTATTCTTATTTGATTAGGCTACTTATTTCCTAATCAAATAGTTCGGCCCATCAAGGGCGGACTTGGACCCAAAGTCCAACATCTCCCACTCGTACTTGATGGGCCTCCCATCGTGCGTGCGTTACTCTTTCTTGTTTCATACTTGGCGTCTGCCGTGACTGCGTGGGCAAAAACATCTTTAAGATTTGGTGCTTGTGATACTAGAAATCCTTTATATCGGATCAGCATCTAAGGACACCCTTTATATATAACCATAAGCCATATATTCATTGCCTCATGTGCCCCATATTCTCCCATACATATTACTCATGGCATATCTAATCCCTCTCGAGTTAATATGTTGATTAACTCAGATTGCCTCCTACGCACATAGTATCCGCACTTACTAGCTACACATAGAGCTAGTAAGGGGTCGACCACAGATACTAGTACATCTTATGTATCTAGGAGTAAATCTTTCTTTTTGACTAAACATCAGTCCATCTTGATTTGGTCGCTTTCCTAGTTTTCACTTGTTTGACCGAATCGAGTGTGATCATGGAGCTTCAGCTAAAGTAGCAGTCACTAAACCAAGCTTTCATGATGTTGCCTAAGTCTTAAGGGCATCGTGGAAGGATTCTTCCTTCCTGGGACTCACATTGTGGTGAACTAGGGATTTTTCACCCACATCCCGTGTTGCAGTTTAACTCTCAAGCACATGCAGTATGAATTGCATGCTGGTTTGAGGTGTACGTCGATTTCTTTACAAACAGAAAGATGGTAGGAGAGAAGGGAATTGCCAGAAAACTCAATGGCGGGGTGAATTGCAATTGAAGAGGCACACCCTATTTATAGTGGTTTATGGAGGCCACTAATTAGGAAACGTGTGCGCTCCTTCTTGCCCTCCAAGACAGCAATTAATTGTCTCTCAATTAATTCCCTAATCATGGTGATTTGTTCCTCTTTTAACAAATCCATAATTATTGCTGAAATATTCCCAAACCTGCATTTTATGCTGATTTTATTCTTATTTGATTAGGCTACTTATTTCCTAATCAAATAGTCAGGCCCATCAAGGGCGGACTTGGACCCAAAGTCCAACAGTTACAAATATAGATTTAGTGATTGACTTAGATCTTCCTACATGAAGTCTTTATTCCACCTTATTTTGTCCAGCTCTTTTGTACAGCTTATGACTTCCTTTGGGCTGCCTCTATTTTGTACTTCCTTTGGTCAGCTCTCTATTTTGGTCAAGCAGGCACATTTTGTATATGAAGTCTTCATTTTGTTCTTTTGGCTGCTCATGTCTTCTCAATTGATGTTGTTAGAGTTGGCTCTATTTTTTTAGTCAAGATTACTCATTTTTGTGTAATCTATTATGAAACAAAGTTAACAAATAGTCACATAGCACGTTTCAATCATATTTCACTTTCTCTGATTTGTATTTTCAAATACACAGCATACTACAAACTACATTAAGTACAAGTAAATTTATAATTATATATTATAGGATTTGATTGAATAATTTATAAGTACAAGTAAATGAATCACATGGCATTTGAAGTGCCATCTCAATATGAAAAGCAACTGTATATGCTGTTTGGAGAATGTGTTATACGGGCTGGTGTTAATGGCTTATTAATGTTTAGTTCCACTGCACGCCAAAAAAAATAAAAAGAAAAAATAGATATTAGATTCAATATAGAGACAATATCAGTATATTTGCATACTAATTTTAAATTTTAAATTTCTAGAGATATCAAGAGTACTTACAATTATGTTGAAATTTTTTTAAGAATTAAAAATGTAAATCGCTAAGGTCATTCTTAATAAATGCACCAATCAAACCCATAAAAAAAAGCATATTTCTAATGAAAATTATGTTTAAGGATACTCAAGATATGAAAATAAGTTCCAGAATATAGCATATAAAATTACCCATGTTAAAATCTCCAGATGTAAGTTCTTCCCTCAATGATTCCTGAGCAGCATTTTGCATGATTACAACAATTAGAAGGTCTCTAAGAATATAATATGATTGAAATTCATGTATATAAAGCTCAGTTATATCCTATGAATCTCATTAGAGAGTGCCATTAAATTTTGAGAGACTGATTCATTGAACTTCTAACATGTACTGGAAAGAAAGGCAACAAAAGATGAGTAAGAAAATCAAGTGCCCTAATCATTGCAAGCCTTGTGAAATGGGTAGTGATTGACGTTAAAACAACCAAACCAGCCAGTGACATGAACCTAAAGAATACAGCAAAAAGAATAGCAATTACTAGGCCAAATTGAAGAAAGTTGTTGCTGTAAAGGTTGTAAGTGGTATTATCAATTCTAACAGCATGTAAAAACCCAAAAGGAAATGATTCAGTTGATACAAATGTCACCTGAAGGTCAAGCAAAATCTCTCAGTAGTAATTCCATACATCATGCTCCCCAGGAGGATGATTCTAGCTTAAAATTAGAACTCACATAGAAAACAACTGGCTAGTTGAAACTTGAAGGGTTTTGTAGCATATTAACTATAAATTAATTTCTCATGACTTTGGAAAATAAAAGCTTCTAAAATATAATAATAGTGAGAGCTTCTTAAAATATGTACAGGAAAATGCTAACAAATAATCCATATCAGTTCAGGCACAACTTGTATATGTATGTGATACCACAATGACATCATTCTAAGAAATAATACATATCATTCATATCATTCATCATGTTATCTTCTTGAAGCCTCTTACATTCTACACTAATGCAAAAGAATTGAGTAAGTTAAACAAAAAGTGGCAGCGTCGGTTGGAAGAAACCCCTGTAATGGCAGAAGCCTACTCATCCCTAAATTTAAACCCAAATGAACGGAGCAAACTCCTAGATGATTCCAAAATCCACTGCTGCACATTTTCTTCCAGAAATTCTCAACCCAACCATTGCTACTGGTTGAATTTTCGTATCCCTATAAGATTCTTTTGGAATTTTACTCTTTCCAAAATCCATAAGCTCTAAAAGTGAGTGGGCAACCCCATATGGCTCCCCCGTAAATGAAGGGAGGGGAAGATGAAGCTTAACCAGATTTGGATGCATTTGTCTAGATTTGGAATTGACCGGAGTACGGGCATTCAATCGTCGCATGAAAATTTCAAGGGTGAAAGCTAGAAAAACATGCGATGATAGATTGGAGGGGTCGATTCTATCATTGGGGAAAGGTCAGGTGGGTATAGGGATGGAGAGGGCATCAATCATGGAGGCCATCACCCTTCATGCCTTACCGCTCGGTGATTTTCTCTTTCCCCCTCCTTTCTTCGTCTTCAATCAACAAGTGGATTGCACGAATTTTAGCTTTGCATTTCAAACCATTTGGATTGCTCTCAATTCGATGGGTTTATATATTGCACGAATGTGTATTGCAACAGGAAAGTGGAAATTGAACCAACGGTTTGGATAAAAAATACATGGACGATTGAGATTTTATTTCCATGCAAAACAGCGTCACATTTCAAGTAAAGGAGGGCAGCGGATGTTAAAAGGTATAGGAGGAGAGCCGGATCCAAATCAAAGGTACTAAAAAGTAAAACAATGGTTAGGGGTTAATGGTCAAATCGAGGTCAATCTAGAGTTGAATGAAATAATTTAATTTAATTAAAACATACAACAATATTCATATATATATATATATAATCAACATTGCCTTTTTAGCAAAACAGGTATGGAGGATTTACTCTTCATCCACTAGTACTTTGCTTGTTGAGACATTGAGACACAAGTATATTAATTTAAATAGTGCATTACTAGAGAAACTTCCATATACTTCTTCTTGAATATGGAAAGACATTCAGAACTGTGCCTCCCTAATTTCTGATCATTTGAAGTGGAGAGTTGGATCTGGTTCTCAAATAAATTTAAACCACACAGTGTGGTAGCCTATGCAATCTAAATCTCAAGCTGTTGAATTTATTCAAACAGATCAAGTTCTATTATTGCATTTCCTTCTAGCTGGTGCCCAGTTAGATGGAATGCTCCTTTAGTCCTCTCTGTCTACTTGCAAGATATTGCATATACTATTCTCAAGATTCAACTTCCTTTTTCTAATATCCAAGATAAATTAGTTTGGAGTTTTCATCCTTCGGATGATTGCTTAGTAAGCAATGGATTTCGTTATATTACTGCACAATTTAGGTGGCACTTCCTTGAGCAAATTAAACTATTAACTAGTAATAAAATTAGATTTGTAAGCTTAAAAATTAAAAAAACTTATAGTGTATAGGAATCTTGAATAGAGTGGGGCTTTAAAATAATGTGTTGTACGTAGGTTTAAAATATATTTAAAAAAAAGGAAAACTGAGTGGGGGCAAATGAAACAAAAGGGGACAGTGGCCATGTATTTGAAATATCACAATCCTATTATTGGTTGTTGAACAGAGAATTTTATGTCTTCCACTTTCCAGTTAGTCATTTCATCATCAACACTGTCCTCCTTACACAGTACCAAGCGAACTTCAAAACCAGCTCCCCCAACTATGTCTATGAGTTGCTTAATCCCATTGCCAATTAACTTGGATGAGGGAACGTCCTTCCATGTATGGGGCTTAAAGATCTCCAACCCTTGAACTTCAACCAGCAAGCCCAGTCATAGTAAGCATAGGGTTGAACCAAATATGACTTAATAATAAGCTCACACAAATGAATAATTGAAAAATAGCTAAACTCAATAAGGAGGAGTGATGGAACAA
This sequence comes from Inga leiocalycina, assembly GCA_963242795.1. Classification (NCBI taxonomy): domain Eukaryota; kingdom Viridiplantae; phylum Streptophyta; class Magnoliopsida; order Fabales; family Fabaceae; genus Inga; species Inga leiocalycina. The sequence continues at coordinate 43,632,674 of OY725331.1, forward strand.
AGGAAAAAGGAGGAAGTGTTGATTGAAGTGGGGACGATGATGAGTAACAAAAAGAGGAGAAGGAGAAAATTTGGGGACTAAGAGAATAAGGAGTGAAAGCACGTGTTGGATGAGGAGTGAGGACTAAGAGGATAAAGGCGATGGAAGTAGATTGTGAGAGAGAGAATGATTTAAAAAAAAATTTTAAAAAAATATTATTTTGTGTGCTGCTTCCTGAGCTAAGTGCCATACAAAGTACATAGTAGCTGTGACACTTCCTTAAGCAAGAGCCATAGCTACTGCTTCAATTTTGTTTTTTGAAAAAACGCCTTAGGTGACACTTCCTTAAGGAAGGGCCACCTAAGGTCACTAAGCAGCTCTAAGGTGTTTAAAAAAAAAATAAAAAAAAATTCTTGAAAGAAGCTGTGGCACTTCTTTAAAGAAGTGCCATAAAAGGTGCGTCATTAATTCCTATTTTTGTAGTAGTATATGGATGTGGGACCCAGATGGCGCCACATATGCCTCGGGTGCCACCAAATGGCACCAAATATGCCTAAGTGTCCATACATCGGCATCTTATGTTTGACTACTTATATGCACTGAGCCTCATGGGATCAGGAGGCTCGGTTTCAACTCAGAGGGCTGAATCATATAGTTCCATGAAACTCATTCTATCTTTGGGACTCTTGCCAAATTAGGCTTTGTAGTCTTCTTGGTTTAAGTTTATTCTTAAGCTTCTAGACCCAAAATTCAAAATATTACACTTGTTACTAATTTTGATTACTTTAAGAGATGGCTAAACTCCTTATTGATAAGCTTATATGAAGATGGACTAAATTTAATGCTGATTAAAGTTTTCAAATTAGCCTCTATTATTTGGATGAAGAGGAATTTGATTACTCATAAAGGCTAGAAAGTTGGCCCTTCTGCAGTTATCAAGGAAATTGAAAATGCTTCCTCCTTATGCTACTTGGCTTTTTCTTCAAAGGAGTCACATGTGGGGACACCCTCATTTTCAATGGAGGTGATTCAATTTATGGATGAGATTAATTTTGATGGATGGAGTATTCTCCTAGAAAAATATAAGAATAGCTCTACCACAATATGTCAAATTGGATTTGCTTTCAAGGACAATCCTTACAATCGATTTTATGGAAGAAATCAAATGGCAAAGTATTCCTTGCATTGAATTGTTTGAGAGCAACCCTGGTGCGAACCCACAAGGGAAGATCCCACGAACCCACAACCAATTCTGAAATATACACACCCCAAGAAAGCTAAACACAGATCGACGATCCACTTGAACCCTTGAACACGAAAGAACAAGGACCCGAAGTGTTGGAAAACGCCACAAGGTTGATCAAGCCTTGATAAGTTTGTTAGTTCTAAAAAGAACCCTTAGAGAGAATCCACTCTCAAGAAACAAAGTGCAGAAGTGCAACTTTCATTTATGATTCAAATCTGAATTGTGTGTCTTACAAATGAAGAAGCACCAAGTATTTATAGAAACCTAATTGTAGTAGGTGCAAATCTGAACATAGAAATTACAAATTATAAAACCATGTGCTAGGAAACCTAAAAGTCTAATATAATAAACACAAAAGTCTAATACAATCTAGAAGAAAGTTGAAAACTCAAATACAAATGCTTAAAGAAACCAAAAGTCAAATCTCCCACCAACTCCTTGTTGATTTTCGCACACCTAACTTCAAGAAAATGTATTCAGCAAATTAAGGCTCAAAATGTGCTTATTTAGGCCCAAATGAGCCTCCCATGTGTAGTACTAGGTTCAAGCTCTTTGTTTTGAAGTTTCCAAGCCCAAAACTTGATTTAACAACTCCATATTTAGCACAAATGAACTTAGTGACGTTTTCAGCATCTTTGTTTTGTAAATCAGAACAAAACTTGAATATTTTAGCTTGTCCTCTCATGATTTGTTGAGTTGGAATTTGATAATGATCATTTGAAATGGAAGAGATGTCACTTGAATTTGAAGGGACAACTTGTTGATTCTGGATCGCATCATTCCCCCTCTCCTCAAAAGGATTCGTCCTCGAATCTTGACTTGAATTTGGAGAGTTAATTTGTTGATTTTGGGTCGCATCATTGCCTCTCTCCTCAAAATGATTCGTCCACGAATCTCCACCTGGATCAAATGGACCTATATCAGCCGCATTAAAAGTAACAATAACAATATACTCATAAGCTAGATCAATCTTGTAAGCATCAGTAAGTTCAAAAAGAACACAGCTTCTTTGTTTGTTTGCTTTGGATGCATAATGCTCAATTTCACAGGGAAGAAATAATTTAGCAAAGCCAATATCATTTGCATACATTTCCTCAGCATATTCAAATCCAAGCAATCTGGTATTTAGAGAAGAAAGAGCACTATACCTTCTTGAAAATACTTCAACAACAACATTCTCTTTACCTTTCTTATATATGATGACATATGGAAATGTCTCAATAAATTTCAGCCAGCATATATGCCTTTTGTTAAGCTTACCTTGACCAAGCAAATACACATAACAAACGAAATCAATGTTTTCCATGCAACAATCAGAATTTTCTAGAATTGAAAACAATTGTTCCTTTCTCAAAACTTCAAGCACACATAGCAATTGATTCACATGCTCATCATGTTTGTTGCTATAAATAAGAGTATCATCAAAACAAGTTGCAACATGCATATAAGAACACCTACAAACCGCAAAATCCATGGGACAATGAAAATTCAAAGAGTTGAGTTCAAGGCATCTTAAGGGCAACAGGTTATCAATAATATCAAACTTTAGAGAACCAGAATGTTTTTCAATGTCACTTGAAGGAAATGAGGGTTCAATGCTTCTTGAAGGTAAGAATCCATCGGGTGGCTTCTTAGGAATCAAATCCAAGAACACCTGCAACACATCAAAATCACAAGGAAAATAATGATTAAGATCATTAGTAACCAAAACAATATCCTTGCAATCACTCTTAACTTCACTTTTCTCATGACTCTTTTCATCTTTATTTTCACTGACTTCTTCACTCTCATTTTTGCTCTCTTTATTTTGACAACACTCTATGCTCTCAATATCTTTTTCTCCCTCAAACTGAACTTTTCTCTTTAGAACAACTTTACTAAAATCACTCTCACTGATATTTTCACTTTTCATTTCATGATTGAGAGGAACTTCTTCAACCACAAGATTGGTGTTTGGACTAATGAGGTCTTCTTCAACACATTGGTCTGCAAGATATTCAACATTCAATAGTTCCTCCTCCTTAGCTAGCACTTGATCATCATTAGGAACTATAACAATCTCATTTGTATTAGAGCTACTTTCTGAACATCTTTGTTGCTTGATTTTTAGCTCATTCTCAGCAACAAATTGAACCAAAAGATCAATGTCCAAGAAGCTTACGGTCTTTGCAAAAGAAGCTAATTCAGGATTAAGCCCATTCACAAAACGATCCTTAGTGGCTTTTGAAGTTTCTTTCACTCTAGCTCTAATCATAGCTAATTCCAACTCTTGAAAATATTCATCAACAGTCATGGAACCTTGTTTCAACTCCTGCAACTTTCTTTGTAATTCTCTTTTTGATTTGGAGTTGTGACTAGATATCCATTGCTCTGCTTCATCAGTAAACCTTTGAAGTCCTTTTAGTAAGGATTCAAAATTTGTTTGAAGCTCTTTTTCATCATGCATATTGATGATACCTGAAAAGTTAGATTTAGAGAAAAATGGACCTCACCACTCTACTTTCATATTTCACTCAAACAATTTTTTGTCACTCGTGTTTCACTCAAATTTGGCTTTTAAATTGATGTAGTTCACTCTTGCCTTTTTCCACTCTTAGATTTCTCTTGAGGCACTTTAAAGAACTAAGCAATTCATAATCAAAGCAATCACAATTTGCAGAATCAACACAACACTTAGAAATATAGAATATCAATGTGAGTATTGAAAGAGGAAATTCAGGGAAATCACAAACTTCACAAATTCTGGATGTGACAATAGATATTGCTCAAAACACTTCCACCACAATCTTTTTTTTTCAGTATTTTTTTTTCCAGATATTTTCTTTTTCTTTTTCTTTTTCTGATGCTCTTGTCCTTTTTTTTTTTCGTTTTTCTCCTCTACTGAAATTTAAAGAGAATGCAGAATCTATCACAAACAACAAAACTCAAGAATTCTGAACCCAGAAATTCCAGAAAAGCGTCTATTTTGTAAAGACTATAACTCACAGTGGAAATTTTGGATTGAGATTATACTAAAACGAACAGAAAGATGAGATTCTAAACTACGAAAATGACCTATTGAACGATGTAAAACACAAAGGAAAAGTGGTCAAACAGGGACATAATATTTTAGGACGTTCTGGAAAAATGAAGATGAACAAGCCCAGAATTTCCTAGAAAACACAACTAGATTAAAATAGATAGAACTCACAAATGACAAATCGTATTGAAATGATTCCAAACCGAGATGAAAGAACATATTCTAAACTATGAATTTGACATACTAAATATTGGAAACCACAAAGAAAAACTTGACGAACAGAAGTAACAAATCTGGACACGGACAGACACAAGAACAAAGCACAAAACTTGAAACGAAAATGGAAACGAAGAACAGATAGATATGACCTGAGTTTAGATTCGAAGCTTTGATACCAAGATGGTGCAAACCCACAAGGGAAGATCCCACGAACCCACAACCAATTCTGAAATATACACACCCCAAGAAAGCTAAACACAGATCGACGATCCACTTGAACCCTTGAACACGAAAGAACAAGGACCCGAAGTGTTGGAAAACGCCACAAGGTTGATCAAGCCTTGATAAGTTTGTTAGTTCTAAAAAGAACCCTTAGAGAGAATCCACTCTCAAGAAACAAAGTGCAGAAGTGCAACTTTCATTTATGATTCAAATCTGAATTGTGTGTCTTACAAATGAAGAAGCACCAAGTATTTATAGAAACCTAATTGTAGTAGGTGCAAATCTGAACATAGAAATTACAAATTATAAAACCATGTGCTAGGAAACCTAAAAGTCTAATATAATAAACACAAAAGTCTAATACAATCTAGAAGAAAGTTGAAAACTCAAATACAAATGCTTAAAGAAACCAAAAGTCAAATCTCCCACCAACTCCTTGTTGATTTTCGCACACCTAACTTCAAGAAAATGTATTCAGCAAATTAAGGCTCAAAATGTGCTTATTTAGGCCCAAATGAGCCTCCCATGTGTAGTACTAGGTCCAAGCTCTTTGTTTTGAAGTTTCCAAGCCCAAAACTTGATTTAACAACTCCATATTTAGCACAAATGAACTTAGTGACGTTTTCAGCATCTTTGTTTTGTAAATCAGATTTATTGATCCAATTGCCATTTGATTTACAACAACTTCTTCAATTAGCCCAATCAATGCTTCCTTGAATATTTTAGCTTGTCATCTCATGATTTGTTGAGTTGGAATTTGATAATGATCATTTGAAATGGAAGAGATGTCACTTGAATTTGAAGGGACAACTTGTTGATTCTGGATCGCATCAAACCCAACAATGGATACTTAATTGCTACCTGTTCTATTCATCTAACAAGATTCTTTAGGTGATTTCTATCATGAAACAGATTTTGCCAAATGGTGGCTTCAAACCATCGTCTTCAAACATTTTGTATGCTGATATATCCTCCCTTCTAAATTCTTTTTCTTCAAAGCATTTCTTAAGGATAAAAAAATTCATCGCAATGTTTTTAATTCTCTGCAATCATACCCTGTAATGGTTGTAGAATCATGATGTACAAGCTTTTGTTCTAATGGACTTGATCATTTTCCAATATATATAATTATGAAAAAAGTAATATTTTTTAAAAAAGACAATAATCCACAACAAAATAAAATATTCATGCACAAACAATACAAGTAAATAGAATATATATATATATATATATTAAAGCACAAATATGATAGTATGCTATATTTTTTTCTCTTTTTAAAGCACAAATATCTTTTTAAATTTAATAAGAAAAAAATAAAGAAAATACAACTAGCTGACTTGTCCAACTCATGGGGTTTAATTTTGAACTCAATTAATCTTAGGTTGTTTATTTCCCAATTTAGTTGGTTAGCCGAACTAATCGAGTGACTAGTTCACTAGGTCACAAGTCTAGCCTGTCGACTTTAAATTTTTATATTGCGGTTTAATTTTAAATATCAATATTGATGATAGGATTTTATTGATGAACAATTTCTAAGCATATTTTGAGTTATAAAAGCTATCATGACTGATGGTCTAAGAGTCTTATTTATCTAACCTAAATTTGAGTATTGTTATAAAACCTATCATGTTTAAATTTAAGATCTTAAGGAATATTAAATTCCTTTAACTCAAGCCAATGTTTTTGGTCAAATTAATTATGTTTCTTTTAGACAAAACACTGCATAAACTTTAATTTTTTGCATACAATATCCAATACCTACGGGGATATATAGTTTTCCTAAAACTATTTTTTTCATTCTCACAAACTCGAACATGAGTTTTTGTACTTATATATACCCTGTTTCACTAAGATCAACACATATTTGTACATTAAACATCTTCACCTTTATTAGTTTTGTTTTTAGCGATCAAGTGAGCTTAAGTCTTTATAATGATTAATTATATTGTTTTCTAAAATATGTCAGGCCATGCTTGAAAATTAATATAAGCAGAAACAACAGGGATAGTAGTAATAATTACAATAACAACAAAAATATCACTAGTACAAAAAAGGTGATTTAGACCGGCACATTTAAACCAGTTGTAGTAAATGAGGTTTAAAAGAAATGCGCGGTGGCATTTACGTAATTATAAAGAATTTGGGAGACCGGTTATTATAATAACGGGTCTAAAAAATACAATTTAGACCGGTTGTACACTAATCGGTCTAAAAAGATTAATTTTTAGACCGGTTATTATAATAACCGGTCTAAAAATTAATCTTTTTAAGACCGGTTGCTAGAGAACCGGTCTAAAATGAAGCTTTTTAAGACCGGTTCTCTAACAACTAGTTGAGAACCGGTCTTTAAAAGCTTCTTTTTAGACCGGTTAATCTACTTAACCGGTCTTAAAAACCTCCCCAAATTTTTCCGCGCCACCCCTGCCCGCCCTCTCCATTCTGAAATCGACTCTTGGCTTCTTTCATCCCAATATTTCTCTTCTCAGTGCTCAACTCCCCGTCCCTTACCTGATCTTTGAATTACAACAATCGAATCTGGCCGGTCGCTGCTCGTGGTTGTCGCTGTTGGGTCGCCGTCTTCGTTTGCTTCAGGTTTTGAGCTCCGTCCGTTATTCACTGCGACTCAGGGAGGTCTATGTCTTCATCATCTTGTTTGAGGTATGCTTCCTCGTCCTCTACATTTACCCCTCTACAATTACTATTAGAAGCAATTTTGGAAAGTTGCCTCCAGATTTGGAATTCGAGTTGGTGTGTTCGTTTGGTGTTTTTTTCTGATATACTGGAAATTCAAAATACAGCAAGAGAATTATTCCTGAGGATCATCAACTAGTCATTTTGGTGCTTGGTCACATGCTCAATTTGAAATTGGTATCATTAGATATTCATCATTCGTTTTACTTTGGTTATAAATCCTATCCTAGTTCATATTTTGCTCATATTAGTTCGTCAATTAAGGAACCTATATCTAGATTATATATTATAGATATGACCCGTTCACTTTTTGTTATAAATAAAGAATGCCTTTTGAGTAGGCTTGAACCTATAATACTGAACGGAGATATAATGGCATTAATAAGGTCATGCCTATATATTCCAATCATTCTGGATGAAGAGGAAGTCTCTGCTTTAAAAGATAATCTTCCTCCCTCATGATTTTTGACTAATATTCTTCTGAATTCAAATTGAGTATGTGACCAAGCGCCGAAATGAGTAGTTGATCCTCATGAATAATTGTTACCAAACCATAACATTTAGAGTCATTTAATTGCATATGAATAAGATGAGAATTCTTAAGAGGATTAGCATCCTCTATAGTGGTTGGAAAAGACATTCAGTGTAAAAGGGGACAGACTATATTGACCAGTCCGGTTAGCAAGCTAGCCTGGGTCTTCCATATGCAAAACCGAGAAGATTGCATCTGCTGGCATAATTTGAAGCCCATGAGAAGAACTCAGTGCTCGTTTGGCTAACGAGTTTGCCATACTATTGTCGTCTCTGTCAATATATTGGAACTCTACATTCAAGCTCTGTTCCAACATTGCTTTAATCTCTGTAAGCAGCTGCCATTCTTCATGCATATCTGGGATCTCATTTTGAAGTAGGTCGATAACCTCATAGGAGTCGCACCTAATCAACACTTCTCTGAACCCCCCATCCCAAGCTCTTTTCATGCCCATAAGGCAACCCCAAATTTCAGTAGTCAGAGCATCACCAGTATTGAGCCTCAACATAAATCCCTCCACTTATAGTTCTTTTTGCTTTGTTTAACTAGTTACTTTCTATTGGTTTCCAACGGTATTGCTTGGATATTATTAGTCGAAGGACCAAAGTCACCCTAAAAAATATATCCAGGGACAAACAGTATAATAATGAATCTAGCGTGTGCAGGCGTTAGACATTAAAAGAATATATATCCAAGTCACTTTTTCTGATGAACACGCATTCTTTCCTTCCTCTTTCCACCTCTATTCCTCATTCCCTCACTCCTTCTCCATTCCACTTTCCCTCATTCCATTTTTTCCTCACACGCTACTCTAAATCATGATCTTCTTTGTGTATGGTACTATTCTAGTTACACTATGTACTTGGGTGTAATGATTGCATGCTCTCATCATTCTCCTAACTTTTCCAATAAAAAGTACAAAAAAAAAGGTGTTGGAATATATGGATCGTAGTTGGATACAAGCTAAACGGACGAGTGTTGAATATGATGTTGGGGTCAAGGGTTTTTTAGACTTTGAAAAAAGAAATGCCGATGATGATAGTGGGATGTTTTATTGCCCTTATGTAAAATATTTGAATGAGAAGCGACTAAGTGCTGCAGATATACACACACATTTAATTTGTGAAGGGTTTTGTAAGACGTATGTAGTATGGGTATGGCATGGTGAACAATTAGAAATGCCAAGTGCATCTCAATAGGGGGAAGTGACTTGTGATGATAATGACACGGATATGGATGATCGGATAGAGGATATTATTCGTGATGTAGGAGAAGAGGCTTTTAAACAATCACATGCATATGGTAATATGTGCAGTGATTCTGAGAAGCCGCTATACCCGGGGTGTAAAAAATACCAATTGTTGAATGCTGTATTGAAATTGTTAAGCTTGAAAGCATGACATGGATGGAGCGACAAGAGTTTTTCAGAAACGCTTAAGGCCTTTAAAGATATGCTTCCTGATGATAATGTGTTGCCTTGTCGATACTATGATGCTAAGAAAATACTGTGTCCACTAGGGATGAAGTATAAAAAGATCCATGCTTGCCCTAATGATTGCATATTGTATAGAAAAGATCATGAACAGAAGGAGCAATGTTCGATATGCGAAACTCCGAGGTATAAATCAAATAAGGGCCTTGCAAAAGTGTTGTGGTATCTTCCAATCATTCCAAGGTTCAAGTGCCTGTTTGCTAATGAAATTGATGCCAAAAATTTGAGATGGCATGCAGATGAGCGGATTTCTGATGGAAAGCTTCGACATCCAGCTGATTCTTCTCAATGGCAGAAAATCGATCAATTATTTCCTAGCTTCGGTGAAGAACCTAGGAATCTTAGGCTTGGGCTTAGCACAGATGGTATGAATCCTTATGGTAGCCTAAGCAGTATACATAGTTCATGGCCTGTTCTATTGGTAATTTACAACTTATCTCCTTTGTTATGTATGAAATGAAAGTACATTATGCTGTCTATATTGATTTCGGGACCAAAGCAACCCGGAAATGACATAGATGTTTACCTAGAACCCTTGATCGAAGACTTGAAAGAGTTGTAGGATAAAGGTGTCGATGTTTTTGATGCGAACAAGAAGGAGACTTTTAATATACGAGCAATGATCTTTTGTACTATAAATGACTTCCCTGCATATGGGAACTTGTCAGGATATAGCGTTAAAGGCCACAAAGCTTGTCCGATATGTGAAGAAGGCACATGCTACCATCAACTTCAACATGGAAGAAAGACGGTTTACCTTGGCCATAGGCGATTTCTAAGAGGAAGCCACCCTTATCGTAGATTAAAAAAAGCTTTTTTCGGTGGCCAAGAGTTTGAAGATGATCCCGAGGCATTGACTGGGGAGAAAATTTATGAAAAGGTGAAAAATATCAATACTATGTTTGGTAAGTCATCAAAGAGTAGAAATGAGAAAAATATATGGAAAAAAAGGTCCGTCTTCTTCGATCTTCCATATTGGCGCAATGTTGACGTCAGATACTGTATTGATTTTATGTATGTGGAGAAGAACGTATGTGATAGTATTATTGGGACACTGCTCAACATACAAAGAAGTTCTAAGGATGGCGTGAAGGCAAGATTAGACTTGCAAGAAATGGGAATACGAGAAGATTTACATCCAAGGCCATACAGTAATAGAACTTTTTGTCGTCCAGCTGCTCATACTTTGTCTAAGGTTGAGAAAAGAAGCTTTTGTGAGTGTTTACATGGCGCTAAAGTTCCCTCAGGGTATTGTTCAAATTTTAAAAAGCTTGTATCGATGAAAGACTTGAAGTTAATAGGGCTAAAGTCTCATGATTGTCATGTCTTAATGCAACAACTACTCCCAGTAGCTATTCGAGGCATTGCCGAATATGATCTTCAACACATATTGACTAGACTTTGTTTCTTCTTCAATGCCATTTGTTGTAAAGTCATTGACACGGAAAGATTGAAGGAATTGGAAAATGAAGGATATATGATCTTATGCCAGCTTGAGAAGCTTTTTCTTCCTTTCTTTTTTGATATCATGGTACACTTGATTGTTCATCTAGTGAGGGAGATAAAGTTGTGTAGCCTTATCTATTTCTGGTGGATATACCCAATCAAAAGAACTATGAAAATACTAAAAGGGTATGTGAAGAACCCCAATCGGCCTGAAGCATCTATTGTTCAAAAATATGTTTCTGAAGAAGCTATAGAATTTTGTCAACATTATTTGTCAAATGTACGACATATTGGGCTTCCTAAACGTCATGATCAAGAAGGGGGTAGACGCGGGGCAACAGTAAAGAGCATAGCTGCTGATGAATTGCAACAAGTGCACTTGTACATCTTGAACAATGTTGATGAAGTTCAATATTACATGAATGCCCATAAAGAAATTGTATGGAAACAAAATAGTCGAATGACTGAACAAAGGTTAATCAAGGAGCATAATAGAACTTTCACACATTGGTTCAAACAAAAGGTTGACGGAGAAGAATGTGTTTCTGATACAATAAATTGGTTAGCACGTGGTCCTGAAGTTGATGTCATAAGTTGGGCTTCATTTGTGATCAATGGTTATTCCTTTTACACGAAGTCCCTAGATGATAAGAGCACTGTCTAAAATAGTGGTGTTGTATTAGTGGCTGAATCTATGCACTTCTCTAGTTCGAAAGATAAGAACCCTACATTGGCTGCCATACCTTATAATGGGGTGATTGAAGAGATTTGGGTGGTTGACTATGTTAAAATTAGATTTCCCATTTTCAAATGCAAGTGGGTTGATGTCAATAATGGTGTGAAGATCGGTAGGTTAGGATTTACATTAGTAGATCTGAATAGTAGAAGTTTTGGAGATGAACCTTTCATTATGGCAGATCAGGCACAACAAGTGTTCTATATCACTGATCAGGCAAATAAAATATGGTCTGTAGCTCTCTAAGGAAAAAGGGTCGTTGATATTGATGAGAAAAGTCACTCAAATTATGATCTTCTTGAGACTCCTTCTTTTTCCAGGGGTTTACCAGAACTGAACGAAGAAGATGAAGCAGATAATGCGCACGACACAAGAAATGATCATCACGAGGGAATATGGGAGGATATCTCTTTATGATACTACTTTGACTTTAACTAACTAAAGTAATTATGATTATGATTTATATCCGAAGAATATGTTTAGTTATTTTATCGATATAGTCTTCACATGTCATAGCTTAGGATTTATCTTTCTTTGTTGTCGTTACAGGCAAATGACGAATCCCTAGTGTCCTAGTACAGAGGATCAGCCACCTCCTACACCTCTGAGTCAGCCACCTAGTACTCAGCAGAGTCAGCCAGCTAGTATTAACCAGGGCGAGCCTAGCAATGCTCCGAGGCAGGGTCATAGTGAGCGCAGTAGCCAGTTTGTACAGAGGGGTAGACGTGGCACACGGTTGACAGATGTTTCCCTCAGTCGGAGTGCAGGCCAAAAGATACCGATTGAGTTTGATAGACATTAGAAACCAATCGGGCCTAATGCATAACAATATAGGAGTTTCGTCGGCCTCCTTGCATGTAACAAGCCGAGCATCTTGATAGAGGAGTGGAGAAATGCCGATGCAAAGGTGAAGCAGCATATTTGGGACACTATTCAGGTATACAATTCTCTTCTGTATGTAATTAATTATTATCAAATGTCACAAATTTGTTACTTACTCCTTCAATGCATTCATTTCAGCTCACCTACGACGTTCCTTAGAGTGAGATCTTGTACAACAAGACTATGACGTATTGTTATGAGCGCTGGAACAAGTTTAAGACAAATCTGACCAATAATTACATTAATATTGAGGTGAAAGATGGTCAGCCTCATCCTAATCCGTGCGACCAGTATACATTTCTTGATCAAGCGACTTGGCAAGAATTTGTTAGGCTTCGGACTACTCCAGAATCTTTGGTTAGTTGACTTATTTTTCGGTTTATTTACTTAGAAATTATCTTAATTGATTATAACACTTTCCTTTTGTATCATTTCTTATTCGCAGGCAAAAAGGCAAAAAGCACAAGAGAGTGGTAGAAAGAATGATTGCCCTCATACAATGTCTCGTGGGGGTTATGCAAAGGCTGAAAGAGACTTGTTGGCGGCCAAACGGAAGAGATTGGAAGAAGCATCTCAATCCGATCCTTCTATTCTTTTTTCTCCGCCATCTCCGATTCGTCGAGAAGAAAAATGGCAATTTGCCCACCAAAAGAGGAGTGGGACTTATACGAGTGAACAATCTCGTATAGTAGGTGAAAGAATTGTAAGTATATATCGTTATTATAATTAATTACATAAGAAACGTACATTATTACTTATGTTTGTTATTTTATATTATCTTACAGGATGAACTTAGAAAACAACAAGTTGAGGGCTCTTTTAAGTCAGAGGGCAGGAATGATATTCTAACAGTTGCTACTGGCAAACATGAGCATCCAGGCCGTGTCAGGGGAGTTGGAGGAGGGGTAGGGATACGGGATTACTTTGGAGCCCCCGTACGCCATTCCTCAAACATCATGACTAGGGAGGAATTGGAGACTATGTTGGCCATTGCAAGAGCAGAAGCAAAGGCCGAGGCTGAAGCATCATTTGATGCACTATTAGAGACCCGGTTGAGCAAGATGAAAGAGGAAATGATAGTGTTTATGAGCTCAAGACAAGATACCAGTGCTCCCCAGCCACAATCGATTGATCCTAATAAGCAGAGCACTAAAGGCAGTTGTTGCAACATCTAGCAGTCATCAGAGGGTCCTAACTCAGAAATTACTGAGCTTTGTGATCTTTTTGTCTAGGATCCTCTGAGACGGTTAGTTGTACGGGGTAGTGTGCATAACCTGGGATCAACTGTCCACCACCAACAAATGGAAGGAGATCAAGTCCGAGTGTCAGTTGACGAGGTGATTATTGCAGATGCACCTGTCCCTATCCCTTCTGATGAATTCAAGATCGTTAGCGATGTCTTGGGCACGTTCATCTTGTGGCCAACGAACCTTATTTCTGGTTGAGCTGAGGAAAGTCCGATCAAAGCCCCACCAAGTCCAGCTCCCTTCACTCAGTAAGAAGTTTCACAGCTTCCATTGAATATCATGCAACATGTGATTCTGATGGCATATGATACTTCCTTCAAAACAAGAGAGTGGCCTACGGATTCAGTTGTTGGACAGTCAGGAGTGACATGCTATCTTGAGAGGGATGATTTGACGTCCCTGGTAGCTCCTGGACAAAATCTTACGATTGGGATTGTCCAACTGTTCTTAATGTAAGTAGCTTCTACAATTCAAAGTAAATATTTTAAAAGTTTCACCGTTTACCTTTTATTTATGTGCTTGTGTTATTGTAGGTACATGCATCATAGGTTGGTCTCCTCTGGCAAAAGCGAAAAATTTGGATTCTTATGCCCCCATCACATCTAAGAGAAAGGGACCACTGCTGCTAGTAGACATAGATACTTGTTAGAGAGGCTTAGTGAAACTGGAACTGAGTGTTTCTTGGCTCCATATGTGCATAGGTAAGAAACAAAATGATATTTTATAATTTATATAATTTTTTATGTTTGCTTAATATTCTTCTATTTTTTTTAGTGATCATTAGCAGTTGCTTCTTCTATGCAAGAGTAGTTACACTGTCATCCTCTTATGTTCCCTCCACTTCAAACCAGGGAGTGATTTGAAAAAGACCATAAATTCGTTAGTTTTCTTGCATTATTACCTTTTGTATGCAAAGTTTATGGAATTTGTGTAAAACCAATAACCTTTGTCATTGTGATGATCATAGGGCTATGCGGACATTCCTACATAGTGCTTGTGGTAAGCATGTTTGTGACTTAAAGGACCCTACATGGATCATGCCAAAGGTTAGTACATATGGATTTGTTTAAAGAATGTAATAAGACATGCCTTTATATTTGTTTTAATGATATCATGTTTTTTGTTAGAGCCGTAGGCAACCAAAGGGGTCCAACTTATGTGGTTTTTATGTTTTGAGACACATTTACAATATTATCACTCTAGGCACGACTGATTTTACTCAAGAGGTAAATTTATATTTCAGAACTTTTGTTTTACTTTATTGTTTTTAAGTTACTAAGTCAATGTTTCGTCTGGCTTTGGTGTTACAGATGTTTGATCTTGCTGATCCCTTTCCTGAAGAAGATATTGATTTCATTCGCATATGTTGTGCTGAATTCATCCATGAGCTATTACAAAAATAGTGAGTTTTTGAATCCAACGTTACATTGTACATTAATTGTGGCAAGATATTGCTCCTAGAATAGGATTCTAGATGAATCATACTGTTGCTTAAACTTAAACCTGTTAAATGTTCATGTATATAAGATTCAGGAAAATGATACTCAATTTAATGCCTTAATTAATACAGAATGCTTGATTATTTGGGTTTTTGTACATGACATAATTGACGCCAAGGGCTATTTGAAGCAAAGAGGAATTGAGGTCAGTGTCAGCTGAAGCAATGATCTCATGAACATGGTTCAACAAACTTAGAATCTGGCTGATCACAATTATCTGATTGAGAATTATCACATGTATATTTATCTTGATAATTCTATTCAAAATTGATAATTGTGAAAGTGAAAATCTCAAAGTAAAATTAGGTGGAAGAAAGGTTAATGTCATTTTGCTTTTGTTGGTTCTTGCGTGTTTGCTCTATTTCATTCTCTAATTCTTAAAATTATTTACACGTTTTTTATGGCATGTTCATTTCTTTGCTTGGTTCTTTTCCCAAAAACTTCATGTTTGGTGTAGGCAACCAAAGGGACACTGGGGACTAGGGAAGGTACAATCAACTTCAAAAGAAGAAGCTTTTGTTTTACTGCAGTCATTTGGTCATCCTTACTG
This sequence comes from Inga leiocalycina, assembly GCA_963242795.1. Taxonomy (NCBI): domain Eukaryota; kingdom Viridiplantae; phylum Streptophyta; class Magnoliopsida; order Fabales; family Fabaceae; genus Inga; species Inga leiocalycina. Next base: position 43,648,434 of record OY725331.1, read on the forward strand.
TCTAATTGCAAATGAATCATCAATGTATGACTGTACTGGCTTGTATGAACATTAATTTGTTGCTGCTATAGACTACTGCTTTTGAATTTTGAAATTGAAATAAGTGATTATTATGTATTGCTGTTAAAATTGGAGTATTCTATGCGTGTACATATAATAAAAGGGACGTTTTTTTAAAAAAATGAAGCTTTAAGACCGGTTGTAGTCACAACCGGTCTTAAAAAGTACTTTAAGACAGGTTGTTCCCACAACCGGTCTTAAATGTGGATTTTTAAGACCGGTTATAGCAACTGGTCTAAAAAATAACAGACTTTTTAGACCTGCTGTATCAAGACCTAATACAGAACCAGTCTAAAAAGTCATTTTTAACCGGTCTAAAAGGTCATTTTCTAATAATAATAATTATGATGAAGAGGTTGCGAAAGCTTGAAGGAACTTGATAATTATTTGGCCTTCTTTTTTAATATATATTGATTATAAAATAAATTTGATGAAAATTCAGGAAACCAATTATGTAAATTTTTTTAATAAAAGAAATTTTTTTTTTATGTAATCGTTTGACAAAAAAAGAAAAGAAAAGAGCAAAACCTAAACAAAATTCAAGAGAGTATAGATAATATTTTTTTTAAAATTTTTTTTGACATATTTGATAAAATTAAAACAGGGAAAATCATTTTGCAAGTGGTTGTATTTTTCATATATTTTTAATTTGGCATGTATTTGTTTTTTTTTTCTTAATTTAATACTTTAATTTTATTCTGTTATCGTAGTTAACTCCTACACAGGTGCTAACAGTACTAAGGGAGCAAAGTTACGGGGTTAACAATGCTACAATAGCAAAGTTAAAATATTTAATTAAGAGAGAAAATCACATAAATACCAAATTAAAGATTAAGAAAAATATAAATGGTTTTTCTATTAAAATATATCATCATGAGCAACGGGTCTCACCTCTAAACTAAAGGCACATCATTTTTTTTCCCGTGATTAGGGTACCATCATTTTTGTATATTTACAGATTTAATTATTCCCGTAAAAAAAGTACACTCATGTGAAGGATGCTGTAGTTTCAGGAAAAAAGATAACCAAACTTGCAATTAAATTTTCTTAATTTATGACCCACCATTTTGCATTTTTCTCGTCTATATCAAGTAAATTATAATAAATTATTTGTAGGCAAAAAAAAAAATCAATTACAGGTCAAGATCATAATGTTTGCCTGTTTAGCACATGATTGAGTGCATTGATTTGGTTCACGAGAATATTTATCATGGTAAATATTTAATTTCATTATTATATAAACCAACTTTAATTTTCACAACAATGAGTTAATTTACAGTTACACACCATGTGAATGATCCTTTCCTACACATCCTTCTCATCTTGAAAAATGAAACCTGTTACTTGTTTTATTTAAATATAACCATTATTTTATTGATAAAAGTGTTACTATCATTTTATTAATAAAAATGTTACTATTATTGTTGCTTTTAAAATTTTCCTTAGAAGAAAGACATTTTACCCATGAAATTGGATGCGATTATAAACTTTTTTTAAGAATAGATTTAAAAAATGAAAAAAATATAAAAAATTACTACTTGAACTTTAAAATATTAAATTAATGATTTCCTACTAACAAGAGTAGTCAAGTGTTATACTTTTATAGTTAATACCTATACTCTTTTAGACAAAATAATTGATTTGAGATTTTAAAGTTCAAATGGTATTTACTTATTTTTTTTTCAAGAAAAAAATCAAGATTTATTTTATTAACAAAAAAAAAAGGAAAAAAAAAGACACTTTACAATTACAAATTTACAATCATCAATTGGAAAGCAATTGAGCGCTATTACGTGTGCCATCACTTTCTTTTATTAACTATTTAAATTAAATGCTAGCACCTTCAAGCCCCGTCCCTCGACTGCTGCATATATACCTGTTTAAATTAACTTAGTTTTGTTATAAAAATGAGAAATATAAAAGAGATTGAAGGTGAGTGTAATACCCTGAATTTTGAGACTCGAGGCTAGAAAATAAGCTTGAGATTAGTGGATTGCTAAGCCCCGGTTTAGCAAGATCCCAAATTATGATTAAGGGGTTAATGACTTCAAAAGTGGATGTGGTTAGTGATAAATAACCTTTTTGGAGAATATGATGTGATTTGGCACTTGAATGTGATTCGTGTGTGTTGTGAGCAGCGCCGAAACCCTGTATTTGAGTTCAATTGTGGATTAACATCCAAATTGACTTAGAATAGAGGGAAGAATTGAATGGGGTATTGTGTTGGAAATGGTGTCATAGTGTGTTTTGATGTCATTGAAATTGGTTTGGAACTTTGGAATGGAAAAGTTGCAATGCTAGGTTTTGAAATGTGAATTTGATTGATTTGGTGTTTCTAATGGATTCCTTATGAAAACTTATGTGAGAATGATGTCTGGTATGAAAATGGAACCATTGGAAGCAAAGATGCAAAATCTGAAATTCTGTCCAGTGAAACTCTATTCTGGGCAGTCAGTTTGTGTGAACGTTTTGAATGACCAAATGGTGTCTAAACATTCTGAAAATTTCCATTCTTAAATTTCACATCCCAAGCTTTAAAATGGATAAATAATTTATGCCATTTCGTTTTGTGAACTAGGAGATATGACTGTCCAAAATTTGGGATGGAAACTGAACTCTGTTTTGGGGCAGTGATGTGTTTTATGTAATTCTGGAATTTTGTGGTGATTTTGGGTAATGGCTCATATTTTTCCTTTAGATAAGACTTAAATAGCTTTCATTTGGCTTTGGGATCACCTTATTTCGAGTTTTCTAGAATTAGTTATGATTTTTTAAAATTTGGGCAGAAAATCTGCCAGAAAATCCAAAAATGGGAATTATGACATCATCAAAATAAAAGATGACATTAGCATGGAAATTAAAACATTTTCTTATCATCTTCAGCTCTCATTTTCGTGCTGAACTAGAAGCCAAGAGAGAGAGAAAGTTTGAGAGCTTTTAGAGAGAGAAAGAGAAGAGAACTTACAAGGTAGGTCGATTTCTTCGCTGAATTCGTACCTAACGTGTATAATCCTTCTCCTAAGTTATTCCTCTATGTGAATTAAGGTCTTGAAGCAAGGAATTTCATTGTTTAAAGAGGCTAGGGTTCAGCCATAAGAAGGATAAGCCAGAAGGAGCTTAAGGTAACCTCCGAAACTTCGATCTTTGATTGTTCTGGCTGCTGTGGTTGATTTAATCGGTGAAATTTCACCGGATTGTCTTTGTTTGTAAATTTGGAAAATGGGTTGGCCTAGGTGTTATGCTAGCCAAATTGATACTAAATGGTAGTTCTAACCCAATGTAATGATTAATAAAGTGGTTAGAAGTAGAAAGAAACACGTCTGCGGAGCCGAAACCGAAAAACCCCAATTTTTCCCGGGGTATTGAGAATTTCGGCCAAGGCTAGTTTGGAGGGATTAGAGATGGATTTTCAATGATTTGATGATTCCATTGAGTTCAGGAGTGAAAATTAGGTGGGGTTACAGTTGATCACTTTTTCGGAAAAGGCCGAAAAAGCATAATTACGAAAACGCCCTTGAAACCCTTAAAGTGGGGCTGCCAAGGGTAAATTTGTAAATTGACATTGAATTTGATAGTTCTGAGTCCGGAAATGGATTCCTTGGGCGAAAATATGTCAGGATAGCCCATGATAGAATTTTGGGAAAAGTATAGCCGGATCGGGTACGGCGGGGCTGGGCCAGGTCCGGGGGTATTTTAGTAAATTTTCAATATAGCCTCATATAACCCCAGAAACACTATGGAAGTATCTAAATCGTACATTTGACATTGTAGGATCGAATGTGAAGCCCCGAGTTGCTGGCACGCAAATCGTGGAGGGAGCGGCTAGGACTCCTTCGAGATAAGAGTTGGTAGTTGGTTACCAATGAGTTGTGAAGACTGTATATGATTCCATTGAATATATGGTTATGAATTTGAGATGAGATTGTGTAATCCCCATTTGAAGAATTGTAATAGACAATTGTGCCCTGTGTATCTTTAGCGAAGGTATGTACCCGGGATTGCTGGGATGATTATGTTGTGCACTCTGATATTTATATAAATGTGATTTATCTTCGCGTAGTAATTGTATTCGAAATGTGAATATGAGACCAAGTTAATTAGATTTTAAAAGGTATTTTTGAAAACCCTATCTCAAGGATGGGTTAGTAAATGTTATTTGATTATTATTAGTCTCTATTTCATTTTAATCGCGTATTTAGGATATAATTACGAAGGGGGTTACAGTGAGAGAAATGGAGAGGACAAGAGAAATAGGAGCAGAAATGGGTGTGGTTCTTAGTCATCTTAAGACTTACAATCACTTGGAATAAATACATTATTTATAAGCCATAAGTCCTTCAACTACATTTCATGTGAAATATGTTACATTGGGAGGTTATATGTGTATTAATCATAAGAAACTCCCAATAGGCTATGCATTTATAAGTTATGTTGATTTAATTGGAGAACCTCAAAAGAAAATTTTGGAAGGCTATGGACATCCACCTAACTATGCCAATATTTATAACACTCCCCCTTAGATGTCCATAAACAAACATTATGTCTCATTAAAACTTTACTAGAAAAAACTCAAATGGACAAAAACCTAGTGAAAGAAAAAGAGTACATAGTACATATTGAAGCTACCTAGTTAAAAATCTTATTAGGAAAACCCAGTGGGACAAAATATTGGTTAAGGAAAATAGTATAGCATGGTCTGTACTCCTCTTGATGATAGTATTGTATATACTCTCCTTGATAACGACATCAGTTTTACTCCCCTTGATGACAAAATCACTTCCAATGTATTTTTAAATAGATCTTTCTTTTAGCCACCAAACTATAAATGATGCGTTGTTACCAAATGTTATGCTAAAATGTATTCCTCTAACATATCTTCTGAATATGTTAAAACATCAACATATTGTTTCTTTACCTTATTTATTGTGGAAACCATAAAGGAAGATTATTCTGAAAATCACGAAAATATATATTGTATCCACATTTCAACTTCTTCTATACAAAATGATATCATATAATATGTTCATAGAACTATCACACTAAATGTCATTTTTGTTATCCATTGTGTACCTGCAAGAATTAAATTTTGCTAATAAAATCATAATAAACACAAAATTAGCATGATACAAAAGTATTCTCATAAAATATAAGGTACTTCTAGACCATTAAATTCAATGTATTTTTTGCAAGCAAAATCATCATAGCAAGAATATGTGATTTTGAAATCATCAAGGCATTTAATAAATCGATCTACAAATCAAGTAAAATGTAAAATTATTCATTTTTCAATACATTTTTAATCAATTATATAGCTCAAATTATTTTCAAGCTTGCACAACATTTTATATATATAATGATTTTCTTGGATAAGCTTCTGGCATTTTTTATCTTTCAATTCATATAAATTTCTCCATCTATTGAGCCATATGTTATAACAACATCTAATTGACACATATTTTTTTTATATACTGCCAGTCATCTAATATAAGCAAAAATTATTGCATCCACCATGAATTAGTATATCTCATCATAATCATCAATAAACTTTTGTGAAAATCTTTATTTTCACATAAGTATTTATATATCACAGTTGTATTCCAAGTGTTTGGACTACAGGTCCATAATTCTTATGTATTGAAACAACATAATCGTATCTTTATTGTGTCTTTTCCTTTTTACTTTTCCTTTTGGCCAATCACCATCCTATCTATCTCGCAAGACAGATTTATGTATAAGATCCTCATTTGATCACATGAAATTATTATCAAGACTGTTGTTGACAATTTAATCTTTTTAGTTCCATTTTTCCTATGAGATAATTCATTGAGATCTCTTTATTGCTGTTAGGTACCTGAACCTCTTTTGAGGTTTTTGTTAGAGCAAACATTTCACCCAAGAGGGGGGTGCATTGGGTGATACTAAAAATTTCGTTGCAAATATAAAAACTTGACAGTGAATATAATGCAGTAAAGAGTAAGGAGAAATATCACCGAAGTGTACACCGGGAGTTATATTGGTTCGGCCACAACCACTTTGACCTACGTCTAGTCCTCAGAATATCTCTGAGAGTTTCACTATAACTTTCAAGATTCAGTGGGTTCTTGGCACCTCAGTACAAGCAAGTTCCTTCGCGTGGACACTCGCTCCCCCTTACAAGTTGTAATCCAATCCCAACTCAAGGTTCCACAACCTTAAGTTACCTCAATAACAAATATTGAGTTTGAATGAAATATCTTTCTTACAGAGTGAATAAGAATAACTGAAGTACATAATTACAAGTATGTAAAAATATAGTATTGAACGTGAACTTGATAATGCGTTCGTGTGTGTGTTCTTGTTGTTTTTCTCTGTTTGGATGTTCCCATATATATAGATGTGTTGGTAATGACTGTTGGAACATTTTTCTTCTTGCCCGTTAGAGTGTGCGTATCCACTGTTGACTTTTCCAGTATTTGAAAAAATATCCATTTGCGGTAGGTGGTGGTAGGTAGCGTTTGAACGTTGCATTTGACTTTCCTTATTTGGTAAGATCTCTTCATTGTTTATCTGCGGATATGCTAAGAATACTAATACAATGAAGGGTTCATCACATAGGAAACAAATCAATGAATGTTGGAATGATTTCTGAATTTCTAGACTTGGATACCCGAGTAGTTCCTCGAGTATTCATTAAGTTTACTCGAGTAATTACTCGAGTATCTTCGTGAGAGTAATGATAAATTGCAAGTTAATAAATGAACATCACATTACTCAGGTAGTGCATGGAGTAAACACATTTACAAACCTTGGAAATACCTGTTTACTCGGGTACTTACTCAAGTATGGTACAATTTTCTTCATAGGTTACTCGAGTGGCTACTCGAGTAGTCTATCAAATAAACTTCAAGTTACTCGATGCTTCACTTCAGTAATGTTGGCAGGATTACAAAGCCGAGAACACTTCAAGTTTGCTTACCTGGTTACTTGAGTACTGCCTTGAGTGAACATCAATTTTCTGCATAGCTTACTCGGGTAGATACTTGAAGTGCTTTGTAAATAAATTTGCAGATTACTCGATTACTGACTCGAGTAATCTCCTTCAAGTCTTTGACATAGAACTATTTAATACATGCATGCTTGAGTGGTGCCTCGAGTGAAGTGTGATAATAGTATTTCAAATTAATCGAGTATTACCTTCAAGTTTTGCTTACCACAGTGATTTACTCAAGTTGCTCCTTGAGTAACATTGGCAGGATTGAAAATGTCGAGAGCAACATATTTCTTGAAGCAGGGGACTCGAGTACAGACTTGAGTAACGTTGGCAGGTCGAGAGTAACTAGAAGTAATTTCCCCGATTACTCGAGTACTTACTCGAGTAACATTGGCAGGCCGAGAGCAACTACAAGTGATTTACCTGGTTATTCGACTAAGTACTTGAGTAACGCTGGCAGGTTACTTGAGGGTCGACTCTGGTTACTTCAATTTTCTGTCTCATTATTCGAGTTCTTACTCGAGTAACCCTTGAGATATTTTGCCATTACTGAAGTTTCTCAGCTTTTTCTCTTGGCCTTTCTTCATTACTCCAGTGCTTACTTCAAGTGATGATTTGCTCTGTCATTACTTTGTTCAAAATTATTTGTTCATCAAATCTTTTTCACATCCATTCTTTGTTATCATCAAAACATGTGAGATCTAACAGTTTTTGTAATTAGTTATGTCTTGGCCTCTTTTGGAGTACCTATCACCTTAATATGATCATCTTGATTATTTACACCTTTTTCTTTTCTCTTGGAACTGATCATTCTCTCATGCTTTGGGATTGTCTCACTTTCATTTATATTGATTGTTAACTCATAGAAATCAAGAGTATTCTAGCACATTTTCTTCTCTTTTCACTTATTTTTGGGTTCAAATTGTGCATATAAAGAGATTATAGAAGAAAATGTGATAAAACATGAGCTAAATCAAAATTTTGTTGAATCATGAGTTAAATGCACATAGTTTTAATTATTTGTGAAAGTTGAAGAACTCATGAATCCCTCCTTGTAGGTGAAGGATGGCAAGTTGTAAAAGCTCTCAAAGATCATGGGAAGATGTGAAAGGGAAGGAAGAATGTAGAGGAAGATGAAAAAGGACATTATGGAAGAGAAGCCTGTATTTGCCATGGAGGTACTATAGCCAAAGTCATAGCGAAACCACATGAAAAAGTATTGCCTCTGTCTGTTTCTGTTTGAGACGGCGAACGCGTGATACTGATACTATGTTTTGAAAAATGAAGTAGAAAAACTAGTATAAAAGTAAGGGATAGGTTGAAAATCACCCATTCTGAACTTTTGGAACATTTTGGTTGCTAGGTTTTTGAATTTTGAAGAGCTTGAAGCTTGGGATTAGATTGAGAAGGGTTTTAAAGCTTCAATTTTTGGGTTTTCCTTGTCATTTTCTCTTTTTCTCTTATTTTGCTGATATGGATTTTGATTTTATTATGAGATTTTGGCATGTACAGACCATGAGTGGCTAAAAACTTTCAATTAGGATTACTTTTACCCATTGTATGATTTTTCTCTATGCTTAATGTCACTACTACAAAAAGGGGTTTTAACGTCCCTATTTTGGCACTTTTAACGTCTAAAAACTGTGGGACGTCTATGTAGGGGGAGTAGTATGTTTTAAGAAAAGACGTCCCAAAAAAATGCGACGTCTAAAGTGAGACTTTAGACTTCCCAAATTGAGATTTGGGACTTCTAAAGTCCTCCACAGGGGGACTTTAGATGTCCCAATTCTTAATTTGGGACATTAAAATGTTTTATTTTTTTAAAATGATTATTTATATTCTTCATTACCCAGTAAATTAAAATTGTAGAAACAGAATTGAAGATGGATTCATAAACCACAAAATGTCCCTTACAAAATGGTAAGGACATCTAACACTGCAATCTTTTTACTATATATATATATATATGTACAATAACAACAACTCATACTGTAACCCCTTGCCGTAATTATATCCGAAACACATGATTTAAAGTGAAATAGAGACCAATAATAAATAAATAACATTTTACAAACCCATATACCAGACGGGGTTTTCACAAATGCCTTTCAAAATCATTGATAACGTGGTCTCACATTCACATTCCGAATACAATTACTACACGAAGATAAATCACATTCATATATGAGAGTACGTAATATAATAATCCCGGCAATCCCGGTTTCCATATATTAACTCAAGCTTTATAGGGCACATTCGCCCCTACAAGCCCTCATATGGGGATTACACAACAAATCTCAATACAAATAATCAAAACCTCATCCACATATATTCATCCAAATAACCAAATACAATTATTCAAATATAAATCCCAACTAAGATAACCAACTACCAACTTCAATCCCGAAGGAGCCTTCATCGCCCTTAGCTGCTTGCTATATCCTTGATCTACTACCTTGTCTGAAAGGTTAGTAGGGGAGGGTGAGATTCTAGAGAATCTCAGTAGGTAAACAATATCAATATGCATGTATGATAGATGTTTAATGCATGACATGCTTGCATCACACAACTCATGATAACACAATGACAATTTGCAAGCTTAATGCTTCAAAGAATATACTAATGGCCATAGCATAAATTGAAACATAGCTTCAAATTACACATAATTATGCAAAGATAAGACATGCACCAACACACTAACACATATATCAAATACAGGCAGAAGAGATATGTTCCCTACCCTCTTTCCACGTATGCTCCAGCTCCGCTTACTCGCTATCAGAACGAATACCAAACCACGTTCAGGCGAACATCAAATCCTATAACCAAACAAGGATATAGGGTTAATCCCTTTTTCAATTCCTTAACTCTCAAACACTTAAGTTGGTTATCATTCACGACCTTTAGGTGGCTAATCAAAGCCCAAACATATGCCTAAAGGCTTGGGAAACACTTGACCAAAGATCACCTTTTAAAAGTCTAAAATACTGATTTTTAGGGCTGGGCCATGGCCCACAATCCACGGGCTGCGGCCCAAAACTGCCCAGAAACATTTGGGCTGCAGCCCAAGAAATCCAGTTTCTTGGCTGAACTTCCAAAAATCATAACTAATTCCAAAAAAATCGAAATGAGGTGATCCCAAGGCCAAATTAAAGATATTCAAGTCCTCTACACAGGAAAAATATTGACCTATACTTTAAATCACCACAAAAGTCCAGATTTACCAAAAACCTAACATTGTACCAAAACAGGGTCCAGTTTTGATGCCAAACTTTGGACAGCTATAACTCCTAGTTCCCAAAACGAAATGGCACAAATTATATGTCCATTTTGAAGCTTGGTATGTTAAATTTAAGACTGGAAATTTTCATAATTTTCTGACTTCATTTTCCTAGTCAAAACGTCCACACAACAAGACTGCCCAAACAGAACTTTCAAAAGACAGAATTCCCAAATTTGCACAATTGGCTTCCAATGGTCCAATTTTCATATCAAACATCATTCTCACACAAAATCTCACAAGGAATCCATTGGAAATACCAAATCAACCAAATTCACATTATATTGACATGTTTCACAAGATTCACAACATGTCAACACACAACCCTAACACAAACACACATTGCCACTCTTTTCATTCCAAGTTCTCATACCAATTCCAATGGCTCCATAACACATCAAGACACCAATTGCCACTCAAACACAAGGCCATTCATGCAATTCAAAAATCACACAAAATCAGGGCAAAATTCGAAATTCACAATACTCAACCATAATTCACAAAACTTGGATAAAAAAGCTTCAAATACTCACCTCTTCCTCTTTCCCAAACCAATTCCTTGATTCTTCATCTTTCCAAATTTCCTCAAGCCATCAAACACCTCCAATCAAGAATCTAAAACCATAGAGATGAAGCTCTCATCACTATGAACAACATTAAAGAAGGATGTTTAAGCTAAAGAGGACCATAAACCAACCAAAATCTCACCTCTAGTTTTCTCTTTCCTCCCCTTGAGCTTGGCGAAAATGGAGAACAAGAGAGAGAGAGATGAAGATGAAGATGATGAAGTGAGGATCAGTTTTTTGGGAGCCAAAACCGTCCACATAAAGAGAGGAGAGAGGGAAAGTGAGGTTTGACACTTTGACCTCATCCAAGGGCTCACAAAGTGCCAAGTGTCAACATCTTAATCCATCAACCATAAGCTCACATGCACACACATACACATGATTCCGCCCCTTGATCTAATACACAAATCAATCTCAACCATTGATCTTGAAGTTACCAGTGAGTTTCCTCTTCAGTAACCGATCAATCGGTCAGTAACTTTACCGTTTTGCCCCTGATTACGGTAATTCTCATTGAATCACCACCCACACTTCACATCTTTTCATTTAGCCACAATGTGTGCCTTCCCTCTATTTTAAGTCAATTTAGATGTTAATCCATAATTGAGCTTAAATACAGGGTTTTGGCGTTGCTCATAGCACATACTAATCACATCGGGTGCCAACTCACACCATAATCTCCAAAAGGGTTTATTTATCACTAACCACTTCCACTTTTGGAGTCATTATCCATTAATCACAATTTGGGATCTTGCTAAACCGGGGCTTAGCAATCCACTAATCTCAGGCTTATTCTCTAGCCTTAAGTCTCAGAATTCGGGATATTACACATACAACCTAATATTATATATGTATAACAACAACTAGAAAGTGTCAAAATGTTTGCCACCCCATAACTACAAACTAACAGTTGTTCATTTCATCAAAATAAATATACATATGTATTTCCCTCAATTTTCAAGCTCCAAACGTATAAAACTAAAACATTATTAGTATTGCATAACTACTAACAACTAGTTTATGATTCTAGCAAAAAAAAAATCAAGGGAAAAACACTCCAATAACTAGAATCATGTAAATAAATTGAAAGCATTATAATAATTTTCACATTGCAAGTTTAACTTAATTCTTCATGTAAATTTATATTTAAAAAAAAACCTGATGAAAGCAGGGAAGAGGGCAACCAATGGTGTCTATGTACTTCCAAGGTGGAGAGAAGATGTTGGAGGAGTTGTGTATGTACGGTGGAGAGGAGAGGTACGCCAGATGCTGAAAGCAACGAAGAAGGTAGGAGGTCTACGCCGGAGGGTGGAGGGGGCAAAAAAGGTGGAGGAGGTGTACGCCAGAAGGTGAGAGCAAAGAAGGTGCTATGAGAATAGAAGGAGGTGGAGGAAAAGGGAATGAAGAAAAGGAAGAGAGGAAGAAGATTGAGGAAGACAAAGTGTAAAGAAGAAAAGGGAATAATGAAAAAGCTTACCCATGGTGTATGAAGAAGCTTTCACGGGAATGAAAGAAAAAAGAAAATGAAGAAAAAAGGGAAGAGAGGTCATAGGGGATGGGAAAGATGGAAAAGGAGGGATGAATTTCTGATATGGGAATAAAGAAAAGGGAAGAAAAGTCTCACGTATGTCAGAATTTCTGACATGCCTTTAGGAGTCCCAAAACCATTTAGGATGCCTAAAGTAAGTTAAATTTTTTTAATTTACTTTTTTGGTGCCAGTGGAAATCTTTAGGCGTCCCAAATAAAATTTGGGACGTCTAAACTCTACTTTAGGTGTCCCAATTCAAATTTGGGACGCCTAATGTTGCGATCTCACTACTTTATTTATAGAAATATACCGACCCTATGTTTTAACCTCCCTTTTTTAAAAAGGGGCGTCTATTAGGGTAGTAATATCTTCCATCATAGTACTATGTGCTTGATCACCACATTATTAGATTAGTTCAATTGAATGATAATCTTGTGCTTAATGCTATTTTGTTGAAATTGTGTCTATATGCTAGTCAAAGATCCTAACAATGAGGAAGAAGTAATCCTAACCCTTTAAGTCTTAAAGTATAATCAATATTACAATTACCATTGTTTTATCTTATTGTTTTCGGCAAAATTCTTTAATTGACATACTCAATTTTAAATGATTTCATTCAACCCAGTTAAGAACATGGTTACAATTGTTAGATATTATTAGTTTTGATGATGATAAATATAGATGTGAAATGATAAGAGCAAAAATTTTATATAATGTATTTATTTTATACTTTGACTAATTACTATGTTTAATGTGAAATATCTTGTAGATTAATTAAGTTGAATTATGAAGGGAGAATGAGAAGACAAAATTATCAAATATGGGAAAATGAATAAAGAAGTGATTGAATTGATGAGAATGAACAAGTGGGAGAAGAAGAAAGAAATGAAGATAGTTAAGGAGCTGCCTAGTTGGGTTATGGAGAATGATTATCAAGAAGAAAATCAAGAAGAAAGATATTAAAAAAGAAGAAGAACCTGCAAGATCTAATAGTTTCAAGTTCTTAGTAGTAATTCTGGAGATTTCTATGGTCAGAAAGGAATTCGAGGTGACATTGCAGCAATTGGTACTGTAGCATGCAGGCACTGTAGCACTCTAGTGCAGCATTGTAGCACTCGAGTGTTGGTGTTACACTTGAGTGTCGAAAGCACTCTGTTCTACTCTATTTTTCAATTAGCCTAACAGAGGTCTAGTATTTTGACCATATCTCTCAAGCTACATGTAGGATTGAGCTAAAACTAGTGGCATATAAAACTAGACTCCTAACACAAAAATACACTCCAAGATCACATTCAAATAGCTTAGATGAAAGAGATATCAATCTTGGAAGATGACATACAAATCATCGTCATATTCTAAGACAGGTTTGGTGTGTTGGACATAATTCTCAAACTACATATCAAATTGAGATGAAGCTGGTTACATATAAAACTAGACATAAAGACCTTTTCATGGATAGGTAATATGTAAGATTTGGAGTTATATGCTAAGAGTTATGCCTTCTGGAAGTTGACACTCCAAAATTCGAAGACTGTCTGGATTAGTAACAATCCTTTGATTACAACATGTAGAATACAATGAGTTTAGAGTTAATTCTTTTTGCATTGGAATGTATATGATAAGAGTTTTCTGATGATATGTTACTTGCCATATTTAGAGTCAAAATGAATAGATCATGTCTGAAGAAGCACTCAAGTCCAAAAGCTCACACTTGGAAAATGTCATACGAGTGTTGTCACACTCGAGTTCTGACACAGCACTCGAGTCTTTGGTCTCAAATGCACTCGAGTGTAACAAGTGAGCTAGCGCAAGTGTGTTCCAGAAGCAAAACCAAAACTTGAATCTATGACATGCACTCGAGTATTGCATGAAAACACTCGAAAGTGCAAAATTCACTCTTGCAAGTGTTGAAGGAAGAAATGATCAGAAGGCATATCAAAAGATTAAATAGGCTGATATACTCGAGTGAGGGCATCTACACTTGAGTGAGGACTTAATACTCCCAAGTGGCAAAGCACATTGTTACATAAAATGGTGCAAGTGTTATCCAAAAGCTCAAGCCAAAAGTGAAATACACTCATGCACTCGAGTGAGACCATATACACTCGAGTGAGAGCTCAGTACACTCACAAGTTCAAAGCTTACTCTTGGAAGATTTTGATGAAAGTGTTGTCCTAAAGCTAAAATCAATGTGATGCACTCAAGTAAGGATATCTACACTCGAATGAGAGACCAAAATTACTGAACACTTTCTATCCACACTTGAAAGTCATATAAGTGAACATTGTGAAAATCATGCATGCACTCGAGTGAGGTATAAAACACTCGAGTGAGAACCTGTCAAAAGCAAAAGACACCAACTCATAATGAACAATCCAAATGTGATAAATGTTGTTTATTCTCTACGTTTTCAAACTATAAATATAATAGCATTCAGAGAAGAGAAGAGTAACTAATAGAGCCACGACGCCAATATGCGAATATCATAAGTCATCCACCTCTACCCAAACATTTTCTGTTATTTTGTAGCCTCTAGATTACTTACCATTGAGAGAGTGGTTATTTGTATTGTACTTTAGTGAGCATTTTATCCACTCTATGAGAGAGATTGTAAATACTTATATTTCTGAATTGATCTCAAGGTAGAGGGGCCTAGAAAGGGTTGATTTCCTTATTGGGGAAGCTGTAGAGAGAATTGCCAATAAGACTTTTTGTAATATCCCAAATTTTGGGATTGGAGGCTTCAGAATAAGTCTGAATTCAGTAAACTATTAAGCCCTGGTTAAGCAAGTGTCCCAAGAGGGCATAATGATATTCCCTAATATTCCATATATCTTTATGGTATTTAAGGGAATAAAATGATAGAACAAGGCAATTGGTGGTCACACACAACATAAGTATATTTAGAACATAAATTGTAAACATTCAAATTTGCTGCCAGTGAATTTCTCTATGTAACAGTGTTATTGTGTGACATTTTTAAATAGGCAAATGATGTCTAATGACTATGATATTTTCTTGTATGAAAGTAGACTTATCAAGATTTAATTTGATAGGTCTTATATGTCATTTGGAGCTATACATAAAGAGTTATGTATTTTTGAAATTAGATTAGTAAAACTGGTGATTTTCAGTGGTAGATAATTCTGGGAATTGTAAGCTTCTAGTTGGCTAAAGGCTATATTTTTCCTTGAAAGTAGACTTAATAAGGCTCACATAAACTTTAGAATCACACCAATTAGATATCTATAAATAAAGATATGAATTTTCAAAGTTTGATAAAAATTCTGCCTAGTTTTCCAGCAGTTGTGAAAATGAAAATAAATGTAAGGGCTAAGTACATGGTAATTTCAAGAGGAAATTGAAGAAGCTATTTGGTTCATTCTCAAGCTCCATTTATGTCACTTTATGGAATGAAGTAAAGGATATTGATGATTAAACTCCAAGCGCCAAGTTGGAAGAATTAAGTCAAGCAAAAGGCCAAAGTTTAAAAAGTCAACAATTACAACTAAAGCAATATGTGAGGAGGAGATAAATTGTGATAATTTAAGAGGCTTATTTGATTCTTTCAACAGCTCATACATGTCCATTTGAAGAGAGGAAATTGAATCAAATGTGCTTTCCACCCTTTAGTCAATTATGGTGGCTAAGGCATAAAGGATGAAGAAAGAGAAATCAGTTAATACAATCCCTCTTCTCTTATCTAAAAGGGATGATCAAAGTGAAGAAGGGGAGAGTAGATATTTAGTTAACCTTTTTCCTTATCCCTTGCTGATCCAAGTCGGTCAAGACAACTAAAGAAAGAAGGGAAGGTTGGTCAAAATTTCCACTCACTTTAAACTCTTGACACATGGCCCTCATTTAGCCAAGCATTCACATACGTACTCCTAACTCTCTTAAACTTTCGGCCAAGACTTGAGAAGGATTGGGATTAATTGATTTAAAACATCTCACTATCTCTCACATCTTCAAAAGTCCACTAAGGCTAAGGAAAAATAGAGAGAGAGAGAGCGGGGGAGTTGGATGTAGAGAGCTAAAGAAAAGAGAAGCAAGAAGAATTTCAAGCAAAAATCCAAGGTGAGTAGAAATCTTGGTCTTTATGCCTTCTAGCTCTTGTAACGCCTCTTCTAATCTCTAAATCTTTATGAATATGCCTTGTAGCAAGAAAATTCAAGAATTTAGAGGAGAGACAACCATGGTTTTAGAGAGAGAAAGAAGAGAAATCAAAGGTATTCACACTAAACCTTGTTATCTTGTTGATTCAAGGTTGTTTGTTGTGGTTGTTGTCGTTTCATGGCTTTAGTTGGCCTGTTTTCATGATTGGGATGCACAAACCCTAAGGGGAAGTGCTGCCCAAATCTTGATTAATTATGTTTAAAAGGTGTTTAAATGGTTAATCATGTGATTAGAAGTGTATGGAAGATGTTTAATTGCATGGAAAGTGAAAATCGCATTTTCTCTAAATTTTATAATTTTTGTCCAGACACTTTTCACAGAGGGTTAGGACTAGATTTTGGTATTTTTGATGATTCTATTGTGTTTGGAATGGAAATATGTGTAGGAATACAAGTGTTCATGATTTTTGGATGCTTATGTTTAAATCTGGAAATTTATGAAGTTAAGGGGAGGTGCTGTTTGATTTACTTCTAGTGAGGTAGTTTTGTTGTGTAATGCATTTTGTTAGTCAAACCTAGTCCAAATATTATGAAACTTTTTCAGGATTAAAGTAGACATCATGGGCTTTAATTTGATAGTTATTGTAAGCATTTTGGACTAGTAGATTGAAAGTTATGAATTTTTGAATTGTTCCCTGCTTTTGTACTTGATTCTGGAACAATGTGGGACTTTATGGAATTATTTAACTTTGTGGTTATAGATGGTGGTGGTTCATATTTGTCCTATATAGAGGAATTAAAGAGCTTTACATAGAACTTTGAACTACTCTTTTTCAATTTTTGTAGATTTAGTTATGATTTTTGGAAATTGAGCCAAGAACAGAGGATTTCTTAGCCACGGCCAGAAGATTTGCTTGGCCGTCGCTAAGCCTCTATTTAAGCATTTCATACTTTCTGAATGGTGTTGGTTGCCTAGCTTTCCTAACCCCATAGGCACTTGTTTGGACTTCCAATGGCTACCTAAGTGGCTTAAAAGATAACCAATATGATTTGTTAAGCCTTATTAACTTCTTGGACACTAATACAAACTTCCAATGACTCTCAATCATGTCTTTAATGATGTGATTGGGTATTTAGGACTATGAGAGGTAAAGGAAGAAGAAATGGAAGAGCTTCCAAGAAGCTATAATAGTTGGACGAAACGGTACAAGAGGGGGACGTGAAGACAAGAGGTAGGGAACTTTCCTAACTGCATAACTTGATATGTGTGCTTATGTATTGATTGTTAATTGCTTTGATGAATTGTATAAAGCATATGTGAATGAGTGAAGCTCTATTTTACTTATACTATGGCCATTAGTGTAATATGTTGAACATTGAGTATGCATACATGTCATTATATTGGCATGAATTTATGTAACCAAGCATGTCATGCACAAAGCATTTCTTGTAGGCAATTGTTAGCACTATTCACTACTGGGATTTTCTTAAATGTCATTCTCCCTCACCAACCATATGGTAGGTAAGCTCATAAGAGGAATGCAGGGAGATGTACAAGAAGAAAAAGTGATGGCGAATTGAAGATTTATACGTGATAGTTTATTATGTATAAATTATTGCATGTTTTCATTGTTGTGTAAACATGCCATGAATGATGAATGTTTGTTATGAAGGCTAAATGAATGAGTTTATAATGAGTAGAGAAATGAGTAATGAATCACTCTAATTGAATTGAAGAAAATGAGAGTCGATGAATAGTAATGAAGTTGTGAACCACTGAATGATGCTTCCGCAAGATTTAAAAATTATTCTTAAAATCCCACTTAACTACAAGTTTGTGTCTTGTCTTGAAATTGAGAATTTAAAATGATTTTATGAAAGTGGTTCGGACTTATTGTGTACAAGCTCATCTGATCGATTATGAGAATAAGGCATTACACTTTCCACTTGTAAGACTTACAAGGTGCAAGTAGTAGAGAATGTTGCTGCTTGTAAGACTTAAATGGGTTAAAGAAGGAGAGAACGTTGCTACTCATAAGACTTGCACGAGTAAGCAGGAGAGAAAGGTCTTCAGGATGAGTTCATGAAGCAAGAACGATCCACTTATCAATGTAGCATCCAGTTTCCTACCATTTAGGCTCAGAATTTTGAGTTGAAACCAATCAAGCTTAAAATGCTCCAGATGATTGACTTATTTTTGGGAACTTAGAATAAAGATCCTCTGACCATTTTACACACTTTGTTCAAGTGTGTGAGAACTTCAAATTTCAAAGGAGTAACTTTGGATGTACTCAGATTGCGACTCTTCCGCCTATCACTTAATAAGAAGGCAAGAGCTTGGCTTACCACTCTACCTTCAAACTCAATCACTACTTGGGATGAAATGATGTCCAAATTTAAGTCAAGGTTTATTCTAAGGGGTAGATGGGTAGTTCAACGAGTTGACTCTTGGGTTTCCAATAAAAGCCAGACAAACTTTTCCATAAAGTATGGGAGAGATTCAAGGAGATGTGGCTTAGTTGTCCCAACTATGAATAGAAGACCTATGTCTTGCTTGAAGCCTTTGTGATAGGATTGGATGTACCCACCTTAAAAATGCTCAACAATACCTTAAGTGGTGGGATTAGCAAGATGCGAGTTTGTGATATATCATAGTTGTATGTGGACATCACCTTTAGTTCCTTGTAACAATATGAAAAATCACATTCTAGTTATAGAACATATAAAGAACCAAATCCTTCAAGTGGTTCAATCGTATCTAAGGAGATTGCCGCTCAACTTGAAGCAATGGCCAAGATATTTGATCAACTTGAATTGAAGATAGAGAGAAATTCTTCCAAGAATGTGAATGCTATCTAAGCTTTAAGTCCTTCTTAAATATGCGTAGAAGCCCACTCCTATAAAGAATGTCATCACACTATGGAGTTGGTACATTATTTGAAAAATAATCAAAGGTATCCACTTGGCAACCCTTACTTTATTACCTACAACAAGGGTATGAGGGACTATCCCAATTTCTCTTGGAAGATTGGACCTAGTGAGAATCCCATTAATCATTCTGCTTCTACTAGTAAGCCAATACATCCACTGAGCTTTGATCACCCATAAAAGCCATAAGAGGGTGATTCAGAGACAAATAAACTCTTGTGGCAACTTCTCAAAGGTCACGAAGGTTTAATTGGCAAGTTTCTCTTCATGACATGACAATCAAGAATCTTGAGAAACAAAGGGGATAAATTGCTTCACACTTGATTGTTCAACCAAGAAATGGTCTTCCGAGTGATACTATTCCTAATCCTAAGTGAGAAGGTATAGAAGAATGCAAGGCTCTTACTTTATAAAGTGACAAAACTTTACCTGATGTTTCCTGTTTGGTAAGGCTACTACAAAGCCAAAGGACCACATTGTTGAAGATATTAATCTTTGATAAAGAGGTTGATGAAGAAATTGTGGTCGAAGAAGAGGACAATAAGAAGAGGAAACAAACTGAGGCGAATGTAGGTAATATGGTGCAAAGAAAACCTTTCGCTCCTAAAAATATAGAAGAGAAGAAGATGAAGACCAACACTTCTTCTCTACGATATGCCCGACCACCCCCTTTTCCACAAAGGCTTAATAAACATAAAGATGATGGGCAATTCAAGAAGTTTAATGAGATGTTCAAACATTTGCATATCAATATTCGCTTTGTGGAAGCTTTAGAGCAAATGCCTAAATATGCCAAATTCATGAAATATGTCCTCACAAAGAAATAAAGGTTTAATGAGTTTGAGATGGTGGCCATCACCACATGCTTCCCTGATATTATTGAGCAACCTCCACCTAAGTTGAGGGATCCTATGAGTTTCTCCATACTTTGTCATGTGGGAGGTAAATTCTTTGGGAATGGTTTTTGTGATATTGGTTCAAGTGTCAACCTTATGCCTGTCTATCTTTAATAAGTTGGGATTAGGTGATGTTAGACCTACCATAGTTACCGTGCAATTGGCCAATAGATGCTTGTCTTATCCTCAAGGGATTATTGAAAATGTGTTAGTCAAGGTTGATAAGTTTATATTTCCTACAAATTTTATTGTTCTTGACTTTGATCCTAATAGAGAAATGCCCTTATTGTTAGGACGGACATTTTTAGCTACTGCAAGAACTTGATAGATGTGGAAAAAGTTGAGTTGACTTTGAGGGAGGCAGATGAGTAAGTTACCTTTAATATGAATCAATTGATGAAGACTCCTCATGTGCATGAAGATTGTTTCTTTCTTGATATGATTGGTCTTGTCACACAAAAAGAATTTCAAACCTCTATGATTGAAGATCCACTTGAAGCCGCTCTTTTGGATGTTGATTCTGAGGGTTTAGATGTGGTAGAGATCAAAACTATTATGAATGCTTCAACTCCTTATCCTAGACGGAGAATCCCATTTAAGTCACTTGGCAGGCCAAAGTTGAAAACTTCTTTAGAAGAGCTACCATCACTTGAGCTTAAGGCATTGCCATCTCATTTACAATATGCTTATCTGGGTTCTAACAATGCTCTTCCTATGATTTTTGCTTCGGATCTCACTATTCAAAAAGAGCAGCAGTTAATTGAAGTCTTGAAAGCTCATAAGAGAACTATTCAGTAGACAATAGCTTATATCAAGCGCATTAGTCCCTCTATGTGCATGCACAATATTTTTTTGGAAGATAATCATAAGCCTTTTATTGAACATCAAAGAAGACTCAATCCTATTATGAACGAAGTAGTAACGAAGAAGCTTCTCAAATGGCTTGATACTGGCATTGTATACCCTATTTCTGATAGTTCTTGGGTGAGGCCAGTCTAATGCATCCCCAAAAAGGGCAGTATGATTATAGTGGCTAACACCCACAGTTAACTCATTTCCACTCACATTGTTACCGGGTGGAGGGTTTGTATGGACTACCATAAGCTCGATACAGCTAATTGCAAGGACCACTTTCTATTGCCTTTTATTGATTAGATGTTGGACAAACTAGTTGGAAGGGAGTTCTTTTGTTTTCTGTATGGTTATTCGTGTAATGACCCAATTTGAGATTAAGGGCTAATGGCTTTGAGATTGATTGTAATTAGAGTAATTGAACACTTTAGAAGAAATGTGATGCAAATTTAATATAAATGTTCATGGTGATAATTTAATGATCATAATGAAACGAGGGGCAAAATGGTAAAATTGGAAATTTACCGACCAATTGGTCAGTTACTAAAGAGGAAACTCATTGGTGATTAGAGATCAAGGGTTGAGATCTCTTGGCTATGGGTCGGAATCCTATGTTATGCACCTATGTGTGCTCATGGAGGAAGTGAGCAAGATGATGACAAGTGGCAATATGGTGGACCATAGGATCATGCACATAAGTCAAAACTCACTTTTTCTCTCTCATCTCTCTCTTATTTAGTGGGGAGTACGGGAAAAAGGGAAAAAATGTTTCATCATCATCATCACTGCTCATCTCTCATAATCTCTCTCCTTCTTCTCAATTTTTTGGTGATCAAGGTGGAAAGAGAAAGAGAAAGCTTGAATTTTTGGTGAGTAATGATCCTCATATGCTTAAATCCTCTTCATTAAACTTGTTCATATTGTTAAGAGCTCTAATTTGGTTATTTTAGAATTTTGAAAGGTGGTAGTTTGGGTGTTGGAGCAAATTGAAAGTTTGAGAATCAAGGTTCTAGTTTTGGCAAAGTGAAGAGGTAAGGATTTGATGCTTTTTGGTTTATTTATTTTGATTTTTGGTTAAGGTTGATAAATTCTGGAATTTGCCCTGGTTTATGTCCATTTTTGAATGTATGAATTATATGATGAATGATGTTGGAATTGGTTCATTGTGAAGCTATTTGAGTATTAGATATAGTTTTGAGTTTTGGATGTGTGTTGATTAGAATTGGGTATTATGTGTGAATTAGGGACCCAAGAGTTAAATTGTGGTTAGAATGGGGTTTTGTGTGATTTGAGGTTACCAATGTGTTCCTTAGGCAATTTTGAGTGGGAATGAACTTTGTGTTGAGTTTAGGAACCATTGGGATTAGTTTTGGTAAATCTGGAAAACTCTGTCAATTGCTGCGTTTCTGGGTTTTGATGAATATCACTCGAGTGAGTGAGGGTCTTACTCGAGTGCAGCAACATAAATTCTCTTTTCCTTCATATTTTTCCTAAGTTTTCATGAAGAAAGCTCGAGTGCACTTCTCAGCCCGCGAGTGATATTAGTAATCACTTGAGTGAGCATGGGTTCACTCAAGTGATGGAGTTAGTTTATGGTTAGGGTTGCTCTTGGGTCTCACTCACTGGCCAATTGTCAAGAGTGTGTTCAGACACTAGCAAGTGTAGTCGTCTTACCCAAGTGCCAAGGGTTGTGCTCGAGTGAGCTTTTTCTTCTGAAGTTGGCTATGCTCTCGGGTTGTCACTTTCTGTGTTGCACTTTTGGAGACTCCAGTGAATTTGGGGTCATCACTCGAGTGCAAAACCCCATGCTCGAGTGTTGTGAGCACTTTCTTACTGGTATTATTGCTCACTGTCAAACACTTGCGAGTGAGAGCTTTTCTCACTCGAGTGCAAGTCTCTCATCACTCGAGTGAGGTCATCTTCACTCGAGTGAGCCAGCTGAAAATCAATGTTGTGTTTTCGAAAAGGGGTCTTCAGGGTAGTTTCTTCCAACCCTTTTAGTATGTGTTTAGGCCTCTAATGGTCATCCTAAAGAGTTTAAATGATAACCAACTTAAAGTATTATAGAAATAAGCATTTGGGAAAGAGATTGATCGGTTGTCCCTAATTTGGTTATAGGATTTGGCATCTGCCAAACTTGTGAGGGCACTGAGCCAAAGAACGTCAGGAAGGAACAATGTAGTAACTCTTCTCTTGTACTTGTGTAAATGTATTGTATGTGTGTTGTCATGCATTGTGTTGTTGCTGCTGCTTTGTGGTACTTTATGCCTTGTGATGTTGTTGCATAGTGTTTACCGTGAAAGCGGGCATTGAGATTACAGTGAAAGCTGGCATAGTGTTTACCGTGAAAGCAGGTATAGTGCATTGTGATTACAGTCGTGATTGCTGTCGTTTGTGGTGTAAGCTATGAATCATTAAGTTGCTACTGAACATGATAAACTTACATGCTATGTGTTTATACCTGTATGAGTGATTTGTTACTACTGGGATTCTTTAGAATCTCATTCTTTCCAATAACTAACCTTTCAGATAGGGAGTGTGGCTCAAAAGGGAAGTGAATAACCTGGAGTGGTTAAGATCTCTTAGGGACATTCTAATTTTGGATTGTTGGTTATCTGTTATGGTTTGGGATTACTGCATGAATATGGGATGTGAATATGGGATGTAAATATGATTGTTGGATATGTAATCCCCATTTTTGGGAAACTTTTAAACGCATTATATATATATATGTAACCCGGGGTTGCCGGGATTTTAGTTGTGCACTCTGATATTTATCATTGTGATTTGATTTCTTAAGTAATTATATTCGAATGTGAATGTGAGACCAGGCTGAATATATTTTTGAACTGTTTTTTTAACACCTCATCTTGAAATGAGGGATAATAAATTTTGATTTTGTCTTATTGGTCTCTATTTTACTTTAATTTCATAAACCAGATGTAATTACAGTGAGGGGGTTACAATTCGAGGCATAACCAAATAGCAATTGCTCTAGAAGACCAAGAGAAGACTACATTTACATGCTTATATGGTACCTTTGCATTCAAGCGTATGCCCTTTGGCCTTTGCAATGCACAGGCTATATTTCAAAAATGTATAATGGCTATTGTTGCGGATATGATAGAGCATACCTTGGAAGTATTCATGGATGACTTCACTGTGTTTGGTGATTCATATGAAGAGTGCTTAGCCCACTTAGCTCAAGTCTTGAAACGGTGTGAAGACACTAATCTTGTGCTCAATTTGGTGAAATGTCATTTTATGGTGAAAAAAGGTATTATGTTAGGCCATCGTGTCTCCAAGAATAGTTTAGAAGTTGACCGGGCAAAGATAGAGTTGATTGAACAACTTCCTCCACCTACTAATGTCAAAGGTGTGTGAAGCTTTTTGGGTAATGCTGGATTCTATAGATGAGTCATAAAGGATTTTTTGAAAATCACTAAGCCACTATGTGTTTTACTTGAGAAGGACATCGAGTTCATGTTTGATAATGTGTACTTGAAAGTATTTGAAGAGTTGAAAAGAAAACTTGTAACTACTCCTATAATCACATATTCGGATTCGAGTTTGCACTTATAGTGATGTGTAATTCCAATGATTATGCCATGGAAGCTGTACTTGGGTAGAGAAAGGATAAAGTCTTCCATCCTATTTACTTTGCTAGCAAGATACTTAATGATGCTCAAGAAAACTACACTACTACTGAGAAAGAGCTTTTGGCTATAGTGTATGCATTTGCCAAGTTCTAGCCTTACTTGATTGGTGCCAAGGTGGTTGTCCATATTGATCATTTCATACTACGGTACCTTTTTAGTAAGAAGGACTCTAAAGCAAGGTTGATTCGATGGGATTGCTCTTACAAGAATTTGATCTTGAGTTTGTTGATAGAAAGGGCTCTAAAAATCAAGTTGCCAATTACTTATCTAGGTTAAGTACTGAACCTCAACATGATGGAGATCTACCTATTCATGAAACATTTTTAGACGAGCTACTCTTTTTATTGAGTCATTTTGAAACTCCTTGGTTTGCCGACATAGTAAATTACCTTGTAAGTGGAATCATTTCTGAGGACTTAAGCCATCACCCACGGAAGAAGTTCTTACATGATGTCAAGTTCTATTATTAGGAAGAACCATTTTTATTTCACTATTGTGCTAATCAGTTGATTAGAAGATGTGTTCTAGAAAGTAAGCAACAAAATGTCTTGAAGTGTTGCCATTCCTCTGAGTATGGAGGCCACTTTGGTGGTAACAAGACTGCTACCAAAGTCTTACAATCTAGATCTTTCTGGCCATCCTTATTCAAGTACTCTTATGAATTTGCTCTATCTTGTAACCGGTGTCAAAGGGTTAGTAATACCTCTAAGGGAAATGAAATGCCACTTAATATACGTTGGAAGTTGAATTATTTGATGTGTGGGGGGATGGACTTTATGGGACCTTTTCCCAAGTACTTCAACAATCAATACATTCTTTTATCATTGGATTATATGTCTAAATGGGTTGAAGCCATTGCTTCCCCAACAAATGATGCTAAAGTAGTGGCCAAATTCATTAAAAAACATATTTTCACTTGCTTCGGTGCTCCAAGGGCTATTATTAGTGATGGTAGTGCTCACTTTTGCAACGATCAATTTAAATGTAACCCCCTTCAAGAATCAGGCCGGGATTAGCGTTTAAGCACATTTAATTATTGAATAAGAAATCCGGGACAATTAAAAAACTTTTTAAAACACCTGTATAAATGGATCTCCATTCATTTCATTCATTATAACAAATGGCCTGTTGGTCTGTTACATATATAATATCAGAGTAAGCACAATTCCCGACGTTCACCCGGGATAATAACAGTAATCCAAAGGTTTATACAGGGCATCATTGCCCATCTCAGTATCCATACCGGGGATTACACAAAACTATACCACTACAATTCTATTCAATATGTATACATTCATCTAAAATGATAACCAGTTTAATATAAAACCAAAATATATAGCTAAGACTATCGCCGGCAGTCCTAATCATCCTTTGCCACTGGCTTGCTTTTCGATCCACTTGCCCTGTCTAAAAATGTTATTTGGAAAGAATGAGATTCTAGAGAATCCCAGTAGCAACAGTTTATTTATATGATGCATATATACAAAGCAAGTCATATATATCACAATACAGTAATCAATATTCGAGACCGGGCTTTCGCCACGTTCCCTTCACTATATATGAGGTCGGGCTTACGCCACGCCCCATCACTTTATCAGTATTCGAGTCCGGGCTTTCGCCACGTCCCCTTTACTTTCACTGTAATCGAGTCCAGGCTTTCGCCACGTCCCCTTCACTTTCACTATAATCGAGTCCGGGCTTTTGCCACATCCTCTTCACTTTCACTGTATTCAATGACTAATGCAAACAAGCAATGCAATACACATGATATAGGATAAAGTGTCACTACATTTGTCTTTCCTTCCTTGAGCAGCCACAGGCCTTCTATGCTCCGGGCAGATATCAAATCCTAAAGTCAGAATTAAGGACGAAGCATTATTCTCTATTTCAATACTCAATTAACTCTTCAACACTTAGATTTGGTTATCAATAATGACCCTTAAGAAGCCACAAATGCCTCTAATAAAACCCCTAAAAGGTTGGGAAACAATAGGGTGAAGATCTCTTTTCAAAAACTTAAAGTGCTGGAACACAGGGGTTGGCCGCGGCCAGCCCTTCCTTGGGCCCCGGCCAAAATATGGTTAGAAGACCACTGGCCTCGGCCAGCCACTCATGGGCCACGGCCAGAATCAGGCCAGAAAGGTTTGGGCCGCGGCCAGCCACTCATGGGCCGTGGCCAAGCAATTTTCTGATTCTTGGCTGAACTTTGAAAAAACATATCTAATTGTAGAAAAATCGAAATAGAGTGATTCTAAAGCCAAATGAAAGGTATTTAAGTCCTCATTCAAGGAAAAATATGGATCATAACTTCAAATCATCACAAAAATACAGAATCACCCAAAACGCAACACTACTCCAGAACAGAGTTCCGTTTCCATCCCCAAACTTTGGACAACCATATCTCCTAGAATACTAAATGAAATGACACAAAATATATGTCCATTTTGAAGCTTGGGATGTGGAATTTAATACTGGAAAGGTTCACAATTTTATGAAATCATTTGGTCATTCAAAATATCCACACGAATACACTGCCCAGACAGAGTTCACATTGATAGCATTTTCCAACTATTCTACCAAAGTGTTCAATGACTCCAAAATCATTAACAAAACATATTCCCATACAATTTTCCATAAGGAACACAATGGTAACCTCAAAATGGCCAAATTCACAATCTAAACACATGCCCTGTTTTGACCAATACACCAAAACCAACACAAAGTTCCCAAACTTTACTTTTAATGATTCAAACCTAACATTGTACCAAAACAGGGTCCAGCTTTGATGCCAAACTTTGGACAGTTCAAACTCCCAGCTCAAAAAGTGAAATGACACAAAATTTATGTCCATTTTGAAGCTTGAGATGTGAAATTTAAGACTAGAAAGTTTCATAATTTTTCAACATCATTTTCCCAGTCAAAACGGCAACACAAATAGACTGCCCAGACAGAATTCTCACTGGACAGAATTTCCAGTTTTGCAACCATTGTGTCCAATCCAATTCAAACCAATTCCAATGATTAAATACCACAACATGACACCATTTTCAACACAAAACAACATCCAATTCCACCATTCACATTCCACACGAAAATACCATAAAATCAGGGCAAAATTCACAAATCACAATACTTAACCAAAAGTCACAAGACTTAGAACAAAAGGCTTCAAATACTCACCTCTTCCTTTTTCCCAAACCAATTATTTGATTCTCCATCTTTCCAAATTTCCTCAAGCCATCAAACACCACCAATCAAGAATCTAAAACCATAGAGATGAAGCTCTCATCACTATGAACAATATTAATGAAGAGTGTTTGAACATTAGAGGACAACAAGCCGAGCAAAATCTCACCTCTAGTTTTCTCTTTCCTCCCCTTGTGCTTGGCGTCCATGGAGTGTGTGAGAGAGAAGATGAAATGGTGAAAATGATGAAGGGAAATCAGATCTTTAATTCCCTCCCCAAGTTGGCCGACTTTCACAAAGAGAGGAGAGAGATGTGAGTTTGAATTGTTGACCCAAAATCCATGGCTTATATCTTGACACTTGTCAAGATCTTGACAAACCTCACATAAGCTCACATAAGCTCACACACATGTGATTCCACCCTTTGATCTCAACACAAATCAATCCTAACCATTGATCTTGAAGTTACCAATGAGTTTCCTCTTCGGTAACCGATCAATCGGTCGGTAACTTTACCGTTTTGCCCCTGATTATGGCAATTCCTCTTGAATCACCACCAAATACATTTTATCATTCCTTTCTTCCACAATGTGCCCTACCCTCTATTTTAAGTCAATTTAGATGTTAATCCATAATTAAACTTAAATACAGGGTTTCGGCGCTGCTCAGAACACATACGAATCACATCGGGTGCCAAATCACACCATAATCTCCAAAAGGGTTCATTAATCACTAATGACATCCACTTTTGGAGTCATTAACCCTTAATCACAATTTAGGATCTTGCTAAACCAGGGCTTAGCAGTCCACTAATCTCAGGCTTATTCTCTAGCCTCAAGTCTCAAAATTTGGGGTATTACACAAGAGGCTTTTACAACTGAATGAGCTTGAAGAATTTCATTTTCATGCTTATGAGAGTTTAAAGCTTTTCATGGAGAAAACAAAGCAGTGGCATAACAAGAAAATTGTCTGTAAGTCTTTTGAGCCGGGTCAACTAGTGCTCCTATATAACTCTAAGTTGAAGATTTTTCTAGGAAAGTTGAAGTCTAGATGGTCTGGACCTTCCACTGTGGTTCAATTCTTTGACAAGGATGTGGTTGAGCTGTAAGGACAAAATGGTGTGTGATTCAAGGTCAATGGATAGCGGTTAAAGCATTATTGGGGTGGTACGGTAGAGTGGCAAACTATCACTCTATCCCTTACTGATTCTACTTGGCAAGATGAAGAGTCGAGCTAAAGACTATAAACTAAGCATTTCTTAGGAGGTAACCCAAGTTCTTAACTCAATCTTTGTAAATCAAGCATAAACTTTGTATTTTGAAGGTGAGAAAAGTTTCCCTCATAAACTTTAAAGATGGATTTTGGGATATGAAGATGGAAGAGTAACATTTATGTAAAGAAGTGAACTATATAGGGGAGTATGCATTTAATATCCATTAAATGCGTTTTTGATCTGGAATGTAGTATTGAGTAGTGTAAAGGCTATTCTTGGACTATCATAATGCTTTTGGGTTGTGAATGAATGAAGTAGTGTTTAATGTTCTTGGAGTGGTTAAAATTGGATTATGGGTGAATATGGATGACTTTACTGCTATTTTGTTGTGTGCTTGGTTCTATCAGGATTCGCTGTAGTGAAGGCCACATTAAGTTGTGTCATTTTGACATGCTTTCTGACCTATTATTTG
The DNA here is from genome assembly GCA_963242795.1 of Inga leiocalycina. NCBI lineage: Eukaryota > Viridiplantae > Streptophyta > Magnoliopsida > Fabales > Fabaceae > Inga > Inga leiocalycina. The sequence continues at coordinate 43,678,160 of OY725331.1, forward strand.
CTGCCAAGATTCGTTATAGTGAAGGCCACAGCAGGTTGGGTCATTTTGACATGCTTTTTGACCTATTATTTACTATCAGGATTTGCTGTAGCAAAGGCCATAGGAGATAGGGTCATTTTGACATGCTTTGAAACCTGTTAGTTGCTGCCCGGACTCACTATAGCAAAGGCCACAGCAAATTGGGTCATTTTGACCTGCTTTCTGACATATTATTTGCTGCTAGGATTCGCTGTAGCAAGGACCACAATGAATAGGGTGTTTTGGAGTATGTTTCTGACCTTTGAAGATATTAATAATAATAATAAATATGTTAAAAAAATTCAGAAAAATCATAAGCAAATAAAAATATTTGTCTTCCCTTTTTTGCCCTTCATTCTTTTCATGTTATTCCAAAATTACCCATATGAATCTAGATCACATTATTTTCTAGATTCATCCCCAAATAATAAATCCCTAGCGCCAAATTGTAAATCCCCTATACCATCAAACCCTAATCCTTCCCCTCATTCATTTTCGCTCACAGCTCCCCCACCTTCAGCTCACTATCGTCTCCATCACTATTCACTATCAGCTCTGCCCTCAGCTCCTCTACCCATTACTCTACCATCCCACATACTTTCTCTCTCAGGCCTCACTATCAACAAGTGACCCCTACTATTTTCTCACTCACCCTCTTACTCAACTACCCTTAATCGTTGTTGTCCCTCCTTCTCTGGTACCCACATCTATACCTCCCTACACCATCGTCAGCTCTCACACAGCCTTCTCCGTCACAGATCTGAGCCTCATCTCTCTCTCTCTCACTTTTCTCCTCAGTTGATAACCCACTATCCTCAGACCCAACCGACTCTCCTTCTCTATCGCTCTCTCTTATTGTCCATTTTCTCTCTGTCACGCCTCCTCACTACAGCAATGGAGTCACCACTCTAGCAATCTTTATTATCGATGTGCTTGTTCTCTGTCTCTGGCACTTTCGTGCTCTTGTACGGCGAGCTTGGGCTGTGGTTAGCTATAGTTCTTCCTTATTTCCCCTACCTTCGGTCACTACCTCTAATCAATAAAGGAGGAAAATTTCTTTTTATTTTATTTTAATTTTATTTTCTTTCCACTTTGAGTTTAGGTCTAATTAGAGTTAGGATTGCATAGGCTTTGATGGTTGTGGGGTCTTAATCTTGAATTAAAGGGGGGGGCTGACAGATTAGGTTAGTGAATTGCTAGTCTAGGCTTGATTATACTTGTTCATACCAGTAGCTAGCTCGAGGAAACATTCATATCTCCCCTGTTTTAAATCAGTCATCGTACGCTCATGGTCTAGTAGCTGTTAGCTCAATTCTAAGGTCTCTTGTATTAGGTATTGGTTTATTCATATGGTTTTGATTGGTTTAGTTAGGCTTGAACTGATATGGGGTGGTTTGAGTATTAATGTATCACCTTGGTTGCTGGGAAGTTCTTTGAATTGACAAAACTTGGAGCTCTACCATTCCTATCTTACTTTGTCAATGTGTGGTTTTCATGAGACCTAAACTGTATTATTGAATTTTGAACACTTGAGGTTGCTACTGAGACTCTATTTCTAAGTTTATTGCAAGAGTAAAATGCATTTTTCCAACTTTATTTTTGTAATTATGAGAATTGAAAGGGTTCTTCAGTCTAAAATTGTTTTTGCTGTGATAAAGGTTGGCAACAAAAAAATTTCACCTGTGTAAATCTGTTTAACTCCTACTATAAACTCATAAATAAGTCTTGGCACGTTTTCATCTTAATCCCACATTTTCAAAACTAAAAATTGATCTCACGGGATTTATAAAGGAAAATTGGGAATTTGATGAATTGTATATCTTTCAAAAAAAAAAACAAAAAGAAAAAAAGATAGTTCTCTTGATAGCATGCATAAGATGAATCTTCATATTAATTTGAGAATAGACATGAGGCTCTTGGATTACAAGCACTATTGGGACTTTATTGTCACAAATTTCTTAACTCAATTTTTTAAAACACTTTAATCTCTTGTTTTTGGTCAATTGCTAGTCATTTTTAGCTTGTTATGTGCAATTCTATCTAATTTTTGAAATCAGGACTAAATATCTTCATGCCTTGTGATTTTAAGACTAGCTGATTGGAATTACTATGTTTCTGGTATATAATAGATTCTGAAGTAGATGGGTCATTTTTGGTACATTTGCAATACTGTTCGGTCCATAATTTATTAATTAATCACGTCTCATACTACTAAATGGTGATGTTCTAAAATCTCTAGGTATTTGAACTTAATTTTTAACTAGAAAAAAAATACTCATTTACATACTGATGTAAATGGCATTGTATTATTTTAGAAATCCCAATTTGTGTATAGTTCCAAGGGATTTCAGAATAACTCCGCAAGTTGCATGATTTAGCAAGCTATTGCAAGGTTGTGAAATAGTGCTTGGTCAATCTATTTTTTACCCTTAACTTTTACTCAACACCTTGCATTGTGGAAAACCAAATTTCTATTCACTAAGTCCAAGGAACATTGTGAATCACTCTAAAATTATTGTGCTTCTTATAATTACTGATAATTGCATTTGTTGAACCTATTTTCTACCTTAGACCATTTGATTTTGACTAAGCAATGCTTAAACGAAATAGGTTTCTTTGATTTACCACAATGAATTGGGTTTAGATTAGCTAAGTCTTTATTGTTGACAAAGTACCATTTAGGGAATAAATAGATTTTAAACGTAGTGAGGATAGGCTTAAGTATGGAATTTTGTTTGGAAGCTTTGGACTTAGATAGACCTTAAGTTTGGGGGAAATTTTTCTATAGGGTAGTTTCTTTTTCTTTTCTTTTTAGGTTCGACTTTTGGTTCTTCAATGTGTGTTTGTGTGTTTTCTTCCTATCCTTGACTGTGTTAACTACTTGTACTCTCTAATCGCATGGGGCTACTGATGGTCTCTTGCTTGCTTTTGGAATTCTTGTTTTGGATATGAGGTATGTCACACCCTTATCTTAATTTCACCTTTTTCAGAGTGCTTGCACGCAGTTCAGTGGGCACACAGAAATAGCATAAATATATTGATATTATTGATATAATGTACTTGATTATAATATAGAAATTCCCAACTAGGATTGTACATAATAATTACAAATGATGTAGTTGCACAGGGCTACTAGGGTTTCTAAACCCGTTCCAGTGAAATGAAGACACCTTCTCATCTTTGTTCCACTACTACATTCCTCTCTTATGGTTCTCTTCTTTGTTCTTAGCACACATCTTGTTTTCACCTATCTAAGTTGTTGGTAGGGGAGGGTGAGATTTGAGAGAACATCGGTAGGAAACATTTACCATAATGCATGCATGGCATATGCTATGTGTATGAAATGTTAGCTTTAACTAGATGCATGCCTCATAATGACATTTCTGCATGCTCAATGTTTTAGGCAATATAATTATGGCCACAGTATAAATAAAAACATAGCTTCATTTATTCAAATATGCTTTACACAATCAGGTAAAGCAATCATATACATCACTACACAAGCAGAGATATCAAATACATGCAAATAAGGTAAGTCCCCTACCTCTGGTTTTTGAGCCCTCCTCTTATACCTTTCCTTTTTCAACCATTGAAGATACTTCTTCTTTGACACCTCATGAACTAGATGAATAATCACTTAATTAGGGTCTTTTCAGTAGGCCCAATGTGTAGCTAATGGGCCCACTCTAGTTCCAAGTGCTTGACTTGACCTTTGGAAATTAACTTTATCACTAACTGACATTCCTTTTCATTTTCGCATAAAATGTAAATCTGGTAGATTTTTCACTGAATTTTGAAAAATCATAACTAATTCTAGAAAACTCTAATTTTGGTGATTTAAAATTCTATGCAACCCTTATTAAGTGTATTTTAAGGGAAACATGCTTCCCACAATCTTCTATCTACAAAAAAATTCCCAATTTTCACGTTTTCCTTGACTGTCAAAAATCTGTCTAGCTTTAATGGTCTAACTTCAAACACTCATAACTTTTTGTATACTTATTCAATTTCGACCAATTACCTATCAAATTAAAGTCTTGATGTGTACTTTAAACCTAGAAAATCCTTGGGTCAATGGATAAAGTTTAACTATTCAAAAACTCACCACTACTAGACTGCCTTCAGAAACAAAATTCAGACATCTTTAAACATAAACTTCTGAAATAATCATTTAACCATAAACACATGATTAAACCATGATTAAATCTTAAAAATACCCTTTGGACAAAATATGAATAGTACCCACCCTAAAAAATACTCATCCAAACAACAATCAAATTGGTTCAAAATGAGCCTATGCTTACCTCTACTAATTTTTGTAACTTAATCAGAAATCTGGTAGCACTCTGGTAAGCAAGATGGCACCAAACATCTCTAAATGAAAATCTAAAACATAGAAATGAAGTTTAGGATTAGTAGAAGAAGGTTTGTGAAGGGTATTTTGAGAGAAAACCTCGATTTAGAGGTGATATTGGCTCAGGAGCTCAAGAACGATTACTATTCACCTTCTATCTCTCCTCTTCCATTTTTTCTCATATTTGTTTGTTTTTTGGGGCAGCTTGGATAAAATTTTAAGGCCCTTAATAAGTTTGAAAAGTTGTCATCCACTTGTCAAAATCCTATGCTGCCACTTGTTCAATGATCCAATGAAATATTGACATGTGTCACTTCCTTTAGTAAAGTGGTTTAAAATATAACAATTTAACCACTTTAGTTCCCAAATTATTCTTTCTCTAAAATCTCACTTTAACACTTGATTATGCCCAAAATGTTCAATTAAGTCTTACAAAAGCCTAAGATTAATTAATAAAAATATATAAATATTAAGCTCTATCAAGGGTCTGATGATTTTCCCCCGGCTCCTGGATCCTTTGTTTGGGAAAGTTAGTCTGGTGACTGGATCAGAGACCAGTGGATTTGCCTGACTATTGTGCTAGGTGTTACCTCCAGAGAAGTGCCAACACAAAAGTCACTTTATTACTCTCATGATGAGGGACAAGTTTCACCTTCTCGTGGTGCCAACCCAAAAGTAGAAATAGTGAGTGTAATTATTATGGATGCATGTCACTTTCCTATGGTTCCAACCATAAAGTGTGTCATGATTGCTTACTTTATTAAAGCTGTTTTAATAAAGTTACTTTATCGATGTCTACTCAGGTTTCACTCTGGACTTGCTCGGAATTGCTTCATGTATACCGAGGCCCGCCAAATGATGCCAAGTCAGAGTATATGTGTATGGGACCCATATGGCACCACACACCGGTGTACACTCTAAAAACGTAGGGTATTCACGTCCACCCTGAAAATGCCATGTGAACTCACATAACGACATATTTACTTGATTAACTTGTCTCATACCTCGTGACTTAGTTGGGTGGCATATTTCAAGCAACCCAATGGTACTATATACCTGTCTTATGAACATTTGCACTACACTTTAATCATACTACAACAAACATCAAGCGCTTTGCCCGGTAGGGGCAAATCACAAATTCCTTGGGAGTCTTTTTATCACCCATCATTCTTGGGACTCTTCCTGAACTGGGCTTAGTAGTTCACTTTATTTAGTCCTATTCTCTAGCCTTTAGTCCCAAAATTTAGGATATTACAATTCTCCCCTCGTTCAATAAATTTTGTTTTTGAAATTTGAACATTTATACCTCGGGAAATCATTCTAGACACTCAGTCTATCCCCCACATGTGCAAGCTCAATAAGCATGCAAGATCATACTCCCATCAAAGATCTCAGATAGTATTCAACATTCATCATTTATTTAGTACACAATATGTTGCATGCATTCAAACATAGGACCCACTTGTTCATTCCCACAGAACTTGGTTCCTTAGGCCTCTCAGCCTCTTTTGGACTCCGTCTGGATTACACAATCACATCAAATACTGGACCTAACTCATCCAGTAATCATAATAGGCGTTGGACCTCACCTGCTTAGGCAATAACCATAGCAAGCATTAGACCTTACTCGTCTAGGCCACACCAAAGCACTTGGTCACACTAGTCTTACTGCCTAGGGAATCACTACTATGCCATTGGCTTCTTGGTACTTACTACCTTGATCCTTTGCTCATTACCATTCTTAAAACATAACATTGTGTTGGCCTAAGGACTTATATGTCCATCAGGTCTTAGGGCTTAAGCACATACAATTCATCATCTTTGCTGAATACATATTGAGACTAACAACCTTAGGACATATAGTCCATTAGTTATTTCTGCTTTGTACAAACATGTACGTTGGGCTTATTGCCAACATAAGTGGGTATTTGATTCTGAGAGGCTACAATGTGGAGAGTATTCACCACTATTATGGCCTACTACATTAGGACTCATCCCAATCTCTGTTTACATGTCATTACAAACTGTATAGGTTGTGTATCTATTGACATCACCGGTCATATCATTGTACACCACACAGGGTGTAAAACTGTTGACCACACTGGTCCTAATATTGTATATCACACTGCTCAATAGTATATTTTATGCACTACCTCTCTGTAATATCCCGATTTGTGATTAGGGCTAATGACTCTGATAATTATTGTAATTAGTGTAATTAGCACTTTTGGAATTAATGTAATATGAATTTGGTGTACATATATGTGGTATTTAAGATCAAGGGTTGAGATTCCTTGGCTATGGGTCAGAATCCAGTGTATTAAGCTTATGTGAGCTCTTTGTGAGAGTGTGTAGATTTGGACAAGTGGGATGTGGTGAGCCATTGGTGAGGCACATGAGACAAAATATCACTTTTTCTCTCTTCTCTCTCTCCTATTTGGTGGATGGGTGTATGGGAAGGAAGAGGAAGGCTTGTTCATCATCATTGCTTTATCTCATCTCTCTCTTCTCTCCATAGTTCCAGTGATCAAGGGGAAAAGGAAGAAGAAAAGGTGAAATTTTGATGCTTTGTTTGATCTCTAATGCCCTAAATCTCTTCTCTAATATTGTTCATCTCATTGAGAGCTTCAACTTGGTAATTTCAAAATCTTGATATAGTATTGATTTGTGAGTTGGTCGAAATTGAAAGTTGGAGAATCAAGATTCTGGATTGGGCTAAGTGAAGAGGTAGGCATTTAGTGCATTTTGCTATATTGCTTGTGATTTTTGGACAAGTTTGGTAAAATCTGGAATTTTGCCCAAATTTATGCCTATTTTTGGATATATGAATTTCATTGTGATTGATGTTGGTAATGGTTTATTGTGAGGCCATTTGAGTAGTTAATATGGTTTTGAAGTTTGGATTTAAGTTGAATGAAATTTGGATATTGTGTATCATGGAGACCTTAGTGTTTGATTATGGTGAAAATGGTTTTTGGGAGTATTTTTGGAGTTTTCAATGTGTTCCCTAGTTAGTGCTAAGAGTGTATGAGCTTTGGGAAGAGTTTGGGAACCATTGGGTATGATTTTGACCATCTGGGATTTTCTGGTTTTGCTGCATTTTTTGTTTCTGATGCACAACACTCGAGCAGAGGAAGATCATGCTCGAGTGCTGTGTGAGTTTTTCCCTTTATGCTTTGAGTTTGGCTTGGACTCTTTGAATGAGACTCGAGTACAGTTCTTTGTTCTCGAGTGAAGGAAGAACATGCTCGAGTGAGCTTGGGCTTGCTCGAGTGATAGTGTGAGTCCAGTGTTGAGGTTGCTCTCAGGTCCTTACTAGCTAGTTGATGCCAAGAGTGTGCTCTGACACTCGCAAGCACGGCTATCTCACCCGAGCACTGTGGTTATGCTCGAGTGAGCTATTGCCTCTGGTGTGGGTTGTGCTCTCGGGTTGTCACTCGTGGGGTAGCACTATCAGGGACTCGAGCATAATTTGGGTCATCACCCCAGTGCAGAGCTTGGTGCTCGAGTGATGTGAGCACTTCCTGGATGTGAAGGTCGCTCTCTGTCAAGCACTCACGGGTGAGAGTTGTCCTCACCCGAGCACAAATCTTCATCACTCAAGTGAGGCTGTCAAAAGTCAGTGTTATGCCTTCAAAAAAGGGGTCTTTGGGGTAGTGTCTTCCAACCCTTTAGGCATATATTTAGGCCTCTAGTAGTCACCTAAAGAGTCCTAAATGATAACCAACTAAGTGTAATATGAAATTAAGAACTTGGAAAAGAGATTGATCGGTTGTCCCTAATTTGGTATAGGATTTGATATCTGTTGCCCTCGTGAGGCCGCGGTGCCGGAGCCAGTCAGGAAAGATACAGGTAGTGACTCTTTTTTTTATACCTTATGTGATACATTGTATGTGTGCTATATCATTGTGATGAGATGGAATTCGTATGCTGCAAGTTTTGTGAAAATTGTGGAAGCACCGCTATACCAATAGTCCCTGAGTCACTAACAACAGTTCGGGTAATGGCTGTGTGCCTTCCCGGCGGTAAAAGGGGATGAGGTTAGGGTGTGTTATATGTGATTATGTGTGCCAAAAGGCTAATTGTGAGCCGAAAGGCTATTTTTGAAGGCCGACGGGCCATTTGTGAAAGCCGAAAGGCTATAGTGAGCCGTAAGGCTATTCGTATGCACTGCCACGCCAATAGTCCCTAAGTCGCTAACAATGGTTCGGGTGAGGACGGTGTGCCTTCCCGACAGTAAAAGGGGATGAGGGTGGAGTGTGATTTGCGTTGCTGATATGAGATGATTTGTTTACATATTATGTGATTACGTGTGGTATGAATAATTTGTTACTACTGGGATTCTTTAGAATCTCACTCTTTCCAAATGACTAACCTTTTCAGACAGGGCGAGTGGTTCGAAAGGGAAGCGGACAATAAGGAGTAGTTAGGGTTACTCTGAGTCTTAATGGTAGTTGGTTATCTTCATTTTGGTTTTAGGATTACCAAGTGTATATGAGATGTAAATGAATATTGTGGATATGTAATCCCCATTGTTGGGAAACCTTAAACCCATTATATTTATGAAGTAGCCCGAGGTTTTGCCGGGTTTTTAGTTTCCGCACTCTGATATTTTTTTATGTGATTTGATTTCTCAAGTAGTTATATCTGCACGTGAATGTGAGACTAGGATTAATTACATTTTGAATTGATTTTGAAATACCCTATCTTCAGATGAGGGATTAATAGTTGTTGATTTCATTTTATTGGTCTCTATTTCACTTAAAATTTTGAAATCCGATTGTAATTACTATGAGGGGGTTACACTCTCAGCCTTAGGGCTACTCATGATTTCTGTAGGTGTAACCAAGATTGTCTCCTGGCCATGTTAGGGTTGCATACTGATCATTGGGATTCTTAACGTGCTCTGATAGGCTGCAACACTATTGTTCACTATACATCACACATATTGTAACATTGTTGACCATTAAGGTCATATTATGATTTGGGATGATCAACCCTGGTGTGATTGTCAACCTCTCTTGTAAGTCTCAATAATTGCACATAGATTTTCTATGCTTCCGGTGCCCACTCTGATGTTTATTATTTTTATTTTTATATGAGCTTTAATAATGTCAGGATGATTTGATAGGAGTTTCACAGGAACCTCCCATAACACCTGACTGCACCCAAAATCTGTGTTCCTCTGTACCAATTCATGGCCTGATTTTAGATCTCATTTGACCTCATAGTAACACACGATCATTCATAGAAAATGTGATAATACATATGCGATGCATATACTGCATTAGAATTAATCACCATAGTACAGGTGGCTCCACTCTACAGGTGTCTTTTTTGAATCACCCGCAAGTAGCCCTTTCTAATACATCATATAAGGTAATTAAGAAGTATTTTTATTCCCAGCCTCTCGACTATGGCAACTAGGACTTCTACTTAACACGTGGTCATGCCAGGGTAAAACCACAACACTGTCCTCACTCTCATTAGTAGGAACCCTAATCATGAGGTTGCTTAACATGTGTAAGATATGATTAGTTTTGATGATGTCAAATATAAATGTCAAATGATAAGAGCAAAAATTTTATATAATACTTTGACTAATTACTGTGTTTAATGTTGTATACCTTGTAGATTAGTCAAACAAAGATTGAAGATAATCAAAAAAATAAAGAAGTTGTCTTGTTAGGTTATGGAGAATGATCATCAAGAAGGAAATCAAGAAGAAAGATTTTGAAGAAAGAAGAAATTACAAGATCTAGTGATAATATCAAGATTCAATCTATTAGAAGTGATACTGGAGGTTTCTGTGATGATACCGGAGGCTTCTATGATCAAATGATGGTTCGAATAGGATAATACAAAGCTAAGATGACTTATGTATGAGTTATGGCACTTCTAGAGGAGTTTTACTAGAGTGCCAGAGGTGTTGCACTCGAGTGCAGGATGAACACACTCGAGTGTCGGGGCTACTCTGTTCAGCTCTGTTTTTCGTTCCGCCAGATAGAGGTCTAGTATTTTGGCCATATCTCTTAAACCACACGTCGGATTGACCTAAAACTAGTGGCATATGAAAGAAGACTCACAACACGAAACATATACACCAAGATCACATTGAAAGAAGCTCAGATGAAGGAGATATGATCCGTGGAAGATGACACTGAAATCACCATCACTTTTCAAGACAGGTTTGTATTTTAGACATAACTCACAAATGACACATTGAATTGAGATGAAACCAGTGCCATATGAAAAAAGACTCAAAGCGCTTTCCATGGATAGGTAATTTTCCTAATTTGAACTTATATTCTAGGAGCTATGCCTTCTGGAAGTTGACGTTTGTGCAGTCTAGTGTTATAAATACTCTTTCGATCATAACTAGCAGAATAGAAGGAGTTTGGAGCTGATTCTTTTTGCATTCAAATGCATATGGAAAGAGCTTTCTTCTAATGCATCATTTTCCATATTTAGAATCAAATAAATAAATTGAGTCGTACATGGCCCCACATCAGTCACGAGTGCAAAAACGCACTCTTGAAAAATGTCATGCGAGTGTTGTCCAGAAGCGGCTGAAGTGTGGAGAAATTTAGCAACACTTGAGCATTGAACAACACACTCGAGTGTGGATCAGAATTGTACTCAAGTCATGCAAGTGTTGACATGAAAGTGTTAACCTGAGAAGAAGCATGTACGTGAAAACAAGAAGTGCACTCGAGTGAGAGATGATGCACTCGAGTGATGTCCAGAATTGCTCTCGAGTCCTGCAAGTGAAGAGCAGCAAGTGTTTGCCCGAGAGGAAGTCAAAACGGGAAAATATGAAATGCACTCGAGTGAGCCATACTGAACTCGGGTGAAGTCCTGACAGAACCAAAACACAGAAAGTTTAGACTCTCATAGCCATCAATCCAAATGTGGTTAAATGTTATACATTCATTATGTTTTCACTTGTAATTATTCCTATACGTTAACTAACTTATATTTCAATTGAGAAACAGGAGATTAAACATTTGGATTGCATCTTCAAGAATGGAGGTCACATATGGCAAATATCATCACTCAACAAACAATCCGAATATGGTTACATGTTATTGAATCATTGTGTTCTCACTTGTTATGATTTCTAAATGTTAACTAACATATATTTCAAGTGTGAAACAGGATATTAAATGTTTGGATTGAAGTTTCAAATAAGAAAGTCAATTACGGTGAACTTCATTAGTACACACCGAATGGCGGTTACCTACCACGACAAGCAACTGATACACCATGAAAGACTGTCGAATATTCAAACATCTTCATAGCGCTCCACAACGTGACGTATAGCTCATAATGAAAAACTGTCGGATATCCAAATGCTCGCATCCTGCTCCTCTACTGGATGATCTGCTTTGCAACGGCAGCGGCTAGTTGGTCAAATGCACTCAATGGTCAAATCTTACAATGAGACTCCAATAGAAAAATTCTTATAATAGTTATCTTCTACAACTCATTTATAAATATGGTAGCATTCAGAGAAGAGAAGATAATGATGAGAGCTCAACAATGCCAACATGTTTTTATCATAAGTCATCCACTCTGACCCAACCACTCTCTGTTCTTATCTATTTTCTATATCATGTATATTTGAGAGAGAGTTAGTTATATTGTACTTCAGTGATCATTTTATCCACTCTGTGAGAGAGTCTATAAACATCATTTGTATTTCTGAATTGATCTCAAGGTAGAGGGACCTTGAGAGGGTTGATTTCCTTACGGGGGAGCTGTAGAGAGAATTGCCAGTAAGACATTCTGATCATAAGACTTACAAGGTGCAAGCAGTAGAGAACATTGCTGCTTATAAGACTTACAAGGGTGTAAGTAGGAGAGAACGTTGCTGCTCGTAAGACTTGCATGAGTAAGCCGGAGAGGAAGATCTTTGGGATTGCTCTGCTCATAAGACTTGCCGTAAGGGGGAGTATTTTAGTAAGAGATTTGTAAAAGGTTTCACAAGTACCTGGCTAAACTTGTGGGATTATAAAGGCTTTTCTTGTGCCTGGATTAGACAAGAAGATAGTGGATTTGAAAATCTCAGGAGGAGCTGGGGACTGGATGTAGGCCATCACAGATTGGACTGAACTAGGTTAAATCACAGTTTGCATATTCTCTTCCCTAAGCTCTTATATTTCCAGTATATATTATTTAATCTAACTGTTGATTTATGATTCATTACCTTCATACTTATTGCTTTTACTAAGATGCAAACAGATTTTCAAAGTTCTTAAGTTTTTATCTTACACCCAATTCACCCCCCTTTTGGGTGTCAGCCGGTTCTAACAACATGCTCTGATCCCAATATATATTACTACCTCTACTGGGTCACACCACAGTGAGGAATTATCACAGCATGCATTTCACATCACAAAGCATAGCAAACAATGCATATTAATAATCACATAGTATAGGAAAGAAAGTGTTACTACAATGGCCTTTCTTGGATGACATTGGGTTTCTAATCATTAAAACAAGAAGGGATGCTGGGAAAGGGAAGAACATTAAATGCTTGGATGGAGAAGTGGGTTAGGCACAGGGCTTAAAGGAAAGAGACGAAAATTCTTAAGGTAGGTTGGTAGGAAGTAGAAACATCTTTGACATCAAGTAGCAAATATCAGGAGGGAAGTGATTCACATGAGCGATACAAACAAAAGGTAATGTTTTTAACTATTTTACTTGGTGTGGAAGGGAGGGACTTGATATGGGCCAACAAATGGGAAGCCAATTGCACAAAGTGGTGCAAAAGGGAGTGGGCTAGATGAGCTAATTGAAAAAATGGATGGCTCTATTTTTTAAAAATGTAACCCCCTCCGTAATTATATCCAAAATACATGATTAAAATGAATTAAAGACCAATAGATAAACAAAACTCATTTAGTATCCCATTTTTACGATAAGGTTTTCACAAATACCTTTCAAAATCTAATACACCTGGTTTCACATTCACAATTTGAATACAATGAATTCGCGAAGAGCAATCACATTCATATAAATATCAGAGTGCACAACATAATTCCCGGCAACTTCGGGTTTCATATCTTCATTAAAGGGTATATAAATAACCATTTAGGGGATTACACAATTTCCTTTCAAATTTACAACCAAATATACATGCATAATATATATAGTTATCCTAACCCATAACTGATAACCAACTACCAAATCTACATCCTGAAGGAGTTATAGCTGCACTTGATGCTTGCTCCCTCCATGAGCCACTTGCCCTGTCTAAATTGTTGGTAGGGGAGGGTGAGATTCAAGAGAATCTCAGTAAGAAATAAGTACCAATATGCATGCAAGATAAATATTTTATACATGACATGCTTGCCTCACATAGCTCATGTTCACATAGTGACAAATCTTCAAGCTCAATATTTCAAACAACATACTGATGGCCATAGCATAAATTGAAACAGAGTTTCAATCATTCATATATGTTTCACATAATCAAACAAAGCAATAGCATGCATCAATACACCAACACAAATATCAAATACATGTAGAAGAGGTAAGTTCCCTACCTTAACCCTTTACGCCTCAAAATATGTTCCTCGTAAATCGTGCCAATGACTAGGCTCATAAATTTATCATATAATTCCAAATATACAATTTAGAAACTTCCATAGTATTTCTGGGGTTTATATGAGCCTATTATGAAATTTACTAAAATGCCCTCGGGGACCCGGCCCAGCCCCATCGTACCTGGTCCGACTGTACTTTTCCTGAAATTTTGACATGGGCTATTTTGACATATTTTAGCCTAAGGAATCCATTTCCAGACTCAAAATTATCAAATTCAATGTGAAATTACAAAATTACCCTTGACAGCCCTACTTTAAGGGCTTTAGGGGTGTTTTCGTAATTATGCTTTTTCGGCCTTTTTTGAAAAAGTGACCAACTGTAACCCCATCTAATTTTCCCTCTTGAACTCAATGAAACCATCAAATCAATGAAAATCCAACTCTAAGACCCCTAACTAGAGCTAGCTTAAACTTATGGATTCTCCGAGGAAAATCGAGGTTTTCTGATTTCTGCTCCGTAAACACGTTCTTTTCTACTCCTAACTACTTTATTAACTATTACATTAGGTTATAACTACCATTTGGACCCAATTTCAGCAGCATAAACCATAGGTACACACGTTTCCAAAATTTAAAACCAATGACAATCTGGTGAAATTTCACCAATTAAATTGCCCACAGCAGCCATAATAAGGAATATACAAAGTTTGGAAGTTACTTTAAGCTCCTTTTGGCTTTTTTCCAATTTGGATGAAAACCCTAAGATCTTCCACACCAAATCTGGGCTTCAAAAACCTTAAAATACATAAAAGAGAAGCTTAGGTGTAGAGTTATACGCGTTAGGTACGAATTCACTGAAGAAATCAACCTACCTTGCGAGTTTTCTCCCCTTTCTCTCTCTAGATACTCTCAACTTTCTCTCTCTATTTTCAGCTGAAAATGGAGTGAAATGGCTGAAGAAGATGAGGCAATATGTTTAATAGTCCATGCTAATGTCATCTTTTAATGAGCTGATGTCATAATTCCCTATTTTCCCATTTTTGGATTTTCTAGGATAATTTCTGCCCAATCTTTGAAAAGTCATAACTAATTCTAGAAAAATCGAAATGTGGTGATCCTAAAGCCCATTAAAAGCTATTTAAGTCTTATTTACTAGAAAAATATGGATCATTACCAGAAATCACCAAAAAATTCCAGAATTCCACAAAATCCCACATTGCTCTAGAATTAAGTCCAATTCCGACATCAACCTTTGGGCAATCATAACTCCCAACTCACAAAATGAAATGACACAAATTATATGTCCATTTTGAAGCTTGGAATGTGAAATTTAAGTCTGGAAAGTGTAAGAGTTTTTAGAGACTAGTTTCCCATTCAAAACATCAATACAAAGAGACTACCCAAAACAGAATTCACACTGGACAGATTTCCAGATTTTGCACCAATGCTTCCAATGGTTCGAATTTCACATCAAATATCATTCCCACATAAATTTTCACAAGGAATCCATTGGAAACACCAAATCAACCAAATTCACATTACATTGACATGTTTTCACAGTAATCACAACATGTCAACGCAATTCACAATTCAAACCTCTACATAGCAATTCTTCAATTTCAAATTCAAATCCAATTCCAATGGCCACATAACACAACAAGACACCAATTTCCACACAAAATACCAACCAAATCATCCAATTCAAAGATATACCAAAATTAGGGAAAAATTCACAATTCACAATACTCAACCAATAACCATAAAACTTAGGTCAAATTATAGCAAATACTCACCTCTTCCTCTTTCCCAAACAAATCCCTTGATTCTTCATCTTTCAACTTTTTCTCAAGCAATCAAACACCTCCTTTCAAGAATCTAAAACCATAGGGATGAAGCTCTTATCAACATGATCAAGATTAATGAAAAGGATTTAAGCATTAGAGGCCATTTACCAAGTCAAAAACTCACCTTTCAATTTCTCTTTCCTCCTCCTCATGGACGAAAATGGAGATGCGAAGAGAGAGAGAGGTGAAGATAAAGAAGAGAATTAGATTTTTGAGTGCCTAAAAGCACTTGGCCCTCTAGAAAAATAAAGGAGAGAGGGAGAGTTTGAAATCTTGACCCAAGATCAGGGGTCCACATGTTGCCAAGTGTTACTCTCTTATCACATCTCTTATGAGCTCACATAAGCTCACACACACATGATTCCACCCTTGTTTTTTTGCACAAACCAACCCTAACCATTGATCATTAAGTTACCAATGAGGTTCTTCTTCAGTAATTGACCAATTGGTCGGTAACTTTATCGTTTTGCCCCTGATTATAGCAATTCCTCTTGAATCACCACCAAACATATTTTATCATTCCATTTAACCACAATAGGCTCCTGATTCATGCTTCTGTCACCAAAGCAATCAATTAATAACTAGGACAACCTATTAATGCAATTTAGTGGCAACCTAGGTCATTCTCCCAAGGAGTAATATGTGGGTTTTCTTTATAATTGAATTTAGGTGATAAAAAATGTAATGGAATGAACCTAAACTAAAATGCAAGACTCCACTACCTAAATGCAAAATGCAAAAGACTTTAAAACCTATATAAGAATGAAACTAACCTAAATAACGAACATGCAATTTTTGGGGTTTTTCTTATGAGAGGGAAATTAAAATCCTAAGGAAAAGAAATAAACTAATATCTAAGAAAGTCAACAAAGGTTAGTTCAGTTATGATGGTGAAGGGGAAGAAAGGGGGAAGATGACTGATAGGTGGGCACGTGGTGATTGAATATGATGAATGGCACAATCTCTTTTGTTTTGAGTGCCTGCGGCTCAGAGAAATAACTGGGATGGATGCAATTGCTATGTGGGTGTGTCTGTCCGTGTATGCTTAGCATCCTCCTGCGTCTGTACATCCCGGCCTCCTCGTGATCTCCTCTATGCTGTGACCGCTAGGGTAATTAATGAAGAGAAGAGAGAGTTTTTAGGGTCCAATCTTGAGCCCATTAAAATTCATAAAGCCCAATAAAACTCAACCATTGGATATTATTTTAGCTTTCAAGAAAATTCCTGCATTGTAGGATCTTCTAATATGCTTTTCCTTACTCTGCAAGAATCAAATAAAATCGTGATTTATCATACAATTGGAAATATTTTCCAATCACAAGATATCAATCAAAATATTAATAATTTAAGCTCAATAATATCATAATTAATTCAGATTTATATTATTTCCCAAAATTGGCTAATTATCCAAATATTATCTAATAAATCCAATTTAGCCTAAAATAATCCACAAAATAAATGAATAAGGTAGGATAAAATATATTAAATTTTGGATTTATCAGCTCCCTCCCTATATTTTAAGTCAATTTAGAGGTTAATCTATAATTGAGCTTAAATATAGGGTTTTGGCGTTGCTCACATCGCATTCAAATCTCAAATCACATCATAACCTCTAAAAGGGTTTATTCATCACTAATCTCGTCCACTTTTGGAGTCATTTACCCTTAATTGAAACTTGGAATCCTGCTAAACTAGGGCTTAGCAGTCCACTTATTTCAGGCTTATTCTCTAGCCTCAAATCTCAAAATTCAAGGTATTACAAAAAATATAAGCTAAGTATTAGGTTGAGTCAGCTGATAATGAGGAAAAAGGAACCAAGAATACTGGGGCTATTATTCTGGTCTAGTATTCTGCATTTGGGGAGTTGGCTTAAAGACTTCGAGAGGTATCTTTGAAATGAAATGCAATAGAATTATGGGAGTCACTGTTGCTTAAATGAAGGAAAAATCACAACCAAGACTCTCTAGAGAGTGCAGGTGAATGTGAGCGGGTTGAAGCGGAGTAGAAAGACTGGCTACAACAGAAGGGCCGCTAATTTTTGACTTAAGGTATAATGGTATTCTAAGTTTCAGTCTTGGGGTTATTTCTAGAAAGTTGTGGATAGGGCAAAGAAGGGTAAGGAAGGCATTATTTCTTGAAAGTTGCTCATTTGATTTGATTATGAAGAAAAATGAGGGTAGTAGTGATGAGGCAAAGATGGAAGAAGTGAAGATGATACTGATAATGAGGGGTGTGGTGGCTAGCTTGAAATAGCCACTAAAGAGCTATGAGTTGTCTAGGATAGAACTACTAGGGTATTGGAACCACCCTGATAGTTCATAACTTAAGTTTCTAATGTAGAAATTAAAGCTAAGTATCATGTTTTCATCAAAAACAAAAACGAAGACGACAAAAATTGGAACTACCCTGATAGTTCATAACTTACGTTTCTAATGTAGGAAATTAAAGCTAAGTATCATGTTTTCATCAAAAACAAAAACTGGTATTGGAACCACCTTGATAGTTCATAACTTACGTTTCTAATGTAGGAAATTAAAGCTAAGTATCATGTTTTCATAAAAAACAAAAACGAAGATGACAAAAATTGAGAAAATCAGGAGGAAGCTTAAATATGATTTTTGTGAGTAATTTAACCCGATGGGGAGGTCATGTGGTCTAGCAATCTACTGGAGGGGGATTCAGCTTAAAATTGGGTTTATTAGTTATTACATTATCTATTTGGAAGACACTCGGTTAGAACGAAAGGAGGTTTGAAACATGATCTTAGTATATGGGCAAAGGATGTTGGTTTGAAGTTGTAAAGGTAGGAGGAGTTGGAGAAATTAAATCCTAAATCAAATATACCATATGTTGTTTTAGGTGATTTCAATGGGTTATTGTACTCGTCTGATAAAGAAGGAGGCAGATATTGCTCACAAAGGGACTTGGATAGATTTCATAAATTTATGATAATTGTGAGGTAATGGAATTAGAATTTAAAGGGTGTAAATTCACTTGGACAAATAGTTGAGGAATTTATTAGAGAAAGGCTAGATAGAGCAGTGATGAATACAAAATGGAGAGCTCAGTTTCAAAAGGGCTTAGGTCAAGTATTGGAAGTGATAGGATATCATCATTGTCCTATTCTTGTGGAATATGAACATGTAGAGGAAAACTCCCCTCCCATATTTTGTTTTAATGCTAGGTGGGTTAGTCATCCAAATCTGTTGAATTTAATAAAAGCAAGTTGGAAGATGGAGGGTAGAAGGAAGGAGTTGGAGGAATTTTTTTAGAGCTTAAATAGATTGAGGGTGGTCCTAAGTAGGGGGCAAATGGAATTTAGGAATAGGCAAAAGGAAATTAGTACAATAATAAAGAAGGTACAAGGGTGTCTGGACTTAGAGTGGACTAATACAACAAAAAGGAAAATAGCTAAGCTGAAAAAGGAAATTGAGGAATTATAGGAGTTGGAAGAGGTATATTAGGCCTAGAAAGCAAGAGTTGAATGGCTAAAGTGTGGGGATAGAAATTCCAAATTTTTTCTCATGTCTTCCATTCATAGAAGTTGTAGAAACAAGATTACCAGGTTGAGGGGTAGTGAAGATAAATGAATTGAGGATAAAAAGTACATTGGAGACAACTTCGCTCATCATTACACCAATTTGTTCTCTTCAATAGGAATAAGAGAGTTTTTCCAAGTGCAGGAATGTGTGGATAGCATAATTATGGAGGAAGACAAGCAGCTTTTAATGACAAAAATCACTAAGGAAGAAGTGAAGCAAGCTGTCTTCCAATTAGGAGAGTAGAAGGCACCAGGACCGGATGGATTCACAGGCTTGTTCTATCAGAAATGCTGGGAGATTATCGGTGAATAGGTATGTATTTGGTTAAGGATTATTTTCAAAACCGATTCCTTCTATAGTAAATTAATGAGATAGATCTTGTTTTAATCCTAACAATTGATTACCTTGAGTCAGTCAATGATTATATACCTATTAGCTTATGTAATTTTTCATACAAAATTTTTTTAAAAGTTTTGGAAAATAGGCTTAAACCTTTACTGGATAAGACCATAGATGAAAGCCAACGTGCTTTTGTGCCGGAAACATTGATCTAGGATAACATAATGGTTGTTCATGAAGTTTTTCACCATTTGAAATTAAAAAGAAAAGGCAAGTATGAGGTAGCTCTTAATCTGGATAGGAACAAGGCTTATGATAGGGTTGAGTGGGATTTCTTGTGTGCTACTTTGTTAAAGATGGGTTTTGATAGAGAGTGGGTAGATAGAATTTTATGGTGCTTGAATTCTGTCAATTTTTCTGCAATGTTATTAGGAAAAAGGTGTTTAAAGTGAAGCCTTAAAGGAGGTTGAGATAGGGGGATCCTTTGTATCCTTGTCTCTTTATATTGGTGAATAACGCACTATCTAAATTAATTGACAGAGATAAAAGGAAAGGTTTACTGAGGGGTATCTTTGTGGCTAAGGGATGCCCTGAGATCACACACAGTTTCTTTGTTGATGATTCTGTGTTTAGCCTACAAGCTAAAATGAATTACTCCAGGAATTTGAAAAGTATTATCATTGATTATTGTGAAGCATCAGGACAAGTGATTAATTTTGGCGAATCCTGTTTATTCTTCTCAAAAAAATATTATTGATATTCTGAAAGAGGATATAGGCAATATTTTTCATATTCATGCTGTAAACATCCCAGGAAACTACTTGGGGCTACCTATAATTTGGGATAGGTCAAAATCTAAAGCTCTTAATTTTGTGCTGGATAGAAAGGAAAAAAGGGTTTATGGTTAGAGGAAGAACTTTTTGTCTAAAGCCGATAGGGAGGTCTTGATTCAGTCAGTAGCTAACTCAATCCTTGTATACTCTATGTTTTGTTTCTTATTTCCTAAACATGTATTGAAAAGATTAGATAGGATGGTGTCTAACTTTTGGTGGAAATGTGAAGAAGGGAAAAAGAAAGTGCATTGGGTGTCAATGGAAAGAATGAAAAGGCACAGGTTAGAGGGGGCTGGGTTTTAAGGATTTTGAGGCTTTCAATCTTGCTTTGGTTGCAAAACTAGGTTGGTGAATTCTTTAGTATCCCAAACAGAGCTAGGTGAAATTGCTAAAGGAGAGATATTTCCCAAAAAATTATTTCCATTAGGTAAAAAAAGGTAGGACTACCTCATGGTTATGGTCCAGTACCCTAGAGGGGTGGAAAGTATTAGAACATCATGCAATGATTAATGTTCGTAATGAACTGCATATCAGGCTTGGCATGATCCATGGGTTGGGAATCTACCAAGGAAATGGCTATTGTCACCATGTCCTTATAAGTTATTTAATGAACTTAGAGTAGCTGAGTTAATTAGAATGGGGGGATGGAACTTGTTGGCAATAGAGGGCTGGATTACTGAAGTTGAATGTGAAGCTATTTGCAAAATCATTGTGGTATCAGGTAATAAGGAAGATAAGTTGGTTGCAAAGAAAAATGTTTTGTAAACATTTGAGAATATCCTAGCTTCCACTAATAATGCTCATAGGCAACTTTGGAAGGAAGTATTGAACGCGAGAGTTCCACATAAAAGTAGGAACTTGATGTAGAGATTATTGTCAAATACCTTGCCCAAATTTCAAAACTTGTTGAAAAGAAAATGTTGTGCCACATATTTGTCTTATTTGTAGAAAAAAGCCTGAAACAACGGAACATTTATTCTTTTTATGTGAATGGGCAAAAATAACATGGCTTGGCAGTAACTTTTCTTTTCATGTTGAGGATGTTGAGAGTTTAAACATAATTCATTTGATAGCAGGTTGTCTGGGTTGTAATATCTCAAATTTTGGGCCTAGAAACTTGAGGATAAGAATATATCAGGAAGACGACTAAGCCAAGTTTGTGAAGAGTCCCAAGAAAGTTGAGGGATAGAAAGACTCTGGGGGACTATGTAATCCAGCCTTATTGGGCAGAGGGCCCAGTATGCATAGGCAATAGGATTAAAGTTGTAACCCCTTGCCTTGATTAGCATAATCATAGTTCGGTAACGCATAATTAAAATAGATTAGAGACCGTCGGATAATTTAAACTCATCTCAGCTTCCTACCTTACGATAGGGTTTTCACAAAATCTTTCAAAAAAATTTTCCCCATCTTGGTCTCAATTTCAAATTTTGAATATAATTACCTGTGCAGTTAATTCACATTTCTACATATCAGAGTGTATAACAAAATCTTTGGCAACTCCCGGGTTTCATACATATATAAACTAAGGGATTACAAATCTCCACTAAGGGATTACATGACCAAAATCAAATGTAATATTTACATCTCAAAATATACAGTAATCCCAAGTTCAACAGTAGATAACCAACATCCCAAAATCAAATATACCCCAGCGGGGTCCTAATCGCTCCGGGTTGCCCACTTCTCCTTAGAGCCACTTGCCCTGTCTGAAATGTTAATCATTGGAAAGAATGAGATTCAAGAGAATCCCAGTAGTAACAAATCACTTACACAGTGCATACACTCATAGCATATATGATCATGTTAAGCAGCATCACAATGTATCATGGCTCACACCACAAACGACAACACTCATGGCTATAAACTTTATGCGTTTTCTTTTGCTGCGATATCTATGTATTCACAAAGTATCACTAAATGTCATCTTTCGCTGCGATGTCAAAGTATCACAATGCATCACAAAGTATTCTCAATGCTTGACAAACATACATACAATGCCTCACACACAGTATAAGAGAAAGAGTCACTACCTTGTTCTTTCCTGGCATTCTTCGGTGCCGTGGGCTCTTGAGGGCAGCAAATGTCAAATCCTATAAACCAAGTTAAGGACAACCCGTCAATCTCTTTTCCAAGTTCTTAATTTCGTAGTATGTTAAGTTGGTTATCATTTAAACTCTTTAGGTGACCATTATAGGCCTAAACACATGCCTAAAAGGTTGGAAAGAGCTACCCCAAAGATACCTTTTTAGGAAGCAAAACTAATTTTGGGCTGACTCACTCAAGTGAAGAAAGCCTCACTTGAGTGTTGCCCCCCAATCGCACTCGAGTCCTAATGAGTGAGACACAGAAAGTGTGAACCCGAGAGCACCAACACCTCCCAGATGGCCAGTGCACTCGAGTACTCACCTGGGCACTCGAGTGATGACACCTAGTCACCTAAGTCCCATCGAGTGGGGTGGAGGAAGTAACAACCCGAGAGCAACTAAGGCTCCAAGGTGACAAGTTCACTCGAGTGACTTCCCAATGCTCGCGAGTGCCCACGCACAGTCTTGACACCACACCTGCGAGTGCTAACCCAAGACGCACGCTTATAGTGCTACATGCACATGCACTTGAGGGGATACCATATGCACTCTAGTGATAACGTATGTCACCCAAAGATGAAGAAGTTCACTCAAGTGAGACTTATCAGAAGCTAGATCGCATCGCTGATACGGTTTTCCAAATTTACCAAAACTGATTCCAATGACTCTAAAACCTACACCAAAGCACATTCCCACGCAAATTGTCATAAGGAACCTATTGGTAACCTCATAACCACTAAAATCACACACTGACAACAATTTTCTTTTGGGTCTCTATATTACACCCAAAACTCTCAATCATCATAACTCCCACTTCTCAATTCTAACCCAATCCTAATAACTCAAAGATACCAATAGCTACCAATTCAACCATAACACTCTATCAACTTCTTACATTTCAAATTAATACTATATTCAGTGCAAAATTCCAAAATTTACAAAACTTAACCAAAAATCATCACAAATATACCAAAATGTATCCAATGCTTACCTTCTCAATTTGCTGAAATCAAATCCTTGATTCCACAACTTCTAAGTTCTCACCAATTCTAAAACACCACTAATCAAAAAACTGAAAACATAAGAATGAAGCTCTTGACCTTTTGAATAATATTAGTGAAGGTGAAGTGACCATTTTAGAGTCAAATACTCACCTAAACTTAAGCCCTTCCTTTTTGTTTCTTCCTTGGTTCCATCAGAAATGGAGATGAGGAGAGAGATGAGATGAGAATGATGATGATGATAATAAGAAGCAGATTTTTCCCTTTTCCCCATGCTTCACCGACTTGGAAGAGGAGAGGGAAGAGAAAATTGGGTTTGAAAATTTGACCTTATCCCATGGTCCACCTTTTGCCACTTGTCAACATCTTGTGCTTCCTTCTATGATTTCATTTACTCACATACACACTTGATTCCGCCTCTTGCTCTTTCAATCCTAGCCATTGATCTCAAGTAGGGGTGTTCAAAGTATCCTGGTCCCGGTCCCGGACATTTTGATCCCGGGAATTTCACGTCCTGGCCGGGACCGAGATCTATGGGATCCGGGATCGGGACCCTGGACCGATCACACACCTTGTGATCCCGGTCCCAGTTTTTTACTTTTTTAAAAAATGTTGTTCTTAAAAACAAAGTTGTTTTTTTATTTTTGTATTTTTTATCCCATAATTTAAGTTATCATTTGATAAAATGTGTATCACATATTTGTTTGGAGTTAAACTGTATATATCGTGATACTAATCCTACTATATAATGTATAAAAATAATAACAAAAATGACGAAGGTGATAATAATAATAATAATAATGATAAAATGTTATTCTTCAATTCTAGATCAATTTGTGTGATTATTATGGTCTTATTAGATGTTAAATAATTACTTTAAACACTAGATTTTATAAAATTTAACTAAGATAATAATAATTTTTAATTTTAATTTTTTTTAAAAAAAACCAGGATTTCCCGGTTTGATCCCGGTCCCACCCAGGATTACCGGAACTGGGATGCAATTTGCATCCCGGCCAAAAACCGCGACTGGGACCGGGAGTGGTGGATCCCGGTCCCAGTCTTGGTCTCAGATTTGAACAACCATAATCTCAAGTTGTAACCCCCTCACGGTAATCACATCCGGATTACGAAATTTAAGTGAAATAGAGACCAATAAGACAAGATAACATTATTTATAATCCCTCATCTTGTAGATGGGGTTTTCACAAAAGAGTTCAAAACACAAAGATCTGGTCCCACATTCACTTATTGGATACAATTACCTGAGCAATTAATTCACATTCACAATATCAGAGTGCGGAAACTAAAATCCGGGCAAACCCCCGGGTTCATATATATATATATCAAATGGGTTTACTATTTTCCGAATGGGGATTACAAATCAAAAATTCACTATGAACAATTTATATACTGTAATCCCAAATCTATAATAGATAACCAACAATCCCAAAATACTGAATGTCCCTAAGAGATCCTAACCACTCCGGGTTGGTCGCTTCTCCTTCGAGCCACTTGCCCTGTCTGAAAAGGTTAGTCATATGGAAAGAGTGAGATTCTAATGAATTCCAGTAGCAACAAGACACTCATACAATATATAAACACAAAGCATGTATGTTCATCATGTTCAGCAGATTCATAATGATCTCTGGCTCACGCCACATACGACAGCACTCAGGGCTGTAATCACAATGCACTACGCCCGCTTTCGCGGTGAACACTATGCCAGCTTTCGCTGTAATCACTATGCATAACGCCCACTTTCACAATGAACACTATGTAGCAGCAACACGAAGTACAAAGCACCACAAAGCATCTCAAATCATCTCAATGCACAAGGAATCACAAGGCAACAATAGCAGCAATATCGACTCAATGCATGACGGACAAACATACAATACATTTACACAAAGTATAAGAGAGGAGTCGCTACCTGTATCTTTCCTGAAAATCTTTGGCACAGTGGGCTCACGCGTTCGGAAGATATCAAATCCTATACCAAATAGGGACAATTGATCAATCTCTCTTCCAATTACTTAATCCCATAATACACTAAGTTGGTTATCATTTAGGACTCTTAAGAGGCCACAAATGTCCCTAATGGAAGCCCTAAAAGGTTGGGAAACAAAAGGTTGAAGGTCACTTTTCGAAAACACCAAGTTCTGGAACACAGGGGTGGGTCGCGGCCAGCCCTTCCTTGGGCTGCGGCCCAAATATGGTCAGAAGGCCGTGGGCTGCGGCCCGCCACTCATGGGACGCGGCCCAGAAATTTCCTGACTCTGGGCTGAACTTCAAAAAACCATAACTAATTCTAGAAAAATCGAAACGGAGTGATTCCAAAGCCAAATGAAAGGTATATAAGTCCTGTTTCAAGGAAAAATATAGCCCATCACTGGAAATCACTACACAAATACAGAATTACCAAAAACTACACACTAATCCAAAACAGAGTTCTGTTTCAGTCCCAAACTTTGGGCAACTATATCTCACAGAATACTCAACGAAATGACACAAAATATATGTCCATTTTGAAGCTTGGGATGTGAAATTTAAGACTGGAAAGTTTCATAATTTTCCAATACCATTTGGTCACTCAAAACGCTCGTCCAAACTGACAGCAAAAAACAGAGCTTAAACAAAACAGATTTTCCAACTTTCTACCAAAGTGTTCAATGACTCTAAAATCAATAACCAAGCTTATTCCCATACAGTTTTCCATAAAGAACACAATGGCAACCTCTAAAACATCCCAAAACCAATCTAACCACAATCAAACACTATGGTCTCTATGATTCACACAATGTCCAAATTCCAATCAACACAATTCCAAACTTCAAAACTATCTCCAATACTCAAATATCATCATAATGAACCATTTCCAACATCAAACACAATGAAACTCATATATTCAAAAATGGACATAAGCTAGGGCAATTTTCCAGATTTTTATAAACTTACCAAAAATCACATATAATATATCAAAATGCTCAAAATGCCTACCTCTTCACTTTGCCAAATTCAGAATCTTGATTCTTACACTTTCATATTTCTCCAACTCACAAATCAACACCTTTCAAGATTCTACAATCACCACAATGTAGCTCTCAATGAGATACACAACTTTAGAGAAGAGGTTTTGAGCAAAGGAGGAGCATTACTTACTCAAAATCCAAGCTTTTCTCTCTCTCTCCAAGCCTAAGGTCACCGAAAATGGAGGAATGGGAGAGAGAATATGATAGATGGAAGATATGATGATGATGAACTTTTCTCTTCCCTTCCCTAGCACACAACCGAACAAAAGAGAGGAGAAAGAGAAAAGTGCTATTTTGTCTTCATGTGCCTCATCCAAAGGCCTCCACTATGCCACATGTCACCATCTCATCCACTTCCACTATGAGCTCACATAGACACAAAGTATAGGATTCCGACCCATTAGAAATGAATCTCAACCCTTGATCTTAAATACCACATGTATGCACACCAAATTCATATCATATTTCTCTCAAAATATTTAATTACACAATTTTATAATCAATCTCAATGCCATTAGCCCTTAATCGAAAATCGGTGTGTTACACAAGTTACCTATGAGTTTCCTCTTCGGTAACTGACCAACTGGTCGGTAATTTACCATTTTGCCCCTGATTTTCACAATGCTTACTAAACCATCACCAAACACATTTTACGTAACAATTCACCTCATATACTTCAAAAGTGCTTAATTAAGATTAATTACATCACTTTGAAGTTATTAGCCCTTAATTACAATTTAGGATATTACAAAAGCATTGGTGCAAATATATACAGTGTAATTGAGTCGGTAGAAAGATGCCACCCAGCTATGTCATGAGGTATCGGATTGATTGGTTAAGCAAAATATGCCGATGTATGTGTTAACATGGCATTTTCAGAGCTGATAGGTGTGCCCTGCATTTTTAGGAAAGTCATTGGTAGGTGCTGCCATGTGGGGCCTACACACATACTTTGACTTGGCATAATCTTGCGGGCTCCGAGACGGATGACACAATTTCGAGTAAGTCCTGAGTGAAACCTAAGTAGACACCGATAAAGTAACTTTATTAAAGTAGCTTTATTAGGTAAGTCATGATAAGTAGTGATGACTCCATTTTTATGTTGGATGAATAAGAAGATGATACTTGCAATCGAAGTACACATCATCATGACAAACACTACTCACACTTTTTGGTTTGAACAATTGGAAGGTGACACTTGTCCCTTTATCATGAGGTGTCTTTCTTGCCTTTTTGTTGGCATTCCAAGACGGTGACACATGGTGCTGAAGTCAAGGGAATTCACCGGTCCCTCGTTTGGTCCCTCGATTAACTTTTTCGAACACCGAACCCAAGAGCTAGGGAAAATCATCTTTACTTTCCTTGACAAATTGGATGGCTAAAAGACCCAAGAAAAGATGTGGGAGCCACTTTATTAAAGTAAGTGACACGTGTCATCGAATCACTAGATCACCGGACAAATGGTATCGCAGAATTTTGACACGTGGCAGAAAAATTTCAAGACACATTAAGGGCCATAAAATTTTGACTAAACAGCCCCAAAATTAGGGGAAAAAAAGTCCTACGAAACATTGAGAAAATTGGTAGAGGAGATATGAAGATGAATATTAACATTTTTTGACATCAATCTACCGTAACTCTACTAAATTGACATTTTCTCTCAAAATACCGTTCTATAACCTTTTTCTACTCATCTTAAGCTTCATTTCTATGGTTTTGGATTTTCATTTGGAGGTGTTTGGTGCCATCTCGCTTGCTAAAATACTATCTGATGTAACACCCCAAATTTTATTCTCCAATATACTCGTAAACATTTATGGCATTTAATGAAATGGAAAGGTGAAGTTTGGAGAATGTGATTATGCTGCCAGTGAAAACTTTCGATAAGGCAGTGAGTTTACCATGCCATTTTGGATGACAAATGATGATAAAAAATTGTGAAATTTTACAGGGTGAAAGTAGATATCCTAAGCTTTAATTTGATAGGTAATGGGTAATTTTTAGAGTTGTATACCAAACGTTATGAATTTTTGAAATTAGCCCAGAAAAAATGTTGATTTTCTGGAATAGGACCAAATAATTTAGTTCTGGAATTTTTTTGCTGCCACTTGGCAAAATGCTATATTTTTTCTTGAAACTATTCTCAATAAGGGTTTTATAGTCTTTAGAATGACTCCAATATGATGTCTACAAATTTAGTTATGATTTTTCAAAATTTGGGCAGAAAATATGCCAGAATTAAGAGAAATCCGAAAATAGGAAAAATCTTGTGATGGCAACATTGTAATTTTTGGATAAACCCATAAGCCAATTTGGCTGATCTAAAGGACCCTTAGACGTCATTTTGATGGGTCAAGAAGAGAGAAATATTAGTTGGATTACAATTGGGCTTTATGGCCCATTACATGAAGATAAAAGCTTATGTACATAATTCCAAAATCTTGGGAATTTACTTAATTAAATTATTAAGGGAAAATAAATGAGTAAAGGTAAATATTATAAAAGCAATTTTCCCTTCCTTCTTCATGAAAAATTGTCAGCCATTGTAGGGGAAAGAGAGAGAAAGCTTGTTGAATTCTGGAGAGAGAAGGAGAAGAACTCACAAGGTGTTTGAAGCACAAATTTTGTTGTTTAAGAGGCTAGGGTTTTGGTCTCATCAAGGAGAGCTAGAAGTAGCTTAAGTACCTGATTGATAGCCCAAGCTGCCACATGAAGTTCGAGAAGCATATTTAAGGTACAAGAGAAGAACTCAAAGACCAAAGGCAGGGGACTTACCTTACTTGCAAGTATTTGATATCTTTGCTTGTGTAGTGATGTATGCGACTGCTTTACTTGATTGTGTAGAGCATATTTGAATAAATAAAGCTCTATTTTTGTTTATACTGTGGCCATATTTTTATGGCATGAAACATTAAGCATGTAGAAATGTCATTATGGGGCATGCATCTATTTAAAGCTAACATGTCATGCACATAGCATATATCTTACACATATATGGTAACTGTTTCCCACTGAGATTCTATCGAATCTCTCCCTGCCCTACCAACAATTTAGACAGGTGAATATAGAAGGTATGTAGCGATTTGAGAGGAAAACTACACATGAGGACTGCAATGGTGGAATGAAGACAAGAACATGTGTCTATTTCATTGGGATGGGTTTAGATACCTTGGTAGCCCTGTACGGCTACATTGATTGTAATTATCATGCATGAAACCCTGTAGGGAATTTTGGTAATCATGCATATATTATCAGTATATTTAAGATGTTCCTTTACGCCCACCAAACTGGTATCGTGTTCTGCAAGTACTCTGAAAAAGGTTAAAATAAGGTAAGGCTATGATATTCTGGTATTAAGGCCCAAAGCGATTATGTCAGAGTAGCGGTTCTATCAATAGGATAGTATATTGATATGGCCTTGATTATATAATGATTGGACACATGCACGAACAGGGGTATCAAAGGAGTGAAACACCTAAGTTGGTGAACTAGCCTCTAAGGATTAGCAAATATCTGAAGGGTAGCAAGTAGTGCAATCCTGGACTGAAAATGGTCTAAGGACATTATGGAACTTGTGGAAGCGGGTACAGACTTGGTATTAATCAGCCTAAGGCGGCTGGCACAATGTTTGAGACAAGGAAAGTCTTAGGGTATCGGTGGTTGGAAGCAGTTGAAGCCGATATCTATGTTTTGGCACGGGCACTTAGGGAAATCTTAGGATGGGTGACCCCCTGGAAAGTTGTTACACATGTTATGTCATATTATGGAAAAAGAGTAAGCACATGTTGTACAGTAGTTCAGAGGCTGTATGTTGCTATAGGCTTTCCTTGACTATTGTAAACATCTGTGATATGTTGTCTTTAGGGTACTTGTGCACCCAAAACTTTATGAAATGATAGATATGCCCTTGTGTTCATGTGGAATTTATCTCTTTCTTGCTTTCATATCGTGAAACATAATGAGGATGAAATCAAGAGGTATAGGTGTTGGGTAGGGTCAAAAGTTAAACTTGACCCAATTTAGCCAATACTAGGCATGTTAATAGAACATGAAACAAGGATCAATGATCAAGGATCATAGTAAGGAAATGGTAGAAGTATAGCAGAACATAAACTAGGGGAAGATTTGAAATCCAATGTTATCTAGGATGAGACCAAGAGGTACAGGTGCTGGGCAGGGTCAAAAGTTAAACTTGACCCAATTCAACAAATATTGGGCATGTTAAGAGAACATGAAACAAGGATCAATGATCAGGGATTATAGTAAGGAATTGAGAGAAGTGCAGTAGAACACAGACCTGGGGAAGATTTGAAATCTAATGCTATCCAGGAAAGGCCAATGTAGTGACTTTATCCTTTATACACTATGTGAATGTTTATATGCTTTGTATATGCAATCTTTTGTAATATGTATGATACACAGTGTCTTTGCGTACACTGATGAATAATGCCTATGGGCAGTGCCTTCAGGTACACTGATGAATATTGCTTACGAATACACTGATATACCTAGTCGAGGACTAACGTACGGAAGCTGTAGGGGTTGCAACAGTGGTTGGCTTTGAACACACTTCCAATTGAATTGAGTTATGTGTTAGTATAATATTGCATTATATGGTGCAAGGTATACACATTATCGCATTCTCTATGAATGATTGTGTGTTACTACGAAGGTCAAGTGTGATCCAACTAAGGTGGTAAGCAAATATGGGATTTGGCTTTCAGAAGTTAGTTTTTTAGGCCATATAGTCTCGCAACAAGGAGTCTCGGCAGGGATCCTTGCAAGGAGGAAGCAATATTAAACTAAAAGAGGCTAGAGACTATCTCTGAAATATGCAGTTTTATGGGGTTTGTCGAATATTACAAAAGATGCATACCAAATTTCTCCAAAATAGGTTAAAAGCTCAACATTATCTATAAGACCCGTAATTGGGAGAAGGGCTTCACTAGGCTGAGACGAAATCAATATTAGCACTGATATTTATAATCCCATATCCACTGTGGACCTTTATTGTCCTTGTTGATGACAATAGGGGAGGATTGAGAAGTGTTTTAATGCAGTATGGCCATATATTTGCTTATGCATCTAGAGAATGGAAACCTCATGAAAGAAAAAAAATTTAAGTATTATCCCACACATGATCTTAAGTTAGCAGTTTTGTGTTGCACTGAAAATCTGGAGACGTACCATTATAGTGCAACTATAGTGCTGTATTATGACCACCAGGATTTGAAGTATTGATATAATAAAAGAGAACTGAATATGAGAAAGCTTTACCTATATGTTATAGCTATATAAGTGTATCAAATTTCGGGGATGAAATTTATTTAAGGGGGGGAGAACTATAACACACCAAGATTTATTCCCCAATATGCGTTGTAAAGATTTATGGCATTTAATGAAATGGAAGAGTGAAGTTTGGAGAATGTGATTATGCTCCCAGTAAAAACTTTTAGTGAGGCAGTGAGTTTGTCATGCCATTTTATATGACAAATGATAATCGCAAATTGTGAAATGTTACAGGGTGAAAGTAGGCATCTTAAGCTTTAATTTGATAAGTAATGGGTAATTTTTGAAGCTATATACAAAAAGTTATAAATTTTTGAAGTTAGCCCAGAAAAATCAATGATTTTTTGGAGCAACAACATCCAAAGAATTTAGTTTTGGGAATTTTGTACTTCTACTTGTCAAAAGGATATATTTTGTATTGAAATTGGACTCAATAAGGGTTCTATAGCCTTTAGAATCACTCCAATAAGATGTCTGTAAATTTAGTTATGATTTTCAAAGTTTGGGTAGAAAATCTGCTAGAATTGAGACAAATCTGGAAAAAGGGAAAATCTTGTGATGGCAACATTGTAATTTTTGGATAAACCTATTAGCCAATTTAGGTTATCTAAAGGACCCTTAGACGTCATTTTGATGGGCCAAGATGAGAGAAATATTAGTTGGATTACAATTGTGCTTTATGAGCCATTATATAAAGATAAAAGCTTATGTACATAAAGTCTAAAATTTTGGGAATTTACTTAATTAAATTATTAAGGGAAAATAAATGAGTAAAGGTAAATATTATAAAAGCAATTTTCCCTTCCTTCATGAAAAACTATCAGCCATTTTAGGGGAAAGAGAGAGAAAGCTTGTTGAATTCTAGAGAGAGAAGGAGAAGAACTCACAAGGTGTTTGAAGCAAAAATTTTGTTGTTTAAGAGGCTAGGGTTTCGGTAACATTAAGGAGAGCTAGACTGATTAGTGGTCACATAACCTTTGGAATCATCACAATTAGACATCTGTATAATTAGTTATGAATTTTCAAAGAGTAAGGAAAATTCTGGCAGCTTTAAGTACAAGTGCGAAAATGGAAAAATGTAATATGACTAGGTAATTAATTGGAACTTTAAGAGTGAAGTTAACCAACTTGGGATAGTTGCACAACTTTTTCTTTGCTTTTGACTTAGTATATTAACCCTAATGATATGATTATATATCTAGGGGTCATGAGAAGTCAATAAAGAAGAAAAGTGAAAGAATTTCCAAGAAGCTTCAATGGTTGGAAGAAAAGTTACAAGGAGGGAACTTGAAGACAAAAGGTTGGGAACTTTCCTAACTTGAATAACTAGATATGTGTGCTTGTATATTTTTGTGTTAGTACCTTTACTGAATTGTGTGAAGCATGTATGAACGAGTGAAGCTCTGTTTTACTTATACCATGGCCATTAGTGTAATGTGTTAAACATTGTGCATGCATATATGTCATTATGTTGGCATGAATTTATGTAAGCCAACATGTCATGCATAAAGCATTTCTTGTATACATTTGTTAGCACTATTCTCTATTGGAATTCTCTTGAATCTCAATCTCCCTTACCAACAATATAGGCAGCGGAGCACTGAAGAGAAGTGCCGGAAGCTGTGCTAGGAGAAAAAGTTGCAATGAAGGAGAATAATTATTTATGCGCTGAACCGTTGTATAATAAACGTTGAGTGATTAATTGTATATCATTACATGATAGATAAGTCAAATTTCCTAAGCATGATAATTGAATTAGAAATAGGTAATCACACGGTATGAGGCCATTTGTTAAGAAACCTTCCGCGCATAAAAATGAGCAAAGAATTATTTTGATTAGGATAATAAAGAGAGTTAAAAAATGATAAGTTACGAAGAAGTTACAAACCACTTTATGATAGTTTTTGAAAATTTTTAAAATTTTCTGAAAAACCCACTTTACTACAGGTTTGAATCCTGCCCGGTGGTTAGGAATTGGAATAAATTTATAATTGAATACTACTTTGTGGTTCAAATTCATTGCATAAAACTCATCAGATTGATTATAGAAGTAAGGTGTTATATGGGTGACTCTATTTTTTCCCAATGGCAAAAAGCACTTATTGCTGGATATTATGGCAGGTGGGGAAAGTGAGAAATGCTTATCTTTTTGAAAACATTACTCCTGATCCTATATTTTGGTTTTCCCAGGCATGTAAATTTCTACAAGAGTTCTGGGAAGCAAGGGGCTAGAGCAATATAGAGCAGCGAACTATTGATATAAGTGGTAATGGCAATAATGCGCAAAATCAATGGAAACCACCTAAAGGTAACAACATTAAAATAAATACAGATTGTGCCTTTTCCTCTATAGACTGTAAGTTTGCTATAGTTTTTGTAGTGAGAGATTAGATGGGGTAACACATTTAATTCAGACTGCATAAGCCTTAATGGTTGAAGCCATAGCAATTCTAGATGCTGTGAATTATGCTCTGATTAATCAATTGCATGATGTACAATTCAAATCTAATTGTCAAACTTTGATCAATTGTCTTGCTAATGGGTCTCCACCAAATGATTGGAGATGCATAAATATCCTTGAAAATATTAAGTATTCAAGGAATCTAATAAGGAACCGTTCTTGTCATTGAATTTTCAGGAAAGCGAACTTAGTGGCAGACTAGGTTACTAAAGTTCACTTGTTGGGTCTTGCCCATCGGATTAGGTTACATGACCACTAGAGCTACAGAGGATTTTGTTGGACAAAGATGCAAGTGCTAGGCCAAGAGCCCCAGATCAATAGGTAGTTTTGTTTTGTAATAGATTACTGTCTGTAGCTTATTTGTAATAGTTTAGTGTTTGTATTAGTATTGATGTATTGCCGTTTATATTAATGAAGCATCTCTTGCAACTGGCAAAAAAAAGACATAGCTGTAACAATGTGAGTACCCACTACAACAGAAAACACTTTTAACGTCGCTTTTTTAGCCTTTTTAACGTCTGAATATAGGGGGATGTCTATGTGAGTGACGCAATAAATAAGGGCAACAACATCCGCAAATAAAGGGACCTCTAAAGTCTGTACTTTAGACGTCCATATTTTAAAAAGGGATGTCTAAAGTGTCTATATTGACATTTTAGGCGTCCCTTCTTAATATATGGACATCTAAAGTTAGACGTCCCTATTTTAAAAAGGAACATCTAAAGTGTTACGTCTGAAGGTTCTTTTTAAAAAAAATCATTTATATTACAGATCTAGACTAAACACTAATTAAAACCAGAAATTATAGATCATAGTCAATAAAATTACAGATCTAGTATCTAAACTCCAAATCTAAAATCTATACAATAACAACTCTAAAGCTAAAATCTCACAGGCAGAAGATGATAACAATAAGAGGAATCAGTTATCTGAGAGGAAGTTGTATAGGCCAGAACTTATTGATCAAACCTCAGCATAGATTCGAATCATTTGAAAGAGGCTCCTTGTAGCGCAGAGTCAATAGAAAAGCTACGCTGACAAGAGTAAAAGACCTCTGGAGTTTGAGGTTAGTGACCAAGTATTTTTTAGGGTATCCCCAGTTACCGGCATCAAGAGAGCTATCAAGCAAAAGAAGGTGAGCCAGAGGTAAATAGATCCTTTTGAGATTCTTATGAGAATTGGGCCTATTGCTTATCGAGTAGCCCTATCCCCAAACTTGAGCAGACTCCACGATGTGTTTCACGTTTCCCAATTGATGAAGTACCAACCGGATCCATCTCACATCATTGAGTATGAAGAAGTCAAATTGCAAGACAACTTCACATATAAGGTGGAGCCAGAGCTGATTATTGATTGAGAAAAACAATGGCTCTGCCACTGAAGTATTCCGTATGTGAAGGTGATCTAGAAGGGAATGACTGAGAGAGAGGCAAGTTGGGAAGCGGAAGCTAATATGCGGAGGCGTTATCCGGAGTTTATGGCTCAAGTTGTGTGGCGAATTTCAAGGATGAAATTTATTTTTTGGGGGGAGAATTGTAATGGCCCAAAGATGGGCGTAAGGGCTAATGATTTCAAAAGTGAATGTAATTAGTTTTGAATAAACACTTTTGAAGAATAAGACATGAATTTTGATCAGAATGTGTTGCAATAAGTGCTTAAACCCTGTATTTGAGCTAATTATGTGATACAGCTTAAAATGAACCCTAAGGGTAGGTGAGGGCGCATGAATGAAGAATGGAATGATATAAAGGTGTTTAGTGGTGATTTGGTAAGAATTGCCATAATTAGGTGCAAAATGGGAAAAAGGAAAGTTACAGACCAATTGGTCAGTTAATGAAGAGGAAACTCATTAGTAACTTAAGGATCAATAGTTGTGATCAGTGCTCAATTGGGCATGAGGGTGGAATCATGTGCTTTAGAGTTCATGTGTGTTCATGGGTGAGGGAGCAAGATCATGACAAATGGCTATATGAAAGCCATGGGATCAAGGTCAAAGTTTCAACATTTTCCCTCTCCTCTATCCCTCTAAAGTTGACCAAGAGCACTCATGGGGAGTCAAAAATTTGAGCTTTATCATCTTCATCTTCTCTCTCATAAACCTCCATTTTTGTCCCTAGCTAAGCAAGAAAGAGAAAGGAAAAGGTGAAATTTTGGCTTTGTTGATGGCTTTGAATTCTTAAATACTCTTCATTAATTTTTTTTCATGGTGATGAGGGCTTCATTGCCATGGTTTTAGATTTTTGAAAGAAGGTGTTTAGGTGATTGAAGAAACTTGAAGGTTGAGGAATTAAGAAACTAGCTTGAGGAATAGGAAGAGGTGAGTATGTGTTGCATTTTGATATATCCATTGTGATCATCAATTGAGTTTTATAAATTTTAGATTTTACCCTGATTTTTGAGTCATGTTGGAATGAATGATTTGTCTAGTGTATGGTGGTGGAATTGGTGTCATGTTAGGTCATTGGAGCAATAGAATTTATTTGGAACCTTGGAAGAAAAATTGGTGCAAGTGGGTAATGTATGGGAATGTGGTGACCAAAGCAAAAATTTCTTGTTAGAATGTGATTTTGGATGTTTTGGTGTTTCCATTGGGTTCTTTGTGTAAAATTATGTAGGATTGGTATTGGATAAGAATTTTGGGACCATTGGCTGCATATTGGTTTAGGTTTGGGAAATTATGTCAAAGGAAACTCTGCTGTGTTTTGGCTTCTGATAAAGCCTCACTTGAGTGATCTAGGGTCTCACTCGAGTGTAGCATCATATTTTGTCTTTTCCTTCAGCTTTTTGGTAAACTTTCATGTAAAAAGCAAAAGTGCATTTCCTTACTTGTGAGTGATGTGGGTTCTCACTCGAGTGTCCATGCATTTGGCACTATGAACTTGTGTCTTGGGTTAGCACTCGCAGCCAACTTTTCAAGAGTGTGTCTTAGCACTCGCATGTGTTGTGCATCACTCGAGTACCAAAGCCAGTACTTAAGTGCACTTCTTACTTCATCATTTTCCTTTCTCTTGGGTAGTCACTTCCTGTGCCTCACTTGGTAGGACTCGGGTAAGCATGACTCGAGTGTTGAGTTCAGGACTCAAGTGCAGTGATCATTTTTTGTTTTGTCGTTGCTCTGTATCAAGCACTCGCACAAGTGAACAATTCTCACTCGAGTGCAAGTCATCTCATTACTCGAGTGCATCAGTTAAAATTAGTAATTTCACTTCTGAAAGTGAGGTCTTTGGTCAAGTTTCCCCAACCCTTTAGGCATGTGTTTAGGCTTCTAGTAGCCACCTAAAGAGTTCAAATGATAACCAACTTTAAGTGTTATGAAAGTAAAAATTTGGAATAGAGTTTAATCCGTCGTCCTTGATTCTAGTTATATGATTTGATATTTTCCACACTCATGAGCAATCTATATCGGAGCACGCTCGAAAGAACAAGGTAGTGATGCTTTCCCTTATACTATATGTGATATATTTTATGTTTGATTTATCATTGTTTGTAAGTCCTAGAACTGCGGCCTATCAGTGGTTCCAGTGGGAAGACCATGCCTGTAGAGCGGTAGAGATACGGGGGATGTGACTATGTGGAAGCCGTAAGGCTATATGTGTAAGCCAAAAGGCTATTTGAGAATCCTCCACCTGTAGCCCATCGGTGGTTTCGGTAGGAGGACCATACCTGTGGGTTGGTGGAGATACGTGGGATGTGACTATGTGATTATGTGTATATGTGAAAGCTTGTATGCTATGTTTCGTGTTGCTATGCTGCTTGATGATGTCATTGCATGCTTTGTGATTATGTTTGGTATGAGTGATTTGTTACTACTGGGATTCTTTTGAATCTCATTCTTTCCATAAACTAACCTTCAGACAGGGCAAGTAGGTCTAAGGGTTGAAAGAGATGACCAAGGTCGGCTAGGACTTCTATAGGGATGTAATCTTGGTTGTTGGTTATCAAATTTTGAATGGGATTACTGTATATATTTTGGGATGTGAATTTTGGTATGATTTTGTATAATCTCCTATATGGAAAACTGTAAACCCTTAGTATATATATGAAACCCGGGGGTTGTAGGGATTTTTGTTGTAAACTCTGATATGTATGAATGTGATTTAACTACACAAGGTAGTTATATTTGAAATGTGAATAGGAGACCAAGTTAAACCGATTTCAAAAGAAATTTGTAAAAAACCCTATCTCAAGGATGGGATTAAAAATGAAATTTTATCATCTGTTGGTCTCTAATTCATCTTAATTACACATTTTCAAATTATAATTATTGTTTATAAGGCAGGGGATTACATAAATTGTTGAATAAAAAAGTAGGAGGGGAAAATAATTATTTGCTCATAAATTTGCCAAATGTCATTAGTCCATGCCAAGGATTAAATACTATTGAATGGAAATGTATGACACAAAATAGAAGAAGATAAGACCAAGTACATGATGATGTCATAAATGAAATAAGTCACCATTTATTAATTTAGGAAAAGGTGGTAGGATATTTTAAAGTCTCCCTTCATGTCTTTGCTAGCCATTTTCACTCAAGCATAAACGAGAGAAGAGAAAGAGAACAAATTATAATTGATAGAGTCGGAGCACATGCTTAATTGGATTAAAATATCATTAAGTGTACCTATAGTAAAGCAAATGGATGAAGGCCCAAATTGTGTTTGAGAAGAGAACCTTAGGTGTTTTTATGGGCTAACCAAATGGAGGAGAATTAGTTCAAATTGGATTGAAGGTTATGACACAAGTTGTGAGAGGATAAGCTTAAAGGACAAGTAGTGTCATAAATGGGAAATTTGGGCTAATAATAATTAAGAGGAAAAGGTGAGATATTTTTATGAAGTCTTACTTCATCTTTCTAAGGTCCATTCTCACACCTAAGCGCAAGAGAGGAAGAGAGAGAGAAAGCTTAAGAGAAATAAAGAGAAGAGGAGACCTAGATGAGGAAGAAAATCTTAACGCAAGTATTAATTGTTCCTAGTGATTTAGCTTCCAACTTGTGTAGCTCCCTCTCTAATATCTTCTTGTACATAAATCACTATGTTTAGCAAGCTAATCTTCAAGGATTAAGAAGGGAGTGTGTTCAGCCAAGAGGGAGAAAAACCAAGAAACCAAGGTATCTTTAAGAACTTCAATCTATGTGATAGTATGTTGTTGTTGTTGTTGATGTTTGGGGTTGGATTTGGTAATTGTTGTTTAAGTTTGTAAATTTGGAAACTCTAACCCTAAGGGATTATACTGCGCAAATTTTTTTAAATCATGGTTAGTATGTGTTTAAATGGTTTAATATGGGATTAGAAGTGGAAAGGAGTAAGCTTTAGAGGTCAAAATGCGAAATTGCAAATTTTCCCTTTTCCTTATAAGTTTTAGCCAGATCTATTTTGGGGGAAGGAGTTGGATTTTCAATTATATGATGGATCCATTACGTTAGGTAGGAAAATTAGGTGGGGTTACATTTGGTAACTTTTTCAGAAAAGCCCCAAAAATCATAATTACGAAAACGCCCCAGAAACCTTAAAGCAGGGCTACCATGGGCAATTTCTTCTTTTGGAAGTGAATTTGGTAATTTTGGAAATGGATTCTTTGGGCGAAAATATATCAAAATAGCCTTAGTTAAAATGTTGGAAAACTTAGAGTCGGACGTGGGCATTTTGGTAAAATTTCACTATAGACTAATATAACCGCAATATAACTATAGAAGTGTCTAAAATGGTACATGGATAGGTCATAACCTAATTCTTGTCACCATTTAATATTTTAGGTTTGAGTTGGGAGCCGAAGGTTGGCACTCTTTTCGAGGCACACCAAACGGGGTGAAAAAGACTTGAGGTAGGGACATTATCTTTAATACATTATGCCATAGTCTATATTATTATGTGTTTGCCATTGTTTATGCTATATTAATTAGCATGGTTTATCTAGAAGAGGTAGTTAGTGCCAGAGATGTACTTACACTAGGAGTTGGGTAAGAATCCAACAGGTGTACGATTAGTGGGGCTGGACCCTACTCATGTATACATGACGATGACGTGTTATGATGATGTGTGATGATAATATGTTATATTGTTCATTAATTGGTGCAAACATGGAACATATCATATTTACTTTTCACATTTTATATGAACAATAACATGTTTCTACTAGAATTCCTTGGAATCTCACCCCTTTTTCTAAACAAAACATCTCAGTAGGTGCCAACGGCTCAAAAAGAAAGGATGTAGATATGGGGAACTGATAGGCAAGTTTTTCGAGACGAAGACCGTGGTTATAAATAGTCTGTAATTGAAATATTTTTTTATAGTTTTGTACAAAGCTGTAAATAACTTTTAATTATGTATAGTTCAATATGGTTTGTAAACAAATACTTTTATCAATATATATATATATATACACTTTTTTGTATGCCTGTGGAACTTGGTCTTTATTACTCTGTATTTATCGAAATGGAAACGGGTGTTGACATTTTTGGTATCAAAGGCCAAGTGGTTCTGGCAGAGCTAATAAGCAGTTCTGGTATTATCAAAATGGTATACTGATATGATTTTTTGTTTGCATACTGATAGAAACCATGAGCGGTTGGAGTTTAAGCAGTGTGAACAAGGAACACGAGGGATTACTCTCGTCGGTGAACCAGGGTACCCTTAGTTAGAGTATTTTTAGAAGCAGCAGTCTGTGGAGACAAGGACACCAAGGGTGTAGGTTAGTGACTGATTGGAATTAGGACGGTAACAATGGTATTAAGGAATAGGGGTATCAGGGTACTTAGAGGTGATATCAGTACCTAGATGGCAGTATTGGTGGTATTGGTGCACCTAGAGATGATATCAGTATGGTATCAGTTGTATCAGGATAGTATCAGTGGTATTAGGATGGTATCAGTGGTATCAGTAGTAGTAATATCAGTACCAATACCCAGTTGACAGTATTGGTATTTCCTGTGCATATAGCAATGATACCCATATCTATGATAGTGGTATCAGGATGGTACTAGCGATATTAGAATAGTGTCAGCGGTATCAGTGGACAATGGAATCGGCATACGTGAAGGGGGTAACAGTGCCCAGTCATGGTATCTATCAGTGGTACTAGTGCACTAGATAGAACACCAGTAGCAACAATTTTGATAATGGTACTAGAATTGATTTTGTGTATGTATTGGCACTGTTACGTAAACCATGCACAGTATTTTAATGCCTGGAGACGATGGGCATAATTTTTTAGACAAGGGTAGTCTTAGGGTACCGATAGTCAAAAGTAGATAAAGCCAGAATTTGCGTTTTTGCACGGGGGCACGAAATTTAAGCGTGCTTATCCCAGGGTAACCATAGGATGGGTGACCCCTTGGGAAGTTGTTTATAACTTAAGAGTTATGTAATATAAAAGGGATAAATATGTCATGTACAGTAGTTTGTTGGTTGTGTGATGTTCCTAGCTTTCTGTAACTATTATAAATAGCTGATGTATGTTATAAATGACATATCTGTGTACCTAAAATTATTATAAATTGATGAAAATACCCTTGCATCTATATAGAACTTTATATTTCCTTATTGTCATTTAGCGAGGTACCAAGATGATGTGTACAAGTGAAGGAGATTTTGATCCAAATTGGGAAGATAGCCTTAACTCTATACAACGAATTCGAAGCAGGATGACACTACAACAACTTATGATAAGTGATCTTAGAGATAAATCGCGCGAGTTACGACAGAGATAGGGAAGATTAAAGTATCTCAAAAGCCAAGAGGGTGAATATAATTTATCTGAGCAACCTCATCAGGAGCCATCACCTATGCTTGTGTATGAAGAAGATGTTTTTCAAACATGGGTGAAACGATTTGAGAAACAACAACCTCCTACTTTCTAATGGAGATTCGATCCTCTACAAGCGGAAGAATGGTTATCTATACTGGAGCAAATTTTCACAAGACTGATGTGACCCAATGATATTAACGTTCAGCTAGCAGTTAGAAAATTAAAAGGAGAGGCAGATATATGGTGGAGGAATATGGAGTTGATTCTACAAGTATGGAATATTCCAGTAACATGGGAAATGTTCTAAGGGAAATTTAAGGAAAAATATTTCTCTTAACCAGACAAGTTAGCAAAAGAAAAGGGATTCCTCAACATATGATAGGATAATAAAGAGAGCTTCGATGAGTATCTGGTGCATTGTGTCCGATTATCTCAGTGTTCCTCGTACCTAAAACATCGGGATGACAAGGAGTGGAGCTCTAATATATTAATACAAGGGTTAAAGCTAGATTTGAGAAAGAAATTGATTTCTAAACACTTTACAGTGTTTGCCAAGGTGGTTGAAGAATGTCAACTTGCTAAGAATGACTTGTTAAGCTTGCACCATGACAGAAATGAAGACCACAGGGATGTGTTTGGTAATGGGAGTTCCTCACAAAAACGCAAAGATTGATGGATTGTCCCAAGGGAACTATAACGGACAAAATAAGTTGGGGGCCACGGA
The DNA here is from genome assembly GCA_963242795.1 of Inga leiocalycina. NCBI lineage: Eukaryota > Viridiplantae > Streptophyta > Magnoliopsida > Fabales > Fabaceae > Inga > Inga leiocalycina. Next base: position 43,720,984 of record OY725331.1, read on the forward strand.
AGTCAGAGTTTCGCTAATGGTAGGAAATGCTGGCAATGTCACAAGCCATGTCATCCTGGTAGATCATGTGGAGATGCGTCAAGAAGATACAGTTCAACTGGATAAGATCCAGCTAGCCAGATCTATTTTTAGTGTTGAGAACCAGTGCATCTTGCTAAGAATTGCCCACAAAGGCAACAATAAGAGGAGACTAGACTAGGAGCTCATGAAGTACAAGTGACAGATCAGGAGGGGTGCCAGAAAATCTCTTGAACTTATTAAAGGTACAACTTCTTCTAATAGCAATTCAATGGGAGTAATGTATGGTTCTAGTTTAATTATTTATTCACTGTATATGCTCTTTAGTGATGCTTGATACTTGATTAAATTTGGAAGCCAGTTCATGATGAGACCAGAATAGAGAGAATAAAGGATAGGTCATTAAGTGGTAAATTTCCTAAATCTTTCTGAAAGATAGGAGGGGACGATAGGGATAATTGAGGTGGAATGATTTTGTACCCCAATAAAATTGAGGTTTGATTTGGGATCGAGAGAATTGTAATATGAGAATCCAACTTAGTAATTGAGTTGACTCCTTAGGCATTTCATATGGCCTAAGTTACTTGAGGTATTAGAATGTGATACATAATGTGGGGTAATTATGTAGAAAGTCGATCCTAAAGGATCCGATCTGATGGTACTGATGGTTAAGGATAGGCTTGAATTTGAGCTAAACTGAGATAATGCTTTGATCGAAATGTGAATTGCTTACACTATGGTTCTATTCCATATTGAAAGCACTAGTAGAAAAATGACTTTTTAGACCGGTTAAAAATGACTTTTTAGACCGGTTCTGTATTAGGTCTTGATACAGCAGGTCTTAAAAGTCTGTTATTTTTTAGACCGGTTGTTATAACCGGTCTTAAAAGTCAAACTTTTAAGACCGGTTGTATCCACAACCGGTCTAAAAACTCCAAATTTAAGATCGGTTGTGGCACAACCGGTCTTAAAGGTTTGACATTTAAGACCGGTTGTGGTAACAACCGGTCTTAAATGTCCCACCTTTAAGACCGGTTGTTCCCACAACCGGTCTTAAAGTAATTTTTAAGACCGGTTGTGACTACAACCGGTCTTAAAGCTTCATTTTTTTTAAAAAAAACTTCCCTTTTATTATATGTACACGCACAGAATGCTCCAATTTTAAACAGCAGTACATGACAATCACTCATTTCAATTTCAAAATTCAAAATCACCAGGCAGTACAGTCATATATATATTGATGATTCATTTGCAATAGACAGTATCCAAATGACAGCAGTAAAACAAACGCAATGAATATGCCCTTTGGTAAAAGTCCCATAAAATTGAAACCCAATAGGAATAATGTAAAAGTCCCTCTAATTGCCTCTTCTATAGGAATACACAGAAATTGGAGGCATACACAATACCTTCAACCCCCTCACTAGCTCTAGAATTACTTACTTAAGCCTCAAGAACATGCTTCCCTGTTTATAACATTTTTTTTTGCCAATGAAAGATTCATTCCACCAACTAAATACCATACATCAGTTCCCTGCAGCGTTATACAACTAATTATCATACAACAAACTACAAATATTAGCGACCTCCTAGTTCTAATTGAAAAACAGCTCCCAAACCAATAACATTTAAAGCTTACTTGGAGATACTTATGAAATACATAATAATCAAATAGTGCTTAATTATATGCGATTTGATCCATTGACATCCATCTTGTAAACAAAAAAAGGGACAAACTAACAAATGCCAAATACAGCTAGAAACATTTGTCATTAAATATCTACATTCATATTCATAATCAGAGATAAAACATCTCAAAAAGGTCTTCAAGCTTCACAAAGGACATAATAATCTAACCTAATATGGGTACATTTTTACAATAATGTACAATGAACATTGGATTCAAAAACTCACTATTTTTGTAATAGCTCATGGATGAATTCAGCACAACATGTGCGAATGAAATCAATATCTTCTTCAGGAAAGGGATCAGCAAGATCAAACATCTGTAACACCAAAACCAGACGAAACATTGACTTAGTAACTTAAAAACAATAAAGTAAAACAAAAGTTCTGAAATATAAATTTACCTCTTGAGTAAAATCAGTCGTGCCTAGAGTGATAATATTGTAAATATGTCTCAAAACATAAAAACCACATAAGTTGGACCCCTTTGGTTGCCGACGGCTCTGAGAAAAAACATGATATCATTAAAACAAATAAAAAGGCATGTCTTATTACATTCTGTAAACAAATCCATATGTACTAACCTTTGGCATGATCCATGTAGGGTCCTTTAAGTCACGAACATGCTTACCACAAGCACTGTGTAGGAATGTCCGCATAGCCCTATGATCATCACAATGACAAAGGTTATTGGTTTTACACAAATTCCATAAACTTTGCATACAAAAGGTAAGAATGCAAGAAAACTAACGAATTAATGGTCTTTTTCAAATCATTCCCTGGTTTGAAGTGGAGGGAACATAAGAGGATGATAGTGTAACTACTCTTGCATAGAAGAAGCAACTGCCAATGATCACTGAAAAAAACAGAAGAATATTAATAAGCAAACATAAAACATTATATAAATTATAAAATATCAATATGTTTCTTACCTATGCACATATGGAGCCAAGAAACACTCGGTTCCAGTTTCACTCGGTTCCAGCGAAAGTTCTGTTATGGTCCCTGATTAACCTTTGTTCGCTCATTCGACTATTTTGTTTCCGTACAATTTCTTTATGGGCATTCATGTAATATTGAACTTCATCAACATTGTTCAAGATGTACATGTGGACTTGTTGCAATTCATCAGCATCTATGCTCTTTACTGTTGCCCCGCGTCTACCCCCTTCTTGATCATGACGCTTAGGAAGGCCAATATGTCGTACATTTGACAAATAATGTTGACAAAATTCCATAGCTTCTTCAGAAACATATTTTTGAACAATAGATGCTTCAGGCCGATTGGGGTTCTTCACATACCCTTTTAGTATTTTCATAGTTCTTTCGATCGGGTACATCCACCGGAAATAGATAGGGCCACACAACTTTATCTCCCTCACTAGATGAACAACCAAGTGTACCATGATATCAAAAAAGGACGGAAGAAAAAGCTTCTCAAGCTGGCATAAGATAATGTATCCTTCATTTTCCAATTCCTCCAATCTTTCCGTGTCAATGACTTTACAACAAACGGCATTGAAGAAGAAACAAAGTCTAGTCAATATATGTTGAAGATCATATTCGGCAATGCCTCGAATAGCTACTGGGAGTAGTTGTTGCATCAAGACATGACAATCATGAGACTTTAGCCCTATTAACTTCAAGTCTTTCATCGATACAAGCTTTTTAAAATTTGAACAATACCCTGAGGGAACTTTAGCGCCATGTAAACACTCACAAAAGCTTCTTTTCTCAACCTTAGACAAAGTATGAGTAGCTGGAGGACAAAATGTTCTATTACCGTATGGCCTTGGATGTAAATCTTCTCGTATTCCCATTTCTTGCAAGTCTAATCTTGCCTTCACGCCATCCTTAGAACTTCCCTGTATGTTGAGCAGTGTCCCAACAATACTATCACATACGTTCTTCTCCACATGCATGAAATCAATACAGTGTCTGACGTCAAGATTGTGCCAATATGGAGGATCGAAGAAGACGGACCTTTTTTTCCATATATTTTTCTCATTTCTACTCTTTGATGACTTACCAAAAATAGTATTGATATTTTTCACCTTTTCATAAATTTTCTCCCCAGTCAATGCCTCTGGAGCATCTTCAAACTCTTGGCTACCGAAAAAAGCTTTTTTTAATCTACGATAAGGGTGGCTTCGTCTTAGAAATCGCCTATGCCCAAGGTAAACCGTCTTTCTTCCATGTTGAAGTTGATGGTAGCATGTGCCTTCTTCACATATCGGACAAGCTTTGTGGCCTTTAACGCTATATCCTGACAAGTTCCCATATGCACGGAAGTCATTTATAGTACAAAAGATCATTGCTCGCATATTAAAAGTCTCCTTCTTGTTCGCATCAAAAACATCGACTCCTTTATCCCACAACTCTTTCAAGTCTTCGATCAAGGGTTGTAGGTAAACATCTATGTCATTTCCGGGTTGCTTTGGTCCCGAAATCAACATAGACAACATTATGTACTTTCGTTTCATACATAACAAAGGAGATAAGTTGTAAATTACCAACAGAACAGGCCATGAACTATGTATACTGCTTAGGCTACCATAAGGATTCATACCATCTGTGCTAAGCCCAAGCCTGAGATTCCTAGGTTCTTCACCGAAGCTAGGAAATAATTGATCGATTTTCTGCCATTGAGAAGAATCAGCTGGATGCCGAAGCTTTCCATCAGAAATCCACTCATCTGCGTGCCATCTCAAATTTTTGGCATCAATTTCATTAGCAAACAGGCGCTTGAACCTTGGAATGATTGGAAGATACCACAACACTTTTGCAGGGCCCTTATTTGATTTATACCTCGGAGTTTCACATATCGGACATTGCTCCTTCTCTTCATGATCTTTTCTATACAATATGCAATCATTAGGGCAAGCATGGATCTTTTTATACTTCATCCCTAGTGGACACAGTATTTTCTTAGCATCATAGTATCGACAAGGCAACACATTATCATCAGGAAGCATATCTTTAAAGGCCTCAAGCGTTTCTGTAAAACTCTTGTCGCTCCATCCATGCCGTGCTTTGAAGCTTACCAATTTCAATACAGCATTCAGCAATTGGTATTTTTTACACCCCGGGTACAATGGCTTCTCAGCATCACTGCACATATTACCATATGCATGTGATTGTTCAAAAGCCTCTTCTCCTACATCACGAATAATGTCCTCTATCCGATCATCCATATCCGTGTCATTATCATCACAAGTCACTTCCCCCTGTTGAGATGCACTTGGCATTTCTAATTGTTCACCATGCCATACCCATACTACATACGTCTTACAAAACCCTTCACAAATTAAATGTGTATATATATCTACAGCACTTAATCGCTTCTCATTCAAACATTTTACACAAGGGCAATAAAACATCCCACTATCATCATTGGCATTTCTTTTTGCAAAGTCTAAAAAACCCTTGACCCCAACATCATATTCAACACTCGTCCGTTTAGCTTGTATCCAACTACGATCCATATATTCTAACACCTTTATTTTGTTTTGTACTTTTTCCCTGGAAAAGGTAGGAGAATGATGAGAGCATGCAATCATTACACCCAAGTACATAGTGTAACTAGAAGTAAAGGGACTTTGGTCCTTCGACTAATAATATCCAAGCAATACCGTTGGAAACCAATAGAAGGTAACTAGTTAAACATAGCAAAAAGAACTATAAGTAGAGGGATTTATGTTGAGGCTCAGTACTGGTGATGCTCTGAGTGCTGAAATTTGGGGTTGCCTTATGGGCATGAAAAGAGTTTGGGATGGGGGGTTCAGAGAAGTGTTGATTAGGTGCGACTCCTACGAGGTTATCGACCTACTTCAAAATGAGATCCCAGATATGCATGAAAAATGGCAGCTGCTTACAGAGACTGAAGTGATCTCGGGGCCTTCATTTTTTATTTTTTATTTTTAAAGCAAAGCAGAAGTGATCTCGGGGCCTCCATTTTTGAATGAAGATGGAGATGGTATCATCATGGAAGAATTTAAAATGCAATCTCCTTCCATCCCTCTTAGTTGGCTAATCGGCAGTACAAAGGTCCTATCGAACTCTAACGAATAATATTCCAGCCCCTATATGGATAAATATCCGGGATGGTCACACCCACACCCTCACAAAATCAAGTTAATTGCTTCTAAGCAATATGAATAAATGACTACATTCCTATAGACTCTATTTCAACATAGATGAAGATCTAAGTTAAAGGCTTACTATATTAGAGAATATTAAAAAACCATCTATTAATTTGAAAACACCTTAAATGACAGATAAAAATAAACGGATGGAGTTGAACCAATGAGGTAATTAATTAATTATTACTAATTGCAAATCAATGGAATTAGTGCACGATCATCAAAATTCAAAAGTTCAAAACCTTGTTTATGTGCATATCTAAATAATTAAAGAGCTAGATATAAAAATGTCTAACATTTGTAGCCGAGTATTCGATGTATTAATTTACATTTATTGTACGTATTTACAATAATAAACATTTTTTATATTATATTATTCGATACTCCATTTGTTTTCAACATATTAAGATGAATTATAAATCTTGTTAACTGATATTTATTAGTAGCATACAATTGATTTCTATTAACGGACCTGGGACCATGGTCATATATATATATCCATGCATGTATATATTGATAATCAAAGGCACGTTTGGACGTTGGTTCAAAGATAGCTTTGATTTAAAATCTCAGAGAGGAATGGGAAGAGCTTTGGTCAAATTGGCTTGCTTGGTGGTTTTGTTTCTTGTTGCATCAGCTGGTAATAACTCATCTCTCCCTCTCTATTTGTGTGTATATATTGAGTGACCTTTAACAAATTTTAATCAATTTTTTAATCTATGTAACTCAATTATTTGTATTTGCATCAGCTGGTAATGACTCATCCCTTTTGTGCATGCTTTTATGAGTCCCCTTAATTGTCCTTCTTCATTACTATTTCCACTTTTCGTTTTTCACTACCCAACCGAACCACATACATGTTTAATGGATTTTGAACTTCAATTCCACTAAACCAGACCAACTACCACACAACATCTCAGTATTGAAATCAGTTTATATCACATAATGTGATAGGTTCATAATTTATATAATGTTAATTCAGATTGTGGTCACAAACGCTTCAGGTTATCCTAAAATGTAGCAAGGTTTCAAGACACCACAATAACAATGAATTAAGTATAACTACACAAGAGTTCGCTATCAATATAAGAGATAGAAGCTCAATCCTCAACAAGAAACAGTTGTAATTTTTAAATCTATGGTATAAGTGAAACAAAATAAGATTAAGTACAATAAAAACAAAATATTTATTATTGAATCCAAGCGAGATGAGTTTCTGACCACATCATACATTTAAAACATGCTTACTTTATATAGCACAATAAACAGAAGAGAAGGCTATTTTAAAGAAAATGGCCATGCCGCATGCCTTCTTTTGTACATGATAAGATCAATTTACCATGATCCCATCCCTATTAGGAACAGGTGGTGCCATTCATGCAAAATCAGTTGCCCAATTTATGAAGTTCTAACTCAACAAAAGTTGGAAAAATCATCAGATGAATTTCAAACTAAACCTTGGCGGGCCAAGGTTATGATATGAGAACAGAACAAGCACAAAAAAGACATTGCAGGAAGCAATATGTTTTTATCACAACGAAAGCGTTTCAATGGTGATAGCTACAGTTTCTAAATCAAACTGGTGGTGACAGCCAGAAAATCAATGGTGCAGAAATCTAATTGGTTATGTTTGGTGCTCAAGATCTTATAAATCTACACAATAGAATTGACATAACATAAGCAACAAAAAAACCAAAATTTCTTGTCCAAATACAACTAAAGACAAATATGCAGTAACACAAACCATTAAATCACAAATCCTGTGTTCTATAAAAATGATGCGCTTTCTAATTCACCGTTCACACATATTTAGATCGAGTGGTAAATGTAGATCGAGGAAGCATACCTCAAACAAGCGATGAAGATGAAGACCTCCTTCAGTCGCAGCAGTGAATGACGGACGGAGCTCGAAAACTAGGACCAAACGAAGACGGCGACCCAACAGCGAGACGGTGACCCAACAGCGATAACAATTAGCAGCGACCTGCCGGATTCGATCGTTCCGATTAGATCAGGTAAGGGGGGAGTTGAGCACTGAGAAGAGAAATGATTGGGATGAAAAATTTCAGACATGGAGAGGGCGCGCGGCAGGGGTTGGGGGGAAATATTTGGGGAACTTTTTAAGACCGGTTAAGTAGACTAACTGGTCTAAAATCAATCTTTTTAAGACCGGTTGTCTAACAACCGGTCTAAAATCATCTTTTAAGACCGGTTGTTAGAGAACCGGTCTTAAAAAGCTTCATTTAAGACCGGTTCTCTAGCAACCGGTCTTAAAAAGCTAATTTTTAAGACCGGTTGATAGACAACCGGTCTTAAAAATCTCATTTTTAAGACCGGTTGTGAGACAACCGGTCTTAAAAAGCTTCATTTAAGACCGATTCTCTAGCAACCGGTCTAAATTGTATTTTTTAGACCGGTTAAACATAATAACCGGTCTCCCAAATTCTTTATAATTACGTAAATGCCACCGCGCATTTCTTTTAAACCTCATTTACTACAACCGGTTTAAATGTGCCGGTCTAAATCACCTTTTTTGTACTAGTGAAGGTTGAACCTTATGGATAGTATTAAACCTTCAGTAACAGTAATGTTTTGAGGATAATACCCGAATACCATTAAGGTTAGAATAGGAACTATTGATCATGAATCTTAGCAAATCTATTGGGTATAATTGAGGAAAACGATTTCCAATGTATGTGAGGTTAAGGTTCTAGATTTCATGATGGACCTAAAAGTTGGGTTAGGGACCCTAGGCTATAAAACCTTATATGTTGGATATTATAGTGGACCTGTGTGTCTTAAGGCCCTAAGACCTAGTGGACTAGTATGTCCTTAGGTGGCGAATTTATTCAGAATTATATTGTACTAGTGATAATCCATGGAATAATATAACTTGCGGGCCCCGGGGGCATTTTGGTAAATTTTCACCATAGACTAATATAACCTCAATAAATACTATAGAAGTGTCTAAAATGGTACATGGATAGGTTATAACCTAATTCTTGTCCATTTAATATTTTAGGACCGAGTTGGGAGCCAAAGGTTGGTACGCTTTTGAAGCAAACCAAACGGGGCAAAAGAGACTTGAGATAGGGACATTATCTTTCATACATCATGGCATAGTTTATTTAATTGTGTGTTTGCCATTGTTTGTGCTATATTAATTAGCATGGTTTGTCTAGAAGAGGCAGTTAGTGCCAGAGGTGCACTTACACTAGGAGTTGAGTAAGAATCCAACCGGTGTACGATTAGTGGGGCTGGACCCTACTCATGTATACATGACGATGACGTGTTATGATGATGTGTGATGATAATGTGTTATATTGTTCATTAATTGGTGCATACATGGCGCATATCATATTTACTTTTCACATTTTATATGAACAATAATATATTTCTACTGGGATTCCTTGGAATCTCACCCCTTTTTCTAAACAAAACATCTCAGTAGGTTCAGCGGCTCAAAAGGAAAGGACGAAGATATGGGGAACTGACAAGAATGTTTTTCGAGACGAAGACCATGGTTATAAATAGTCTATAATTGAAATATTTTTGGATAGTTTTGTACAAATTTGTAAATAACTTTGAATTCTGTTTGGTTGAATATGGTCTGTAAACAAATACTTTTATTAGTATATATATACTTTTCTGTATACCTGTGGAACTTGGTCTCTATTACTCTGTGTATATCGAAATAGAAACGGGTGTTGATAGATGCCAAAGGGCCCATACCTTTGGCATCCCTAAAATTTTTGGCATCCTTGATATCCCTAATGTCCCTAATGGACACCTTTAGGCATCTAAAAAATATTTAGTATACGTAAAGTAGACTTTAGGCATCCCAAATATTTTTGGGATGTCTAAACCCAAGCTAAATATTTAGAATTTTTGTGTTTGGCACCAGAAAGGACCTTTAGGCCTCCCAAATTTGACTTGGGATGCCTAAACTAAACTTTAGATGTCCCAATTTAAATTTGGAATGCCTAAAGTTCCCCACTATGTTCTCATATCTACAAAAATACCACCACCTTTTTTTTTTACTTCCATTTTTTTTTAAAAAAATGGACGTCATTTGGGGTGATAGTATTGTAGCAGTGAACAACGCATAAAAATTATAAAATAAAATAATACATATAAAATGAATAATATAAAACTAAAGGATAATATAAATAAGAAATAAATAGAAAAAGTGGAGATGAGATAAAATGACAGATGTAAAACGAATCATATAAAACACAATAGAAATAAATAATAAAATGCCAATGAGATAAATAAATAAAATAGCGAATGGTAAAAGAATAAAACTAAATAACACATAAATGTAAACAACGTAATAAAACATATATTATTTCATAATAAAACAGCATATATAATATATGTAGTGCGTAGGTGTATAGCAAAATAGAAACAAAAAAATTAGATTAAATAAAATAAAGATAACACACAAATATATAATCAAATAACCCAATCAAAAGGTATAAAAAGATGAACAGAATAAATAATATAAAAGAATAATATAAAATATAGTAAAAGAATAAAGACTAAAAAGAAATGTAAATGATAATCGAACCAAAAGGAAAATAGAGTAAGGGTAGAAAAAACAGAAAATTTGACTAAATGCCTTCAGAGCAAACTCATGCTAATAAAATATTATAAACATGAGAAATATACAAGAGATTGAAGGTGAGAGAAATACAGAAGACAAGAGAAAGTAGGAGGATAAATGGGGGTGGTTTTTATTCATCTTAAGGCTTACAATCAGTTAGTATATGTACACTATTTGTAGGCTACAAGTCCTTCAATTATATTTCAAGAGTTACACAAAAGAATAAATCTACATAATTTTGAAATATGTTACATTGGGAGGTTATGTGTATTAATCATAAGAAACTCTCAAGAGGCTACTCATTTTTAGGTTATGTTGATTTAATTGGAGAACTTCAAAAGACACTCTTGGAAGGCTATGTACATCCACCTAAATATGACAATATTTATAACAATTTTAAATTATTCTGTGTTATACAATATAAAAGATATGTGAAGAGTTTTCTTTTGTAAAAGGTAAAAAATGTGTTTTGGGTTCCAAATAGGCGTGTAATCCTAAACAAATCTCACAACAAAAAGGGTGATATATTCCCCCTGTTTCATTATATTTATTCTTTAATCATGGTGAAAAATTATATTTGACCTTTAAAGTTATTGCATATATATTTAGAAACACAATAAATATATGTAAAAAATGTATATTTTACATAATTTGAAGTCATTCACTACTACAAAAAACACAAGTTGTGGCGTTTAATTTAAGGAACACTATGGCGCTTAGGAAGTGCCATAGCTTCCAGAGCTATAAAAATAAACTATGGCACTTATTGAATATATGAAAGCTTCATAACTTGATTATTTAATTTTTTAAAAAAAATTTAAAGCTATGGCTCTTTCATGAGAAAGTGATATAGGAAGTTAACACTTCCTATGACACTTCTCCAGGGAAGCGCCATAGGAAGTAATTAGGAAGCGCTTTACTTCCAATTAGGGGTGAGTAAAGGGCGAGCGGGGCTACCCCGTGGCCAAACCCGTGACCTGCCCATTTACATTACATGGGTACGAGGCGCCCTATACCCATGACTAAACTCGTTTAACCCTTGCAAAAACAGGCACAAGTTAAATGAGTATTCTTAAATGGGTTAATGCAACCCGTTTAAGAATCTGCCCAGTTTTAAAAAAATAAAAAAAAAATAAAAAAAAAGCACTCATGCCATATATGGTTTAGCAGACTGCCCTTCCTTACCAGCTCCTATAAGAAGTCTAATCCTTCACATTCATCACATATTTATGGAAGAAAAATACTCCATAATGAAATTAAAAACACAATAAAAAGCTTAACCTTTCAAAGTTTCCCTAAAGAGAGATAGACGAAATTAAAAGGCTAAAAGGTAGAAATTTTTTTCATAAGCTATCATCCATGAGACCATGATCATCTATTAAAAATACTTGAGAACTAAAAGATCCATGAGTCCATAATCATCAACAAAGTTCATAGCATCTAAATCCAAAAGCTTTCTGTCAGAATTCAGAATTGACAGAATTTGAGTTCAAACTTCAAGCATCAGAATTCAGAACTTCACAATTCTGTCAATTCACAAGTCACAAAAAAACAAAAAAACACTAGTAATTGAAATTCAAACTTGAATGACTTCAAACATAAAAAATTCATCATTTATTTATCTTCAACTATAAGTCTTCATTATTTAGATTCACCTTCTGCTGCTGCATCTTCCTCTACAAAATGAGCGAAGATAAATCCAATTGATTAATATGTATTAACTACTAAGAAGATGAAATAAAACATTAAAAACTGAAAATAGAAAATGTAAATTAAGATATCAATAACAGTAGTTGTAGTCTCATCAAAATTATCAATATCAAAGTCATTAAGGTTGGGTGGTTTCGTTGATAGCCAATTTTGTGCACATATGAGTGCCTCAGCCATCTTTGAGGATAAAGAGCTCCTGAAAGCATCTAATACTCGACCCCCAGTACTAAAAGCTGCTTCTAAAGATACTGTAGAGATTGGTACAACCAACAAATCACGTGCCATCAAGCTTAACACTTTATACTTACAAGCATTCCTTTTCCATCGTCAAATTTTGAATCACGATATCCAACCAATTTAGCTCAAAGGTATTCATCCACTTCTGAAATTTTCTCTACATTAGTCTGTGCATCTGCCTGGGCTAAAACCTTTTGGTATATAGCATCAGCACATGACAAGGCCACTTCAAGTTCTAACTCTGGAAATAGCACATTATTCCCAGCTGCATTATTATCCCCTTGCTCCATTGTTGGTTGGGAAGTAGAAGTTTCCGCAAGATGAATACTAGCTGAATAGTGATCATATAAACTATACAATACACCCATACTCTTCCTCAAGATAGCTTCACACTTTGTTGGTTCATGTAAAAGGTCAGAAAAAGCAACTTTGACATATGTCAATTTATATCTAAGGTCTAGTATCACGGCTACAACCAACAAAGGATTCATTTTCTCACTTGCTCCCCAGTATTTGTTAAACTTGGATAGCATTCTTCTTGACATGTCATTCAAGAGAGAGTAAGAGCTACTTGCACTTGATTCAAGGCTTGTTTGAATTGCAACTGTGTGCTGGAAATAAGTGTTACTAGTAACATAGTTTAATCCAAAAAACTTCAATGTCATGTTGTAGAATAACTTTAAGAAGCCAGGAAACTCCTTCACAATGCTCCAGTCATATGCACTTGGAGGCAAAACTATAGGTTTTGCAATCCTTCTTGTAGTTGTATCATCGGATAAATCATCAACACCTTCTTAAACATCAATCAAGGTACAAGGATCTAGACAGGAATCTAGTCTAACTTTCTTCTTGAAGTATTGTTTGTATTCTTCATCCTCCCCTTCCATCTAAGTAAAGACTTCGACAAACTTAACAGTGCTCTCAAGGAAAGGTATGTCAAATTCCACCTAATGACATCATAGAAATGAAAAACAGTTAAACATCAATACATAATCATACCAAAGCTCATTCAGACAAATTATAAAGAAATTACCTCATGGGACAATCCAAGGTAAGAAGACTTTTTGATTCTACTTGTTCTCTTTCAGCCAGCACAATGAACTTATGCTTCCTTGATGGAGAAGATTTAATAAACTTTACTGCATGTTGGATGAGCTCAATGGACGTGTTCATTTCTTTGAGACCTTCAGAAACAACCAATTTAATATGTGAGAGCACACCACATTTGCAATTTCAGAAACTCTCCATTACATACCAAACCATCCCAACTCCTGAAACACTTTTTTAGGATTGCAATTGCAGAATCATTAGTAGAAGCATTGTCAAGTGTGATCGTAAACACTTTGTCAATGCCCCACTGAAATAAGCAATCCTAAATTTGTTTTGGAATTAGCTCCCCTTTATCACACATAAATTCAAAATGCATTTCTAAAAAGTTCAATCCTTATGAATCCAATTTGTAGTCAAACATATGTAGTAGTTATTATGTACAGATGTCCAATAATCAATGGTGAAGGACACATGAACTTTAGAACTCTTGAAATATTTTCTCAAGAAATCTGCTTGTTCTTTATATATGTTGTAACAATCTCTAGCTACTGTCCATCTTGAAGGCATTTTAAATTTGGGTTAAAACTCTTGCAGAAGTTCTGGAAACCCTCTTTCTCTACACCTCGGAAAGGCACCTCATGTTTTATGATGTACTTAGCAATAGCCTTCCTGCCTCTCTCTTGACTGAACAAGTGATGTGTTAATGCTTGATTTGTCGTAGCCATAAACAAGCTTTGACCCTTGCTTGCTTTGTTAGGATTGTTTGGAAACTTGTCTAAATGTCTCCATAATTGTTTAGTGCCATCATTTGAGGGATGGCTTGCATAAGTTCTTCCACAATAGTTGCATTTTGCCCTATGTTTTCGTTTATTTTCTGCTAGTGCCAGCCTTGTAAAATGGCTCCATATTTCATGAGTCTTTCCTTTTTTTTCTAGGTCATGATTCAGCATCTTGTCCTTCATCATTGATCTCATTCTCAACACGAGCAGTAGTATGTTGCGTTGTTGTCAGCCCAGTTTCGTTACCAATTTCCCCTGCAGCATTTGCAGCTTCCTCATGCACATTTTATAGTGGAATCTGTGCCATGCTACTTTGTCCCCTACATCATGAAAGTTTCATTAATCAGATTGTGACAAGTGTTAAACCACCAAACGGTCAAAAAGAGGATAGTATTTTTGCTGGCAAAATGCTTTTGGTGTTGTAAAAAAATTTCAAATAAAAATAAAAGGGACTTGAGGTTCAAAAGGATGGCTATATATCTATCGGTTCACAAATACTAAAATCAGTATCTCAAAGAAAGTGACACAAGCCACAGGTTTAAAATGTAACATATAATATAGATTCTTCATTATTTTTCAATTAACAATATGCTAAAGATAATGAAATATGAGACACACAACTTCAAAACTACGATCATTGAAGATGTCTGACCTGCACAAGCATTCAATTTTCAATTCATCATAGATTTGGTTAATAAAAAATATCTGACATTTTTTTTGCACAGAATGTGGCCAAACATGAAAAGAAGCATTAAAATCTCACTAGAGATTATCCAAAACTCAGTAGCAGAACAAACAATGAACAAACACTAGAGCCAACACTAATAAATTCACATAATCTAGCTCTTTACACACTGAAGAAATTAGTATATCTTCATAGAAAAAGGCCAAAACTGCAAATCTAATCCACCTAGACTCCATTACACAGGATTTTGCAGAAACAAAAGTCATGCAGTAGCTAGCTAGCTTTTTAGCATTTCAAAAAGCCTTAAATCACACCTCAAACAGATCACTATATCAGTTCAAAAGTTTTGGAATCAGTAAAATGCTATCAAACATGAATAAAGTGGGTGATTTCTCAAGCAAGACCCTGATCTCAAGAAGAAACACCTACAGATTTAAGCCAACATGTAAATCAAAAAATCTTACACTATAAGCCCGCTATTTGCGATGGGCTGATGGGAAAGCCTGACGAACTAAAGGTCTGATGGGGAGAGGATGTTGTCAAAATTGAAGCCTAGAAGGAAAACTCATGGTGAGGTTGAGGGTCATAGGACATGAACTTTGTTGGCTGTCACTGACAGCCAGCGAAAGGGAGCACTAGCGGTCTGGAGCTCTCGAGCAAGGAGGGCTGGAGGGACTGTGTCTAGGATGGAGTGGGTGTGGCTGTCTGGGACTGGGTGTGGTAGAGCGGTTAGGAACTCTGGGGTTTTTGCATTTGAAATGATTCAGAGCGGTTAGGAACTCTGGGGTTTTTGCCTATGCGGGTAATAGGCGGGTATGGGTGACCTATCCTTGAACCCGTTATCCGCCCATTTAAAATAAACGGGCTCCAGAAGCCTATTTCCCATTACGGGTCCAAATACGGGCAACCTTAATCGGGGCAAATTTCTGCTAGTAGCGGGTGGGAGAGTTGTGGGCATTTTTCTCACCCTTACTTCCAATAGCGCTTCCCATGGAAGTGCCATTAGAAGTAAGTATTTTTTTTCTTCTTTTGGCTTTATTGTTTCCTTTCTTATAACAATTTACAATCCATAGCAAAAACCTAAACCCGAATCTGACCAAATTAGAATGAAATAACTCGAAACAAGTAATTATTTCATAAAATCATTACAATGTATTTAATTACAATGTAACAAATAATGTACAACTAGTTTTAACTAGCAATGTATGTAACTATGTAGGCAAGAAACAATTTTAATTTACAACTAATTCATAAACAACATAGGAATAGGCAAGAAACAACCTACGTATATCCTAAATATTAGCCAATTTCCTGACCATATATTCACACCATTCTTTAATGATTTCATCCACTTGTTGATCAGTCAATTGGGCATAATGTTGATCTTCATAATACAACATAAAAGCATGGACAAAATGAATTAAAATCACTAAAAATTAATTAACTTAGACACTTGTCAATTAAATTAAAAACACAGTAACTACAAGTAAAAGAACTTACTTGTGTTGGAATAGAAATTTGATTATGAGTAACTACATCTTTCATAAATTTCATAATGTAATAACTGCAATTATTATTGCTTGGTTGGAATAGGCACTGCAACAATACAATGAAAGATTTAAGTAAATATTTGAAGAAAAATTTTCGAATAATGAAATTTAAGTAAATTCATATATAAGTACCGCAATCTTCTTCCAAGTACAGCTACTGACTAGGTCTTTGAGTGAAGAATAGCTCAATCTAACTTGGCTATTGTAAGCAGTCAATGCACTAACAAAACAAGTAGTGATCGATTAATTTGGGTTATTCAATAATAGCATATGTAAATATTTACACATATATCCATGCACTTACTTATTGACTATAATCTTCATATTAGGCCGATTGTTTAGATGATTGGCCTTTAGAGGATCCAAATAGCAAATGTGGGCGCCTCCAGGTGATGTTGGATGGATAACAATCAAAATCCAATGTCCCCTAAAATATTTTGAAAATTTTACTTCGACAATCATATTATAGTAAAAGTGAAAGAATAAAAAAATATACATTAAAATACAGTCACAAATAACTTACCTCAGATTGTATGACACAATTAAGAGCATTTAAGGGGTTGCTCTTCGCATGAAGATGTCCATAAGATCGTTAGATTGTATTTTCACATCTAATCTCCCTGTATGCTAGCCAAGGAGGTATGGGCTGACAAATATGAATTTATGCACCCTTTCTGTGTGCAATAACAGATCGTGGTATAAGTGCCTTTATAGAAAACAAACAATGTCATTAAAACCAAAAAATTGAATGATGAATAATAATAAAAGTGATAGACGATGATGATAAAGCATTTAATCCACATGTTGATGGTCATCGCATTATGCCAATCACGACTAAGCACTTCGCTTAGCATACTATAATCGACATGATCATCTATATCTACATGATAGATGTCGATATCAAAACGTATTGACTGCCCTCCATGGCAAATCAAAGCTGGTGCCATTAAAAACAATTGTTGGGAATATGAGCCCATTTCTCTGTTTCTTTGGTTGTTGGTTGAGAATTAGGCCTTCTGTTTATTGAAAAACACTTTGAGTTCTTTCCATGCCCTTCAATTCATTTTCCTTTAGGATGAGCAACAACTTAAAAAACTCATGAAATTAATTCTTATTGTTTTGGATGGAAGTGCATAGAAAAAGTAAAAGAAATTATAAATTAATTACCTTTTCAAATGGCTCAATCAGACCTACTGGCCATGCAACATAAGCACCGATAACATCTTTCACAATTGTTTCTTCATCATGATGAGGGATTGGTAAAAGGGCATCTTCATTTGTGCTTATGTCAACCCTTACTTAGAGTGTGTTCGAGGACAATGGTGAATTATGTAACCCCCTGCCGTAATTATATCCGAAATACGAGATTAAAGTGAAATAGAGACCAATAAGAAACAAATAACATTTTACAAACCGATCTACCAGACGGGGTTTTCATAAATGCCTTTCGAAATCATTCATAAACTTGGTCTCATAATCACTTTTCGAATACAATTACTACGCGGAATATCACATTCATAACAAATCAGAGTACACAACAATAATCCCGGCAATCCCGGGTTCCATACATTAACTCAAAGCCTTATAGGGCATATTCGCCCCTACAAGCCCTCATATGGGGATTACACAAAGTCTTCTCAAATACATAGCAAATCCTCATCCACATACTTATATACACATCCAAATCTATATACTCCCAACTATGATAACCAACTACCGAATCTTCAACCCAAAGGAAGTCCTTGTCGCCCTTGATCACTTACTCCATCCTCGATCCACTACCCTGTCTGAAAGGTTAGTAGGGGGTGAGATTCGAGAGAATCTCAGTAGGAAACAAATACCAAAATGCATGTATGATAAGTGTATAATGCATGACATGCTTGCAATACATATCATATGCCTATACCATGACACATCTGCATGCTCAATGTTTCAACAACACACTCATGGCCATAGCATAAATAGAAACAGAGCTTCAACATCATATATGTTCCACATAATCAAGCAAAGCAATAACATGCATCAACACATTCACACAATATCATATACAGGCAAGGAGGTAAGTTCCCTACACTCTTTCCACGTATGCTCCAGCTCCGCTTACTCGCGATCAGGCGAATATCGAACCACGTTCAGGGCGAACATCAAACCCTATAACCAAACAAGGACATAGGGTTAATCCCTTTTCCAATTCCTTAACTCTCAAACACTTAAGGTTGGTTATCATTTAACACCTTTAGGTGGCTAATCAAAGCCCAAACACATGCCTAAAGGCTTGGGAAACACTTGACCAAAGATCACCTTTAAAAGTATAAAATACTGATTTTTGGGGGTGGGCCGCGGCCCAAAATCCATGGGTTGCGGCCCAAAACTGCCCAGAAACATTTGGGCTGCGGCCCAAGAAATCCAGTTTCTTGGCTGAACTTCCAAAAATCATAACTAATTCCACAAAAATCGAAATGAGGTGATCCCAAAGCCAAATTAAAGCTATTCAAGTCCTCTACCCAGGAAAAATATTGGCCTTTACTAGAAATCACCATACAAATCCAGAATTCCCAAAACTTCAAGACTGTCCCAAAACAGGTTCCATTTTCGACCTCAAAGTTTGGACAGCTATAACTCCCAGTTCCCAAAACGAAATGGCACAAATTATATGTCCATTTTGAAGCTTGGGATGTGAACTTCAAGACTGGAAAGTTTCAGAATTTTCTAACATCATTTTCCCATTCAAAACGGCAACACAAACAGACTGCCCAGACAGAATTCTCACTGGACAGAATTTCCAGTTTTGCAACCATTGTGTCCAATCCAATTCAAACCAATTCCAATGATTAAATACCACAACATGACATCATTTTCAACACAAAACACCACCCAATTCATCCAATCCAAAATCACAAGAAAATCAGGGCAAAATTCGAAATTTACAAGGCTTAACCAATAATCACAAAACTTAGGTCAAAATGCTTCAAATACTCACCTCTTCCTCTTTCCCAAACCAATTCTTTAATTCTTCATCTTTCCAAATTTCCTCAAGCCACAAAACACCTCCTCTCACAAATCTAAAACCATAGAGATGAAGCTCTCATCACTATGAACAACTTTATAGAAAGGTGTTTAAGCATTAGAGGACATTACCTTACCTAAACATTGAACTCTTCCTTTCTCTTTCTTCCTTGTGCTTGCATCCATGGAGGACGAAGAGAGAGATGAGAGATGAGGATGAAAAGATGAAGAGAGGATCAGGTTTTTAGGGCCAAAAACCGTCCAAAATAAAGAGAGGAAAGAGGGAAAATGAGTTGAAATCTTTGACCAAATCCAAGGGCTCAAATTGTGCCAAGTGTCACACCCTTATCACATCTCTCATGAGTTCACATGAATCCACACACATGGGATTCCACCCACTTAATCTCTACATAAATCAATCTCAACCATTGATCTTGAAGTTACCAATGAGTTTCCTCTTCGGTAACCGATCAACTGGTCGGTAACTTTATCGTTTTGCCCCTGATTACGGTAATTCACTTGGAATCACCATCAAAATCATTTTCTCATTCATTTTCTTTAACAATGCGCCCACCCCTTTATTTTAAGTCAATTTAGAGGTTAATCCATAATTGAACTCAAATATAGGGTTTTGGCGCTGCTCACAGCACATACGAGTCACATCGGGTGCCAAATCACACCATGATCTCCAAAAGGGTTCATTTATCACTAATGACATCCACTTTTGGAGTCATTAACCCTTGATCACAATTTGGGATCTTGCTAAACCGAGGCTTAGCAATCCACTAATCTCAGGCTTATTCTCTAGCCTCAAGTCTCAGAATTCGGGATATTACATTTCTCCCCCCGTTCAAGAAATTTCGTCCTCGAAATTTGTCGAACCACTTAATCCACAAACTCGGATGCCTCTTCATGACGGCTTCCATTTCACAAATTACTCTATCTTGGGAAAGTCTTTGCTAGACCACCCGCACAATTGGTGTATCACAATTCAGATTCTCGAAAGAATCTTACACAATATATGCAATCCAGTTGCAACAAATTGCAATCGGCCCATTTCACGATTGCCGCACAAAACTCTATGATCACATAACCACAATCGTTGCAAGGCCCCCAATTCATGAGTGGCTAGTGTATCTTAATATCCGGAGGCTCTAAATCATGAGCCATATCATAAGATCTCGGCAGTTTGGCAGCATAGGCCACCACTCTGCTCAACTCAATCTGGTTACCCCTTCCGGGAGTAAACACCACAACCTCAAGACATCAAACGACAGCCTCAGCTATATACATAAACATTTCAGCTTCTGCTATTTCCACTTTCACAGCTTTACCCTCACCCGTACACCCACCAGTAACTCCACTAGTGGTAACCGGGACTTTTGGGCGTCCACAACAATCACAATATTACTTCTGTATCAACTTTCATGGTGTCGCCCTCACCCGTACACCCACCAGTGACTCCACTAGTGGTAACCAGGACTTTTGGGTATCAACACAATATTACTTCTGTATCAACTTCATGGTGTCGCCCTCACCCGTACACCCACCAGTGACTCCGCTAGTGGTAACCGGGACTTTTGGGTATCAACACAATGTCCACAGCAGATTCACATTGATGCGTGACGATTTCCATAAAACGACAGCACCCACGGCTAAATACACAATGATACGTAGCTTTCGCCACTTGCACACATATCACATTGCAAGAATGCCTCGGCTTCCGCCGCTTGCACAAATATGACAGCTTCTCATTGTCTCACAAATACAAATTGCCCTTCTGGCATTCACATCACAGTTCACATTCACAACAACACACATCTGTATCAACTTTCATGGTGTCGCCCTCACCCGTACACCCTCCAGTGACTCCACTAGTGGTAACCGGGACTTTTGGGTCTCAACCACAATCGCATCAAGTCACTCCGGAATCTCAATCTCTTCTATCCGAAGCACCCTACCATAATGGCCCACCTAGAGTCTCAGTCTCTTCTATCCAGGCGCCTTTTATTGTCACACCCACCCCGGTTTTACCCCCTCTAGGGATGCCCCGTGCCGGTGGTGCCCACCCCGGTTTTACCCCCCGCTGGGGATGCCCCGCGACAGTGGCTGGCTACTCAATTATTGTCACACCTACCCCGGTTTTACCCCCTCTAGGGATGCCCCGTGCTGGTGGTGCCCACCCCGGTTTTACCCCCCGCTGGGGATGCCCCGCGACAGTGGCTGGGTTACTCACATTTCACCCAGGACTCACAGGAAAATCCACTTCCTTATCAAACGTACATTGCAGATTCTAATTTTATGCACCGCCTTTCGGCCTTGGGTCAACACCGGTGCAACCAACGTGGTGGCTAGCCAGGCTGGCCATGCCAGGGTAGTGCCCTCAGAATAGAGAACCCCCGATCATGTAGTCGAATTAGCCATAAGCTGAATCAGTTCTGCTCTACTACACAACTATACCCCATTCCCAGCTTATTTACAACTGTCACAGATTCACAATCACACTCCACTCTCATCCCCTTTCTCCGCCGGGAAGACACACAGTCTTTACCCGAACCGTTGCTAGCTACTCAGGGACTATTGACATGGAAGTGCACACACATAGCCATTCAGGCTCACAATAGTAGATCCATAATCACACCCTACCCTCATCCCCTTTCTCCGCCGGGAAGACACACAGTCTAACCCGAACCGTTGTTAGCTACTCAGGGACTATTGGCGTAGCGGTGCTCACACATAGCCTTTCGGCTTCCACAACTGGCCCGTCGGCCTTCACAAATAACCTGTCCCCCGTATCACCATCGCCCCGAAGGAACGGTCTTCCGCCATAGGAATCACCCCATGCGGCCGCAGGTGAGAGACTCATAATGCACAATTGCAACAAGCTGGAACCAGGCATTTTTAATAATTCCACCCACCACAAATTCTTTTCACCAACCTAGGATCCTTCAAGACCCCTTTTTCACAAAATAATTTGACCCCGAAGTTTTACCTCCCGAAGCCATCACTAACGCATTGCACTTTCTGCAAATTCGAGCTTCTGCTCAACACAATTCTCAAACATCACATTCACCACGCTTCCGCTGCACACTCTGAGGTCTTTATCCTCATCTGTGCCTTCACAATGTCAGGGTGACTCAATAGGAGTCCCATAGGAATCTCCTACTACCCCTGTCCACACACATAATCTGTACCAGACCTTGGCTCAATTCAATTCGAATCATTCAGAGCCATAACCAACACATCGTTGAGATCCCATACTCCCAACGTTCCCAGAGCTCTACTCTACGATTCAACGTCACGGCGATTGCTCTCGACGGTTCGTTATCAAGGCGGCTGCACACTAGGGTTCATCGTCACGGTGGCTCCACTCTAGGGTTCATCGTCATGGTGGCTCCACACTACGCTACTGTACTCGGTGCTTCACTCAGTCCACTGACTGGTCAGCCCCTCCGGTCAGAGTTTTCCGTAGGTAGCCCTTTCCAATCGGATCTCACCGTAGGTAGCCCTTTCCGATCAGATCTCACCGTAGGTAGCCCTTTCCTATCAAAAGTCCCCGTAGATAGCGTTTTCCGATCCGAATCCTCCGTAGATAACTTTCTCTCTGTGCTGGATTAACACCCAACACTCTCAGAATAACTGGTACACATTTCAATTAACTTCCTGTACCATACCCTGGTACCACAGACGATTGAGGTCAAATCCAATCTCTAAGAATCAACCCAGTTATTGAGTCTAATCCTTAGAACACAACCCATCTGTCCAAACCTCAACCTTAGTTGAACTGGGAAATCACTTCCCCCATTTCCATAGAGCACCATCTGCCCTAACACACAGTCAAATATCTCAGCCAGCCGAAGGCACACAAGTCCCCTAGGTCTTAAGGCTTTTACACACATAAGATCAGTATGACATTACTACATGTAACATCATACCACTTTGGGTTACATACCCAACATCTAGGTTAGTCCTGATACCTAGAGCATCAATATCAACCACCTTGGAAACCATCTTCCTTGGTTTCAAATCAGATGATGGGTTTGATTACAACCACCTCTGGGTTTACAGCTCAAATTCTAGGACGAATCACTATGTCTTTCGATTACACAATGATCCTCCACTCTAGAATAACCAACAATGTATACACATATTCCTCAAATCTCTTATGTCCACAATGACAAATCACACTTGTGTATACACAATCACTATCACAAAACATCATCTACCACCAAGGTAGAGATCTAAGAGAGCTATCCTAGCAAATTCCCAAGTTTGCCAGGAACTGTAGCTCTGATACCAAAATGTAACCCCCTGCCGTAATTATATCCGAAATACGAGATTAAAGTGAAATAGAGACCAATAAGAAACAAATAACATTTTACAAACCGATCTACCAGACGGGGTTTTCATAAATGCCTTTCGAAATCATTCATAAACTTGGTCTCATAATCACTTTTCGAATACAATTACTACGCGGAATATCACATTCATAACAAATCAGAGTACACAACAATAATCCCGGCAATCCCGGGTTCCATACATTAACTCAAAGCCTTATAGGGCATATTCGCCCCTACAAGCCCTCATATGGGGATTACACAAAGTCTTCTCAAATACATAGCAAATCCTCATCCACATACTTATATACACATCCAAATCTATATACTCCCAACTATGATAACCAACTACCGAATCTTCAACCCAAAGGAAGTCCTTGTCGCCCTTGATCACTTACTCCATCCTCGATCCACTACCCTGTCTGAAAGGTTAGTAGGGGGTGAGATTCGAGAGAATCTCAGTAGGAAACAAATACCAAAATGCATGTATGATAAGTGTATAATGCATGACATGCTTGCAATACATATCATATGCCTATACCATGACACATCTGCATGCTCAATGTTTCAACAACACACTCATGGCCATAGCATAAATAGAAACAGAGCTTCAACATCATATATGTTCCACATAATCAAGCAAAGCAATAACATGCATCAACACATTCACACAATATCATATACAGGCAAGGAGGTAAGTTCCCTACACTCTTTCCACGTATGCTCCAGCTCCGCTTACTCGCGATCAGGCGAATATCGAACCACGTTCAGGGCGAACATCAAACCCTATAACCAAACAAGGACATAGGGTTAATCCCTTTTCCAATTCCTTAACTCTCAAACACTTAAGGTTGGTTATCATTTAACACCTTTAGGTGGCTAATCAAAGCCCAAACACATGCCTAAAGGCTTGGGAAACACTTGACCAAAGATCACCTTTAAAAGTATAAAATACTGATTTTTGGGGGTGGGCCGCGGCCCAAAATCCATGGGTTGCGGCCCAAAACTGCCCAGAAACATTTGGGCTGCGGCCCAAGAAATCCAGTTTCTTGGCTGAACTTCCAAAAATCATAACTAATTCCACAAAAATCGAAATGAGGTGATCCCAAAGCCAAATTAAAGCTATTCAAGTCCTCTACCCAGGAAAAATATTGGCCTTTACTAGAAATCACCATACAAATCCAGAATTCCCAAAACTTCAAGACTGTCCCAAAACAGGTTCCATTTTCGACCTCAAAGTTTGGACAGCTATAACTCCCAGTTCCCAAAACGAAATGGCACAAATTATATGTCCATTTTGAAGCTTGGGATGTGAACTTCAAGACTGGAAAGTTTCAGAATTTTCTAACATCATTTTCCCATTCAAAACGGCAACACAAACAGACTGCCCAGACAGAATTCTCACTGGACAGAATTTCCAGTTTTGCAACCATTGTGTCCAATCCAATTCAAACCAATTCCAATGATTAAATACCACAACATGACATCATTTTCAACACAAAACACCACCCAATTCATCCAATCCAAAATCACAAGAAAATCAGGGCAAAATTCGAAATTTACAAGGCTTAACCAATAATCACAAAACTTAGGTCAAAATGCTTCAAATACTCACCTCTTCCTCTTTCCCAAACCAATTCTTTAATTCTTCATCTTTCCAAATTTCCTCAAGCCACAAAACACCTCCTCTCACAAATCTAAAACCATAGAGATGAAGCTCTCATCACTATGAACAACTTTATAGAAAGGTGTTTAAGCATTAGAGGACATTACCTTACCTAAACATTGAACTCTTCCTTTCTCTTTCTTCCTTGTGCTTGCATCCATGGAGGACGAAGAGAGAGATGAGAGATGAGGATGAAAAGATGAAGAGAGGATCAGGTTTTTAGGGCCAAAAACCGTCCAAAATAAAGAGAGGAAAGAGGGAAAATGAGTTGAAATCTTTGACCAAATCCAAGGGCTCAAATTGTGCCAAGTGTCACACCCTTATCACATCTCTCATGAGTTCACATGAATCCACACACATGGGATTCCACCCACTTAATCTCTACATAAATCAATCTCAACCATTGATCTTGAAGTTACCAATGAGTTTCCTCTTCGGTAACCGATCAACTGGTCGGTAACTTTATCGTTTTGCCCCTGATTACGGTAATTCACTTGGAATCACCATCAAAATCATTTTCTCATTCATTTTCTTTAACAATGCGCCCACCCCTTTATTTTAAGTCAATTTAGAGGTTAATCCATAATTGAACTCAAATATAGGGTTTTGGCGCTGCTCACAGCACATACGAGTCACATCGGGTGCCAAATCACACCATGATCTCCAAAAGGGTTCATTTATCACTAATGACATCCACTTTTGGAGTCATTAACCCTTGATCACAATTTGGGATCTTGCTAAACCGAGGCTTAGCAATCCACTAATCTCAGGCTTATTCTCTAGCCTCAAGTCTCAGAATTCGGGATATTACAAATTATGTAGTGCATCACTGTCAGTGTTGTAGGCCACACCCACAGCAACTACGTGCTTGAAAGATACATCGATGTGCAACTTTTACGTTGATTTGCCCATATGAAAAATATGAGTTAATATATTGAGGTACACTAATTTTTAACGTAACAAAAAGTTAACTATAGAAGAAATTAATTACCAAAGGAATAAGGACTTTAGGCATGGAGGGGCAACTATCCCTCATACTTGTGCTGTAACACATTGGACTTGGTGCTGACCTAGACTGCAGCATGGCATCAATTTGAGCCTTTAATAATGCATTTTGCTCTTGCATCAGGTACATATGATCGTTAAATTGCTCTGCTTGATGCTTGTAGCGACTAACTTCCTATTCTACATGATATTTGTGGTCACAAATCTCCTCCTTTAGTTGCAGAAAGTCATTTTTATTGGTTCAATTTTGTGGTCTGAAGTACGATGTTTGGGTCACTGCAAAACCAGTACCCTGAACATGACCATCGTACTTAGAAACTCTAAGTGCTCTGCTGAGCAAATCATCGTCACAAACATAATGCACCAAGTCTGGCTACTCCTATATCATTGAGCGCTATCACAAAAAGAATTACAACAATATTACTTATTGTAAAATAGAATTAGTTAAGTTAAGCTAAATCTTTATTGCATGTATAATCTACTACATACACAATATTCCACAACTTCTCTAGCTTGTTCACTGGAAAGTTTGCCTTTTTCGTTCATGCAACCGGCCACCCATAAATCAAGACGAGGTATATGTGTGACATCATTAGAATGTGATTCTTGCATTTGTATATCAAGGTTAGTTGTAGTTAAAACTATGTCATAGAAATTATATTCTTATGAAATAATGATTAGTTCTTACTAATTGTTGCTCCAACATTGTATATGATACCAATCTTTTTATATACTGGTATGGCATGTTGGATGCATTTTCATGATTTTTCCTACTTCTTTCCTGTTTAGATCCAAATGATTCATTAGTAAATATTAATTACAACTACATTACAAGAAGTCCGTAAAGGCTAGTATTATATTACCATAAATTTCATAGTAGTATGTGAGCTCACAAAATCATTCTATTCCCCTTGAGTTAATATTCCATCATACAACTTTGGCGGTGTATGATTGATAATATCATTGTCATCCCATAAGTAGAATTTGGCATGATCGTTACAAAAATTGCTCAAAAGTTTGCCACATTTTTGCAACATGAATTTCTTTTTGTCTCGGTCAATTATAAAGCAAGACTGTAAGAAAACACACATAATTTGTTAGATTTTAATTTCATGAAACAAAGCAACCAAAATAATAAATTAAGTTTTGTTTACCTTGATTGAACCCAAGATGATATTAGCATAATCTTTCTTTACCCATTGCTAATCTGAAACTGTAATAGGGACTCTTTCTTTGACCATAGTCCCAATGTGATTAGTAAAGTAGCTAGCATTCGGTCCAACAGAATTTCTCTTTTCATTCCACTAAAGTTTTAACCTTAGCCCATACTCCTTAGTTTGATCAGTCTGGTCATTGTGGTCCTGCCTCGGGCTACATTGGCCTCAAATATTGTCTGATCATCATGTTTACTAGGAATAGCTTCATATCCGGTGTGGGGATCTATTTTACTACAAGTTAAATAAACCAAACAAAACATTAGAGTATGCACAGTGACAATCATGGCAATAAGAGTAAATTATGTTAAAATATATGAATGCATGTAATAAAACATACAAAGAAAAAAAAATCAAGGCAATTATTATCATCTTTTCCTCTTTCTTGTTTGATTTAAAAAGCAAGTCCCTTCTTCATGATCAAGTCTCATGTGTAAGGTTTCATCTTCATCTATATCAATATATTTTGAACACAACATCTCAAATGAGATATCATCCTTAGGAATATTCAAATATTCATTATTTCAGTATCAACTTATTCTTGATGATTTTTGTTATAGAAGTACAATGGGCCAATTCTTCTTAGCAGGATCCGAAATGAAAAACATTTTTGTTTGCTTATGATGCTAAAATAAAAGGATCATCTTTATACAAAACTTTAGAAAGGTTCACTTGAACAAACCCTAACTCATCTGTCTGCAATCCACTGTTGTGTTAATACACGCATATCTGAAGATAAGGATCCTCAACATAGTGTAATCAAACTCCCATATTCATTCAATGACACTAAGTATGACATTATTATGTAGATAAGGTGTACGTCTTTAGCATTAAATCTATGCCAAGAATTAGAAACAAGTGTTACCCCACTATTTTGCATCATGCTCCTTGTATCATGTTCTTGTGTGAAGAATATGTAATTGTTGATTGCATAACCATTTTAAGATAATAAATTTAAGCTCAATCCATTCGATAGCCATCTCATGTTTTCAGAAATTGAATCAGGATTTCTCTCCACCTTATCATTAATGCGCCTTTTTAACCAACTTGAAAAATGTCGGTTGTGCTTTTTTGTTATCAAATTTTCATTTATATCACCATGTACCAATCAAAGAGCATCCTTGTGCTCTTCAACATATTGTTCAACCTCTTTAGTGTTATGCAACACATACAAGTAAGCTTGCTCCCATTCAGTCACATATATCCTTATTACATCCTTCCCACTTATTCTTTCCTTGATCTTCGCCCATCATGACGAGACTTGGGGATCCCTAGAGGGTCAACATTTGAAAGAATATCAAAACAAAAGTCACTTGCTTCTTCAACCATGTAACGCTCAGCTATACAACCCTCTGGTTGATATCTATTTTTTATATACCCTTTTAAAATTTTCAAAAATCGCTCATTCAGGTACATCTATCTTAGGTACACTGGACCGTACAATTGAACCTCTTTTACCAAGTGTCCAGTTAGATGGACCATAATGTCAAAACATGAAGGTGTGAAATACATTTCGAGTTCACATAGATTGCAAAACAATCGGCCTTTGTAAATCTAGTAACTTTGTTGAATCAACCACTTTACTGCAAATCAACTTGAAGAATATGCAAAGTTTAGTGATAGTATTCCTTACTTTTTTAGGTAAGATTGACTGTATACCAATCGATCTGAAATTTTGCATTAACACATGATATTTATGAGATTTAAGGCTCTTTAGTTTCAACTCTTTCATTGATACAAGGTTCTTTATATTTGAAGAATAGCCCTATGGAACATTGATTCCTTATAGAAACTCACAAAACAACTTTTTCTCTTTCCTTTATAGAGTGTATGCCGCTGAAGGTAGATAAGTACGGTGCCCCTGCTCAACCGGTGCCAACTCTTCTCTTATTCCCAAGTTAACCAAATCCAATCTCGCATTCTCACTATCCTTACTTTTTCCTTGCATATTGAGCAACGTGCCAATTAGACTATCAAGGATATTTTTTTATATGTGCATCACTTCAAGAAAATGTCTCACATATAAGGACTTCTGATATGGAAGTTTAAAGAAAATAGACTTTATCATCTAGCTGCTTATCCTAATCTGTTTTGCAAAAGCCTTGCTGAAATTGTTATCCAAGTACTTAACCTTCTCAAAAAATTGAGCACCAGTCAACTTCTTCAGTTGGTTACCTTCTTTTGACTAAACATTGAATGCCTTTTTCCACTTCCTCCAACGATGTTTCAACGGTAAGAATCTTTGATGTCCCATGTTGACATTTTTGTTACAATGATCTAGTCTCATAGAATGAGTGTCATCTTCACAAATAGGGCACGCACAATATCCTTTGATGCTGTAACCAGACAAATTACCATAAGCAGGGAAATCATTAATTGTGCCAAACAACATGGCTTTCAAAGTGAAACTTTGTTCCCTGTACTTGGCATACACATTGAAGCCATCTTCCCAAAGTAGCTTCAAATCATCAACTAAAGGAGCCAAGTATACATCTATATCATTCCCAGGTTGCCTTGGCACAGAAATTAACATGGACAGCATCATAAACTTGCATTTTATGATCAAGTACAGAAGAAGGTTATAAATCATCAATATCACTGGGCACATAATGTGTGTGCTACTCTGAACCTCGTGCAGATTGATTCTATTAGTTGAAACTGTAAGACATAGATTCCTTGCTTTATTCAAGAAGTCAGGGTAGTTATGATCAACTTTTTTCCACTGAGGTGTATCTGTAGGTGCTTACGGTTCGTGTCTTGAATCCTTTTGTCTACATGCCACATCAATAGCTTATTAATCTTCGCATTACTGTACATTCACTTCAATCTTGAAAAATTGGGAAAATACCAAAGAACCTTCGAAGGACTTTTCCCTTTCTTCTTCCTATATCGAGATGCTTTGCATTTAGGGCACTTCTCTAATGTTGCATATTGATTCCAAAATAATATTCAATCATTAAAGCATGCATGTATCTTCTCTTAATCTATGCCAGTTGTAGGACAAAGTATTTGCTTTGCCTAATATGTCTTGGCTAGAAGTACATTTTCTTCGGGGAGCATATCTTACAGAAGTTCAAGTACTGTGGTGAAACCCAAATCACTTAATCCATAGCGTGCTTTAAAGTTGTACAATTTCAATAGTGCTAGCAATCTTGTGCATTTAGTACTACTGGCATATAATGGTTTCTCTGCATCACCTTTCAACTCCTCAAATTCTTAAGGACAGTTATAAAGCACCCCTTCGACTGCATTTAGCTTTTCTTGAAGACCATTATCCTTATCACACATGCTTAGGTCATACTCATTCGAAGAACCGATCGTGGTATGCACCCATTCACTACGTGTACCATCCATCTCACCATGCCTTGTCCATCATGTATATGATTAATAAATTCCATGACACACTAAATGATCTAGCAAATCAAATGGACTAATCCACTTTCCATAACAAGATAAGCAAGAACTCAAGATTTTGCTAGGATCATTTGTATGCTCACTCACAAATCTAATAAACTCTTTCACCCTATCTATATATTCCCTTAAGTACCGATAGGATAATATCTATTTTTTATCCATCTATACCTTAAATATATTTTTAAAAGTGGTTAGTTTCTTGCCCTTGTAGATACTAATACATTTTATCTTTTGTTATTTATTTTAAAAACAAATCGGCAGCATAAGGTCCTAAAATTTGAAGTTTTCCAAATATTACACACTCTTTTTATTACAAACTCCTATATAAATGGCATTTTTAAACTTCTTAAAATACTTCATTCACTATCATATCCTCCATGAGAAACAATTTGTTATGACATATTTTGCCATTAAAATCTAAGGAATATTACATAGTTCAATTATATTTAACGCTCAGCCTAGTTCAATACTCCTTTAATGATTGGTAAATAGGACACATAAGAAATCTTTAGGCACTCAACTATTCTAAATTGTTGAGAAATCTTCAGGCACCCAATTTTTTTAAGAAAAAACAAGAAAATGTATGACAAAAGCTTCTGTAATAAAAGGACTTACAAGTTTGAAAAATTCTTTGGGAGGCTAAGACATAGACCAAGCTTTAGGAAGATAGTTGAAACTTCAAATAAATAACTGGAAAAAAAATTATGAGCACGCATATAAGATTCATGATAGTTTTTTGCCAAAAAAAAAGATCAGAAAATGTAAGGACTTAAGCTTCTGTAAAAAAAAGGACTTACAAGCCAGGGAATTTCCTGTAGGAGGCTGAGAAAAAGAAAAAGCCACATGGGAGACCAAGCTTTGTACTGCAATAGAAGTGGCAACCAAAAAATTTTAAACAAATGAGTACGAGGAGGAGACAAGAAAAAACAAAATGTGGGGGACCAAGGGAGCTTCTAATTCTAGCTGTCAAAGAGAGAAGGGAGTAGGGGGACAATGGAAAAGGAAAGGTAGTTGAACAATAGTGTAGGGACCAAACAGATACAAGATGGTGGACCAATTGAGCTCTGGGAAATGGAAAGCTAGAGGGAGCGTGAGAAGACGATAATGGCGCGGAGGTGAAAAATTGTATAGCACCTTGTATGGTGCTTTCATAGAAAGCGCCATACAAGGCATAATCAAATGGTTGCTTTGGCGCTTGTACACCAAGCGCCAATGCATCCATATATTAAAAAAAGTTTCAAAAACATGGTAATAGGCAAGCTTTTCCTTCAAAGATTATTATTAGCATCATATTTTTTTATATTAATAATAAATAAATTTATTTCATCATTTGATTATTTAAGAACCTCTTTAGTTTTTATTTTTATGTAAGGGGGTTCATACTTTACCATTCATAATTAATAATTTAACTAAAACTTCTAAATATCTTATAGCTTCAGACAACTCAACCTTCTCTGAAAGTGGTCAGTTATTTTATGTTCATGAGCATT
This sequence comes from Inga leiocalycina, assembly GCA_963242795.1. Lineage (NCBI taxonomy): Eukaryota > Viridiplantae > Streptophyta > Magnoliopsida > Fabales > Fabaceae > Inga > Inga leiocalycina. The sequence goes on from OY725331.1 coordinate 43,753,579, forward strand.
TTTATGTTTCCAAAAAAATGATATTCTTCCTGATTAGTAGCAAACTTAGGTTATGAATCAATATGCATGCCTTATGTAACGCCCCACCTTACATGGCACTTATTATAAATATTAATCAGAGTAGCAATTGTGCAGTTCGGTGGGCACACATGAATAGATAAATATATTGATAAAAAATGCTCGATTACAGAAATTCTCTGCAGGGATTATACATAATAATTATAATTAATGTAGCCGCATAGGGCTACTAAGGTGTCTAAACCCTTTACAATAAAATGTAGATATCTTCCCGTCTTCTTTCCTCTACTATATTCCTCTCGTGCAATTCTCTTATCTGTTCTCAGCATTCTTTTTGTCTTCACCTGTCTAAATGGTTAGTAAGGGAGGGTAAGATTCGAGAGAATCTCAGAAGGTAAACAATTACCTTAATGCATGCAAGATAGATGTTATGTGCATGACATGTTAGCTTTAACTAAATGCATGCCCCATAATGACATTTTTGCATGCTTAATATTTCATGTAACAAAATTATGGTCACAATATAAACAAAAACAGAGCTTCATTATTCAAATATGCTCAACACAATCAAGTAAAGTAATCACATACATCACTACACAAGTAGAGATATCAAATACATGGAAATAAGGTAAGTCTCCTATCTTGTGTCTTTAATCCCTCCACTTGAAATTTTTCCATTTCTTCTTCCTTGACTTTTCATGGCCCTAATTTCTTGGACTTTTTCTTTCTAAAACGTCATTGTTCACTCTCTCTTTTCCATTTCTTCTTCCTTGACTTTTCATGGCCCTGATTTCTAGCTTTATAGCAAATTTATCATTTTGCCCATACATTCTTTTTTTGTAATTAAATTGGGCTTTCTTCTTTCCCTTTGTATTGGGCCAAAAATCACTATTAATTGGCCCCAAAATTATGCTTTTCAAATCTCTATGTTTTAGGCTTCAACAATGGGCCTTTATGACGACACATTAAAATTTTATGTCTTATTATGGCTTAATTTTGTGTGATCACTATTTGGCCATTCAAATTGTTCAAAATTCACCATTTTATTCCCTTAAATATGAGAAATTTTGGTGACCGAAATTAAGGATGTTACATCTTATTCCATTATTGTTTTGTTATTAAGCATAAAGTAAACACAGACTTCTAAGTTCTAACTTTTCTCTAATTGGTTATTGATTCATAGCTAGAAATATTATAGACACAATATAGAATCATAGGAAAAATTATAATCAAAGAACCATAAACTTTTTTGCATTGTTCACCTAAACTCAAGGGGCAAAAATTTGGAGGATAATGATATGAAGTCAAATCTATATCATAAACATTATCATTGAATAACATTTTGATGATATGTATCGAGTTTGGCACTAGATGATTGAAACAAGCTACGTATTGGTCTCTCTAGCTTCAATGCATTAATTTGTTGTTGTCCCTAGTAAGTTAAGTATTCATTTTGGAATATAAGCAACTAGAAGAGTTTTGGTGAAAGAGAAGAGAAAGGAATAGATGTTGACTTATAGAAGTTGCTAGTCATTCTCTCTCTTAATGGAAGTTAGTTGGGCATTCTAAACTATGTATAAATTACATCCAACTTGATGGCTATAATCTTCAAAATTAATTATTTGGCATATGCAATTTATTATATAACCATTTGATGAAGAATATATTCAAGAAAAAAATCATTCTTCCATACTCAACAGATGCTGATAAAAAAATAGGGAAGAGAAAAGACTTATGAACTTATATATCATCCTTATGAAAGACCATCAAATGTCTTCAAGAAGTTTAGTCAAGAAAATATACAATAAGTGAGAACAATGATAGCACAATACTATTTATACCAAATGAAAGTTTTCAAATATTAATGAACCTTGCTAGGAATCAACGTGGGACATCTTATTCACCTTCTTCATTGTGACTGTCTTCTTCATACGCAATTTTTCCAGCCAACTTCTTGTTTACTTTGTTTCAGATAGGGAAAAAACACAAGTATATGTGAAGCCAACTAGGTATGTATGTAGGAGCTGAGCATCAGTAATTATAGGGGCTTTGACCTTGGCACCTGCCGAGCTCAAAGCCACTATAAGTGGCCTTGGCATATATTCCTTGCCTAAGTCGCTGTGGCCTTGAGCATGCAAGGCCACTGTGTGCCCACTGTCGCCTTCACATTATTTTATTATCTATATATATATATATGCACACATTGAATAGAAGATTGAATGTGCATACAACTCTTGATATGACTTGGTGAAATAAAAATGTCACTAATTATGTGACTTTAGTCATCTAATAACATTGGGAATAATATTCTATAAGCTTAATAGAAACTATTTGAAATTTGAAAAAGAATTAGAAAATTTTTATATTACTAACCAATTAATCCCATATAAAATCCATTCATTGTATAAAGAAAGCACAAAGATTCATTGAATTTTGAGAGATTCTTGCCATAACCCTTTGTCAACCACATTTGGAGAATTTAGCTGGTAACCCATTAAAGTTATTTAAATGGCTCTAGTATTTTGATTTATGTATATAGCTAATAAAAAATACTAATCTCTTAACATTTATTTGTAGTTATTGAAATTTGGGAAACTTAATCACAATTAATTTTTATAAAGGTGACTTATTTTGTAATGGCGCAAACTTGCAATGCTCTGACATAGATACTATAGGTTCCAACGCAATAACTTTTTTTTTCAAAAAAAAAACTACAGCCAAGCAAGCGCCTTCCAAGGTGCTTTTAATATTAAAAAATAATTCATTAAGCATATCTCCTAGATTTGTGAAGAATATTCATACCACAAACGAATTCCACAATGTGGGTTTTATTAATTCATTTAGATTAGACAAAATGAATAGAAATAACTTGTTCATCGTGTCATGGCCATCAAAATTGTTCCCTTTATTCTCCAAGTTGCAATGCTCTGACATAGACACCATAGGTTCCATTTTCTTTCATAAATTCACATATCTTCCCAAATAGTAGAATCACTACACTAAGCTACATAGCATAGGTGCCAACTTGCAATGCTCTGACATAGACACCATAGGTTCCAAGGCAATAACTTTGTTTTTTTTTTTAAAAAAAATACATCCTTGGAAGGTATTTGATAAGCAAGAGCTTTCCAAGGTGCTTTCAATTAAACCATGGAAGGTGCTTGCTTGTGAAGCACATTCCATGGTGCTTTTAATTTTAAAAAAAACATTGTTAATCATATCTGCTAGATTTGTGAAGAATATTTGTAGCACAATCGAATTCCATAGTGTAGGTTTTATTAATTCATTTAGATTGGACAAATGAATAGAAAGAATTTGTTCATCGTGTCATGGCCATCAAAACTGCTCCCTTTATTCTCCAACTTGCAATGCTCTAACATAGATACCATAGGTTCCATTATCTTTCATAAATTCACATATCTTCCCAAATAACAGAATCACTATACTAAGCCACATAGCATAGGTGCCAACTTGCAATGCTCTGACATAGATACTATAGGTTCCAATGCAATAACTTTGTTTTTTTTTAAAAAAACATATAGCCTTGGAAGGTGTTTGACAAGAAAGCACCTTCCAAGGTGCTTTCAGTTAAACCTTGGAAGGTGTTTGCTTTTGAAGAACCTTCTAAGGTGCTTTTAATTTTAAAAAAACTTTGTTAAGCATATCTCCTAGATTTGTGAAGATATTTAGAGCACAAACGAATTTCATAGTGTGGGTTTTGTTAATTTATTTAAATTGGACAAAATGAATAGAAAGAACTTTTTCATCGTGTCATGGCCATCAAAACTACTCCATTTATTCTCCAACTGGAAATTCTCTGACATAGACACTATAGGTTCCATTTTCTTTCTTGAATTCACATATTTTCCCTCATAACATAATCACTCCACTAAGCTACATAGCATGGGCCCCAACTTGCAATGCTTTAACATAGACACCATAGGTTAAAAGGCAATAATTTTTTTTTTGTAAAAATATAGCCTTGCAAGGCGCTATTCAAGCAAGCGCCTTCTAAGGTGCTTTCGATTAAACCTTGGAAGTAGCGTGCTTGTAAAGCACCTTCCAAGGTGCTTTTAATTTAAAAAAAATCTTTGTTAAGCATATCTCCTATATTGGTGAAGAATATTCATTGCACAAACGAATTCCATAGCATGGGTTTTCTTAATTCATTTCGATTAGACAAAATGAATAGAAAGAACTTGTTCATCATCTCATGTTCGTCAAAATTGTTCCCTTTATTCTCCAACTTGCAATGCTCTAACATAGACACTATAGGTTCAATTTTCTTTCTTGAATTAACTTTTCTCTCCAAATAACAAAATGACTACACTAAGCTACATAGCATGGGCGCCAACATGCATTGCTTTGACATAGACACCATAGGTTCTAAGGTAAAAAAAAAATTTTTTTTAAAAAATATAGCCTTAGAATACGTTTGACAAGCAAGCACCTTACAAGGTGCTTGCAATTAAACCTTGGAAGGTGCTTGCTTGTGAAGCGTCTTCCAAGGTGCTTTTCATTAAAAAAAACTTTGTCAAACTTATCTCTTCGATTTGTGAAGAATATTGATAGTACAAACAAATTCCATAGTGTGGATTTTATTAATTCATTTAGATTGGACAAAATGATTAGAAAGAACGTGTTCATCATGTCATATCCTTCAAAACTGCTCCCTTTATTCTCCAACTTGCAATGCTCTGACATAGACACCATAGGTTCCATTTTCGTTCTTGAATTCACATATCTCCCCAAATAACAGAATCACTACAGTAAGCTATATAGCATGGGCGCCAACTTGCAATGCTCTAACACAGACACTATAGGTTGCAAGGCAATAACTATTTTAAAAACAATACAGCCTTGGAAGGCACTTGCTTGTCAAGCACCTTTCAAGGTGCTTACAATTTCTTAAAAAAATTTGTTAACCATATCTCCTATATTTGTGAAAATATTCATAGCACACACAAATTCCATGGTATGGGTTTTATTAATTCATTTAGATTGGACAAAATGAATAGAAAGAACTTTTTCATTGTGTCATGGCCATCCAAACTACTCCCTTTATTCTGTAACTTGCAATGCTCTGACATAGACACCATAGGTTCCATTTTCTTTCTTGAATTAACATATCTCCTCGCATAGAGAATGACTACACTAAGCTACATAGCATGGGCACCAACTTGCAATGCTTTGACATAAACACCATAGGTTCCAAGGCAATAATGTTTTTTTAAAAAAATATATATATAGGCTTGGAAGGCGTTGACCTTGGAAGGCGCCTTCCAAGATGGTTTTAATTTTTCTTAAAAAACTTTGTTAAGTATATCTCCTAGATTTGTAAAGAATATTCATACCATAAAGGAATTTTGTAGTGAGGGTTTTCTTAATTCAATTAGATTGGACAAAATGAATAGAAAGAACTTGTTGATCGTATTATGGCCATCAAAACTGCTCCCTTTATTCTTGAACTTGCAATGCTCTGACATAGACACCATAGGTTATATTTTCCTTCATGAATTCACATATCTTCCCAAATAACAGAATCACTACACTAAACTACATAGCATAGGTGCCAACTTGCAATGCTCTGACATAGACACCATAGGTTACAAGGCAATAACTATTTTTTAAAAAAAAAACAATACAGCCTTAGAAGGTGTTTGACAAGCAAACACCTTCCAAGGTGCTTTCATGTAAACCTTGGAAGGTGCTTCCTTGTGAAGTATGTTTCAAGGTGCTTTTAAGTTTAAAAAAAAACTTTGTTAAGCATATCTCCTAGATTTGTGAAAAATATTTATAGCACAAATGAATTGAATAGTGTGAATTTATTAATTCATTTGGATTGGACAAAATGAATAGAAAGAGCTTGTTCATCTTGTCATGGCCATAATAACTTTGCCTTTTATACTCCAACTTGTAATGCTCTGACATAAACACCATAGTTTCCATTTTCTTTCTTGAATTCACATATCTCCCCAAATAACACAATACTACACTAAGCTGCATAGCATAAACGCCAACTTGTAATGCTCTGACATAGACACTATAGGTTACATGGCAACTTTTGTTAAAAGAATACAGCCTTGGAAGGCGTTTGCTTGTGAAGTGCCTTCCATGGTGCTTTTAATTTAAAAATACAAACTTCATTATGCATATCTTCTAGATCTGTGAAGAATAGTTATAGCACAAACAAATTCCATAGTTTGGGTTTTATTAATTCATTTAGATTAGACAAAATGAATCGAAAGAACTTGTTCATCGTGTCATGGCCATCAAAATTGCTCACTTTATTCTCCAACTTGCAATGCTCTGGCATAGACACCATAGGTTCCATTTTCTTTCTTGAATTCACATATCTCGCAAAATAACAGAATCACTACACTGAGCTACATAGCATGGGCGCCAACTTGCAATGCTCTAACATAGACACCATAAGTTATATGGCAACAACAGCTTTTAAAAAATACAGCCTTGGATGGTGCTTGACAAGCAAGTACCTTCCAAGATGCTTTCAATTAAACCTTAGAAGGCACTTGCTTATGAAGCGCCTCGTAAGGGCCCATCTTTCATACCACTTACCATTAACCTTAACCAGAGTAGCCTCTTTACAGTTCGGTGAGCAACATTTGAATATCATAAACATACTAATATGTTGATACATTAGGCTAGATTATATTACAAGAATTTCTAATAGGGTGTGAAAATGAATATACAATTTTCCCAAAGATCGAATATATTCAAACAGAATAGATTGACTATAACCACTTGCTTCTGTCTCAGTATCCATACCCATCAATTTTCCATGTCAACCACCTTACCTTTGGAGCTATTGGTTCCTACTAGAACATTTATTTTTTATGAAAAAAGGGTGAGATACTGAGGAATCCCAGTAGCAAAATACAATCAATCATAGAAAATGAGAGAATTTGAATATACAATACACCATATAATGTAAAATGAAAATTCATATCATAACATGTGTGTACACAATGCTCATGGCCAAATAATTGTTTGGATCCCCTACTTGTACCTCAGCTAACTCCCTAACTACAGCTAGGCAATGTGCCCTAGGCACGTGTTCATATCACAGAATATAGTAACATACAACATATCAATAACCACATGGTGTATGACAAATAATAGTTACTACCTTAAACCCTTTTCACATCGAATAGCATGCCTCGTAATGCGTGCAAACGACTAGGCTCTCAACTCTATCCTAAAATTGTAAATGTACAAGAATTAGGTTAAAACCCATTCATGTACCAATTTAGAGACTTCCAAAGTTTTTTTGGTGGTTGTATGAGTTTATAGTGAAAAATTACTAAAATTTTGACATAGGCTATTCTGACATATTTTTACCCAAGGAATCCATTTCCAACCTCGAAATTATCAAATTCACAGCCAAAAGATAAAAATGCCCTTGGCAACCCTTAACTTAGAGTTTAGGGGGTGTTTTGGTCATTTCTCCTTCTAGGCCTTTTCTGGAAAGTGTTCAACTAAAACTCCACCTAATCTTCCCTTTTGAATACAATGAAATCATCAAATCATGAAAAATCGAGTCCTAAACCCTTATTCTTGACCTGTCTAAAACTTAGAAAACTCCGTGAAAATTTGGGGTTTTTAAATTCTAACTCCACAGATTTGCTCCTTTCTACTCTGAATAACTTTATTAACTATTTAATTACATTTCTAACATGATTTTGACTGAATTTGGGTAGCATAAAGGTTAGTGTTTTAGCATTTTCCCAAATTTACAATCCACAGCAAATCAACAACAACAACAACAATAATTTTGGAAATTACATTTACTTTCTTCTTGTTCTTCCCTCTTGGCCAAACCTACTCCCCTCTCAAACCCTATGATTTTGCTTCCCAAATATCTTGAATCGTGGAGAAGAGAGGCTTAGAGGAAGGATTGTACAATTTAGAAGCTTAATCAAAAAGAACAACCAAGACTTACCTTACAAATTTCTCCTCATTCTCTCTAGGTTTTCAAACTCTTTCTCTCTCTCTCTCTCTTATCTTAGATGGCTGACATGAAAGCGGAGGAAAGATGAAGGGATGAGTGTTTAAAAAATATTCATTTTTCTTTCATTTATTTAATTACCTAAATTTCCAAAATGTTGACTATTGAGGCATATGTACATACACACTATCGACATGAAACTTGATGTCATGCGTCCAATTGAAATTAGACTAGTCCTCCCCTCTCTTGGTTGGCATAAAAGACGTCTAGGAGGGTCCTTCAATTATCCCAAATGGCTTTTTCCCATTTATCCAATAATTCTATAATTGCCATCACATTTTTTTTTCATTTTTGGATTTAGTTGGAAATTCTGGCAGATTCTCTACCTAAATTTTGAAAAATCATAACTAAATTTGTAGACATTGAATTAGAGTGGTTCCAAAGGCTATAGAACCCTTGTTGAGTATAGTTTCAAGAAAAGAATATATCATTTAGTCAACTAGAAGCACCAAATTCCCATAATTTAAGATTTTGAAACTGTTCCAGAAAATCAATAGTTTTTCTGGGCTAACTTTAAAAATTCATAACTTTTTGCATACAGTTCCAAAAATTACCCATTACATATCAAACTAAGCTTTAGGATGTCTACTTTCTCCCTATAAAATTTAATAATTTTTTCTCATCATGTGGTCATCTAAAATCATAAAACAATGTTGTTGCCTCACAGGAAATTTTCATTGGCAGCAAATCCTTATTCCTAGGACTCTTGCTAAACTTAGGCTTAGCAGTCCCTTTGATTCAGGCTTATTTCCAAGCCTCTAATCCCAAAATTTGGGATATTACATTTCTCCCTCTCTTTAATAAATTTCGTCCTTAAAATTTGAACGTCTACAATTTTGGGATCACTTCTTATCACTCAATCTATTCCCTTTTCATATGTAGGCTCGCAAGCTGTACTACATAATGATCATATTCAATCTTTTTCTTTCATACGCAAGCTCATCGAGCATGCAACACAATCAGCATATTCTCATCAAAGATCTCAAATAATATTTAGAATTCATCATTCATTATGTACACGGTATGTAACGTGTGGTAAAAAAAAGGACCCATTGGTCCATTCCCACAACGCTTGGTTCATTAGGCCTCACAGCCTCTTCGGGACTCTACCCGGATCATATAATCATCTTTTTATGTAACGGTACCCTCACCCCACCTCCTCGAGGTCCTTTGGCATAGGCTAGAATTCTCCCCTCCTCCACACCGAGGGCCTCTACTACACAGGTCCTTGAGGATTTATTAGGTAACAATCATAACAAGCACTGGACCTTACTCACCTAGGCCACACCAGAGCGCTTGGTTACACTGGTCTTATTGCCTCGGCAACAACCTGGTACAGTTTGAATGTTTTGTGAACCACAAGACATACCTTGGACACACTGGTCCAATGTTATTGCTCTAGGAATCAACTATAATGCTAAACACATAGGTCTTACAGCCCAGGGACATTGCCCTATGCAAAACTTGCACATCGAGTCTTACCACCTTGAGCCTCTGATCGGCACAATTCTCAAACACATCACATTCTACCAGCCTAAGGACTTACTAGCCTCTCATGTCTTATGGTTTAATCACATATCATTCATTATCTTTGCTGAATACATATTGAGTCTAACCACCTAGAACTAATCATTGGTGCCCACATAAATTTATTATGCTTCTGCTACCCACTTTAAGGTCTATCTCCTCGTATAAGCTTTAATAATGTCAGGATGATTTAATAGGAGCTCCATAATAGCCTCTTATAATACCTGACTGCACCCAAAATCTGTGTTTCTCTGTGCCAAATCTTGGCCCATTTCAGCTCAAATCATTCTAGGCATATAAACTCTTAACTCAAGGAAACTCATTCCATATGGGATTCATTACAATACACCATCATTGAGAGACAACGTTCCCTTAGCTCTACTCTACGATTCAATGTCATAGTGGCTACACTTTAGGGTTCATCATCACGGTGGCTTCACTCTAGGGTTTGTCATTACGGTGGCTCCATGCTAGGGTACTATGCACGATGCTTTACTTAGTCACCTAACTGGTCAGCCCCTCCAATCAGAACTCTCTGTAGGTAGCCTTCTCTGATTAGATCTCTCTGTAGGTAGCCCTCTCCGATTAGAACTCTCCATTGGTAGCCCTTGATAGAGCTTAATATTTATATATTTTTATTGATTAATCTTAGGCTTTTGTGGGACTTAATTGAATATTTTGTGCATAATCAAGTGTTAATGTGAGATTTTAGTAAAATGATAATTTGGGAATTATAATGGTTAAATTATTATATTTTTAATTAATATTTGTTATTCCCATTGTTCTTTAATTGTGAGCAAAAGATATTACCTTTATGAATTTAATTATATAGGTGATGACATGGCACAACTTACTTATTTAACCTACAGAGAATTAATTAAGAAAAGGTGGGGACCGTTTGTCTATTAAGTTGCCGCTGAATTGAAAAGAGAAAAGGAGATGTACTGGACAGTGAGGGAAGAAATGAAGAAAGGAGGCCAGTGGACCGATTATTGAAAGCAAGGCTATATAGATGGAATAGAAGAAATGAATTGAATAGAAAGGGAGCTGGACCAAGAGATTATAGAATTGACGTGAAGATGGTTGGACCAAGGGGAGTAATTGAAGGAAAAGAAGCAAGTTGATGTGAAGAGGAGGTGGACCGAATTGAAAGGGATAGAGAGAAAAGAGGGTTGACCTAAAAGAAAATAGCTGGACCAAAAAGAGAAGGAGGGAATGAAAAAGAAGAGCTGACCATGTGAAAAAGAATGCCAAAATGAAAGAAGATGATGATAGGTTAAATTAATTAAGGGAGCAATTGGAACGATGGAAATGAATTGAAGAAAAGAATAGAAGAGGTAGGTGGCTGTGAAAAAAGGATGAGAGGGGACCATGGGAATTGAATGAAAAAGGGTAGCAGCACATAATAGATGAGAAAAGAGAGGAATTGACCAAGGGAGCTTACTGAAATGAATTGAATGAATGGATAATGGATTAGATGGACCAATTTGAGAAGTGGGCTGAAATATTTGAATGAGAATTGACCAAGGGAGCTGGACCGAATTGAAGAAAGAAAATAGGGGACCACGTGGAAGAGGAGGAAGGTAGGCGTGGAGCATAGCTGGACAGAGGGAAGGAAAAGGAAGCGAATAAAGGGTTTGGTAGTCGTAAAAAGTGGGAGGGAATGGAATAAAAGAGAGAAGAGCATTACGGCTTGAGGAGAGGAAGCTACGCGACACAAAAAGAAAATAAAGGGTGCGGCTGTGAGGATTGGAGGATGTCTTTGGAGAGCAAAAAGAAAGAATTGAAGAGTGACGTTGGTGCTGCAATTCCCATTGTCAATTATCCCTTCATTTATCAAGTTTCCTTTTCCTCCTCCATGAGTAGCTAAGCTTCGGTGATTTCCTTGAGTTGGGTAATAGTTTGAGCTTCTAAACTTCAATGGAATTCCTTTAAGCTCTCTTTTTAGTTCATAATTATGTAGCTTGGTTAAGTATGTAATTGTGATCTAGATTGTTCTATGCCAAGTGAATTAACTTGGTGGTTGAGCTAGGAGTTGATTAATTAGGCTTTGTATGATTCATATTATGAGTAGGTTGAATTGTTTATTCCAACTTGGTTAAGTGGATTTAAATGATTAAACTGAATATTTTGAATTGTTGTAATGGTCATTACAATTTAGAATTGGAAGTTAGTTATTCATCTCCTTGAGTCACTATTAATTGGTGGTATTCATTTAATTGCTTTGGTTGAATGAATTAAATGATTATTACAAGTATGGAGCTAGTGGTGGCTTAGTTCCATCCTCTTGGCTTATTGTGGAATTCAAATCATTAGCAAGCAAGGAAGACTAAAACCTCAACTCAAGGGAATCTCATTCTATCATTATACTAGTTAATTGAATTTATCTTGTTGTTAGTGTTAATTTTGATTTCGTTTGCTTCTTTGTTTTAAAAAAATGAAAAATACAAAAATATTGTTTTAGCTTAGATTACTTCATAGTTTTCAATTTCTTCAAATGATTTCTCACAACCTTAAGGTTTTTATAACTTCACTACTTAGAAACTTGGAAATTAATCTAACGAACTAGGCTGAGCTACTATGCTATATTTTCAAACCTAGTTTTATTTTGTGAACTCACACGACATAAGTTTATCTGCCCTCTCTGATTAGAATCCTCCATAGGTAGCCCTTTCTGGTTGGTTGTTTCTATATAGAAGTACCATCATAATAGAAACCCAAATCTTAAAAAGTCCCTCTTCTCTTGTAGTTCTACCGCCTGCTTTCTTTAATTCCACATCCTATATGGGGTCATTTTATATTCTCACGGAATCAAAACATAATAGTTGATTCCTGGGTTACCGTTGACTTGGCATGTAGAATTGATAGCCTAGGGTCTCTAACCCAACTTTTAGGTTCATCATGATATCTAGAACCTCAATATCAAATAGATTGGAAATTATTTCCCTCAGTTATACCCAATAAGCATGCTAATAATCAGGATCAATAGAACCTATTATAACCTCCACGGTATTAGGGTATTATCTTCAAAACATTACTGAAGGTTCGAAACTATCCACAAAGTTCACAAGGTATAAAATTCTATCATGTCTCAGAACTATAGTGCAACCTGATTCATATTTTGACCTAAGCACTATTTCAATTTAGATCTGATTCAAGCCTATCCCAACCTTCAGTATCATTAGATTATATCCTCTAGGATCATCATACGACATAATCACCATCCATCATGTATCACCATATATCATACCTACATACCTTTAATACCACAGTATTACTAAGGATTATTACCCAACACAGAGAAACCTCAAAACATTTACTGTGCCTCAAGTTCCCATAACCTCATCAAACGAACCTTTCTGGCAGTACTCGCTACAATAGAAATGTTTCATATTAAAATCAATACTAACATCATCACTCTATACTTCTAAGCATTCTTCAAATTGTCTAATTAAAATGATCATTAGTCATAGAGAAACCTTAAGACAATCACCATTCCTCAGTCTCCACGACCTTGCCAACTTAACTTCCCAGGGGGTCACCCATCCTATGATTTTCCTGGGTTGAGCATGCTTAACTTTTGTGTGCCCATGCCAAAACGCAGATACCAGCCCTATTTGCTCCTAACTACCACCTGAGACTACTCTTGTCTCAAACATCATGCTAGCTGCCTCCTGCTAACTTAATCAAAGTAGCCTTTATGCAGTTCGGTAAGCAACATAGGAAGAGCATAAACATAATAATATGTTGATATATTAGGCTTGATTATATTATAGGAAATTCCAATATGGTGTGAAAATACATACACAATTTTCCAAAAGATCGAAAGTATTCAAACAGAATAGACTGCATATAACCACTAGCTTTCGTCTCGGGATCCGTACTCATAAAGTTTTCATGTCTACCACCTTGCATTTGGAGCCACTGGTTCCAGCTAGAACATTTATTATTTATGAAAAAGGGTAAGATTCTAAGGAATTCCAATAGGAGCATACAATCAATCATATAAAATGCTAGAATTTAAATATGTAATGCACCATATAATGTAAAATGAAAATCCATATCATAACATGTGTGTACACAATGCTTAGGGCCAAATGACTGTTTGGATCCCTTACGTGTACCTCAGTAGACTCCCTGACTACAGCTAGATAATATGCCTGAGGTACATGTTCATATCACAAAATTTAGCAACATATAGCATATCAATAATTACATAGTGTATGAGAGATAATAATTACTACCTTAAACCTTTTGCACCTTGAATAAAGTGCCTCATAATATGTGCCATCGACTGGGTTAACAACACGATCCAAAAATTACAGATGTACAAGAATTAGGTTAAAACCCATTCATGTACCACTTTAGAGACTTCCAAAGTGTTTTTGATGGTTATATGAGTCTATAGTGAAAAATTACCAAAATGCCCCTAGGGACCCAATCTTGCCCCCACCGAACTTAGTTCGACCATACTTTTTCTGAAATTTTGACTAGGGCTATTTTGACATATTTTTACCCAAGGAATTCATTTCCAAATTCAGAATTATCAAATTCACTGTCAAAAGGCAAAAATACCCTTGACAACCCCTAACTTAGGGTTTCAGGAGCATTTTAATCATTTCGCTTTCTAGGGATTTTCTAGAAAAGTGTTCAAATGTAAACCCACCTAGTTTTCCCTTCTGACCACAATGGAATCATTAAATCATTGAAAATCTAGCCCTAAACCCCTATTCTTGACCTAGCCAAAACTTAGAAAACTTCAGGAAAAATTAGGGTTTTTGAACTCTAACTCCATAGACTTGCTCCTTTTTACTCCTAATCACTTTATTTATTTGCTTAATTACATTCCCAACATGATTTAGACTGAATTTGGGAAGCATAACGGTTAGGGTTTTGGCATTTTCCTAAATTTACAATCCACCACAAAACCACCGATCAATCCCACCACAACATCAACAACAACAACAATAATTTGTAGTTTAGGAGGTCACCTTTACTTTCTTCTTGTTCTTCCCTCTAGGCCGAACTACTCCCCTCTCAAACCCTAGGATTTTGCTTCCCAAATACCTTGAATAGTGGAGAAGAGAGGCTTAGAGGAAGGATTGTACAATTTATAAGCTTAATCACAAAGAACAACCAAGACTTACCTTACAAATTTCTCCTCCTTCTCTCTAGGTTTTCAAACTCTCTCTCTCTCTCTGTTTTCTCTTATATGGCCGATGTGAAAATGGAGGAAAGATGAAGGGATAAGTGTTTTAAAAATAATCCATTTTCCTTCATTTATGTAATTACCTAAATTTCCAAAATGTATGCTTTTAAGGCAAATCAAGCCTAATTGAAATTAGACTAGTCCTCCCCACTCTTGGTTGGCAAAAAAGACGTCTTGGAAGGTCCTTCAATTAGCCCAAATGTATTTTTTCTCATTTATCTTATAATTTCAAAATTGCCATCACATTTTTTTTCATTTTTGGATTTAGTTGGAAATTTTGGCAAATTTTCTGCCTAAATTTTGAAAAATCATAACTAAATTTGTAGACATTGAATTGGGTGATTCCAAAGGCTATAGAACCCTTATTGAGTCTAGTTTTAAGAAACAAATATAGCCTTTAGTCAACTAGAAACTCCGAATTCCCAAAATTTAAGTTCATGGACGTTGTTCCATAAAATCAACAGTTTTTCTGGGTTAAATTCATAAATTCATAAATTTCTTCATACAACTCTAAAAATTACCCATTAAGTATCAAATTAAAGGTTAGGATGTCTACTTTCTCCTTGTAAAATTTCATAATTTTTTTTCTTCGTTTGATCATGCAAGACCAAATTAAAATGTCACTGCCTCACAAGAAACTTTCACTGACAGCAAACCCTCATTCATGGGACTCTTGCTAAACTTGGGCTTAGCAGTCCATTTGATTTAGGCTTATTCTCAAGCCTCTAATCCCAAAATTTTGGGATACTACACACCATCCATGGTGCTTTTAATCCTTAGAAGGCGCTTGCTTATGAAGCGCCTTCCAAGGTGCTTTTAATTTTTTTAAAAAAACTTTGTCAAGCATATCTCCTAGATTTGGGAAGAATATTCATAGAAGAAACGAATTCCATAGTGTGGGTTTTATTAATTCATATAGATTGGACAAAATGAATAGAAAGAACTTGTTCATCGTGTCATGGCCATCAAAACTGCTCCCTTTATTCTCCAACTTGCAATGCTTTGACGTAGACACCATATGTTCTATTTTCTTTCTTGAGTTATCATATCACCCTTATTAATAGAATCACTACACTAAGCTACATAGCATGGGCACCAACTTGCAATGCTCTAACATAGAATAAAACCCATACTATGGATTTCGTTTGTGCTATGAATATTCTTCAAATATCGAGGATATATGCTTAACTAAGTTTTTTTTTAAATTAAAAGCACCTTGGAAGACGCTTGACAAGTAAGCGCCTTCCAAGGTGCTTTCAATTAAACCTTGGAAGGTGCTTGCTTGTGAAGCTCCTTTCAAGGCACTTTTAATTTTAAAAAAACTTTGTTAAGCTTATCTCCTCGATTAATGAAGAATATTCATAGCACAAACGAATTCCATAGTGTGGGTTTTATTAATTCATTTAGAATGGACAAAATGAATAGAAAGAACTTGTTCATCATGTCATGGCCATTAAAACTGCTCCCTTTATTCTTCAACTTGCAATGGTCTAACATAGACACCGTAGGTTCCATTTTCTTTCTTGAATTCACATATCTCCCCAAATAACAGAATCACTACACCAAGGTACGTAGCATGGGCGCCAACTAGCAATGCTCTGACATAGACACCACAGGTTCCAAGTTAATAACTTGTTTTTTAAGAAACAAATACACCCTTGGAAGGCTCTTGACAAGCACGCGCCTTCCAAGTTGCTTTTAATTTTAAAAAAAACTTAGTTAAGCATACTTCCTCGAGTTGTGAAGAATATTTGAAGCAAAAATGAATTCCATAGTGTGGGTTTTATGAATTCATTTAGATTGGACAAAATGAATAGAAAGAACTTGTTCATCAAGTCATGGCCATCAAAACTCCTCCATTTATTCTCAAACTTGCAATGCTCTGACAGAGACATCATAGGTTACAAGGCAACAACTATTTAAAAAAATATAGCCTTGGAAGGTGCTTGACAAGCAAGTGCCTTCCAAGGTGCTTTCAATCAAACCTTGGAAGGTGCTTTCTTGTGAAGCGCCTTCCAAAGTGCTTTTAATTTTTTTAAAAAAACTTTGTTAAGCATATCTCCTAGATTTGTGAAAATATTCATAACACTAAAGAATTTCATGGTGTGGGTTTTATTAATTCATTTAGATAGGACAAAATGAATAGAAAGAACTTTTACATCATGTCATGGCCATCAAAGCTGCTCTGTTTATTCTCCAACTTGCAATGCTCTGCCATAGACACCATAGGTTCCATTTTCTTTCTAGAAATCACATATCTCCCCAAATAACAAAATCATTACACTAAGCTACACAGCATGGGCGCCAACATGCAATGCTTTGACATAGACACCATAGGTTATAAGACAACAAATGTTTTAAAAAAATATAGCCTTAGAAGGTGCTTGACAAGCAAGCACCTTCCAAGGTGCTTTCAATCAAACTAACAATGCAAGTGGTTACCAAGTGGGTCATGGCGCACTACATATCCTCATTTAGTGTGTCGATCCCTTGGGG
Source organism: Inga leiocalycina (assembly GCA_963242795.1). Taxonomy (NCBI): domain Eukaryota; kingdom Viridiplantae; phylum Streptophyta; class Magnoliopsida; order Fabales; family Fabaceae; genus Inga; species Inga leiocalycina. The sequence continues at coordinate 43,770,858 of OY725331.1, forward strand.
AGGCGTATCCTTGCTGTGTGGTTGGATAAATCTCCAAGTACCTATATGGTGTGGAGGAGGGGACAATTCCTGCTAGGTGTAATATCCCAAAAAGTGATTAAGGGCTAATGACTTGAAAAGTGAATGTAATTATTGTTGAATAAACACTTTTGGAGAATTTGTGATGGGAATTTGGATATTTTAATGATTCCAATGGCTTCCTTGTGAAAATTCGTGTGGGGAGAGTGTTTATTGTGAAATTGGAACCATTGGGAACAATTATGCAAAAGTTGAAAATTCTGTCCATTGAAACTCTGTATAGGGCAGCCGATTTGTATGGACGTTTTAAATAGGCAAATGGTGTATAAAAATTCTGAAATTTTCCAGTCTTAAAGTTCACATGTCAAGCTTCAAAATGGACATATAATTTGTATCATTTTTATTTGTGAGCTAAGAGTTATGGATTTTTCAAGTTTGCCCAGCGAAATTAATTATTTTCTGGAACAGTATGCAAAGATTGAAATTCTGGGAATTTTGTGATTCCATCCAGAAAAATTATATATTTTTCCCTAAAACTAGACTCAATAAGGGTTCCATAGGCTTTGGAATCACTCCAATTCAATTTTTCTAGAATTAGTTATGATTTTTCAAATTTTGGGCAGAAATCTGCCAGAATTTCTGAAAAATCCGAAATTGTTGGAAATTAATCAATAATTAAATATCATATAATATATGATATTAAATACCATCATCCTTCTTTCTCCAGCCATTTTCGTGTTGTTCCAAACTTGAAACAAGAGAGAGAAGGTGAGAGAGTTTAGAGAGAGAAAGGGAAGAAATCTCATAAGGTAAGCCGATTTCTCCGACGATTTAGCTCCTAACGCGTATAACTTCGACTCTAAGCTACTCATCTTTATTCTTTAAGGTTGTGAAGCTCAAAATTTGGTGTTTCAAGGGTTAGGGTTCAGCCACCTTGAGGAAAAGCTAGCGGGAGCTTAAGGTAACTTCCAAACCTTCGTATATTAACTATTCTGGCTGCTATGGGCAATTTAATCGGTGAAATTTTGCCGGATTGCCATTGGTTTTAAATTTTGGAAATTGAGTTTCCTAAGGGTTATGCTGCCCAATTTTGGTTCAAATGGTAGTTATAACCTAATGTAATAGTTAATAAAGTGGTTAGGAGTATAAAGGAACGCGTTTAAGGAGCCAAAATCGTAAAACCCCGATTTTCCCCGGAGAACTCATAAATTTCGGCTAGCTCTAGAAATGGGTCTTTGAGTTGGATTTTCAATGATTTGATGGTTCCATTGCGTTCAGGAGCGAAAATTAGGTGGGGTTACAGTTGGCCACTTTTTCAGAAAAGGCCGAAAAAAGCATAATTACGAAAATGCCCCTAAAACCCTTGAAGTAGGGCTGCCAAGGTTAAATTTGTAATTTTACATTGAATTTGATAATTCCGAGCCCAGAAATGGATTCCTTGGGCGGAAATATGTTAGGATAGCCCAGATTAGAATTTTGGGAAAAGTGCAACTGGACCGGGTAAGGCGGGCCTGGGCCGGGTTCCAGGGGGCATTTTTGTAAATTTTCATTATAGACTCATATAACCCCAAGAAACACTATGGAAGTGTCTAAATGGTGCATTTGGAATTGCAAGATTCGATATTTGCCCTGTTCGTGATCCACCTGCGCTAGAGCATAATCGGAAAGAACACGGTAGTGACTATTTCTCTTATATTGTGTGTGAAACATTGTATGTATATTTGTCATGCATTGAGAATAATTTGTGAATACATTGTGATGCTTTGAGTTCGCAACGCAAGATGACGCATAGTGATACTTTGTGATACATAGAGATTGCAGCGAAAGCTGACGCATAGAGATTACAGCCATGAGTGCTGTCGTTTGTGGCGAAAGCCATGATACATTGTGATGCTGCTTAACATGATCATATATGCTATATGTTTATACACTGTATGAGTGATTTGTTACTACAGAGATTCTTTTGAATATCATTCTTTCTATTGACTAACATTTCAGACAGGGCAAGTGGCTCCAAGGAGAAACGAACCACCAGGAGCGGCTAGGATCATGTAGAGATGTGTTGTTAGGTTGTTGGTTATCTATTTTAGACTTGGGATTATTGTTTATTTTTGAAATGTAGATTTTACGTTGATGTTGGTCATATAATCCCCTAGTTGGAACTTACAACCCTTAGTTTATACATGTATGAAACACGGGAGTTGCCGGGAATTGGGCTATGCACTCTTATATGTTTGAATGTGATTGAACTGCGCAGAGTAATTAGATTCGGAAGATGAATATGAGACCATGTTGAATGAATTTTAGACAAGAGATTTGAGAAAAACATATCCGTCGGTCTCTAATTCCTTTAAATTACGCATTTTTGAATCTTAATTACGGTTATCAAGGTAGGGGATTACACTAGGGGCCTATGTGACCACCTGTATGGGCCCCTCCGACTTCCTGTATGAGGCTGTTACAGCGCTTGCCTGGCAAGGGCCTTCCAAGTCACAGTTTTTTGTAAAAAAAAAAAAAAAGCCCAGCTATGGTGCGTGCCTATAAAGCGCCATAGCTGTCACTTTTATTTAAATTAAATGTCTTATGTGACGTTTGTTTAGGAAAGTGCCGCACAAGCCTAACACTAGCAGTGACACTTATAATAGGAAGTGTCATAGATTCTAAACATGTTTTCTTAACAGAAAAACAATTATCTATAACACTTCTTTAAAAAGTGTCATCAGAGGGGCACTACTAAATCCATCTTTTGTAATAGTGATTTAATGCTTTTAAAAACATCGTAATAGTAAATACTCCCTCTGATCCTTAATATAAGATATATTTGAGGTGTTGATATTGGTCCTAAATATAATATATATCTTTTCATATTTGTTTATATTTTCCTAATTTACCCCTATTATGCTTCCTCAACAATAATCAATGATGAGAGGGAAGGAGGGAGTTAAGAAACATGACTAGGATATTTTAGAAAATACATGTTACATTAACTAACTTAACTAGTTTTCTTAATCTAATCAAATTAGGTAAAAATGTCTTATATTAAGGACAAGGTGTAGCAAATAACTCTTACCCTATGTTTGGATGGAGAGAAGGGTGAGGGAAAAATAGGGAGAAGAGAATACTAGGAAGGAAAACTTCCTAAAATGGTAAAAATATTTACTTTTTTTTTTTTGGAGTTTTCCCTTGTAATATTCTTTCCCCCTAATTTTCTCTTCACCCAAACATAAGGTAAAAATATAATAAAAAGTGTCATTAAATTCTGCATTGGTTTGAAATTTTTAGAAGACATGTAATATGAAACAAAATGAGAAGTGTTTTCCCTTATTTCATTGGATCCATATTTGTTACTATCTTTGATCCTTAATATATATTAACGACATTGGGTAGTATCATATATGACTTGATGTCATGTTAAACACTACTACCTTATATTTTTAATGCACTACAAATTAGGTTCTATATTTTGGACTTCCCATAATCATAGTTGTACATTGGTTATATATAAAAATAGGTTCTAAATGAACTATTTCATAGATTTTTTTTGAAAAAATTTCTACCTACGGCTTCTATTTCAAAGTGAAACAGAAGCCATGAGTGGCACTTATGGAGTCTGTTGCAAAGTGCAATCGAAGCCATAAGTGGCACATACGATGCCTATCGCAAAGGGAACAAATGTTGTTTCTACGAACTCCAAGTGCACATTTGGTTTTCTAGGCATCAGGATTATAAGTAATCCTCATGCATTATCTACTAATTCGGAATGTTTGGCTGACATAATAAATTAATCCAATGTAACCTAATTATAAAAAATTATAACAAATCAGATAATCTTTGTCTATGTAATTTGAATTCACAATTATATGAATCAACGTATGAACATCTATGTCTTTCATTTTTGGTCTTCCTAAAGTTAAAGGAAAACCTATTTGCAAGTTTCTATACTTTTTCTTTCTTTCAATTTTTAATTCGTTACTTGTGTTTTTTTCTTAATTAAATGCTTTAATTTTGCTCTGTTAGTAAGGTTACCTCCTGTACAAGGGTTAACAATGCTAGTAGAGCAAAGTTACAAGAGTTAACATAACTAAATTAATGATTTAATTAAGAGAAAAAAAATACACAGATACCAAATTAAAAATTAAGTGAAAATATTGGTACCTGTAAATAAATTTTCATTAAAGTTAAAATATCATTTCAAATTTTTTTTTTATATATTTTCTATATAAAATTAGATTTCATTCCCTGATTCCTAACAAATGCTCTGTAAACATCACTTCATTGTATTACATTTCTTATTTTGATCATATCACATTCTCTACGATTCTTTGAACCAAGCCGCACACGAAGCGACAATCATGTTGAATCGAATCGTGTAGGATTTATGGCAATTCTACCTGCTATAATTTTAGTGGACCCAACGGGATATCAATGCATGTTGTAGATGTTCTTTCATCAAAAGAGTGAAACCCGGATATTGCTTTCTTCTTTGCAACATGCTCTTATTGCCCATACTTCTTTGAAAGAAACTACTCATTGCCCTTTAAATGTCTGGCCTCAGTAGTTTCTACTCATTGTCTCTCAATAAATTCCCAAACCATATCTATATCTTCCCATTAAAAAATAAAAAATGGCCACATTGTTGTTTATATTTGTTTTTTATATTTAAGGTGATATTCCTCTTGGTTCATGAAACACATATCTCTCTAGATCACAATTTGGATTTGATTGCTTTCATTTGGATTCACATGCAATATGAATACTTTAGGGCTTGTTTGTTTAAGCGTTTTATACAGTAAAAACGCACTTATTCCGCAAGCCGAGAAAAAACTCCTCTCACATACTTACCTCGTATACCGTAAATCACGAATTATAAGCACGTTTTGGATAAAAATAAGCCATTCCAAACGCACACAGTAGTTCTTTTAGCTTGGGCTTTTCCTTTTCTCTTTCTTCTGGCCGACAAGTATATATAAAAGATAACGCTCTATAATAAAAAGGTTGTCTCAAGCATTATTATTTTTAGAAGCAAATTTTATGGCAAAAAATGGAGGAATTGAATGATGATAAATATAAAATATATAAATTTACTAAAGTGCATATTACTTACGAATCATGAAAGAATAGTAAATTTTTTTAATTTTTTTCTTTTTCAATATGTTTTCATTACTTTCAATCTAATTATTCTTTCAGTTTTTACTTTTTCCAGCAAGATTTAATTATTTAAAAAATGATGGGTATATGATCTTGATTTTTTCAAAAAAAAAAACTATTATGATCTGTGGGCGTAGTTTAAATTTAATAAGATATATAATGATTTCAAAGTCATCCAATTAAAAAGTATGAAAAAATTTAAAAGCCACATCACAAAAATCAATATATGAACAAATACCAATGTTTTAAAAGCCGGACTGAACATCGAGCCGGAAAGGTCAGCGGGTCAATGTTCAACTGATTGGACCGGTTGAGCCGTTTAGCCGGACCAGTGACATAATAATTAAATTTAAAAATATTATATATATGACAATAATTAGTCATTAGTCTAATTTCATATGAAGCTAGTAAAGTCACAAAACACCATTAAAAAACCTCATCAATTGTCACCCATCAGGATAAGTGCTTAAAATGTCCACCACTCAAGGGTTATAGTAATGTTTTAAAAGCCAAACCGGATATTGAACAGGAAAGGCTAACGAGTCATGGATGGAACGGTTAAATAAGTTGGGCCATTTGGTTGAACCAATGCTACAATAATTAAATTAAATAATATTATTTACACGTATAGTGATATATGATAAAGAATTACAATATCAAAGTCAAAAGAAAATATCAAAATATGTCAAATTATCAACATATTATTATTAAGTAATAAATTAATATTTTAAAATTTTAGATAAAAAATAAAATAAAACACCTAAGAAATTAATTTTAAATATTTTAAATTGTTGTGTAAGCTTTTATTAAGAAAAATTGATAAAACATTTAATATTTATTCCTTAATTTGTTTGGAAAAGAAACTTATATACGTACATAATCAACACTAAATGATATTTACTAATATTAAATTCGGTTGTAGCAAGAATATCACAATAAAAAATTGGCCCAATTTGTTTGACCAGATAAAAGCGGGACATCTTTAATATCTTCCCAACATAATTTTCATTTAATTTTAAAATTAAATCAAAGAGACATGTGGCAAGAGATAAGTGGGCCCAAAAACCAAAAGTCACCCTATTTTCATCTTTCATCTTTACTCTTTCAGTCTTTCTGCAACCTCTGCGACTGTGTTTTCTTCGCCGCTATTTCACATTTCTACTAGCAAAAGACTTTAAGAATGGATTTTGGTCTGTAACTGAAGTAGATATGGGTTAGTATATATTAATTTTCTTATATTTTTTCTAGATTTTTCTGACCGCCTATGACCTCTCTTTCTTCATCTTCTTCTTCTACCTCTTTTATTTTTTAGACTGTCCGGCTTTGCTAGATCCATTTCGGCTCCTGGCTTAACTCTGATTTCCGGCTTAAATGTCGGTTTTGAGCGGGTCAAAATGGCCTAACCTTGCGGAACGAGCCGTTGAGCTTGACGGGCGACGGCCGGATCGTCCGGTCCGGTCCGACTCTCAAATCATTAACAAATACTCTTCCCTTCAGTAGAGATATAAGTTATTGTTCAAAAGCCATTCCTCTCATTGGGCTGTGTACCAATGGCTCTAATGCTAATTCTCCAGCTGCCTTCGTGCTTTTTTCAAATTTCAAAAGTTTCAAGGTGCTATGTTTTGCCGCCATGCTTTCCATGGAAATGCCTTCTATATACAACCCTCATTTTTTCCCTCCATGTCCTCAATTAATTTCGTTGTGCCCACTTCTCATGGACCATCTGGAATAACAAGGGGCCATCATTCAAAGGTTAGTGTCTCATCCTTTCACCATGTCCTCCTGTATGAATGGTCAGTCTCTTCCCTACAAAATAAATTCATCCCCTCCACCACCATCTTCTCACATAAATTTTTTTTGTCGAGGACAGTTTCGAGGTAATTCGTAAAGGTGTCAACACTGATGGACAACCTTCCAAAGTCACTATTGTCTGACCTCAACAATGACATTAACAGAGCTTGGAGTATGGTTCATGTTCATCGATTAACATAATCATTAACATCGGTTAGTTTTATACCCTGCAGTGAACACGAACGCATGTTAAGCATTTTTACTAGTAACATTTTTTTTCGAGATGTACATCTCTCTACCATCAAAATAAAGAGTTCCCTTACATTAATTTCTTATACCATTTGTACAGATCTTTGTGGGTTCGTCTGTTATTTCTGTCCTTTGGCTATAAAGAAGTCCTGGATATCAAGCAGCATATGGTCAACTGCCCTCTATTGAGTAGACTCACTACCGAACTCATGCCCTGTTCTTGCAGCTATCTTTTGCAGTTAGTGAAGTGTTGAAATCCTAATTCTTCACAGTGAACTCATCTTCCTCAAGATGCTAAAAAGGTTTGTATTTTTCCTCCATTCTTCCCTTCCCTTCATTTTTGTTCTCTACCTTTCTTCCTTTTTCTTCTGTTTTCTTTTTGTTATGGTATTTCAAAGAAAATATTCCAGTGGTTTCCTCTTTTTGTGCCCTAGATCCATGGCTTCGCTGCGCAAGCTCTGAGATGATGTGATGCCCTTTTATCATTCATTCTTTTTGGGTGATGGGAAAGCTTCATGAGGCCTGTATTCAACGTATTTGCAGTGAAAATTCACTCTTTTAAAGATTTAAGGATCTGGGTATTGCTATATTGACTCTTTTCATTGTAAAGCTGCAAATTTGTATTAAGAGGATTAGAAATTAGTGAGCTTTTATTTGGAAAGGCATTGTATTGAGCTGAGAGCTATCATTTTCAAGTTATTATTTTATTACTTACGGTCTATGTAGTATTTTGGAGATTTGTAGATTTTGGGTTTTGATTCCTTGAAGTCCTGGGGCTGTTGTGCTTCTTGTGTTCTAATGGGTGGAGAATGCACGCATATTCATGTATTGCTAGTCAATATCCTTTGTTCAGTTTGTACAATTAGTTTATATGTTTTGATTGTAACTTATGTTTTCTGCCCATTCCTTCTCAGTCTTTGCATGCATTTTTTAATAGCAACAGTGAAAATATTTTTGAAATGTGTGATAAATAAATGGGTGTAAATGCATTTTCTAATTCCTTCTTCTTCACGTATTCATCTTTTTCTTCTCCACATGTCACAAACTCCTTACATGCCCATTCCTACTATGACTTCTATTTAAACTTATGTTTTGCTGAGAGTAAGTTTATACTAAATGGCCTGGCCAGTATTTTTTTAAATTCTCTTACCATTGCCTTCTTTTAAGCGAATTTTGCAATCTTTCAAATGATTTGCCTAGATATTTTTGTACATGTTTGGTGGCTCAGGTGAATACGTGAAGGCTAGAGAGCTCTAACATATATATATATATATATATATACACATATTCTGAAATTAGCTTTCTTTTTCTTTGAATAGGATGTCTTGAAAAAACCCTAGATTGAATGCTCTTAAAGCTGAAACGTTGGCAATACAGAAGGGGTTGGATGTTGTAAAATCACGAGGGGTATGAGGGATAACTTTCTTTGTCCTTTAATAGGATGTCTCTTTTTTTTTCCTCTCCCTCAAATTTAATTTAAATAAACAAGTGAAAAAAATGGCTTCAACAAATACTCAGACTGAGGCACATGGGATGCCCTGCATATATCCTCCATTCCAAAAGAAATTTCATTTTCATGAAAGATATTCAGGGGTCAGAGAAAAGCAGAGTGGGAGTTTAATATGAAAGAGGCAACTGTGTGAAGGCAATAAATAGTAATGGAGTCACTAAGTGTAGGAATCAAGTAGTAAAATTTCTTTTTACTTTTGTTCAAATTTCATAAAAATGTAATTTCTTTATATTCAAGGAGCCATTGTCTTCTCAATCGCCAAGCCAGATGTGGAGTTTTTTGAGTCATTGAAAACAACATTAGGTGAGTAAAACTTTACTTTCATTTTTTTTTATTATCCTATGTTTTCATTCTTCTCTTTTTGTATATACATATTTTCTGTTTCTATTTATACTAGTGAAAGCTTTTTTCATTTTTCCCTCCTTTTTATTTTCCTTGGGTTTGCTTTGAGAGTGAGGCAGCACATTTTATCCATTTAACTAATATTTATTGCAGCATCGTATATCATTTGAATATTTTATATTTAAATTTTCTCAAAACATGTGGGCATTTTTTTAATATTTGAGGTCCATTTAGTGGGAAAGAAGGAAAGTACCAGACTTTTAGTGCTTCAGTTATGTGTGTTGTGGTGCATTTGAGTAATCATTTTATAAGACATAGGCCTTCATACTTGGAGAAATGTTGTACAAAATTTCATTCTCCTCACAACTAATAATCTGACTAATAAACCTTTGCCTTGCCATTTTTGTTTTGTAATTATGCCTTCTGTTTCTTTTCAGTTGATTCCTTCTGAAAAGGTTAGAAAGCAAGTCTGAAATTGAGAAAAATGAGTAGGTAGGGGGAGATACGCTAACCTGTCTGTAATGTAAAGCATTTTCATGGTCAAAATGTAGAGACAAACAAATCAAGAGCAAATGAGATAAAAAGCAAATGAGATATACATATGTGAAAAGGATGGTCGTTTGGTCAAAATGTCTCATATAGGTTGATATTGGCTGCAATTTTGAAACATATTTCCTTAAAGTAGATAACACCATACAGATGTGGATAAATGGGAAAAAGCAAACATTTCATGTTTGGATTGCTCTATTTAAAAGTAATAATATCTCTTCCTTTATGCTGTCAGGTGGCTAATATAGGGGTAAAAAATCTACATAGACTCATGGTATAGGACCTATGAAGAGAATTAAGTTAAATGTTATTGTCTTGAATATATTAGTGTATGTATATGCTTTTTGTTATTTTAGTTTCCTGTGAAAGTTGTTTTCTTAGCCACCTGTAAAGAGGATTAAGTTAAATGTTACTTTCTTGAACAAATTTTGACAATGGAAGCCGTTTTCTTAACTAGAATAGAGAGAAAATAATTCCCACTATATAACATGGGGGGCACCATCTTATCAATTGATCCACTGAAATAAGTGTGTTGCTTGACTATATTTTCTTGAACAAATTCTAACAATGGAAGCTATTATTTTTGTGCTTGAGGCACGCAACAAGAGAAGAAGATGCCATTTGTAGTAAATTATCCACTGATATAGGTGTGTTTCTAAATTATATTTTCTACCTAACTTATAATTATAATTCCTTTCATATCGTTTTTATCCAATCTGTCCTTATAATATGTATTATTAATATTCCTTTTGTTTAATTGCTTTTAAGGTTGTTCCACTGTTAGTTCATTGAGTGATGCTATATTATCTGACATATCTTTGCTTTAAAGCTATTATTTTTGTGCTTGAGGCATCATGCAATGTAAAGCATTTGCTAGCTTTGCTCCAAAGTTGTTCTACCTCTTGTATTTGTTGGCAGCTTGAGTTATTGGTCATTTTGTTTTCTATACAAGTGTGTTTTAGTTCCCTCATATCTTTAAATATTGATGTTCTCATGAAGTTATTTGGTCATTTAAATATTCATTATACCATCTCAACCTGTAAACCTCTAAATTTCTATGATGAACTCCCTCATAGTTTGAATTAAAACACCTGTTTCAGTTGTGACTATTTTGAATTAATAATTATCATTATTTATTCAAACAGCAGGAAGATACCATTATTTATTCTAAGAGAAAGAACTTCATTTCCCAAATTCAGATAAGTCAAAATTTAACATCTTGATGAAGCATGAGATCAAGTTGTTACTATATTTCTATATGTAATTGTTATAAACAATATTTTGTGGTTAATAATGAGTGTAATTGTTACGATATCAAATATTAAACAATTTGTCAAGAAGAAACTCTCCATGCAACGCACGGGTAGCACAATCTCTAATAAGAAATACGAGTAATGAATTTGAGAATGTAAGTTGTAATTAAAACATTAAAGTTAAATGAAGTCTAATAAAAAAATAATTAAGCAATTATTATTATTGAATTTTTTTTTTGGAAAAGATAGAATAATAAAGTTAGTAGAGGTTAAATGAGAGTATTTAATTTTAATTTTCATTATGTGTGTATAAGTAAATTAAATAAATAATAAAATAGAAGAGACAAAGAAGTCCCACATCAAATAAATAAGGAGAAGAGGAAGTTCTTAGAGCCTATATATAGGAGTAGTGAGGTGGACTCAAGGTGCAACTTTTCTATTTTTGTATACAACCTGGGCAGCCTCGGTAAAATGTTACTTTCTCCTTTATTTGATCTTTGGATTGGGCTGAAATTTGGTCAACCCATCCCAGACATCTGTGCTGTCAATTTCAAGACTGGATTAGAAATTACTGTCATGGGTTATGAGTTACAAAGCCCGGAAGACGTATGAATTTTTGGAACATGGAGAACAAACCTAGAGGAAAGAATCAACGTTTTTGACTAAGTTCACCGTTGGGTTGTCACAAAATTTTGTGCACTGGTTTGAGACATTCAGTTCGGTAAAAACAACAGTGAGATATTCGATTTAATGCCTCGAGTAAGAGTAATCACTACTACAAGAACATGATTCCACGACACCCAATAACGACCGTTTTGAGAAACCAGTAGTAAAAAAGCAACTCCAGGAACCGGTGGCACTGGACTGAAGTTTCAACGACTGTTTTCAAGGAAAACAGTCGTTGAAGCTTCATTTTCAACGACTGGTTTAAAAACCAGACGTTGAAAGGTTGCTTTCAACGACTGGTTTTTAAACCAGTCGTTGAAAGCTTGATTTCAACGACTGGTTTGAAAACCAGTCGTTGAAAGGTTGCTTTCAACGACTGGTTTGAAAACCAGTCGTTGAAAGGTTGCTTTCAACGACTGGTTTTATAAACCAGTCGTTGAAAGTGATTAACTTTTCCCCAATCTTCAGCGCGCGTTTCTGTCATTCTTCCCCGCGCTAATTGAACCCTCATTTTCGTGTCTCCCGTGAGCTGCATTCCCCAAATTTCTTGGCCTATCTCTTCCTCCTGCATTCTGTCCGCTGACCCTCTCCGATGTCCACCGTCTTCACAGTCCCTCCATTCCCTCTCGGTCGCATGCAGGTCTGAGCTTCGCTTTCCCTCTTCGCACATCAGCAGCAAGCAACGCAAGTAAGTTGCCCTGTTTCGTTGCTCTGGTTTTTTTGCTTTTGCTTTTCTCTTCTTAGCCTCTATTATTCGGTCCTGTAGTTCATACTTGGTGTTCGCATAAAGAAGACAACGTTGGTGGTTCTGATCTTGGTCTATTCCATTGTGTGTGTAAGTTTCCCTTTTCTCTTTCTAGTTGTTTTGTTCATTTGGATGTCAATTTGTGCTGTTCTGGAAATAAAGTTGGCATCTTGAACTTCGATTGTGACTGAATCTAGGCATCTTGAACTTCGGTTGTGCTGTTCTGGAAAAAATCTATGTGATTGAGATATTGGTTGTGGTTGTTAAATATAACATAGAAATCAGAAATATTTCAAATGCGGAGTAGGTATTAGCTAGGTAATTGTTTACCATTGTAAAATGACTATTTGCATCACCCAGTGGATTCAACCCAATTGAATTTCATATCACTAATTAAGTTAGCACAACTTGCCATTAGCTAAACAACACGTTTGTTTGGACTAATAACTTTCTTTTGGTCACATTATTGAATCTCTTATTATCATGAATAATGATATATATATTTAGACGTACTATACATTATTTCATTTTATATAATTTGGGTATGTTATATACAGCATGGGAGAGGAGAAGAGAGGGGAAACAATGATGCATAGTATAAAGAAAACAATTCAACGAGAACAAAACATGGCTGTGTAATAAAATTAAATTTGAAAATTAGGAGGTTTCCTTAATTAGATATATGGAATACATGAGTTCCTTCCGTTTTTGGTAAAGAATAATTAAAAATAAGAAATCATTTCTATTTATACAAGTAAATTAGTCTAGTTTGCTTCGTGTTTGGGTTTAATTTTAATTTATTATATCATCATGGACAAATAATAGTAATTTCATCTAATTAATTACTTTTGAGGTAATGATATCTCGAGAAGCACATGCACCCTACTCTGTATTTCATTTCCTTCGCGTTGGATCATATAGAGACAAAATCCACTGGATTCCTATTTTCTAATTGTATTGAAGTTGTAATGCAATGATTCCAAAACATGAATTTTTTTTTAAAAAAATAAATTGTTTATTGTTCTATTTTGAAATTTTAAATTTATATTACCATGTATAAGTATATAAATTGAAATTTACACTAAATATAGTAAGCTAGTGACACAAAACATGGAGGGTCATTATAAATTAAGGAAATTATATGATAATTTTTTTTATATATAAGAAACACTGAATCAAGGTCATTTGACCTGAAATGTTCTAAATATTACCCCTTCATGTCTAAATAACTCTCATAAACCTGCAGGTATCACTACTGCTATTGTTTTTCCTTGGGTTGCCGGCCTACTACATCCTTGCCTCTGTAGAATCTTCTTCCAAATCCTCAATCACAAACATAGTGTCCTTGGAAGCTAAGGATTAGCTGGTAAGTTATGTTATTGCTTGTTGATGAAAGTTTTTGAAACCTGAGGATATCATGGTGCTACTATTTGTTATAAGCGTGATAAATTTGAACTGTTAGTTTTTACAGTGTATCATGAGTGTTTCATATAGCTGTTCTAAACTTGAGTGTCTGTGAAAATGGATTAGGTGGTAATAAAATGGATCACCGTTGGATGAATGCTTCGAGAATTAGTGAAGAATATGAGAATGGGGTAGAAAACTTTATTGAATTTGCTAAAATGAATGCGCCTAGTAAAAATGGGAAGTATTTTTGTCCATGTATCAACTGTTTAAATGAGAGTCTACGGGATGTTGATGATATAAGGGATCACTTACTTTGTGATGGAATAAATCTTCGGTACACAAGATGGATATGGCATGGTGAGGAAGGAACCGCTTGGGCGTCACGCGAGAAGGAAGTTTTGGAGGTTGGAGATGACAATAGAATGGAGAACATGATTCACGATGTTGAGGTAGAATGTTTTGCACAAACGCCTGTATATGATAGCATACGGAGTGATGCAGAGACACCTTTGTACCCTGGGTGTACAAAGTATACACGTTTGTCAGGCATTTTGCACTTGGTCAACCTAAAGGCAACTTGTGGGTGGACCGACAGTAGTTTCACGTTGTTACTAGAATTGTTGTGTGATATGTTTCCAGAGGATAATGTACTTCCAAATCGTATGTATGAGGCCAAGAAAATATTATCTACAATGGGTATGGAGTATAAAAAGATACATGCTTGCCCTAATGATTGCGTATTGTACAGAAATGAGTATGAAGGCTTAAGTGAGTGTCCGAAATGTAAAACTTCTAGATACAAAGTGAAGAAAGGTAATAGGTGTGGTGATGAGACAAATAAAAAGCAACCTTTAAAGGTTTTGTGGTATCGTCCAATCATACCGCGGTTCAAACGAATGTTTGCTAATGCGAAAGAAGCAAAGAAGTTGAGATGGCATTATGATGATAGAGTTTGTGATGGAAAATTCCTTCGACACCCGGCTGACTCTCCACAATGGAAGAAAGTAGATGAAATGTATCCCGGATTTGGCAGCGAGCCAAGAAACCTTCGGCTAGGGCTTTGCACAGACGGGATCAATCCCTATGGTACTTTTAGCAGTACACATAGTGCATGGCCCGTTCTGCTGGTAATTTACAACTTACCTCCCTGGTTGTGTATGAAACGCAAGTATATGATGCTTTCTATGATGATTTCGGGACCAAAACAGCCAGGGAACGATATCAATGTCTACTTGGCACCTTTGATAGAGGACTTAAAGAAGTTGTGGGAGGATGGTGTAGATGTGTTTGATGCATATAAGCAACAGTCGTTTAAGCTACGTGTAATGATTTTCACCACAATTAACGACTTCCCTGCATATGGTAACTTGTCAGGTTATAGTGTCAGGGGTCATAAAGCATGTCTGATATGTGAATCGAGCACACAGTTCCATCAACTCAAGCACGGTAGAAAAACGGTATACCTTGGTCATAGACGATTTCTTCCTCGATTCCACCCGTACAGTAGGCTAAAGAAGGCTTTTAACGGTTTGCCGGAGAATGAAATGGCTCCGGGCCCGTTAACTGGAGACAAAGTTTATAGTCGGGTGGAAAGAATCAATGTCACTTTTGGAAAAAATCAAAAGACTACGGGTGAGAAGAACATATGGAAGAAGAGGTCAATTTTCTTTGATCTTCCATATTGGCGTAGTCTTGATGTGAGACATAGTATTGATGTGATGCATGTGGAAAAAAATGTATGTGATAGCCTTGTTGGTACGCTTTTGCACATACCAGGGAAAACAAAAGATGGGATTAGTGCAAGACTAGACTTGGTTGAAATGGGAATAAGAGAACGACTGCATCCACAACTAAGAGATGATGGTAAGAGAGCGTATATGGAGCCAGCAGCGCATACATTGTCAAAAGCGGAGAGAAGAAGTTTGTGTGGGTGTTTGCACGGCATTAAGGTGCCACAAGGGTATTCTTCTAATGTGAGCCGACTTGTGTCCATGGAAGATTTGAAGTTAGTTGGGATGAAGTCTCATGATTGTCATGTCTTGATGCAACAACTATTACCAGTAGCTGTTAGAGGCATTATGAAAGATGATGTGCGAAGGACGATAACAAGGTTGTGCAGTTTCTTCAATGCTATTTGTAGCAAGGTTGTTGACATTGCAAGGTTAGACGAATTAGAAAATGAGGGTTATACTATTCTATCCCAACTAGAGATACATTTTCCTCCCGCATTCTTTGATATAATGGTGCATTTAATAGTTCATCTGGTCAGGGAGGTAAGACTATGCGGCCCAGTTTATCTAAGGTGGATGTACCCTTTCGAGCGATACATGAAGAACTTAAAAGGGTATTCTAAAAATCCTTATCGACCTGAAGCCTCAATTGTCGAAAGATATGTCGTTGAAGAGGCTATGGACTTTTGCAAAGAATATCTATCAAGGTCAAAGGCCCAATCACGTCATGAAAAGGGTACAAGTAAGGGAACACGAGGGCTCAAAGTGAAGAGTATGCGTCGTGAAGAGGTGTTGCAATCACACCTCTATATCTTGAATAATACGGAAGAAGTTCAGCCATACTTAGCCGAACACAGAAAGAGTTTAAAGGAGATCTATCCAAGGAAAAATGACATGCAGATAGCTAATGAGCAAAACAAGACTTTCATAGAGTGGTTCAAGGATAAGGTAGCACACGAGACCAATGTGTCTGAGACAATCAAATGGTTAGCTTGGGGGCCTTCGTTTGAGGTCATAACTTGGAGTGGCTTCGATATAAACGGGTATTGTTTCTATACAAATGGCCAGGATAATAGAAGTACTATGCAAAATAGTGGGGTGATGGTGGTAGCCGAATCAATGCACTTTTCTAGTTCAAAAGACAAAAATCCCATTTTGGCATCCATGGTCTATTATGGAGTTATTGAAGACATATGGGAGATAAGCTACACTAAGTTGAGAGTTCCTTTATTCAAATGTAAGTGGGTTAACAATAATGCTGTTGAAATAGATCAATTTGGATTCACCTTAGTTGATCTTGAAAGAGTTGGTTATAAAGATGAGCCATTCATTCTAGCAAGTCAGGCAAAACAAGTGTTTTATGTCATTGATCCAGCAAATAAAAAATTGTCTATTGTACTCCAAAGTAAAAAACAGAAGGATGGTGATCCGAGTTTGAATCTTGACGACATGCCGCCTTTCACTACAAATCCGCCTATGCCATCTGAAGTGGAATTGGTAGATGATGATGAATATGCAGCTAGAGTTGATCATTGTGAAGGAATTTGGGAAAACACTTAACGTAAGATTTTTAATTGTTTAAAGTATACATGTAATTTCGATTTACTTATCATATGTCACATTTATTTCTTAGTAAGATTTTGAATTGTTAAAAGTGTGCATGTAGTTTCACTTTACTTATCATGTCACATTTATTTCTTAGCAGGATCATGGCAGACTCAAATTCGGGCGACTCTGTTGGCTCACCGGTTAAGAAAAAGGTTAGAGGAAGCACGAAGTTGTGATCGTTGGTGGCACGTCATGATGAACAACAGGCGAGCAGGATTCACGTGGAATTTGATGCTAATTTGAAGCCACTTGGGCCAGACGGAGACACGTTCATTAGCTACCTTGGCTTTTTGGGTCGGAGCAAAGTTAGCGTTTTAATTCCTACCTGGTAGGAAGTTTCAAAGGACACGAAGCGTATGATTTGGGAACAAATTTTGGTATGTAAAGTTGTATTTGTCATAATTTTTATTTCTATTTGTTCATATATAACGACTACTATATATTTTGTTTTGTAGCAAACCTACGATGTTCCCAATACGAAGGAGATGTACAAGCATTGGATGGGGGAAGTTCGTGAGCGGTGGAAAGATTTCAAGTCCACGCTCACAACCAAGTACGTTCAAGGGCCGAGGAGTCATTTAGATCCTTGTAAAGAGTATCCGTTTCTTTCTCCAAATGACTGGAGGTTGTTTGTCGCATCGCGGCAGGATCCCGAGTTCCTGGTACATTGTGTTCATCTTAGTGTTAAACATTTTAGTTGAACTTACTTGACATCGCTAACTTAGTTATCATTATTCTTTGTTTATATAGAAATTGAGTCAAGCAAATAAAGAGAGGCGAGCGAAAAACAATTATCCTCATTACATGTCGCGTGGGGGTTATCGAAAGCTCGAAAAGAAGATGATGCAGGCTGAATTGCAAAAATTGGAGGAAGCAGCCGAGCAGATCCTAGTATAGTCGTGCAGGAGCCACCTCCTCCCCCGCGTCACAAAAAATGGAAAGCAGGGAGGATAAAGGGAGATAAATATATAAATCCAGTCGTTGCTGATGTCGCTAAAAGGATTGTGAGTATTTAATAACAAGTATATTTAAATGTGTTTCATTTTTCTAACGTTGGTGGCATGTAATTACTTTCTATTTATCCATTATATGCCATAGGATGAACTTGAAGAGCAGAGCAGCCAGGGTTCCTTCAGTCAAACTGGAAGGATGGACATCTTAGCCACGGCGCTTGGTAATCTAGATCACTCTGGTCAAGTTAGAGGGGAGTCAAGGGGAGTTGGTCTCTCTAAATACTTTGGACGAGGTTCACAAGCTTATGGACGAGGTGAAATGAGTCAGGAGTTTGTGGCCAGGGTTCGAGAGGAAATCCGATCAGAGCTACGTCACTCACTTCGAGATGAGCTAAAAGAAGAGTTGTTGAGTGAGCTACGTGGTGAGATGAGTACGATGGTGTTGTCTCACATGCAAGGCGGGATGTGTAATGTGGCGTCTAGATCTGAGGTTTCTAACTAATTTCATTTAACATTATATTGAGTTTTTCCTTACGTTATTTTAATTAATTCTTTCATTTCTCTTACTCAGGAATCCCCAGCCTTTCCCAGCACTAAAGGCAGTTACAATCCGCCAGAGGTTGGACATGGCGACCCTGGTCCTTCACTAGAGCCTGGACAACCCTGCACTTTGTATTTAGAAGTCCCGTACCTGCGTGCTGTTGCTGATGCTGTTGTATACAGTCGTGCCACCACCCACCATAATAACCAAATCCGGGACGATCAACTTAAGGTCAATGTGACAAGTGTTCGACTGGGGGAGGAAGGTGCAGATGTCCCATTCCCTGATGGTGAGGTTGCCAATCTAGGTCACGCAACAGGATCTTTCATCTTATGGCCTAGACATCTTGTTCAGACTGTGCCAGTCCCTCAAATGGTAGGAAACAACTTACTGTTACTTAATCATTAACATTCTACTTATAATCTTTTTGTGTGTTACTAGGAACAAGATGATGCGATAAAATTCCCGTTTTTAGCACGACTGCAAAATATTCATCAAGGCATAAATAAGGTCGACTTGAAGATGCCTTGTGATATTGTGGGTCGCAGAATCTAGTATGATTATGGGCTTGATAACAAAGATATTAGAGAGTTCCTATCTTTGGAGGAGATTGACGTAGGATGGGTCACATTTGCAATCATGTGAGTTTAGTTATAATTTTTAATTGTAATTAATGCACTGATATTTAGGGGTTTTAGGTTTCTACATTTACTGTGTCATTTCTCATTTCATTTATGTGGTAGCTGCTTCCACAAAGTGTGTGCCGAACGAGGGCTTGGCAGTACATATGGCTTCTTATGTCCTGGCAATATGTCACGGCGTAATAGCCAGACTTTGGAAGAACGGATGAGCTATGTAGGCTATACAATAGGCCAGACTCAGCTGCCTTGTTATCTGGCACCAATTGTTGAAGGGCAAGTAACTTTCTTTGCTATATTTATACACGTTCACTTTGCTAAACAGTATCATGTTATCTAACCTCATTTTAATCTATATATGCATGTGATTATAGTTATCATTGGAGTCTCTGTGTTCCTTGTCCCTCGATCAACGTCATCTTTTGGTTTGACTCATTGGGTCGCAAGCCAAACGCAGATATCAGAAACATTTTTAACACGTAAGTAAATTTATTTGTCCGTCATTGATTTTTGATTTTACTCAATTGTTTTAATGTCTTTTGTTTATCATTTTAATTATTACAGTGCATTGAAGACATATTATATAATGGGTGGGAAGCGTGAAGGTAAAGCTGGTCATACAAAGTGGTTCCAGCCAAACGTAAGTTCTTTACATTCAAGTTCTTCGAATGATGATTGCTTTACATAGGCCTTTATTCTTTTTTACCGTTTGCTTTTGCTGTATAGTGTCCACGGCAAGCAAGGAAAACTGAGTGCGGCTTCTATGTTCTACTATATATGTATAACATCATTTTCTCTGGCCTTACTACAAATTTTGAACAGGTGATCATTTATTGATTCTCAATTGAATTTCAGTTCTTTTCATGTGATTCAATTGTTATTTATTTCATTCAATTTATTTATTTATGTTAACATATTCTCCATTTTACGCTCAGATTTTTGGTGATCAGGACCCCTACACAATCGAAGACATTAATTTGATCCGAGACCTGTTGTCGGGACATCTTCTACAACACATAGAGGGGCTGGGTGATGATGTGTAGAGGTTTTTTTACGTAGTGCAGTGCTTTTGTACAGTGCTATTTCAAGTTTTCATATTCGAATACTTTTCCTAGTTTCTTATTTATGAGTACTTTGAATTTGTTAAGGCATTATGCTTTCAGAGAACACTATGGAAAATGATGATGAAAAATAGGGATTTTCATGGAAGCATGTCATCATCTCTTTGCCCATATGCATGTCATGATTTACATTGAAAGTTTGAAAGTTGAAGTCTGCACATTGAAATGATGTTATGATGATATATGCGCTATATGTCATGATAGAAAAACTAATATGTGATTTCACTTCCATGAGTATTAGGGGAAGCTAGAGAGTTAATCATGAGAGAATGGGAGGACGTGGGGACTTGTAGACACATATGGTGGAGGGAGTAGAGGGAGTTGATGTAGGGATTTTTTTTTTAAAAAAAAAAGAGGATACAACGACTGGTTTTAATAAAACAGTCGTTGTATCTGTGAGATACAACGACTGTTTTTAAGAAAACAGTCGTTGTATCTTTTGGATACAACGACTGGTTTTAAGAAAACAGTCGTTGTATCTCACAGATACAACGACTGTTTTCTTAAAACCAGTCGTTGTATCTGTTGGATACAACGACTGTTTTCTTAAAAACAGTCGTTGTATCCAAAAGATACAACGACTGTTTTTTAACGATCGTCTTTTCTCGAACTTTCAACGACACTGAGATAGACGACCCCCTGAAAACAATCGTCTAAAGGCCCAAAAAACGGTCGTTAAAAGTCCCTTCCGTAGTAGTGAATTTATCACGCATTGAATATGTTATTTGAAAAATAGGAATTATGTTGTAGATTTAGGAGTTTTCTAGAGGTTCTAAAGGTTAAAATCCCAAATTGAGATCATAGAAATATTAGACAGGGCTAGTATAATGCTCTGATGATCTCAATTGTCAAATCTAATATAGTTAAAATATAACGTTTCCTACTCGTAGGAAATTCTGAGTAACTTGATGGAGGTGAAATTATAAACATCTAGTGTTGTTAAAAGACTTTGCATTAATTAAGTTTCTCGTTACTCTAAGTTTTGGGTTAAGGATTTTCCTTGGTTGGAACTTAAAGAATACCAAGTAACATGGTCCTATCGAGCTTATTTATCGGTGTTGCTTATAGGCTTTTCTGAAAATCTCCACAAGCCTAAAATGAGTAGAACTAGCATGAACCTTGTTATTTTGTGATCAATGATGCCTTATGGGACCTTTGTGTGAATTCTAGGACTAGATAGATTGATTTGTGGAATCATTAGAGACAACTATAGGTTTGTATGTGTAAATTGAATTTTTTGGCACGGTATTAAAAACTAGACCATACTTACTAGGTTAGACTAAAAACCAGCTACCTAATCACTTGTTCTGTCCAGGTAAGGGCTAAACTCGATAGATCTGTAACTTAGCTGACTTGGCATAAACAGATGTAACCTGAGAATAACTCAAGTAACCCGCCGATTTGGGTGGGTTGCCTTGGTCACCTCTTTTTGTAGTGCTAAGAGCTTGAAATGCCAGAAACTTTAGGAAGAAGAAGGAGAAAGTTTTAAGGAAAAGGAGGAAGAAAGGGGAACAGGAGGAGAAGGCAAATAGCAAAGAAGGAGATGCCATAAAAAACTTGTGGTTAAGTAGGAAGAAAGAGGAAAACCAATTCAAGAAAAGGGAGACTCGATTGTTGTTGTTCAAAACTTCCTGCTAAGAGAGATTGATGGACTGAAAACCAAAAGCTAGGCTTCAAGCAACTAGTAGATTGAGATTCAAATTGCAAAGGAAAATAAATTCCTAACTTCATCTATGATAGGCACGTGGCGCTTACAGATAGGGTTAGATTTCTACCTTTTACGTTTTTTGAAGCTAGTTTTAGATCTGTAATCTCCTTGTGATCCTTTTAGCATTACTATAGAATAAAGATACTACTACCCCAAAGGACATCCCTTTTTTAAACAGGAAGTAAAAAATAATGGCAATGGCATTTTTATAAATATGGAGACACAATGGGAAACTTTAGGATCCCAAAGTTCAGTTTAGACATCCCAAGTCAAATTTGGGATACCTAAAGTTCCTTCTTGGTGCCGAAAACAAAAATTCTATATATTTGGGCATGGGTCTAGGTGTCCCAAAAATATGTCCCAAATATTTTTGGGAATATTTTTGGGACGCCTAAAGGTCTTGGTCCCTGATATTAGGATGCCTTTGGCGTACATCTTTGGCGTCCTTGATAAGGGACATTTTTTGACGTCCCTAATTAATTTAGGGATGCCAAAGGTTATAAATTAAATTTGGGACTCTAAAAGTAGTTTGAATTTAAATTTTATGTGTCAGTTTCATACTCTCACGTTTAGCTGAGACTTCTTGTTTCTTCTTACTCTTTTAACTCTTACTTTTTCCTCTTCTCTCTCTTTTTCTTTGCCTCCAGATCTATTCTACTTTCTCACCATTTTTTATTAGTTTATCTTCTCTCTCTTTAGTTGAGTTTCCCTTCTATTTTATCTTTTAACTCGTGTTGTTATAGCTTGCAGATCAAGATTCTAAAACATGCGTCTTGGCCCATGTTCCTATTGAGCAAATGAGGTTCATCTCTCCATATCACTCCTCTCTATTTGCTATTATAAGAAAATGAATTTCAATAATAGAAGATGAGTTTTTCACAACTGATTTCCTCTTATTGTTATCATCTTCTACCTATGAAATTTCAACTTTAGAGTTATTATTGTGTAGCTTTTGGATTTGGATTTTAGATACTAGATCTGTAATTTTATTGACTATAATATGTAATTTCTGGTTTCAAATAGTGTTTAATCTAGATATGTAATATAAACATTTTTTTAAAAAAATAACCTTTAAAAAGGGACGTCTAAAGTGTCTACATTATCCATTTTTTAAAAAGGGAAGTCTAAAGTCAGCACTTTAGATGTCTCTTTTTTAAAAATGGACGTCTTAAGTGCAGACTTTAGGTGCCTCTTTATTTACTGACATTATTGTCTTTTTTTACTATGTCATTCACATAGGTGTCCCTATATTTTTAGATATTAAAAGGGCTAAAAAACGGATATTAAAAGCGTTTTCTGTAATAGTATAGGTGGAAATTGTAGAATATCCCCAAACTATCATTATTATAAATATTATAATAAGAAAGATGGAAGCGGTCTATTATTAATTAGAGTAGTATTATATAATATAATATACTATATATTATAAGAATATTTGTTAACATGACTTTTATTAAAAAATATATGATTAAAACATAAATATTTTTATGTGTTTAAATTAAATTATTTTATTTTAATTATCACTGGTATGACCCCAGGTTGACCCAGTCTATCCTACTGATCCTTGAACCACTGCCTTTCCCAGCTCATTCATCGGTTTGGTTTTTGGTATCTTTGTAATTCATGCCTCATGAGTGGCCCTATATAAGCAATTGAACTATTGCTGTGATGTGTTTTTGAGAATGGACTTGTCAAATATATGTGTTATGTAAGTGATGCACTGAGATCCTATACTGTTCATATATTGTTGATTAACTGGATATAAAATGCATGCCTGTGTTGGAACATGTTGATTCTATGTTATGAACTAGAATGTATGAGCATGAGAATATGAAAACCCCTTGAGAATAATGTGATATAAATGACAGAATTAGTGAATGGGTTTTGATTGATAAAAACTTAATACCACGTGGCAAGCCGCTAGCTAGTTTGATTATTTATACCACTAGTTGACATCTATTTTATAAGGCAGCATTCCCTGATACGACAATCTAGGGGCTTCTGGGCAGTATTCCCGGGGCCGAGGCAGTAACCCTACTGGAGGAACCCATAGTCCCTTTGTGCTTTGTAGTACTTTGGCCGATCTATATTACACTTGCAAAAAGCTTGTAAGGTAACCCAGTAACATGGAAAGTACTTAGCATATGGGTTCAGTCAGAGGAAATAAGAAGGATATAAAGATGGTTAGGGGTAAATGAAAGATAAAAAGTAATAATGCATAATGACATTTTATCAAACAATATGTTGTGTGTGAGTAAATTGTAACCACTGACCTTATTAAGGCTGTGATTAGTGTTTAAACTCATTTTATAACTAAATAAAAGATCAAGAATAATAAATTTTTTTACAAAAACCTGTACAAGTAGATCTCCATTCATTTATTTATAAAAACAATAGGCCTATTCGATTTGTCACATATACAATATTAGAGTATTAACAAAATTTCTGACATTTACCCAGGATAATATCATTAATCCAAGAGTTAATGAGGGCATCATTGCCCATCTCAGTTTCCCATACCGGTGATGACATAATCACTACAAATCTATGGTCAATTCAATATGTACATTTGTCCACAATGATAACCAAAAACCAAAAAGAATCTAGCTAAGACTACCACCATAGTCCTAATCATCCTTGTTCACTTGCTTGCCCCTCGATCCACTTGGCCTGTCTAAAAATGTTATTTGAAAAGAGTGAGATTCAAGAGAATCCTAGTAGTAACAGTTTATGTATATGATGCATAATTAAACAAAACAAGTAAGCATATATCACAATGTAGCATATCAATTTTCAAAGCCGGGCTCATGCCACGTCCCCTCAACAATATGCAAGGCCGGGCTTACTGCCACATCCCCTCACTCATTAAATAATAAATACAAACAAGCAATGCATTACACATGTGATAAAGTGTCACTAACTTGGTCTTTCTGTACTTGAGTAGGCATAGGCCTTCTATACCCCAGGCAAATATCAAATCCTAAAATCATAATTAAGAGGATACATTATCACTTATTCCAATACTCAAATAACTTCATAACACTTAAATTTGGTTATCATTGATGTCCCTTAAGAAGCCTAAAATGCCTCTAACAAAAGCCCCTAAAGGATTAGAAGAACTATCCCGAAGATCCCCTTTAGAAGTGAAAATACTGGTTTTTCACTATTGCACTCAAGTGAAGAAGGCCTCACTCAAGTGATGATGTATGGACACTTGAGTGAAGAAGGCCTGACTCGAGCGATGATACAATTTGCACCCGAGTATGGAAGCACACTCATGCAAGTGTTTGGCTGAGAGCAATGATAAAAGTAGGAAATACTTGTTGCACTCAAGCACAGAAAGTAACACTCAAGTGATGGCCAAATGTTCACCCAAGTTCAAGAAAGTGAGGTGCAGAAAGTGTTAACTCGAGACGAGAGTTCATGATGTCAGATATACCTGCACTCGAGTGAAAGGAGACTCACTCAAGTGAAAACCCACAACACTCGCAAGTGAGGCCACACTCTTCAATTTCATGTGGAAGTGCAACAGAATACTGAAGGCAAAAAGAGGAAAAAGACTATCACACTCGAGTGATGCCTATCAAAACCCATATCACAACAAAGTTCACATCACTTTCCAGATTTTTACCCAAATGTTTTCAATAGTCCCAAACTCTCAACCAAAGCTATCCCCATGTAAAATCACCCCAGAAACCCAATGGAAACATCAAAATCACCAAATTCCTATTCCATTACCAGGTTTTAGGAAATATTAAACACCAAAATCTCAAAATCATCAAACTTAACATTTCAACTTCTAATCCATTTCCATCTATCCAAAACTCATACCAAAACACTATATTCATGACAGCAACATACCAAACTCCCAATGACCGTCATTTTCGAAATTAAGCCAAAATTCCAAAAATTCCAAACTAAATTAAATGCTACAAAACTTAGATAGAAGTGTTTATCTTACTCACCTCTATAATTTTCCCAAAGAAGTTTCTTGATCCTCCAAATTCTAAATTTCCTTGAGGGCACAAACCAACACCAATAGGCAATCTTAAAGTGGAGCTTTTCTTCTTCTTTCCTTGGCCAACAATGGCAGCACAAAAATGAGAGAGAAGAGAGAGAGGAAAGCTTGAAGAAGAAGGTGAAATGATCACACACAAACACCCATGCCTTGCTTCAGCCGAAAAGGTGGGAGGGAAGAGAGAGAGAAGATAAAAAATATAATATTGACCTTTTCCTTACTCTCTCACTTCATCTTCACTTGCCACTTGTCACCATTGCATTGGTTCTCATAAGATAAGTGACCATTTAGTTACTTTAACCATTTCATTGGCCATTTAGTTACACTTCTCATTTTTCTCTTAGCTAGTAATTAATTTCTCCATTAATCACTAACTATTTGCCCAATAATTCCATTCTTTCAATTTTTCCATTGATTATAGCATATTAATTAAAATTGCCACAAAACACCTAATTAAATTCTCCCTTTCTTCTTTCATGCGCCATTCCCTCCTATTTGCTCAATTAATTATTTATCACATAACTATGCTAAAATGCAAGGTGTTGGGCATTTCCAATAATCAATTCATGTCTCAAATTATCATAAATTCACAAAACCATTCATTATAGCCCATAAAACGGTAATTAGTCCTTAAATCAAAATTTGGGGCTTTACATAAATGTTCTATGAGAATAAGAATAGATAAGATCATGTTCTTGATTAGTATATCTGCTTCCCATTTTGCCTCATATATTTGCTTGACATGTTTGTATGTTAGTCCCACTTGGAACCCTACTGCTGGTACGGGTAGGTAATGTGGGTAGAGATTCTGTTACTGGGATAGTTGTCTCATCCCGTTCCTACTCACTTTGTTTTGGTGAGAGCTTGAGGGCAAGAGCAACTGGGAAGGCATATGATGATGTGGCTAACCTAACGAGTAGCTAGCAGGTACTGCTTATTTCATTTTTATTACCACATTTAGGGAATTGTGCCTATTAAAGAATCACGTTTCTTATGAATTTACCTAGAATATATAATTGCATTCTTTTGATAGACGGCTGTGGACTTAGAATGTTTATTTGCTTGATTTGGATTGAGAATTTGAGGTACTCATTTTGAAGAATTGATTATCATATGGATTTGAGAAACTCTTTTAAATGCACATGCATTTGAGTTCATTCTTTTCCATCTAGGTCATCTTTGAGGAAATTTTTTAAAATCATGTTAAGCTTAGGGTTAATTAAAGATTGAGTTACATCTGTAGTTAAAAAATGGAAAGAAAATTTACTCTATAATAATAATCTACTTCTTTTCAGATCAAATTTTAACAACTTAAATTTATTTATGTATTTTTTTTAAGCAAAACTAATAATATTTTTATAAGATGCAAATTCTAGACCAATAAAATGTTCATCTAATGGTGGAGATGAGAAAAGGAGAGCAAAGAAGGGGGAAAGGAGAGTAAGGGAAAAGAAGAGAAGCCACTCCCAAAATCTAGCTAGCGGTTGCAAGGGAACCCAAAGTATGCATTCCTTCATAATCCCTCCATTCCTGGCTTTTTTACCGGTACCCTCTATCCAATAAAAAAAATACCGAAATGCTATAAGGTGGGAAATATTTACCAATATACTACACCTAAAGTTCATTACGCCAAGAACGATTTTCACTATTTGATGTGATGTTATGATTATTTTTTAATCAAAAAGCAAACTCGTTCTTTGCAAGAACGATTTCACTTTTTTTGATTGGATAGAGAGAGAGAGAGAGTGTGTGTGGGAGCTATAAGGGGGAGTGTCACTGTGGGAGGAAAAGGGAGGGATGGAGATAAAAGAAAGGGAGGGAGATAGAGAAAAATACATGACTTTTAAAATTTATTTTTCTCTCAGTTCCACTATCACCAATTTCTCCACATCCCTCTTAGACTCTCACTCATTATTGTTAAACTCATAAGTTGATTCTTCGAATTTACCCTTTTTATATTTTTTAATTTATAAATTTGTGTAAGTTTGTGCTTAAACTCATGCTTGCCATAAACTTAATTAAACTCGCGATTTTACACACTAAATTTACTCTTTTTACGTTTTTATCTCATAAAAGTGTGTCATGTTGTTCTTAAAATCGTGTTAATTTGCTCATTTTGATCATATTTAATGGCATTATATATGAACTTCATATAAATTCCTTTTTGGATATGATAAATTTTCAATGTTGGTGGATTTAATTTTAATTATTCATATTTAAAATATAATTAAATTAAATTATTCTCATTTTATATTTTTCTTATTTTATTATATACTTTTAATGTCTATTTATTAATGAATATAAACTTTAACAAGTTTACGATTCGAGTGCACAATCTGAGTTATATTTTTTGAGTTCAAGTTTAAAGAAAAAAGAAATTGAGGGAGAGATGTGGGCTGAAGTGGGGTGAAATGAAAGCAAGGGTGTCAAACTTACGAGTTTATGATTCGAGTTCACAATCTGAGTTTATATTCTTAAACTCGTAAGTTTGACACCCTTGCTTTCATTTCACCCCACTTCAGCCCACATCTCTCCCTCAATTTCTTTTTTCTTTAAACTTGAACTCAAAAAATATAACTTAGATCGTGCACTCAAATCGTAAACTTGTTAAAGTTTATATTCATTAATAAATAGACGTTAAAAGTATATAATAAAATAAGAAAAATATAAAATGACAATAATTAAATTTAATTATATTTTAAATATGAATAATTAAAATTAAATCCTCCAACATTGAAAATTTATCATATCCAAAAAGGAATTTATATGAAGTTCATATATAAAGCCATTAAATATGATCAAAATGAGCAAATTAACATGATTTTAAGAACAACATGACAGTACTTTTATGAGATAAAAATGTAAAAAGAGTAAATTTAGTGTGTAAACTCGCAAGTTTAATTAAGTTTATGGTTAGCATGAGTTTAAGCACAAATTTACACAATTTTATAAATTGAAAATATAAAAATAGTAAATTCGAAGAATCAACTTATGAGTTTAACAATAACGAGTGAGAGTCTAAGAGGGATGTGGAGAAATTGGTGATAGTGGAACTGAGAGAAAAATAAATTTTAAAAGTCATGTATTTTTCTCTATCTCCCTCCCTTTCTTTTGTCTCCATCCCTCCCTTTTCCTCCGACACACTACTACAGAATTGAGATATAACCACCCTCAAAGACGTCCCAAATTAAAAATTGGGTGGTTAAAAAGGGAGGCGGTGGCATTTTCGTAATTATATATATGTAGGTGAACCTTTAGGCGTCCCAAATTTGAATTTGGGACGTCTAAAGTGCTTCCTGGCGCGAAAAAAAAATTTATGAAATTGTTTTTAGCGCCAGGATTTGGGTTTAGGCGTCCCAAATGGCATTTGGGACGCCTAAAGTAGGACTTTAGGCGTCCCAAATGGATTTGGGACGCCTAAAGTCCCACCTTGTGGGGACTTTAGGCGTCCCAATTCTTAATTTGGGACGCCTAAAGTCTGACTTTAGGCGTCCCTATCATTTGGGACGTCTTTTGTTCCAACTTACTACGCCCCCAGCATCTACGTCCCCCCGTTTTGGGACGTTAAAAGTGCCAAATTTGGGAGGTTAAAGCCCCTTTTTGTAGTAGTGACAGTGGCACTCTCCCCCATAGCTCCCACTCTCTCTCTCTCTCTCAATCCAATCAGAAAAAGTGAAATCGTTCTTGCAAAGAACGAGTTTGCTTTTTAATTAAAAAATAATCATAACATCACATCAGATAGTGAAAATCATTCTTGGCGTGATGAATTTCTGTACAAATGTAAAATCGTTCTTGGCGTGATGAACTTTAGGTATAGTATATTGGTAAATATTTCCCACCTTATAGCATTTCGGTATTTTTTTTTATTGGATATAGGGTACCGGTAAAAAAGCCTCCATCCCTTCTCTAGCTACGATTTTCTTGCACATTCCAACATGTGTGAGGAGAGTCACTATCGAGTTGAGCTAACACTACTAGTGCTAAGGGTTCCATGCAAGTATTTAATTTGGGGAAAACCCCATTAAAATACAACTGAATTATTCAAATTGTAATTTGAGTTATTGAATTCAACAAGTTCTAAATTAGGTCATATGACCTAAAATATGATTTTTAGAGTTCGATGATTTTACTTTACTACCCCTCATTTGATTCCAACTCAATTAAAAAATAATCCTATATCTAATCTATGTGTCACTCGTCCATCTCTATTATTTTATTTTTGTTTACAAAAATACGGACATATTAATTATGCTCTCTCAAAAACCATATTTCTTTTCCTAAAAGCTCTCCCTTCAAGGCTTTGCACTGAGAGCTTCAGAAAAAAAGGATAGGGAGGAAGAAAAAGAAGATGATGGTGAAGAATGGTGATTTTGATTGTTATTGTTATTATTGTTTTCCACCTTTGGGAAGTTTGTTTTAGTGTTTCTACTGCTCATCAAAATGGCTACTTCATCGTATGCTCATGCTGCTTCTTTTGCAGTATCAAACGTCCCTAGCCTCACATACCCTTCTTTGCTTGTATTTTTTTATCAACTTCTTTTCCTGTATTCACATGCCATAGATGAATTATAATTAATGAGTCCAAATGTTTGTAAAAAAATTAAAATAATTGACATGGATGAGAGACACATATGTTACACATAGGATTATTTTTTTAATTGAGCTGGAATCAAATGATAGGTAATAAAGTAAAATTATCAAATTCTAAAATCATATTTTTGGTCATACGACCTGATTTAAAAATTGTTAAGTTTAACTCAATTTAGAATTTGAATAATTCAACTATCTTTTAGAAGAATTTTCCCTTTAATTGGTCTTTTATTTTATTTTTATGAGTTTAATTAATTTTTTGCTACTCTCAAATTAACAGTTAATCTGAAAAAGAAGTATTATTTTTATCATTATTATCCTATTAATTAAATAGCATTCTTTTATTTTCAAATTTACCATATTTCATTTCTTTTTTTTTTCCGGGGTATAGGTATCATCTTTTTGGAGGCAATTTTATTCCTTATATTGGTAGACACTAATTGTGGGTGATATTTCATTTCAATGTTTTAACATACATTTTTTATAAAATTATTTAATTAAAACTCGTTTATTTCAGAAAAATTCATTTATTGTACATTCTTATATTTTTTCAATTATAGAAATATTTTTCTAAGAAAAATAAAAATATGTGTATATGTTATGGAGATTTATTAATTACTTTATTGTATGTTATTTTATAATAATGTGATTAAGTATTTATTATAATTATTTTTTTTTGTAAATATAAACACTTACAATTTTATGTTTCGAGTTTACATTACCAATTTATCTTCTATTTATGAATTCGTTTCAACTCCCCGCTTTGACAATCTTGATGTTAAGAGTTTAATGGGGTAGATGGCCGGAAGAGGGGAAAAAACAAGAAGAAACGAGAGTGGGATGGAGTGCCTACAACAGTAGAATTAAAAAAAAAAGACTAAAATTAATAAAATAACAGAAATATATCATAAAAATGATTTCTTATTATTGAATGAACTTACGTCAAATATGAAATTGAAATGCCCCTAGCATTTTGGTATGAAATTTCAATTTTAAGATAAGCTATACTCCCTCTTATCCTTAATATAAGACATATTTGGGTGTTGATCTTTATCCTAGATATAAGACACAGTTTTCACATTTGTCAATATTTTCTTAATATATCTCTATTGATATTCCCTCTACAATAATCAATGAGGAAAGAAAATGAGAGAATTAAGGAAGATGACTAGCCTACTTTTGAAGATACAAGTCAATTTAACTAAGTTAACTAACTTTCTTAATATAAACAAATTAAGTAAATATGGCTTATCTTAAAGGCTGGTGGGAGTATTATTCATGACTTATTTTACTGCAAATATCGATAACTTTGGTAAATATAAATGTGTGTCATTTTGTACATGGATATTAAACCGGGGTCAAACTAGAGTCAACCCGGGGCCAAACTGGGGAGGAATAAAAAATTAAAAAATAATATAATTTCTCTTCACACCGTCCAAATTATGAATACTTTATATCTAAATTCCAAATACTAACAAAATACTGAAAATAATCATATACTTATCAATTTGGCCAAAAAGAATCATATACTTATCAAATGTTCTTGACAATTTTCTTGACAAATTGACATCACTATATCATATATGTACCACCCAATGACATGTGCTATAATATGTAATCCACTAATCCCAATATATTCATCATAACAAAATATCAAAACATGTATATGATAACAAAATACCCCCACCTACATGATAACAAATTATTCCTACGTTCAATCTTTAATACCCCGAATTTTGAGACTCGAGGCTAGAGAATAAGCCTGAAATAAGTGGATTGCTAAGCCCCAATTTAGCAAGATCCCAAATTGTGATTAAGGGTTAATGACTCTAAAAGTGGAGGTGATTATTGATAGATAAACCTTTTTGGAGAGTATGATGTGATTTGGCACTCGAATGTGATTCATATGTGCTGTGATCAGTGCTGAAATCCTATATTTAAGTTCAATTATGGATTAACCTCTAAATTGACTTAAAATAGAGGGAGGGCGCATATTGTGGTGAAAATGAAAGATATGAAGTGTTTGGTGGTAGTTCAGTGTGAATTGCCGTAATCAGGGGCAAAATGATAAAGTTACCAACCAATCGATCGGTTACCGAAGAGGAAGCTCCTTGGTAACTCAAAGATCAATGGTTGTGATTGATTGTTGTGTGAATAAGAGGGTGGAATCCCATGTGTATGAGCTCAGGTATGCCCTAGAAGAGAAAACAAGATGAAACAAGATTGTGACAAGTGGTATCTTGTGAGCCATTGGATTGGTTAAAGTGTCAATATTGAATTTTCTCTTCTCTCTTCCATTCAGGTCAGTTATGAAGGTCATTTGGAGCTGAAAAACTGATCTCATATCTCTCTCCTCTCATCTCCATGGACGCCAAGCTCAAGGGACGAAAGAGAAACAAAAAAGGTGAGATTTTAGCTTGCTTGGTGACCTCTTTAGCTCAAATGATCTTCATTAATCTTGTTCATAGTGATGAGAGCTTCATTGCTATGGTTTTAGATTTTTGAAAGATGATGTTTGAGAAATGAAGACTTTGGAATGAAGAAGAATCAAAGAATTGGCCTTGGGAAGAGGAAGAGGTGAGTGATAGCTTCTCTTTATGGATCCACTAATCAAAATTCAATGCATAATTTTAGCATTCAAAGGATATTCCTGAGTAATCTTATTTTTTAGTTATTGATCTCTTTCTAGTTGCTCTGAAACAATTAGGAGATTCTCTAGAAAAAATACGGGGTTCTGTTTCTGGCGGCAATACCTAACTATTGGGATTGTTAGTTGAGTTTTGTGATTTGTGGAGTTTTGCCCTGATTTTGTGTAATTGTGAAATGGATGAATTGGGTTTTGTTTTGTGTTGAAAATGGTGTCATGTTGTGGTATTTAGTCATTGGAATTGGGTTGATTGGATTGGACACATTGGTTGCAAAACTGGAAATGTTGTCTATTTGAAGTCTATTCTAGGCAGTCTGCTTGTGTGGACTTTTTAATTGGGCAAATGATGTCTAAAAATTATGAAACCTTCTAGTATTAAATTTCACATCCTAAGCTTCAAAATTGACACATAAATTGTGTCATTTCGTTTTGTGAGCTGGGAGTTATAGTGTTCCAAAGTTTGATGTCGAAACTGGACTATGTTTTGGAGCAATGTTCAGTTTTGTGTAATTTTGGAATTGTGTGGTGATTTCTAGTAATTGTCCATATTTTTCTAGTAAAGAGGACTTAAATAGCTTTCATTTGGATTTGGAATCACCTCATTTCGATTTGTTTATAATTAGTTATGAATTTTGGAAATTTAGCCAAAAAACAGGATTTTCTTGGCTGCGGCCAGAGGTTCTTGGCAACTGCCTAAATGTTTTTGACCTATTTTTGGCTGTGGCCAGTGGATTTGTGGGCCGTGGCCATCCCTCAAAAATGACATTTTGGACTTCCAAAGATGGTCTTTGGTCAATTGTTTTCCCAACCATTTAGGCATGTGTTTAGGCTTTGATTAGCCACCTAAAGATCATGAATGATAACCAACTTTAAGTGATATGAAAGTAAGGTTTTGGAATAGAGAATAATCCTATGTCCTTGCTTTGGTTATAGGGTTTATGTTCACCCTGATTGTGGTTTGATATTCGTATGATCGTGAGTAAGCGGTACTGGAGCATACGTGGAAGACAAGGGTAGGGAACATACCTCTCCTGCATGCTCTGATATTTGTGCTAGTGTGTTGATGCATGTTATTGCTTTGCTTAATTATATGAACATATATGAATGATTGAAGCTATGTTTCAATTTATGCTATGGCCATAGGTATATTGTTTGAAGCATTGAGCTTACAGATTTGTCATTGTGTGAGCATGAGTTATGTGATGCAAGCATGTCATGCATTAAACATTTATAGTACATGCATATTGGTATTGTTTTCCTACTGAGATTCTCTTGAATCTCACCCTCCCCTACTAACCTTTCAGACAGGGTAGTGGATCAAGGATGGAGCAAGCAATCAGGGACTACAAGACTTCCTTCAGGTTGAAGATTCATTATTTTGTTATCATTGCTTGTTGAGATGTGTATTTTGATTGGTTGTGTATATGTGGATGAGCATTTGATTATGTATATGAGATAGTTTGAGTAATCCCCTATTTGGGAAATTGTATATGGGCGAATGTGCCTTATAAAGCTTTAATTAATATATGGAACTCATGATTGCTGGGATTATTACATTACGTACTCTGATATATTTAAATGTGATTTATCTTTATGTAGTAATTGTATTCGTAATGTGAATGTGAGACTAGGTTATAAATAATTTCGAAGGGTATTTGTAAAAACCCCATTTGATAGATGGGATTGAAATTGAGTTTTGATAATTATTGGTATCTATTTCACTTTAATTGCGTATTTCAGATATAATTACGGCAGAGGGGTTACACAATCACTAAACTAGTAAACCAATAATTATATATCATCATTAAAATAATCATAAACTACGTCATTCAACTCTCTAGGTATTGAAACATTAGGAGGTAGAGCTTTAGGAGGAAAAGTAAAGGCACTAGAAGCAACATAATCATCATTTAAAGATGGAGTCCCAGCAATGTCATTATCACCTATATATCAAATGAATAAACTAGGAAATTGATCAAAGTTCACTGTCTAACATCGATCCAACTATTAACCATGAGTGTGCAACCATTTTCGTTCCATTTAGTTCGGTGGCTATCAATTAGTAGTTGACATTCTTTTTTTGAAATCTTGCAACATTGTAACTCTGTATTCATGAAAACTAGGGACTTTAAACCTAGGCTTAATTGCAGTAGTAGCATCAACAACTTTATGAAATAAGGGACAGGTCATTGCATTAAATGGAATACAATTCACATAAACCTAATGAGCAAAAGCTATTTTTGCATTATATTGTGCTTCTTTACTTGCCCATGTAGTCTTGATGCTTGGTTGGGCACCATCCCAGGAGTTGTCCTAGGTGCAAAATAACTGTTAGCCTTCCCAGCCATAGGAGCTTTCCTCTTTGAAGCAGTTGTTTCCTCAACCTCTAAAGCTTTAATGTCTTCTTCTACTTTATCATTATGAACATTTTTTTTCTTTGAACTTTCTAATAAAGATTCTTCCATTATAGCTCTATCATCATAGGAAACCTTTGTTAGTGTCAATGATTTCACCCAAGAGGGAGGGTGAATTGGGTGATATTAAAATTTTAAAAATTTTATAATTTAAACACTTAATTAACGATAAGAGTTGAAGAAATATTACCGAAGTATACACCAGGGTTTATACTGATTCGGTCTCAACTTCTTGACCTATGTCCAGTTCTTAAAGAGCCTCTAAAGTTTCCACTAAACTTCCAAGATCCAATGAGTTATTGGCACCACAGTACAAGTAAGTTCCTAAACAGGATACTCACTCCCCCTTACACTTTGTAAGTTAATACCCACTCAAGGTCCCACTACCTTGAGATTCTCTTCACATCAAGAATGAATAATGGTATTGAAATCTCTCTCAAAGAGCTAATAAATAAATACTGAAGAACAATAAAAATCTTAGAGAATAACAGACAGAATAACATAGCACTTAATGAATAGAATAAATTTTGACATAGGGTGGTTGCTCCGTCTTGAATGCTTCTGTATTTATAGGTGAAATGTGTTTAATGACTGTTGTGAGCATTCAAATTTGTCCATCTATACCCTTAAATCATTGACTTCTAATTTGTTTGTAATATCACTTGAGTGCTTACTAATCACTCGAGTGATCCTATTATGATAGTTCATCTGCAAGTGATGCCATCACTCGAGTGCTTACCCATTCACCGAGTAATTTGACCTCAGGAAATTTTCACAAAACTTGACTATCAAGTGACTTGGAAATTTTTGGGAGTGAAGCATCATCACCCGAGTGATTGTCTTTGGTGACTTTGAGTTCTATTTTGACTATCACTCAAGTGCCAAATTATCACTCGAGTGATTGTGTCAAGTTTAAGTAGTTCACCATAGATTTCACTTTATGGTTTTCAAGTGGTTTAATTATCACTCAATGCTAATAAATCAAGATTTGTTATCATCAAAACATTATGAGAACTAACAACCTTTTAACATGAACTCACTTGGCTGCTCGCACCAACTAAATGCTATTTCAACCAATTTATCCCACCTCCCCTGTAACTTGAACCACATAAAAGACATGTAAAAATATTTACCTTCCCTTCTTTCTTAACTGAAAAATACTGCCAAGCTAGGTCCCTTTTATTCACACTCTTTAATGATGATTGTGGTGTGGGCATACTACTGTTAGGACCAGGAGGCTTAGCAGAATTAATATTGGGGGTGGTTTCTTTCTCAACTCCTTTATTATGTCCTTCCATTAACAAATCATAATGACAACCAAACCAAACACACCCTTTCAAATTTCAATAAGCAAGCCAAAAGCACCCAATTTGATAAATAATCAGAGCTACAATGAAAGAAACAAGCCAATAACACTAGCTACACAAAAAATAGAGCATCAGCCATGGATAAGCAATTTGAAGCAAACCAACACAATGAAAAAAGTAATGAATGCAAGAAATAGAATTAGAGGTGAAAGAATATAGAAAGCAAACCAAAAATTTGAAGACAAACACTAGGACAAAGAAGAGGCCTCACTATCTCGCCCAAACCTAATTAGCCAAATGCTTCTTCCAGGGCATTTGAAGCATGATTCAATGAAGAAGAACGTCAAACTCGGTTGTCAACGTCTTTGTGACCCCAAAACTCAGACCTTATCATTGACCATGGCTTTAGAGATCAAAAACAAGAAGAGCAAAATCACGTTTGAACACAGTGGCATGATCGATGGGGAAGATCAACGATGACGGTGAACTTGGGTGAGGTAGACGGCAAATCAACACTAGTAGATTAGGGCTCAAGCAAAGTGTCTCCCATGGCATTCGACTGTTGAGACTTGAGAGTGAGAAGAAGAAGAGAATCGTGTGTGGCGAAGGTGTTCGAATGATTAGAAGAAAAGGGAAAAGCTTCTAAAGGTAATTTTGAAAATATTAACAAAAGCTTGAAAAAGGATGAAACGATGTCATTTTCTCCTTTAAAAGACTTAAAAAAATATTAACTCAGGTGACTCGCTCAACTCACTGAGCCGCCCTGAGTTAGTGTGACCCTGCTTCTATAGCTCACCCGGACCGGTTTTCTGGCCAGTTCATCGGTGTCCAATTCAAACCAACCGATCCGGTCCAGGTTTAATTAACATGATTTTTTAACCAAAAGCAATATATATAAGATGAATTTCTAAGGAAACCATACAATTCATACATAAAATATAGGGAAAATGACACCATGGTCCTAATTAAGGGAAACAATATTAGAAAAGCTTCATAACTTATTAATGGTAGCTCTTTTATTTGTCAATGGTTGATCTTTCACTTGTCATTGACAAACTATGTGACTTTTCTGATATTATTCTCTTTAATTAGAACCTTGGTGTGATTTTCCCTAAACTATATATGAATATAATTGAGTTTAACAATATGCTTATATCTGACCTAATCATATAAAAAAAAACTATGCATAAATATAATCTCATCTGATGTATAGCGCCTGAAAATAAAGGTGGAATCTTTAATCAGTTGTTGACGATCTCCGGATAGTTTGAAATCATCCATGCTTACTTGGGAAGCAAATCTGGGATTTTGCCTTCTCTGCTATCCGAGAAATATGTGTCGTTTTGGGTTTTGGCTACACATTTTTGGATCCATTATGGAGCCAGCCAACCAGGAATGGTTCAAATTGTACTGCTTTTGACGTTAAATCTCGGAGTTAGTAATATAATTAATTTACAATTATTAACAAAATTATTTAAACTAGTTGTTTATATATAAGAGATTGATGACGATTTTCCTAAAATACTCTCTTTATTATTCGCATTGGAAACTATCCTTGGAAGGGAACTCCCTTAATATGTGAAATTAATAGAGATCATATTTAGAAGAAAAAATTATAAATTAGAGAGATAATGTAGATTGAAATCTTACTTTTAGAATACATATGAAATCCTATATTTAAAATTGAAGGAGGTTACCAAACTACTGACAATGCATTGGGGATCA
The DNA here is from genome assembly GCA_963242795.1 of Inga leiocalycina. Lineage (NCBI taxonomy): Eukaryota > Viridiplantae > Streptophyta > Magnoliopsida > Fabales > Fabaceae > Inga > Inga leiocalycina. The sequence goes on from OY725331.1 coordinate 43,809,536, forward strand.
TTTTCATCGTCATTTGGCTTTTTTTTTTTCTTTGTTTTGTTAAGTATACGTATCCTTCTATCAGAGATAATCTTATTCAAGGCACTATCATACACTAAATGTAGACACCTCTCTCAACACGGATTTGAACCTTAGTTCATCACGTTGTGAGAGACTAGTCCATTCCACTAGACCCAACCCTATTGGTATCTTCATTTGATTTATGTTTGGTGGGAATGTTGTATAAAGATTGGGTTTGGTTATATATTATCCTGGCTCAATATTTTGATGGTTTCATTTTTATAAAACGCAGAGCCCTATTTGGCCTAATCTAACCATGTTTTTATGGAGGCTAACAGCTATATATAGTACTTTTGGGGTCGGTCCACTGGTAGATGTACACACATCTAGTGTTTGACAATATCTCAAACATAATTACCTTCAATATACATATGCCTTTGAAAAATAGTAATATTGGGAAAAGCTAGATAAAACTATGTTAAGGGACAACTTTCACATGTAAGTAAATGATGCTTGATGAAAAGAGAATTAAGGAGAGAAACTAATGCAGAATAGGGGCTTATTTGATTTCCTGTTTTTAATGTTTTTCTAAAACTTATTCTAAATAATTATTTTATAGAATTGTTCTAAGAACATAAAAAAACCAGAGAATTAAAAAGTCCTTGATTTTTCCTTGTTTAGATAGTAAAAGAAAATAAGAAAAGAAAAGTAGAGTAGAAAAAGGACAGATTAGCCCGCGTGTTCCAAAATTTTCTCTTCAAATGAAAGAAAGATTTTGGATAGCATGCCTCCTTATCTCCATCACAGCTCGTGGCTTCAATCAAGCTCTTCGAACCCCACTTGACACAAGAAGATTAAAGAAAACAATTTTTATTCAATTTGTTTTTCTCTCCCTTTTGTCTTCTTCCATTTCCTTCCCTCTTATTTTAATATCCTCATCTAAACAAAGTAGTAACGTAACCACTTTTATTTTGATGACTTGGCAAAAGAGGATAATGGCAAAGGAAGAAACAGGTATATATCGCCTATATATATTTATGCGTCTGTTTGTATATGGTCAAATAAAGGATGCATCAAAACCAGGAAATGGTAACAATAATATAATGTAAATCAAGTCTCAGTTAAGTTCCTGTTTGGAATGATTTTAAAATTAATTATCAATTATTGATAGAGAAACCTTGACTTCCTTCAGAATAATTCAAACACCCCTTATCTTGCAAAAATCTATTTTTAACTCAAAATAAACATGGCTTGCCATAAGCCACCCGTACCATCTTTTACTCAACATCAATTCTACTCAAAATCTATTATTCTGAAATATCTAAAATTAATTCCATTACCACTAATCCAAATGGACCCTAATTAAGTCTCAACTATATAGGATGATTTGTGTGGTACTCTTGAGTTTTATTAGGTTTTAGCTACTTCCGAGCAGTAATCAATCCGTGATGGCCCATGGTATTCCTCCAATCATAAGCAAGGGTCGATTAGTAAAATTTATATAGGCGGCACACTCTTTTCTTGTGAAACAAATCTTTCTTGAGTACATAGTTTTGGTTATGCTAAATTATAAACGATTCTCTGCATTTTATGCCATGTACAGGTAACTTTGATGACTTTTGAAACCTTAAAACTTACCCTTCCTAAAATTTTATATTTATGCAGATAAATCGCATACGATTAATTTTGTATCATACTTATTCATACACAGCTTAAAGTTTAGAGGAATTATATTCATATGAATGAAAGTTTGAAGAGTTATATGCACAGAGAAAAAAAAACAACAAGAAGAAGAAGTTTAAGGATATAATTGATATATAGATGGGGCCTATAGACTTAAGAACTCAAGGAGGTTTCTTTTTAAATTTTAAAGATTAAGGTTGTTATTTGTACATGATCTAAAGTTTAGGAGATTTTTGTATAAAGTAACTTTTTTTTATTATGTTTTGTGTTGATTTCTTTCTTTCTTTCTTTTTTTAATAATATCAGTGAAGAATAGGCATGTGCTTTTGTGCCTTGGTAACCTCTTCAAAAATTAAACTCAGGGTTACAATATAAGGTGCAATCCTGGATCGTCTCTCGAAGAGCCTTTTATTAATTACCTAGAAACTAAGTGTGATGACTGACATAAAACAATAAAAAGAGAAATTTTTATCTTTTGAAACTACGAACTATATGAAAAATAAAAGTCCTAAATTATAATTTTTTCGAATTTTTAGATATGATGGAATGGAAATTGGAATGTATGAAGTGAATCTCTTGAAAATGACTTGTAAGGGCAATCATAGTTCATGTAATGATAATGAGAGTTCAATTTACTAGCTTAATCAAAAATGCCCAAAAAACCCTTTGAGCTAGCCTAAGTTAGATTGATTAAACAATTCCAAACTGGGCAAGGTTTAACCCCTCTAACCGAAATTCAATGTAAAACACTAGTAATTGCAACTAAAGTTCCTCAAAATACCAAACCTGAAATACCGTTGAGTCTAGTGCATCAATAAATTATTATTCCTAAACCTAGAAAATAATCACTTCTTAAAACACTGTTAAAAACCACTTTTAATGTAATTTATGAAATCACTAAGTTTTCTAAAATACCAAACCCCATCAACCGATCAGTCTAACACCAAAAGAAAGGAACCCCTACTCTAGAGATGCTATTAAGCACTCTTAGTGTGTGCTTTAAATTAATTAATGCAATTGGTTCAATGCAACTCCAAAATTAACTCTATACAATACCATATAAGACAATAGAGAATCAATAGAATTACACTTAAATATATACGTAACCACATATATTGATGAGCACAAAATTCAACATCGACTAATTCAAATAACAAATTAATCCAAACTAAGTATTTAACCAAGCAACATAGGTCTAGCAATATAAATACAATTTCCAAGAAAGAAAATTATAGTTACAAAGCTAAACAAATGGATTAAAACATAAAACTCCCCTTTGCAGTACTTAGAACTCAAGCCCTTAGCTTCCATCCTCAAGAATTGAAGCTTCTAGTCACTGCCATTCATCAATTCAGCTTCACCAAACACGTCCAAAATTCCAGATATGAACACCAATTTAAGTAACCAATTACTACTGAACATAAGAGATGTTGGTATTGAATATGAATCAAGATCAAAGGATCAAAGCTTTGTTGATATCCAAAATAGAGGAGCTATGGTCTAGGACAATGAAGGCTTGGAAGGATAATGGTAGTGATGTGGAATGGAACAAAGACGGAGATCGCCGGAAATGGAGTTCAAGACTCTCACCGTCAAACTCGTGGAGATGGTGAATGTGAACACAGGAGAGGACGAAAGTGGGTGGGGGTGGTTCTATCTCTCTCTCAGCTGCAGAATGGCGGTGAAAGAAAGTCAAGTCCGGAAAAGGAGGGAGTAGAAAAGGGAAGGGAGTAGTTCTCTGTTCAGCGCTGATGCTCTGCTGTTCCGTCGCAACAGCTCTCTCACCTTCTCGGACCTCCTTAACTGAAGCTCGGGCGTGGAAGGGAGTGGGATGGTAGACTCACCGGTGGCTGTGGTGGTGGTGGACGGTGCCACCAGTGAGAGAGGAAGAAGGTGAAGGTTCAAGATGAAGATGCAAAGTCTAGAGGTGTGTGTTGCGGCTGTCACTTATGCTCTTCATCTCTCTTCTCTTTATTCCACACTGCAAAATCTGACCTAAAGAGAAAAGCAAAATGCTGTGTTTTACTGATGGACCAAACTGGCATGTTCAAAATTTGTGGGACCAAAGTGACATTTTGCACAATTGAACCCCAAACTGTCATTTTAAGTTTTTAATCCAAATTTTCAAGTATTTTCAATTGAAATCAAGTTAACCAACATCAAATGCTCTCAATAAATCAATAATTAAGAGTAATTACAATTATTTTTACAATTTTGCCCTTTTCAGTCCTAATTTGATACTCCCTTCGGTCCTAATTATAAGACAAAGTTGACTTTTTTGGAGAAATTAAGGAAGACAATTAACCAGTTTAGAGTATTTATATTTTTAGTATCTTTAGATTATATATCAATTTATTAGTCAAATTAATTAGTTTGAAGAAAAAAATATAAATATAAATATTCTAAAGTGATTTAATTGGCTTCCTTAATTTCTCCAAAAAAGTCAACTTCGTCTTATAATTAGGACCGGAGGGAGTATATTTACTCTTAATCTCAATAAAGCACAAATAAGGCATTTTAATCTCAGTTATTATGAGAAAATCCCTAAATAAAATATGAAAATATATAATAAAATTAGGGATTTGTCAATTCCCCCACAGTTAAACTTTTGCACTCCTAGGCAAAACAAAATCAATTCAAAACTAAACACAAATGAAAACTTCAAATGGTCATGGTTTGAGTCAATGAATTAATCAATAATCACTAATCAAGCTAACATAAGTCTTAGCATGAGGTAATACAAATGGACTAGATTAATGCACAATTAATCAATGAAATGTGCATAAGAGAACACTCAAGGATTCCAGTGTTTAACTCATCTAACAAGTATGAGGAATTTCACTTAGTACCACCCAGACTAGGCCCTACCATATGCATGTAAAAATTCTACTCTCTCCATCACTATGTAGCACCTAGACTCATGAATTAGGGGGACTTTTAAAAGGGTTGTAATGATGGAAATGGTCTCATGGAAGGGATAATGAAATAAGTACTATGCATGCATAATTGTGTACAATGTCACCCTTTTTTTCTTTTTTAACTTTAGGCTCAAATAACCACATCTAATTGCCAAAATAAATAAATGCCTTATTTTTTATTTATTTTTTTTATATATTTTTTTCTATTTTTTTCATGCTTTTTCTTCTAATTATCTTCTCTTCTCTTTCTTCTTCTTTTTTTTATATAATGTATGTAAATGGCATTTTTTTTCACACCTACAATATTAATGGCAACTCAATGATGTTTGAATGTCAATCGAATGCAATATGGATGCATACATAATGCTTGTTAATAAATAATAGATTTTGGAATGTGAAGGGCTCAAATGGGGTTAACAATGGATTTGTGTATAGGGTTTGTGTTTGGGATAAAGGATGATGAAATGAATGCCCCTATAATATTCATTAATCTAAATGCAAATGTGATTTTGAAAATGAATTTAAACAAGTTCTAGAGGTACATTAGAATAGCTGGCAAACACATATTAAAGAATGAAAATTAGGCTCAAAATCCTTCCAACAAAGGTTTTCTTCTCAAATGCACATTCACAAAGATTAATTGAACATGAACTTAATCAAAATACATTAACCCAACAATCCAAATGCTAACTTTAAGCAATAATCAATCAATTCATTAAAAATCAACCAAGAATATATGCAATTCCCATAAGTATTTAGACAAATTTCTACATCAATGAGTTGCAAAACTTAAAAACTGTGGTTTGGATCAAGCCCTTTCTAATTTCTTTTTTGAAAATGACACATTTTTTAAATTAATCACAATGAAGCACACAAGACTCAAATCCCGATTGGGACACTTAAATCTTGCATTGTCCTCAATGCAAAACCTAAGGGCAAAGGAATGACAAGAGCTCAAAGCCTAAGGGGCTGAACAACAAAAGAAATCTACATTTTACTAATGGATTATGTCTCTCCCCCATACTTATCTTCCTCATACAACAACTAAGCTCAAAGAATCATAAAAATTAGGAAGAAAACAAGTGAGAAAAGAGACAAACTTTGTTAGAATATTTTAAGGCATGTGAAAGAGAAGTTCTCATCCAATATGAGAAACATAATGATCTTCATAGTGCATACTTCTCTTGGCTTGATTTTCTTAGGTGGAGGCAGTTCATGATCAATTGGTAGAGGTCCGAGAAAGTAGGGTGGAAGTTGGTACCTCAAAGGACCCTTCCAAGTGTATGCCTACAAAGAAGACAAGCTAGAAACAGTATCGAATCCAAAGATATAAACATGGAGGGACTTAGACTACTGTGCAAACATATTAAGAACAAAACTCTCCAAGTAGGATCACACCCAAGAAAATCAATTTGCTTCCCTTCAGTAGGAACCAAACAAGTAGTCAAAGTTTCAAAATTCTCTTGAACTCTCAATGGGGAAAATGCGGAATCCATTTTAGTATTAGAGGGCATTATATTAGTTTTGCAATCACAAGAGTTAGGAGGTAAAAGAGTGGAAGAAGAAAGATAATTGATCAAGCTATCACCACCTTATAATTCAAAACATGTATTTTCATTTGCTATATGAGGTGGAAAATCGCAAGAAAGAACTAAATGGAAAGATTCATTTTCATTTACAATTTTATCATTCAGAATCATTGAATCTTTCCTTATTGAACTACCTAAAGCATGCAACTCAAAGGGATCAAAAGGTGCACAATTTTCAAGCTTTTGAGAATATGTGAGATTAGAAAATGCTTCAAGTCTCCAAGTGCCATAAGATTCATCCAAGAATATAGAGCTTGTAGTTTTATCATTCCCTGAAAGGAATACATAGGGGGATTTGTGTAATACCGAAACTTATGATCTTCATTAGACCAAGCCATTCAAATTGCTATCAATTAAATCCCAATGAATTTTAAGTCCTAAAAAATCCTTGAGAAACAAATAAATCCTAAAAATTGAAATAAATCAAAGAAGAAAACTTAAAACTAACTTAATGAAAAATATAGGAAAATTCGAAAAGTTGCCAAGACGATAGAATTTGGCTAAAATTCACCACACCCAATAGCAAAGCTATTGGTGTTGCTTAAAATGACCCAAAACCTTAGTATCCCAAAGAATGGAATTTTATAGGTAAAGTTTTTGAAAAATTCCAGCAAGCTCAAATATAGGCATAACCAAATTTTAATCGAACTCCAATCAATTTCCAAGTGTGTAACACTTAGTTCCAACCACAAATCAAATGTATGCAGGAACAAAATTAAAAGAATGTAAATGCAAAAAAAAAATCAAGATATTTGTTTGTGTTTTTGCAAAATTTTCTATGAAAATGTGCAATATGCTATGAAAAACATGCAAAGCTACCTAAACTAACTAAAAAGCAACATAAACGCTCAAGGTACCAATCAATCAAAGATTGACACTTAATTACTAGGGAACCAATTACTTGGCTTCTCAGCAATGGCGCCACTTGAAGAATAGGCGTGTGCTTTTGTGCCTTGATAACTTCTTCAAAAATTAAACCAAGGATTGCAATATAAGGTGCAATCCCATATCTTCTCTCGAAGAGCCTTTTATTAATTACTTAGAAACTAAGTATGATGATTGCAATAAAACAATAAAAAGGGAAATTTTGATCTTTTGAAACTATGAACTATATGAAAAATAAAAGTCCTAGATTATAATGTTTTTGGTATTTTTAGATATCATGGAATGGAAATAGGATTGTATGAAGTGAATCTCATGAACATGGCTTGTAACTGTTAGAATCGGCAGGCACAGCGGAAGAATTTTAAAATTTTCACCTATCCTAATTGATGATCTATCAACAGTGTTTAAATCGAGTTAGAAGGGTTCATACCTTTTTCAACTTAGGGTTTTCACGATCTCTAGGAGCCAACACCTCAGGTCTGCTCCCTCTACCAGTATCCACACGAATGCTCTCTGTAACACCCCAAATTTTGATTAAGGGCTAATGGCAATTATTGAAAATGATTAGGGAATAAAAGTTGGTTTTAGACATGAATCACTTATTGGAAATGCCCAACACCCTGTATTTTATCATAATTATGTGACAAATAATTATTAGGCTAAAATAGGGGTAAATGGCCCATGGAAGAAGGAAAAGAATTTGATTATGTATTATGTGGCAATATTAATTAATATGCCATACTTAGTGGAAAATTGAAAGAATGAAATCATTGGGCAAGTACTTAGTGATTAATGGAGAAATTAATTACTAACTAAGGAGAAATGAGATATGCAACTAAATGGCTAATGGAATGGGTAGAGTAATCAAGTGATTACTTACTTTATGAGAATGCATAAGATATGGACAAGTGTCACTTGATGATGAAGATAGATGAGAAGAAAAGTCAAAGCACTATTTTTTATTCATTTCCTCTCTTTTCTCTCTTTCTCTCCCTCTTTCCTATGCGCATGAGTAGGCATGGGGGAAAATTTTTCTGCCATTCATCATCATCTGCACCTCTCATATCTCTCTCCTCTCTCCATATTTTCGTCCTCTGTGGCTGCTCAAGAGAGAGGAAGAAAACTTGATAAAGGTAAGCCATTTTGACCCTCTTAATGGCCTCTAATGGAAAAACTATGTTCTATAATCTTGTTCCTTGTGTTGAGAGCTTCAATTTCATGGTTTTAGATTTGTCATTTGGTGGTTTTTGAGCTCGCACAAAGTTTTGTACTTGGGTGAATCAAGGAACTCCTTTGGGGAAAGCTGTAGAAGTGAGTAAGACAAACCTTTTCATATAGGTTTTATAGCCATTGGTTGAGTTTGGATTTTCTGGAAATTTTGCCTTGAATTTCAAAAATGAGGGTCATAGTCTTGTTGGTATGTTATTGTTAAGGAAATGGTGCCTTGTTTAGTGTTTTGCATTGATAGAATTGCATAAAAGCTTCAATGTGAAGTTTGGCCACTTTGTGTTAGTTTTTGTGTATTGGGCAAAACAGAGCATGTCAATGGGTTGTGATTTTGGTCATTTTGAGGTTACCATTGTGTTCCTTGTGGAAAATTGTATGGGAATTGGTTTGGTTAATGATTTTGGAGTCATTGGACACTTTGGTAGAAAAGTTGAAAATATGTTTTGTGTGAACTCTGTTATGGTCAGTCAGTTTGGAAGAAAGTTTTGAATGACCAAATGGTGTTGGAAAATTCTGAAAATTTCTAGTCTTAAATTTCACATCCAAAGCTTCAAAATGGACATATAATTCATGTCATTTCGTTTTGTTAGCTGAGAGTTATACTTTGCCAAAATTTGGGACAAAAACTGGACTCTGTTTTGGAGCAGTGTTGAGTTTTGTGTAATTTTGGAATTTTGGGGTGATTTCTAGTCATGTTGAAAATTTTTCTAGTAAAGAGGACTTAAATACCTTTCATTTGGCTTTGGAATCACCTCATTTTGATTTTTCTAGAATTAGTTATGATTTTTGGAAGTTCAGCCAAGAATCAGGGAATTTCTTGGCCTCGGCCCAAGGTGTCTAGCCGCGGCTCATGGGTGGTTGGCCGCGGCCAGTGATCTTCTGACCTTATTTTGGCTGTGGCCCAAGGGAGGGATGGCTATGGCCAACCCCTGTGTTCCAGCACCTTGAGTTTTTTAAAAGTGATCTTCAACCTATTATTTCCCAACCTTTTAGGGTTTCTATTATAGGCATTTTTAGCCTCTTAAGGGTCAATTATGATAACCAAATTTAAGTGTTATGAAGTGAATTGAGTATTGGAATAGAGTTTAACTCTTCATCCTTAACTATGATTCTAGGATTTGACATTTGCCCTACTCGGGAGAAACCGGTGCTAGAATACGCCCGAAAGGACCAAGGTAGTGACTCTTCTCTCATGTTGTGTATGATGTTGTGGTATGCATGACTTATCATTATGTTTTGTGAACTGTTTGTTCCATGGTCCATTACAGCGTGAGCACTTCAGAGCAAGCCGTTTAGGTAGTAACAGTGGTCATCTCTAGCTTGGTCGTTGAACTGCCGTTGTAATAGACATGGATCTTTGTGAATCTGACCCATGGGGCGACTTGTTGTGAATCTAGCCGTAGGCTGTGTGTTATATATCTTGCCAGTATGGCTTGTGTATGAAATGTTTTATATGAATCCCAGCTGTGGTGAAATATATTATGTGGATTGTGTTGTACAATGCAACGTGAGCAATTCAACATGTGCAAACATAAGGGTGACATGAGTCATACCTGCCCTTGCCGCTATAACTGCCATTGTAGTTGCAATATGTGTGTGATGATTTGCTTTCATGTCTTATTGTTGTGCATACTATGAGTTATTTGTTACTACGGGGATTCCTTAGAATCTCACTCTCCCAAAAACTAAATTTTAGATAGGGCCGAAGGATCAAAGGGAAAGCGAACATGAAGAGTGGTTAGAGCTCCGAATTAGGGGTTTCATTTTGGAATATTTGGTTATCATATTATATTTTGGATTATTTTAATGGGAAACCATTGTATATATTGGAATTGTAGTATAGTTTGTGTAATCCCCTGGATAAGGGAAATGAATTATGGGCATTGTGCCTTGTAGAACCCTTATTTTTTAAATGGAACCCGAGTGTGTCGGGAGTTTACATTGCACTCTGATATGTATAAATGGAATCGAATTGTACAGGCCATTTGTGTGTTGATTATTGATGTGAGACCATTATTGATTATATTTTAGAAAAGTTTTTGCAAGCCTGGTTTTTGGG